>OZ034800.1:18094404-19294404 GCA_964028335.1 Altica lythri | reverse complement strand
AAATGACAAATGTCACAATGCTAAATGTCAAAAATGACAAATTTTAAGATGACAAATGTCAAAGATGTCAAATGACAAATGTCACAATGCTAAATGTCAAAAATGAAAAGTGTCAAAAATGACAAATTTCAAGATGGCAAATGTCTAAGATGTCAAATGACAAATGTCACAATGCTAAATGTCAAAAATGAAAAGTGTCACCATGAAAAATGTCAAAAATGACAAATTTCAAGATGGCAAATGTCAAAGATGTCAAATGACAAATGTCACAATGCTAAATGTCAAAAATGAAAAGTGTCACCATGAAAAATGTCAAAAATGACAAATTTCAAGATGGCAAATGTCAAAGATGTCAAATGAGAAATGTCACAATGCTAAATGTCAAAAATGAAAAGTGTCACCATGAAAAATGTCAAAAATAACAAATTTCAAGATGGCAAATGTCAAAGATGTCAAATGACAAATGTCACAATGCTAAATGTCAACAATGAAAAGTGTCACCATGAAAAATGTCAAAAATGACAAATTTCAAGATGACAAATGTCAAAGATGTCAAATGACAAATATCACAATGCTAAATGTCAAAAATGACAAATTTCAAGATGGCAAATATCAAAGATGTCAAATGACAAATGTCACAATACTAAATGTCAAAAATAAAAAGTGTCACCATGAAAAATGTCAAAAATGACAAATTTCAAGATGACAAATGTCAAAGATGTCAAATGACAAATGTCACAATGCTAAATGTCAAAAATGACAAATTTCAAGATGGCAAATGTCAAAACTGACAAATGTCACAATGCTAAATGTCAAAAATGAAAAGTGTCACCATGAAAAATGTCAAAAATAACAAATTTCAAGATGGCAAATGTCAAAGATGTCAAATGACAAATGTCACAATGCTAAATGTCAAAAATGACAAATTTTAAGATGGCAAATGTCAAAGATGTCAAATGACAAATGTCACAATGCTAAATGTTAAAAATGAAAAGTATCACCATGAAAAATGTCAAAAATGACAAATTTCAAGATGGCAAATGTCAAAGATGTCAAATGACAAATGTCACAATGCTAAATGTTAAAAATGAAAAGTGTCACCATGAAAAATGTCAAAAATGACAAATTTCAAGATGGCAAATGTCAAAACTGACAAATGTCACAATGCTAAATGTCAAAAATAAAAAGTGTCACCATGAAAAATGTCAAAAATGACAAATTTCAAGATGGCAAATGTCAAAGATGTCAAATGACAAATGTCACAATGCTAAATGTCAAAAATAAAAAGTGTCAAAAATAACAAATTTCAAGATGGCAAATGTCAAAGATGTCAAATGACAAATGTCACAATGCTAAATGTCAAAAATGACAAATTTTAAGATGGCAAATGTCAAAGATGTCAAATGACAAATGTCACAATGCTATATGTCAAAAATGACAAATTTCAAGATGGCAAATGTCAAAGATGTCAAATGACAAATGTCACAATGCTAAATGTCAAAAATGAAAAGTGTCACCATGAAAAATGTCAAAAATGACAAATTTTAAGATGGCAAATGTCAACGATGTCAAATGACAAATGTCACAATGCTAAATGTCAAAAATGAAAAGTGTCACCATGAAAAATGTCAAAAATAACAAATTTTAAGATGGCAAATGTCAAAGATGTCAAATGACAAATGTCACAATGCTAAATGTCAAAAATGAAAAGTGTCACCATGAAAAATGTAAAAAATGACAAATTTCAAGATGGCAAATGTCAAAGATGTCAAATGACAAATGTCACAATGCTAAATGTCAAAAATGAAAAGTGTTACCATGAAAAATGTCAAAAATGACAAATTTCATGATGGCAAATGTCAAAGATGTCAAATGACAAATGTCACAATGCTAAATGTCAAAAATGAAAAGTGTCATTATAAAAAATGTCAAAAATAACAAATTTCAAGATGGCAAATGTCAAAGATGTCAAATGACAAATGTCACAATGCTAAATGTCAAAAATGAAAAGTGTCACCATGAAAAATGTCAAAAATGACAAATTTCAAGATGGCAAATGTCAAAACTGACAAATGTCACAATGCTAAATGTCAAAAATGATAAGTGTCACCATGAAAAATGTCAAAAATAACAAATTTCAAGATGGCAAATGTCCAAGATGTCAAATGACAAATGTCACAATGCTAAATGTCAAAAACGAAAAGTGTCACCATGAAAAATGTCAAAAATGACAAATTTCAAGATGGCAAATGTCAAAGTTGTCAAATGACAAATGTCACAATGCTAAATGTCAAAAATGATAAGTGTCACCATGAAAAATGTCAAAAATAACAATTTTCAAGATGGCAAATGTCAAAGATGTCAAATGACAAATGTCACAATGCTAAATGTCAAAAATGAAAAGTGTCACCATGAAAAATGTCAAAAATGACAAATTTCAAGATGGCAAATGTCAAAGATGTCAAATGACAAATGTCACAATGCTAAATGTCAAAAATAAAAAATGTCACCATGAAAAATGTCAAAAATGACAAATTTCAAGATGGAAAATGTCAAAGATGTCAAATGAGAAATGTCACAATGCTAAATGTCAAAAATGAAAAGCGTCACCATGAAAAATGTCAAAAATGACAAATTTCAAGATGGCAAATGTCAAAGCTGTCAAATGACAAATGTCACAATGCTAAATGTCAAAAATGAAAAGTGTCACAATGCTTAATGTCAAAAATGACAAATTTCACGATGGCAAATGTCAAAACTGACAAATGTCACAATGCTAAATGTCCAAAATGAAAAATATCAAAAATAACAAATTTCAAGATAGCAAATGTCAAAGATGTCAAATGACAAATGTCACAATGCTAAATGTCAAAAATGACAAATTTCAAGATGGCAAATGTCAAAGATGTCAAATGACAAATGTCACAATGCTAAATGTCAAAAATGAAAAGTGTCACCATGAAAAATGTCAAAGATGACAAATTTCAAGATGGCAAATGTCAAAGATGTCAAATGACAAATGTCACAATGCTAAATGTCAAAAATGACAAATTTCAAGATGGCAAATGTCAAAGATGTCAAATGACAAATGTCACAATGCTAAATGTCAAAAATGAAAAGTGTCACCATGAAAAATGTCAAAAATGACAAATTTTAAGATGGCAAATGTCAACGATGTCAAATGACAAATGTCACAATGCTAAATGTCAAAAATGAAAAGTGTCACCATGAAAAATGTCAAAAATAACAAATTTTAAGATGGCAAATGTCAAAGATGTCAAATGACAAATGTCACAATGCTAAATGTCAAAAATGAAAAGTGTCACCATGAAAAATGTAAAAAATGACAAATTTCAAGATGGCAAATGTCAAAGATGTCAAATGACAAATGTCACAATGCTAAATGTCAAAAATGAAAAGTGTTACCATGAAAAATGTCAAAAATGACAAATTTCATGATGGCAAATGTCAAAGATGTCAAATGACAAATGTCACAATGCTAAATGTCAAAAATGAAATGTGTCACCATAAAAAATGTCAAAAATAACAAATTTCAAGATGGCAAATGTCAAAGATGTCAAATGACAAATGTCACAATGCTAAATGTCAAAAATGAAAAGTGTCACCATGAAAAATGTCAAAAATGACAAATTTCAAGATGGCAAATGTCAAAACTGACAAATGTCACAATGCTAAATGTCAAAAATGATAAGTGTCACCATGAAAAATGTCAAAAATAACAAATTTCAAGATGGCAAATGTCCAAGATGTCAAATGACAAATGTCACAATGCTAAATGTCAAAAACGAAAAGTGTCACCATGAAAAATGTCAAAAATGACAAATTTCAAGATGGCAAATGTCAAAGTTGTCAAATGACAAATGTCACAATGCTAAATGTCAAAAATGATAAGTGTCACCATGAAAAATGTCAAAAATAACAATTTTCAAGATGGCAAATGTCAAAGATGTCAAATGACAAATGTCACAATGCTAAATGTCAAAAATGAAAAGTGTCACCATGAAAAATGTCAAAAATGACAAATTTCAAGATGGCAAATGTCAAAGATGTCAAATGACAAATGTCACAATGCTAAATGTCAAAAATAAAAAATGTCACCATGAAAAATGTCAAAAATGACAAATTTCAAGATGGAAAATGTCAAAGATGTCAAATGAGAAATGTCACAATGCTAAATGTCAAAAATGAAAAGCGTCACCATGAAAAATGTCAAAAATGACAAATTTCAAGATGGCAAATGTCAAAGCTGTCAAATGACAAATGTCACAATGCTAAATGTCAAAAATAAAAAGTGTCACAATGCTTAATGTCAAAAATGACAAATTTCACGATGGCAAATGTCAAAACTGACAAATGTCACAATGCTAAATGTCCAAAATGAAAAATATCAAAAATAACAAATTTCAAGATAGCAAATGTCAAAGATGTCAAATGACAAATGTCACAATGCTAAATGTCAAAAATGACAAATTTCAAGATGGCAAATGTCAAAGATGTCAAATGACAAATGTCACAATGCTAAATGTCAAAAATAAAAAGTGTCACTATGAAAAATGTCAAAAATGACAAATTTCAAGATGGCAAATGTCAAAGATGTCAAATGACAAATGTCACAATGCTAAATGTCAAAAATGAAAAGTGTCACCATGAAAAATGTCAAAAATGACAAATTTCAAGATGGCAAATGTCAAAACTGACAAATGTCACAATGCTAAATGTCAAAAATGATAAGTGTCACCATGAAAAATGTCAAAAATGACAAATTTCAAGATGGCAAATGTCAAAGATGTCAAATGACAAATGTCTCATTGCTAAATGTCAAAAATGAAAAGTGTCACCATGAAAAATGTCAAAAATGACAAATTTCAAGATGGCAAATGGCAAATGTCAAAGATGTCAAATGACAAATGTCACAATGCTAAATGTCAAAAATGAAAAGTGTCACCATGAAAAATGTCAAAAATGACAAATTTCAAGATGGCAAATGTCAATGATGTCAAATGACAAATGTCACAATGCTAAATGTCAAAAATGAAAAGTCTCACCATGAAAAATGTCAAAAATGACAAATTTCAAGATGGCAAATGTCAAAGATGTCAAATGACAAATGTCACAATGCTAAATGTCAAAAATGAAAAGTGTCACCATGAAAAATGTCAAAAATGACAAATTTCAAGATGGCAAATGTCAAAGATGTCAAATGACAAATGTCACAATGCTAAATGTCAAAAATGAAAAGTGTCACAATGCTAAATGTCAAAAATGACAAATGTCACAATGCTAAATGTCAAAAATGAAAAATGTCAAAAATAACAAATTTCAAGATAGCAAATGTCAAAGATGTCAAATGACAAATGTCACAATGCTAAATGTCAAAAATGACAAAATTTCAAGATGGCAAATGTCAAAGATGTCAAATGACAAATGTCACAATGCTAAATGTCAAAAATGAAAAGTGTCACTATAAAATGTCAAAAATGACAAATTTCAAGATGGCAAATGTCAAAGATGTCAAATGACAAATGTCACAATGCTAAATGTCAAAAATGAAAAGTGTCACCATGAAAAATGTCAAAAATGACAAATTTCAAAATGGCAAATGTCAAAACTGACAAATGTCACAATGCTAAATGTCAAAAATAAAAAGTGTCACCATGAAAAATGTCAAAAATGACAAATTTCAAGATGGCAAATGTCAAAGATGTCAAATGACAAATGTCACAATGCTAAATGTCAAAAATGAAAAGTGTCACAATGCTAAATGTCAAAACTGACAAATGTCACAATGCTAAATGTCAAAAATGAAAAATGTCAAAAATAACAAATTTCAAGATAGCAAATGTCAAAGATGTCAAATGACAAATGTCACAATGCTAAATGTCAAAAATGACAAATTTCAAGATGGCAAATGTCAAAGATGTCAAATGACAAATGTCACAATGCTAAATGTCAAAAATGAAAAGTGTCACTATGAAAAATATCAAAAATGACAAATTTCAAGATGGCAAATGTCAAAGATGTCAAATGACAAATGTCACAATGACAAATGTCACAATGCTAAATGTCAAAAATGAAAAGTGTCACCATGAAAAATGTCAAAAATGACAAATTTCAAAATGGCAAATGTCAAAACTGACAAATGTCACAATGCTAAATGTCAAAAATGAAAAGTGTCACCATGAAAAATGTCAAAAATGACAAATTTCAAGATGGCAAATGTCAAAGATGTCAAATGACAAATGTCACAATGCTAAATGTCAAAAATGAAAAGTGTCACCATGAAAAATGTCAAAAATGACAAATTTCAAGACGGCAAATGTCAAAGATGTCAAATGACAAATGTCACAATGCTAAATGTCAAAAATGAAAAGTGTCACCATAAAAAATGTCAAAAATAACAAATTTCAAGATGGCAAATGTCTAAGATGTCAAATGACAAATGTCACAATGCTAAATGTCAAAAATGAAAAGTGTCACCATGAAAAATGTCAAAAATGACAAATTTCAAGATGGCAAATGTCAAAACTGACAAATGTCACAATGCTAAATGTCAAAAATGAAAAGTGTCACCATGAAAAATGTCAAAAATGACAAATTTCAAGATGGCAAATGTCAAAGATGTCAAATGACAAATGTCACAATGCTAAATGTCAAAAATGAAAAGTGTCACCATAAAAAATGTCAAAAATGACAAATTTCAAGATGGCAAATGTCAAAGATGTCAAATGAGAAATGTCACAATGCTAAATGTCAAAAATGAAAAGTGTCACCATGAAAAATGTCAAAAATAACAAATTTCAAGATGGCAAATGTCAAAGATGTCAAATGACAAATGTCACAATGCTAAATGTCAAAAATGAAAAGTGTCACCATGAAAAATGTCAAAAATGACAAATTTCAAGATGACAAATGTCAAAGATGTCAAATGACAAATATCACAATGCTAAATGTCAAAAATGACAAATTTCAAGATGGCAAATATCAAAGATGTCAAATGACAAATGTCACAATGCTAAATGTCAAAAATAAAAAGTGTCACCATGAAAAATGTCAAAAATGACAAATTTCAAGATGACAAATGTCAAAGATGTCAAATGACAAATGTCACAATGCTAAATGTCAAAAATGACAAATTTCAAGATGGCAAATGTCAAAACTGACAAATGTCACAATGCTAAATGTCAAAAATGAAAAGTGTCACCATGAAAAATGTCAAAAATAACAAATTTCAAGATGGCAAATGTCAAAGATGTCAAATGACAAATGTCACAATGCTAAATGTCAAAAATGACAAATTTCAAGATGGCAAATGTCAAAAATGTCAAATGACAAATGTCACAATGCTAAATGTTAAAAATAAAAAGTGTCACCATGAAAAATGTCAAAAATGACAAATTTCAAGATGGCAAATGTCAAAGATGTCAAATGACAAATGTCACAATGCTAAATGTCAAAAATGACAAATTTCAAGATGGCAAATGTCAAAGATGTCAAATGACAAATGTCACAATGCTAAATGTTAAAAATGAAAAGTGTCACCATGAAAAATGTCAAAAATGACAAATTTCACGATGGCAAATGTCAAAACTGACAAATGTCACAATGCTAAATGTCAAAAATAAAAAGTGTCACCATGAAAAATGTCAAAAATGACAAATTTCAAGATGGCAAATGTCAAAGATGTCAAATGACAAATGTCACAATGCTAAATGTCAAAAATGAAAAGTGTCAAAAATAACAAATTTCAAGATGGCAAATGTCAAAGATGTCAAATGACAAATGTCACAATGCTAAATGTCAAAAATGACAAATTTTAAGATGGCAAATGTCAAAGATGTCAAATGACAAATGTCACAATGCTAAATGTCAAAAATGAAAAGTGTCACCATGAAAAATGTCAAAAATGACAAATTTTAAGATGGCAAATGTCAAAGATGTCAAATGACAAATGTCACAATGCTAAATGTCAAAAATGACAAATTTCAAAATGGCAAATGTCAAAGATGTCAAATGACAAATGTCACAATGCTAAATGTCAAAAATGAAAAGTGTCACCATGAAAAATGTCAAAAATGACAAATTTCAAGATGGCAAATGTCAACGATGTCAAATGACAAGTGTCACAATGCTAAATGTCAAAAATGAAAAGTGTCACCATGAAAAATGTCAAAAATAACAAATTTCAAGATGGCAAATGTCAAAGATGTCAAATGACAAATGTCACAATGCTAAATGTCAAAAATAAAAAGTGTCACCATGAAAAATGTCAAAAATGACAAATTTCAAGATGGCAAATGTCAAAGATGTCAAATGACAAATGTCACAATGCTAAATGTCAAAAATGAAAAGTGTCACCATGAAAAATGTCAAAAATGACAAATTTCAAGACGGCAAATGTCAAAGATGTCAAATGAAAATGTCACAATGCTAAATGTCAAAAATGAAAAGTGTCACCATAAAAAATGTCAAAAATAACAAATTTCAAGATGGCAAATGTCAAAGATGTCAAATGACAAATGTCACAATGCTAAATGTCAAAAATGAAAAGTGTCACCATAAAAAATGTCAAAAATGACAAATTTCAAGATGGCAAATGTCAAAACTGACAAATGTCACAATGCTAAATGTCAAAAATGATAAGTGTCACCATGAAAAATGTCAAAAATAACAAATTTCAAGATGGCAAATCTCCAAGATGTCAAATGACAAATGTCACAATGCTAAATGTCAAAAATGAAAAGTGTCACTATGAAAAATGTCAAAAATGACAAATTTCAAGATGGCAAATGTCAAAGATGTCAAATGACAAATGTCACAATGCTTAATGTCAAAAATGATAAGTGTCACCATGAAAAATGTCAAAAATAACAAATTTCAAGATGGCAAATGTCAAAGATGTCAAATGACAAATGTCACAATGCTAAATGTTAAAAATGAAAAGTGTCACCATGAAAAATGTCAAAAATGACAAATTTCAAGATGGCAAATGTCAAAGATGTCAAATGACAAATGTCACAATGCTAAATGTCAAAAATGAAAAGTGTCACCATGAAAAATGTCAAAAATGACAAATTTCAAGATGGAAAATGTCAAAGATGTCAAATGACAAATGTCACAATGCTAAATGTCAAAAATGAAAAGCGTCACCATGAAAAATGTCAAAAATAAAAAGCGTCACCATGAAAAATGTCAAAAATGACAAATTTCAAGATGGCAAATGTCAAAGCTGTCAAATGACAAATGTCACAATGCTAAATGTCAAAAATGAAAAGTGTCACAATGCTTAATGTCAAAAATGACAAATTTTACGATGGCAAATGTCAAAACCGACAAATGTCACAATGCTAAATGTCAAAAATGAAAAATGTCAAAAATAACAAATTTCAAGATAGCAAATGTCAAAGATGTCAAATGACAAATGTCACAATGCTAAATGTCAAAAATGACAAATTTCAAGATGGCAAATGTCAAAGATGTCAAATGACAAATGTCACAATGCTAAATGTCAAAAATGAAAAGTGTTACCATGAAAAATGTCAAAAATGACAAATATCAAGATGGCAAATGTCAAAGATGTCAAATGACAAATGTCACAATGCTAAATGTAAAAATGAAAAGTGTCACCATGAAAAATGTCAAAAATGACAAATTTCAAGATGGCAAATGTCAAAACTGACAAATGTCACAATGCTAAATGTCAAAAATGAAAAGTGTCACCATGAAAAATGTCAAAAATAACAAATTTCAAGATGGCAAATGTCCAAGATGTCAAATGACAAATGTCACAATGCTAAATGTCAAAAATGAAAAGTGTCACCATGAAAAATGTCAAAAATGACAAATTTCAAGATGGCAAATGTCAAAGATGTCAAATGACAAATGTCACAATGCTAAATGTCAAAAATGATAAGTGTCACCATGAAAAATGTCAAAAATAACAAATTTCAAGATGGCAAATGTCAAAGATGTCAAATGACAAATGTCACAATGCTAAATGTCAAAAATGAAAAGTGTCACCATGAAAAATGTAAAAAATGACAAATTTCAAGATGGCAAATGTCAAAGATGTCAAATGACAAATGTCACAATGCTAAATGTCAAAAATGAAAAGTGTCACCATGAAAAATGTCAAAAATGACAAATTTCAAGATGGCAAATGTCAAAGATGTCAAATGACAAATGTCACAATGCTAAATGTCAAAAATGAAAAGTGTTACCATGAAAAATGTAAAAAATGACAAATTTCAAGATGGCAAATGTCAAAGATGTCAAATGACAAATGTCACAATGCTAAATGTCAAAAATGAAAAGTGTTACCATGAAAAATGTCACAAATGACAAATTTCATGATGGCAAATGTCAAAGATGTCAAATGACAAATGTCACAATGCTAAATGTCAAAAATGAAAAGTGTCACCATAAAAAATGTCAAAAATAACAAATTTCAAGATGGCAAATGTCAAAGATGTCAAATGACAAATGTCACAATGCTAAATGTCAAAAATGAAACGTGTCACCATGAAAAATGTCAAAAATGACAAATTTCAAGATGGCAAATGTCAAAACTGACAAATGTCACAATGCTAAATGTCAAAAATGAAAAGTGTCACCATGAAAAATGACAAAAATGACAAATTTCAAAAACGACAAATTTCAAGATGGCAAATGTCAAAGTTGTCAAATGACAAATGTCACAATGCTAAATGTCAAAAATGATAAGTGTCACCATGAAAAATGTCAAAAATAACAATTTTCAAGATGGCAAATGTCAAAGATGTCAAATGACAAATGTCACAATGCTAAATGTCAAAAATGAAAAGTGTCACCATGAAAAATGTCAAAAATGACAAATTTCAAGATGGCAAATGTCAAAGATGTCAAATGACAAATGTCACAATGCTAAATGTCAAAAATAAAAAATGTCACCATGAAAAATGTCAAAAATGACAAATTTCAAGATGGAAAATGTCAAAGATGTCAAATGAGAAATGTCACAATGCTAAATGTCAAAAATGAAAAGCGTCACCATGAAAAATGTCAAAAATGACAAATTTCAAGATGGCAAATGTCAAAGCTGTCAAATGACAAATGTCACAATGCTAAATGTCAAAAATGAAAAGTGTCACAATGCTTAATGTCAAAAATGACAAATTTCACGATGGCAAATGTCAAAACTGACAAATGTCACAATGCTAAATGTCCAAAATGAAAAATGTCAAAAATAACAAATTTCAAGATAGCAAATGTCAAAGATGTCAAATGACAAATGTCACAATGCTAAATGTCAAAAATGACAAATTTCAAGATGGCAAATGTCAAAGATGTCAAATGACAAATGTCACAATGCTAAATGTCAAAAATGAAAAGTGTCACCATGAAAAATGTCAAAAATGACAAATTTCAAGATGGCAAATGTCAAAGATGTCAAATGACAAATGTCACAATGCTAAATGTCAAAAATGAAAAGTGTCACCATGAAAAATGTCAAAAATGACAAATTTCAAGATGGCAAATGTCAAAACTGACAAATGTCACAATGCTAAATGTCAAAAATGATAAGTGTCACCATGAAAAATGTCAAAAATGACAAATTTCAAGATGGCAAATGTCAAAGATGTCAAATGACAAATGTCTCTTTGCTAAATGTCAAAAATGAAAAGTGTCACCATGAAAAATGTCAAAAATGACAAATTTTAAGATGGCAAATGGCAAATGTCAAAGATGTCAAATGACAAATGTCACAATGCTAAATGTCAAAAATGAAAAGTGTCACCATGAAAAATGTCAAAAATGACAAATTTCAAGATGGCAAATGTCAATGATGTCAAATGACAATTGTCACAATGCTAAATGTCAAAAATGAAAAGTCTCACCATGAAAAATGTCAAAAATGACAAATTTCAAGATGGCAAATGTCAAAGATGTCAAATGACAAATGTCACAATGCTAAATGTCAAAAATGAAAAGTGTCACCATGAAAAATGTCAAAAATGACAAATTTCAAGATGGCAAATGTCAAAGATGTCAAATGACAAATGTCACAATGCTAAATGTCAAAAATGAAAAGTGTGACAATGCTAAATGTCAAAAATGACAAATGTCACAATGCTAAATGTCAAAAATGAAAAATGTCAAAAATAACAAATTTCAAGATAGCAAATGTCAAAGATGTCAAATGACAAATGTCACAATGCTAAATGTCAAAAATGACAAAATTTCAAGATGGCAAATGTCAAAGATGTCAAATGACAAATGTCACAATGCTAAATGTCAAAAATGAAAAGTGTCACTATGAAAAATGTCAAAAATGACAAATTTCAAAATGTCAAATGTCAAAACTGACAAATGTCACAATGCTAAATGTCAAAAATAAAAAGTGTCACCATGAAAAATGTCAAAAATGACAAATTTCAAGATGGCAAATGTCAAAGATGTCAAATGACAAATGTCACAATGCTAAATGTCAAAAATGAAAAGTGTCACAATGCTAAATGTCAAAACTGACAAATGTCACAATGCTAAATGTCAAAAATGAAAAATGTCAAAAATAACAAATTTCAAGGTAGCAAATGTCAAAGATGTCAAATGACAAATGTCACAATGCTAAATGTCAAAAATGACAAATTTCAAGATGGCAAATGTCAAAGATGTCAAATGACAAATGTCACAATGCTAAATGTCAAAAATGAAAAGTGTCACTATGAAAAATGTCAAAAATGACAAATTTCAAGATGGCAAATGTCAAAGATGTCAAATGACAAATGTCACAATGACAAATGTCACAATGCTAAATGTCAAAAATGAAAAGTGTCACCATGAAAAATGTCAAAAATGACAAATTTCAAAATGGCAAATGTCAAAACTGACAAATGTCACAATGCTAAATGTCAAAAATGAAAAGTGTCACCATGAAAAATGTCAAAAATGACAAATTTCAAGACGGCAAATGTCAAAGATGTCAAATGACAAATGTCACAATGCTAAATGTCAAAAATGAAAAGTGTCACCATAAAAAATATCAAAAATAACAAATTTCAAGATGGCAAATGTCTAGGATGTCAAATGACAAATGTCACAATGCTAAATGTCAAAAATGAAAAGTGTCACCATGAAAAATGTCAAAAATGACAAATTTCAAGATGGCAAATGTCAAAACTGACAAATGTCACAATGCTAAATGTCAAAAATGAAAAGTGTCACCATGAAAAATGTCAAAAATGACAAATTTCAAGATGGCAAATGTCAAAGATGTCAAATGACAAATGCCACAATGCTAAATGTCAAAAATGAAAAGTGTCACCATGAAAAATGTCAAAAATGACAAATTTCAAGATGGCAAATGTCAAAGATGTCAAATGAGAAATGTCACAATGCTAAATGTCAAAAATGAAAAGTGTCACCATGAAAAATGTCAAAAATAACAATTTTCAAGATGGCAAATGTCAAAGATGTCAAATGACAAATGTCACAATGCTAAATGTCAAAAATGAAAAGTGTCACCATGAAAAATGTCAAAAATGACAAATTTCAAGATGGCAAATGTCAAAGATGTCAAATGACAAATGTCACAATGCTAAATGTCCAAAATAAAAAATGTCACCATGAAAAATGTCAAAAATGACAAATTTCAAGATGGAAAATGTCAAAGATGTCAAATGAGAAATGTCACAATGCTAAATGTCAAAAATGAAAAGCGTCACCATGAAAAATGTCAAAAATGACAAATTTCAAGATGGCAAATGTCAAAGCTGTCAAATGACAAATGTCACAATGCTAAATGTCAAAAATGAAAAGTGTCACAATGCTTAATGTCAAAAATGACAAATTTCACGATGGCAAATGTCAAAACTGACAAATGTCACAATGCTAAATGTCCAAAATGAAAAATGTCAAAAATAACAAATTTCAAGATAGCAAATGTCAAAGATGTCAAATGACAAATGTCACAATGCTAAATGTCAAAAATGACAAATTTCAAGATGGCAAATGTCAAAGATGTCAAATGACAAATGTCACAATGCTAAATGTCAAAAATGAAAAGTGTCACCATGAAAAATGTCAAAAATGACAAATTTCAAGATGGCAAATGTCAAAGATGTCAAATGACAAATGTCACAATGCTAAATGTCAAAAATGAAAAGTGTCACCATGAAAAATGTCAAAAATGACAAATTTCAAGATGGCAAATGTCAAAACTGACAAATGTCACAATGCTAAATGTCAAAAATGATAAGTGTCACCATGAAAAATGTCAAAAATGACAAATTTCAAGATGGCAAATGTCAAAGATGTCAAATGACAAATGTCTCTTTGCTAAATGTCAAAAATGAAAAGTGTCACCATGAAAAATGTCAAAAATGACAAATTTTAAGATGGCAAATGGCAAATGTCAAAGATGTCAAATGACAAATGTCACAATGGTAAATGTCAAAAATGAAAAGTGTCACCATGAAAAATGTCAAAAATGACAAATTTCAAGATGGCAAATGTCAATGATGTCAAATGACAATTGTCACAATGCTAAATGTCAAAAATGAAAAGTCTCACCATGAAAAATGTCAAAAATGACAAATTTCAAGATGGCAAATGTCAAAGATGTCAAATGACAAATGTCACAATGCTAAATGTCAAAAATGAAAAGTGTCACCATGAAAAATGTCAAAAATGACAAATTTCAAGATGGCAAATGTCAAAGATGTCAAATGACAAATGTCACAATGCTAAATGTCAAAAATGAAAAGTGTCACAATGCTAAATGTCAAAAATGACAAATGTCACAATGCTAAATGTCAAAAATGAAAAATGTCAAAAATAACAAATTTCAAGATAGCAAATGTCAAAGATGTCAAATGACAAATGTCACAATGCTAAATGTCAAAAATGACAAAATTTCAAGATGGCAAATGTCAAAGATGTCAAATGACAAATGTCACAATGCTAAATGTCAAAAATGAAAAGTGTCACTATGAAAAATGTCAAAAATGACAAATTTCAAAATGTCAAATGTCAAAACTGACAAATGTCACAATGCTAAATGTCAAAAATAAAAAGTTTCACCATGAAAAATGTCAAAAATGACAAATTTCAAGATGGCAAATGTCAAAGATGTCAAATGACAAATGTCACAATGCTAAATGTCAAAAATGAAAAGTGTCACAATGCTAAATGTCAAAACTGACAAATGTCACAATGCTAAATGTCAAAAATGAAAAATGTCAAAAATAACAAATTTCAAGGTAGCAAATGTCAAAGATGTCAAATGACAAATGTCACAATGCTAAATGTCAAAAATGACAAATTTCAAGATGGCAAATGTCAAAGATGTCAAATGACAAATGTCACAATGCTAAATGTCAAAAATGAAAAGTGTCACTATGAAAAATGTCAAAAATGACAAATTTCAAGATGGCAAATGTCAAAGATGTCAAATGACAAATGTCACAATGACAAATGTCACAATGCTAAATGTCAAAAATGAAAAGTGTCACCATGAAAAATGTCAAAAATGACAAATTTCAAAATGGCAAATGTCAAAACTGACAAATGTCACAATGCTAAATGTCAAAAATGAAAAGTGTCACCATGAAAAATGTCAAAAATGACAAATTTCAAGACGGCAAATGTCAAAGATGTCAAATGACAAATGTCACAATGCTAAATGTCAAAAATGAAAAGTGTCACCATAAAAAATATCAAAAATAACAAATTTCAAGATGGCAAATGTCTAGGATGTCAAATGACAAATGTCACAATGCTAAATGTCAAAAATGAAAAGTGTCACCATGAAAAATGTCAAAAATGACAAATTTCAAGATGGCAAATGTCAAAACTGACAAATGTCACAATGCTAAATGTCAAAAATGAAAAGTGTCACCATGAAAAATGTCAAAAATGACAAATTTCAAGATGGCAAATGTCAAAGATGTCAAATGACAAATGTCACAATGCTAAATGTCAAAAATGAAAAGTGTCACCATGAAAAATGTCAAAAATGACAAATTTCAAGATGGCAAATGTCAAAGATGTCAAATGAGAAATGTCACAATGCTAAATGTCAAAAATGAAAAGTGTCACCATGAAAAATGTCAAAAATAACAAATTTCAAGATGGCAAATGTCAAAGATGTCAAATGACAAATGTCACAATGCTAAATGTCAAAAATGAAAAGTGTCACCATGAAAAATGTCAAAAATGACAAATTTCAAAATGACAAATGTCAAAGATGTCAAATGACAAATATCACAATGCTAAATGTCAAAAATGACAAATTTCAAGATGGCAAATATCAAAGATGTCAAATGACAAATGTCACAATGCTAAATGTCAAAAATGAAAAGTGTCACCATGAAAAATGTCAAAAATAACAAATTTCAAGATGGCAAATGTCAAAGATGTCAAATGACAAATGTCACAATGCTAAATGTCAAAAATGACAAATTTCAAGATGGCAAATGTCAAAAATGTCAAATGACAAATGTCACAATGCTAAATGTTAAAAATAAAAAGTGTCACCATGAAAAATGTCAAAAATGACAAATTTCAAGATGGCAAATGTCAAAGATGTCAAATGACAAATGTCACAATGCTAAATGTCAAAAATGACAAATTTCAAGATGGCAAATGTCAAAGATGTCAAATGACAAATGTCACAATGCTAAATGTTAAAAATGAAAAGTGTCACCATGAAAAATGTCAAAAATGACAAATTTCACGATGGCAAATGTCAAAACTGACAAATGTCACAATGCTAAATGTCAAAAATAAAAAGTGTCACCATGAAAAATGTCAAAAATGACAAATTTCAAGATGGCAAATGTCAAAGATGTCAAATGACAAATGTCACAATGCTAAATGTCAAAAATGAAAAGTGTCAAAAATAACAAATTTCAAGATGGCAAATGTCAAAGATGTCAAATGACAAATGTCACAATGCTAAATGTCAAAAATGACAAATTTTAAGATGGCAAATGTCAAAGATGTCAAATGACAAATGTCACAATGCTAAATGTCAAAAATGAAAAGTGTCACCATGAAAAATGTCAAAAATGACAAATTTTAAGATGGCAAATGTCAAAGATGTCAAATGACAAATGTCACAATGCTAAATGTCAAAAATGACAAATTTCAAAATGGCAAATGTCAAAGATGTCAAATGACAAATGTCACAATGCTAAATGTCAAAAATGAAAAGTGTCACCATGAAAAATGTCAAAAATGACAAATTTCAAGATGGCAAATGTCAACGATGTCAAATGACAAGTGTCACAATGCTAAATGTCAAAAATGAAAAGTGTCACCATGAAAAATGTCAAAAATAACAAATTTCAAGATGGCAAATGTCAAAGATGTCAAATGACAAATGTCACAATGCTAAATGTCAAAAATAAAAAGTGTCACCATGAAAAATGTCAAAAATGACAAATTTCAAGATGGCAAATGTCAAAGATGTCAAATGACAAATGTCACAATGCTAAATGTCAAAAATGAAAAGTGTCACCATGAAAAATGTCAAAAATGACAAATTTCAAGACGGCAAATGTCAAAGATGTCAAATGAAAATGTCACAATGCTAAATGTCAAAAATGAAAAGTGTCACCATAAAAAATGTCAAAAATAACAAATTTCAAGATGGCAAATGTCAAAGATGTCAAATGACAAATGTCACAATGCTAAATGTCAAAAATGAAAAGTGTCACCATAAAAAATGTCAAAAATGACAAATTTCAAGATGGCAAATGTCAAAACTGACAAATGTCACAATGCTAAATGTCAAAAATGATAAGTGTCACCATGAAAAATGTCAAAAATAACAAATTTCAAGATGGCAAATCTCCAAGATGTCAAATGACAAATGTCACAATGCTAAATGTCAAAAATGAAAAGTGTCACTATGAAAAATGTCAAAAATGACAAATTTCAAGATGGCAAATGTCAAAGATGTCAAATGACAAATGTCACAATGCTTAATGTCAAAAATGATAAGTGTCACCATGAAAAATGTCAAAAATAACAAATTTCAAGATGGCAAATGTCAAAGATGTCAAATGACAAATGTCACAATGCTAAATGTTAAAAATGAAAAGTGTCACCATGAAAAATGTCAAAAATGACAAATTTCAAGATGGCAAATGTCAAAGATGTCAAATGACAAATGTCACAATGCTAAATGTCAAAAATGAAAAGTGTCACCATGAAAAATGTCAAAAATGACAAATTTCAAGATGGAAAATGTCAAAGATGTCAAATGACAAATGTCACAATGCTAAATGTCAAAAATGAAAAGCGTCACCATGAAAAATGTCAAAAATAAAAAGCGTCACCATGAAAAATGTCAAAAATGACAAATTTCAAGATGGCAAATGTCAAAGCTGTCAAATGACAAATGTCACAATGCTAAATGTCAAAAATGAAAAGTGTCACAATGCTTAATGTCAAAAATGACAAATTTTACGATGGCAAATGTCAAAACTGACAAATGTCACAATGCTAAATGTCAAAAATGAAAAATGTCAAAAATAACAAATTTCAAGATAGCAAATGTCAAAGATGTCAAATGACAAATGTCACAATGCTAAATGTCAAAAATGACAAATTTCAAGATGGCAAATGTCAAAGATGTCAAATGACAAATGTCACAATGCTAAATGTCAAAAATGAAAAGTGTTACCATGAAAAATGTCAAAAATGACAAATATCAAGATGGCAAATGTCAAAGATGTCAAATGACAAATGTCACAATGCTAAATGTAAAAATGAAAAGTGTCACCATGAAAAATGTCAAAAATGACAAATTTCAAGATGGCAAATGTCAAAACTGACAAATGTCACAATGCTAAATGTCAAAAATGAAAAGTGTCACCATGAAAAATGTCAAAAATAACAAATTTCAAGATGGCAAATGTCCAAGATGTCAAATGACAAATGTCACAATGCTAAATGTCAAAAATGAAAAGTGTCACCATGAAAAATGTCAAAAATGACAAATTTCAAGATGGCAAATGTCAAAGATGTCAAATGACAAATGTCACAATGCTAAATGTCAAAAATGATAAGTGTCACCATGAAAAATGTCAAAAATAACAAATTTCAAGATGGCAAATGTCAAAGATGTCAAATGACAAATGTCACAATGCTAAATGTCAAAAATGAAAAGTGTCACCATGAAAAATGTAAAAAATGACAAATTTCAAGATGGCAAATGTCAAAGATGTCAAATGACAAATGTCACAATGCTAAATGTCAAAAATGAAAAGTGTCACCATGAAAAATGTCAAAAATGACAAATTTCAAGATGGCAAATGTCAAAGATGTCAAATGACAAATGTCACAATGCTAAATGTCAAAAATAAAAAGTGTCAAAAATAACAAATTTCAAGATGGCAAATGTCAAAGATGTCAAATGACAAATGTCACAATGCTAAATGTCAAAAATGACAAATTTTAAGATGGCAAATGTCAAAGATGTCAAATGACAAATGTCACAATGCTAAATGTCAAAAATGAAAAGTGTCACCATGAAAAATGTCAAAAATGACAAATTTCAAGATGGCAAATGTCAAAGATGTCAAATGACAAATGTCACAATGCTAAATGTCAAAAATGACAAATTTCAAGATCGCAAATGTCAAAGATGTCAAATGACAAATGTCACAATGCTAAATGTCAAAAATAAAAAGTGTCACCATGAAAAATGTCAAAAATGACAAATTTCAAGATGGCAAATGTCAACGATGTCAAATGACAAATGTCACAATGCTAAATGTCAAAAATGAAAAGTGTCACCATGAAAAATGTCAAAAATAACAAATTTTAAGATGGCAAATGTCAAAGATGTCAAATGACAAATGTCACAATGCTAAATGTCAAAAATGAAAAGTGTCACCATGAAAAATGTCAAAAATGACAAATTTCAAGATGGCAAATGTCAAAGATGTTAAATGACAAATGTCACAATGCTAAATGTCAAAAATGACAAATTTCAAGATGGCAAATGTCAAAGATGTCAAATGACAAATGTCACAATGCTAAATGTCAAAAATGAAAAGTGTCACCATGAAAAATGTCAAAAATGACAAATTTCAAGATGGCAAATGTCAACGATGTCAAATGACAAATGTCACAATGCTAAATGTCAAAAATGAAAAGTGTCACCATGAAAAATGACAAAAATAACAAATTTTAAGATGGCAAATGTCAAAGATGTCAAATGACAAATGTCACAATGCTAAATGTCAAAAATGAAAAGTGTTACTATGAAAAATGTAAAAAATGACAAATTTCAAGATGGCAAATGTCAAAGATGTCAAATGACAAATGTCACAATGCTAAATGTCAAAAATGAAAAGTGTTACCATGAAAAATGTCACAAATGACAAATTTCATGATGGCAAATGTCAAAGATGTCAAATGACAAATGTCACAATGCTAAATGTCAAAAATGAAAAGTGTCACCATAAAAAATGTCAAAAATAACAAATTTCAAGATGGCAAATGTCAAAGATGTCAAATGACAAATGTCACAATGCTAAATGTCAAAAATGAAAAGTGTCACCATGAAAAATGTCAAAAATGACAAATTTCAAGATGGCAAATGTCAATACTGACAAATGTCACAATGCTAAATGTCAAAAATGATAAGTGTCACCATGAAAAATGTCAAAAATAACAAATTTCAAGATGGCAAATGTCCAAGATGTCAAATGACAAATGTCACAATGCTAAATGTCAAAAATGAAAAGTGTCACCATGAAAAATGACAAAAATGACAAATTTCAAAAACGACAAATTTCAAGATGGCAAATGTCAAAGTTGTCAAATGTCACAATGCTAAATGTCAAAAATGATAAGTGTCACCATGAAAAATGTCAAAAATAACAATTTTCAAGATGGCAAATGTCAAAGATGTCAAATGACAAATGTCACAATGCTAAATGTCAAAAATGAAAAGTGTCACCATGAAAAATGTCAAAAATGACAAATTTCAAGATGGCAAATGTCAAAGATGTCAAATGACAAATGTCACAATGCTAAATGTCAAAAATAAAAAATGTCACCATGAAAAATGTCAAAAATGACAAATTTCAAGATGGAAAATGTCAAAGATGTCAAATGAGAAATGTCACAATGCTAAATGTCAAAAATGAAAAGCGTCACCATGAAAAATGTCAAAAATGACAAATTTCAAGATGGCAAATGTCAAAGCTGTCAAATGACAAATGTCACAATGCTAAATGTCAAAAATGAAAAGTGTCACAATGCTTAATGTCAAAAATGACAAATTTCACGATGGCAAATGTCAAAACTGACAAATGTCACAATGCTAAATGTCCAAAATGAAAAATGTCAAAAATAACAAATTTCAAGATAGCAAATGTCAAAGATGTCAAATGACAAATGTCACAATGCTAAATGTCAAAAATGACAAATTTCAAGATGGCAAATGTCAAAGATGTCAAATGACAAATGTCACAATGCTAAATGTCAAAAATGAAAAGTGTCACCATGAAAAATGTCAAAAATGACAAATTTCAAGATGGCAAATGTCAAAGATGTCAAATGACAAATGTCACAATGCTAAATGTCAAAAATGAAAAGTGTCACCATGAAAAATGTCAAAAATGACAAATTTCAAGATGGCAAATGTCAAAACTGACAAATGTCACAATGCTAAATGTCAAAAATGATAAGTGTCACCATGAAAAATGTCAAAAATGACAAATTTCAAGATGGCAAATGTCAAAGATGTCAAATGACAAATGTCTCTTTGCTAAATGTCAAAAATGAAAAGTGTCACCATGAAAAATGTCAAAAATGACAAATTTTAAGATGGCAAATGGCAAATGTCAAAGATGTCAAATGACAAATGTCACAATGCTAAATGTCAAAAATGAAAAGTGTTACCATGAAAAATGTCAAAAATGACAAATTTTAAGATGGCAAATGTCAAAGATGTCAAATGACAAATGTCACAATGCTAAATGTCAAAAATGACAAATTTCAAAATGGCAAATGTCAAAGATGTCAAATGACAAATGTCACAATGCTAAATGTCAAAAATGAAAAGTGTCACCATGAAAAATGTCAAAAATGACAAATTTCAAGATGGCAAATGTCAAAACTGACAAATGTCACAATGCTAAATGTCAAAAATGATAAGTGTCACCATGAAAAATGTCAAAAATGACAAATTTCAAGATGGCAAATGTCAAAGATGTCAAATGACAAATGTCTCTTTGCTAAATGTCAAAAATGAAAAGTGTCACCATGAAAAATGTCAAAAATGACAAATTTTAAGATGGCAAATGGCAAATGTCAAAGATGTCAAATGACAAATGTCACAATGCTAAATGTCAAAAATGAAAAGTGTCACCATGAAAAATGTCAAAAATGACAAATTTTAAGATGGCAAATGTCAAAGATGTCAAATGACAAATGTCACAATGCTAAATGTCAAAAATGACAAATTTCAAAATGGCAAATGTCAAAGATGTCAAATGACAAATGTCACAATGCTAAATGTCAAAAATGAAAAGTGTCACCATGAAAAATGTCAAAAATGACAAATTTCAAGATGGCAAATGTCAACGATGTCAAATGACAAGTGTCACAATGCTAAATGTCAAAAATGAAAAGTGTCACCATGAAAAATGTCAAAAATAACAAATTTCAAGATGGCAAATGTCAAAGATGTCAAATGACAAATGTCACAATGCTAAATGTCAAAAATAAAAAGTGTCACCATGAAAAATGTCAAAAATGACAAATTTCAAGATGGCAAATGTCAAAGATGTCAAATGACAAATGTCACAATGCTAAATGTCAAAAATGAAAAGTGTCACCATGAAAAATGTCAAAAATGACAAATTTCAAGACGGCAAATGTCAAAGATGTCAAATGAAAATGTCACAATGCTAAATGTCAAAAATGAAAAGTGTCACCATAAAAAATGTCAAAAATAACAAATTTCAAGATGGCAAATGTCAAAGATGTCAAATGACAAATGTCACAATGCTAAATGTCAAAAATGAAAAGTGTCACCATAAAAAATGTCAAAAATGACAAATTTCAAGATGGCAAATGTCAAAACTGACAAATGTCACAATGCTAAATGTCAAAAATGATAAGTGTCACCATGAAAAATGTCAAAAATAACAAATTTCAAGATGGCAAATCTCCAAGATGTCAAATGACAAATGTCACAATGCTAAATGTCAAAAATGAAAAGTGTCACTATGAAAAATGTCAAAAATGACAAATTTCAAGATGGCAAATGTCAAAGATGTCAAATGACAAATGTCACAATGCTTAATGTCAAAAATGATAAGTGTCACCATGAAAAATGTCAAAAATAACAAATTTCAAGATGGCAAATGTCAAAGATGTCAAATGACAAATGTCACAATGCTAAATGTTAAAAATGAAAAGTGTCACCATGAAAAATGTCAAAAATGACAAATTTCAAGATGGCAAATGTCAAAGATGTCAAATGACAAATGTCACAATGCTAAATGTCAAAAATGAAAAGTGTCACCATGAAAAATGTCAAAAATGACAAATTTCAAGATGGAAAATGTCAAAGATGTCAAATGACAAATGTCACAATGCTAAATGTCAAAAATGAAAAGCGTCACCATGAAAAATGTCAAAAATAAAAAGCGTCACCATGAAAAATGTCAAAAATGACAAATTTCAAGATGGCAAATGTCAAAGCTGTCAAATGACAAATGTCACAATGCTAAATGTCAAAAATGAAAAGTGTCACAATGCTTAATGTCAAAAATGACAAATTTTACGATGGCAAATGTCAAAACTGACAAATGTCACAATGCTAAATGTCAAAAATGAAAAATGTCAAAAATAACAAATTTCAAGATAGCAAATGTCAAAGATGTCAAATGACAAATGTCACAATGCTAAATGTCAAAAATGACAAATTTCAAGATGGCAAATGTCAAAGATGTCAAATGACAAATGTCACAATGCTAAATGTCAAAAATGAAAAGTGTTACCATGAAAAATGTCAAAAATGACAAATATCAAGATGGCAAATGTCAAAGATGTCAAATGACAAATGTCACAATGCTAAATGTAAAAATGAAAAGTGTCACCATGAAAAATGTCAAAAATGACAAATTTCAAGATGGCAAATGTCAAAACTGACAAATGTCACAATGCTAAATGTCAAAAATGAAAAGTGTCACCATGAAAAATGTCAAAAATAACAAATTTCAAGATGGCAAATGTCCAAGATGTCAAATGACAAATGTCACAATGCTAAATGTCAAAAATGAAAAGTGTCACCATGAAAAATGTCAAAAATGACAAATTTCAAGATGGCAAATGTCAAAGATGTCAAATGACAAATGTCACAATGCTAAATGTCAAAAATGATAAGTGTCACCATGAAAAATGTCAAAAATAACAAATTTCAAGATGGCAAATGTCAAAGATGTCAAATGACAAATGTCACAATGCTAAATGTCAAAAATGAAAAGTGTCACCATGAAAAATGTAAAAAATGACAAATTTCAAGATGGCAAATGTCAAAGATGTCAAATGACAAATGTCACAATGCTAAATGTCAAAAATGAAAAGTGTCACCATGAAAAATGTCAAAAATGACAAATTTCAAGATGGCAAATGTCAAAGATGTCAAATGACAAATGTCACAATGCTAAATGTCAAAAATAAAAAGTGTCAAAAATAACAAATTTCAAGATGGCAAATGTCAAAGATGTCAAATGACAAATGTCACAATGCTAAATGTCAAAAATGACAAATTTTAAGATGGCAAATGTCAAAGATGTCAAATGACAAATGTCACAATGCTAAATGTCAAAAATGAAAAGTGTCACCATGAAAAATGTCAAAAATGACAAATTTCAAGATGGCAAATGTCAAAGATGTCAAATGACAAATGTCACAATGCTAAATGTCAAAAATGACAAATTTCAAGATCGCAAATGTCAAAGATGTCAAATGACAAATGTCACAATGCTAAATGTCAAAAATAAAAAGTGTCACCATGAAAAATGTCAAAAATGACAAATTTCAAGATGGCAAATGTCAACGATGTCAAATGACAAATGTCACAATGCTAAATGTCAAAAATGAAAAGTGTCACCATGAAAAATGTCAAAAATAACAAATTTTAAGATGGCAAATGTCAAAGATGTCAAATGACAAATGTCACAATGCTAAATGTCAAAAATGAAAAGTGTCACCATGAAAAATGTCAAAAATGACAAATTTCAAGATGGCAAATGTCAAAGATGTTAAATGACAAATGTCACAATGCTAAATGTCAAAAATGACAAATTTCAAGATGGCAAATGTCAAAGATGTCAAATGACAAATGTCACAATGCTAAATGTCAAAAATGAAAAGTGTCACCATGAAAAATGTCAAAAATGACAAATTTCAAGATGGCAAATGTCAACGATGTCAAATGACAAATGTCACAATGCTAAATGTCAAAAATGAAAAGTGTCACCATGAAAAATGACAAAAATAACAAATTTTAAGATGGCAAATGTCAAAGATGTCAAATGACAAATGTCACAATGCTAAATGTCAAAAATGAAAAGTGTTACCATGAAAAATGTAAAAAATGACAAATTTCAAGATGGCAAATGTCAAAGATGTCAAATGACAAATGTCACAATGCTAAATGTCAAAAATGAAAAGTGTTACCATGAAAAATGTCACAAATGACAAATTTCATGATGGCAAATGTCAAAGATGTCAAATGACAAATGTCACAATGCTAAATGTCAAAAATGAAAAGTGTCACCATAAAAAATGTCAAAAATAACAAATTTCAAGATGGCAAATGTCAAAGATGTCAAATGACAAATGTCACAATGCTAAATGTCAAAAATGAAAAGTGTCACCATGAAAAATGTCAAAAATGACAAATTTCAAGATGGCAAATGTCAATACTGACAAATGTCACAATGCTAAATGTCAAAAATGATAAGTGTCACCATGAAAAATGTCAAAAATAACAAATTTCAAGATGGCAAATGTCCAAGATGTCAAATGACAAATGTCACAATGCTAAATGTCAAAAATGAAAAGTGTCACCATGAAAAATGACAAAAATGACAAATTTCAAAAACGACAAATTTCAAGATGGCAAATGTCAAAGTTGTCAAATGTCACAATGCTAAATGTCAAAAATGATAAGTGTCACCATGAAAAATGTCAAAAATAACAATTTTCAAGATGGCAAATGTCAAAGATGTCAAATGACAAATGTCACAATGCTAAATGTCAAAAATGAAAAGTGTCACCATGAAAAATGTCAAAAATGACAAATTTCAAGATGGCAAATGTCAAAGATGTCAAATGACAAATGTCACAATGCTAAATGTCAAAAATAAAAAATGTCACCATGAAAAATGTCAAAAATGACAAATTTCAAGATGGAAAATGTCAAAGATGTCAAATGAGAAATGTCACAATGCTAAATGTCAAAAATGAAAAGCGTCACCATGAAAAATGTCAAAAATGACAAATTTCAAGATGGCAAATGTCAAAGCTGTCAAATGACAAATGTCACAATGCTAAATGTCAAAAATGAAAAGTGTCACAATGCTTAATGTCAAAAATGACAAATTTCACGATGGCAAATGTCAAAACTGACAAATGTCACAATGCTAAATGTCCAAAATGAAAAATGTCAAAAATAACAAATTTCAAGATAGCAAATGTCAAAGATGTCAAATGACAAATGTCACAATGCTAAATGTCAAAAATGACAAATTTCAAGATGGCAAATGTCAAAGATGTCAAATGACAAATGTCACAATGCTAAATGTCAAAAATGAAAAGTGTCACCATGAAAAATGTCAAAAATGACAAATTTCAAGATGGCAAATGTCAAAGATGTCAAATGACAAATGTCACAATGCTAAATGTCAAAAATGAAAAGTGTCACCATGAAAAATGTCAAAAATGACAAATTTCAAGATGGCAAATGTCAATGATGTCAAATGACAATTGTCACAATGCTAAATGTCAAAAATGAAAAGTCTCACCATGAAAAATGTCAAAAATGACAAATTTCAAGATGGCAAATGTCAAAGATGTCAAATGACAAATGTCACAATGCTAAATGTCAAAAATGAAAAGTGTCACCATGAAAAATGTCAAAAATGACAAATTTCAAGATGGCAAATGTCAAAGATGTCAAATGACAAATGTCACAATGCTAAATGTCAAAAATGAAAAGTGTCACAATGCTAAATGTCAAAAATGACAAATGTCACAATGCTAAATGTCAAAAATGAAAAATGTCAAAAATAACAAATTTCAAGATAGCAAATGTCAAAGATGTCAAATGACAAATGTCACAATGCTAAATGTCAAAAATGACAAAATTTCAAGATGGCAAATGTCAAAGATGTCAAATGACAAATGTCACAATGCTAAATGTCAAAAATGAAAAGTGTCACTATGAAAAATGTCAAAAATGACAAATTTCAAAATGTCAAATGTCAAAACTGACAAATGTCACAATGCTAAATGTCAAAAATAAAAAGTGTCACCATGAAAAATGTCAAAAATGACAAATTTCAAGATGGCAAATGTCAAAGATGTCAAATGACAAATGTCACAATGCTAAATGTCAAAAATGAAAAGTGTCACAATGCTAAATGTCAAAACTGACAAATGTCACAATGCTAAATGTCAAAAATGAAAAATGTCAAAAATAACAAATTTCAAGGTAGCAAATGTCAAAGATGTCAAATGACAAATGTCACAATGCTAAATGTCAAAAATGACAAATTTCAAGATGGCAAATGTCAAAGATGTCAAATGACAAATGTCACAATGCTAAATGTCAAAAATGAAAAGTGTCACTATGAAAAATGTCAAAAATGACAAATTTCAAGATGGCAAATGTCAAAGATGTCAAATGACAAATGTCACAATGACAAATGTCACAATGCTAAATGTCAAAAATGAAAAGTGTCACCATGAAAAATGTCAAAAATGACAAATTTCAAAATGGCAAATGTCAAAACTGACAAATGTCACAATGCTAAATGTCAAAAATGAAAAGTGTCACCATGAAAAATGTCAAAAATGACAAATTTCAAGACGGCAAATGTCAAAGATGTCAAATGACAAATGTCACAATGCTAAATGTCAAAAATGAAAAGTGTCACCATAAAAAATATCAAAAATAACAAATTTCAAGATGGCAAATGTCTAGGATGTCAAATGACAAATGTCACAATGCTAAATGTCAAAAATGAAAAGTGTCACCATGAAAAATGTCAAAAATGACAAATTTCAAGATGGCAAATGTCAAAACTGACAAATGTCACAATGCTAAATGTCAAAAATGAAAAGTGTCACCATGAAAAATGTCAAAAATGACAAATTTCAAGATGGCAAATGTCAAAGATGTCAAATGACAAATGTCACAATGCTAAATGTCAAAAATGAAAAGTGTCACCATGAAAAATGTCAAAAATGACAAATTTCAAGATGGCAAATGTCAAAGATGTCAAATGAGAAATGTCACAATGCTAAATGTCAAAAATGAAAAGTGTCACCATGAAAAATGTCAAAAATAACAAATTTCAAGATGGCAAATGTCAAAGATGTCAAATGAGAAATGTCACAATGCTAAATGTCAAAAATGATAAGTGTCACCATGAAAAATGTCAAAAATAACAATTTTCAAGATGGCAAATGTCAAAGATGTCAAATGACAAATGTCACAATGCTAAATGTCAAAAATGAAAAGTGTCACCATGAAAAATGTCAAAAATGACAAATTTCAAGATGGCAAATGTCAAAGATGTCAAATGACAAATGTCACAATGCTAAATGTCAAAAATAAAAAATGTCACCATGAAAAATGTCAAAAATGACAAATTTCAAGATGGAAAATGTCAAAGATGTCAAATGAGAAATGTCACAATGCTAAATGTCAAAAATGAAAAGCGTCACCATGAAAAATGTCAAAAATGACAAATTTCAAGATGGCAAATGTCAAAGCTGTCAAATGACAAATGTCACAATGCTAAATGTCAAAAATGAAAAGTGTCACAATGCTTAATGTCAAAAATGACAAATTTCACGATGGCAAATGTCAAAACTGACAAATGTCACAATGCTAAATGTCCAAAATGAAAAATGTCAAAAATAACAAATTTCAAGATAGCAAATGTCAAAGATGTCAAATGACAAATGTCACAATGCTAAATGTCAAAAATGACAAATTTCAAGATGGCAAATGTCAAAGATGTCAAATGACAAATGTCACAATGCTAAATGTCAAAAATGAAAAGTGTCACCATGAAAAATGTCAAAAATGACAAATTTCAAGATGGCAAATGTCAAAGATGTCAAATGACAAATGTCACAATGCTAAATGTCAAAAATGAAAAGTGTCACCATGAAAAATGTCAAAAATGACAAATTTCAAGATGGCAAATGTCAAAACTGACAAATGTCACAATGCTAAATGTCAAAAATGATAAGTGTCACCATGAAAAATGTCAAAAATGACAAATTTCAAGATGGCAAATGTCAAAGATGTCAAATGACAAATGTCTCTTTGCTAAATGTCAAAAATGAAAAGTGTCACCATGAAAAATGTCAAAAATGACAAATTTTAAGATGGCAAATGGCAAATGTCAAAGATGTCAAATGACAAATGTCACAATGGTAAATGTCAAAAATGAAAAGTGTCACCATGAAAAATGTCAAAAATGACAAATTTCAAGATGGCAAATGTCAATGATGTCAAATGACAATTGTCACAATGCTAAATGTCAAAAATGAAAAGTCTCACCATGAAAAATGTCAAAAATGACAAATTTCAAGATGGCAAATGTCAAAGATGTCAAATGACAAATGTCACAATGCTAAATGTCAAAAATGAAAAGTGTCACCATGAAAAATGTCAAAAATGACAAATTTCAAGATGGCAAATGTCAAAGATGTCAAATGACAAATGTCACAATGCTAAATGTCAAAAATGAAAAGTGTCACAATGCTAAATGTCAAAAATGACAAATGTCACAATGCTAAATGTCAAAAATGAAAAATGTCAAAAATAACAAATTTCAAGATAGCAAATGTCAAAGATGTCAAATGACAAATGTCACAATGCTAAATGTCAAAAATGACAAAATTTCAAGATGGCAAATGTCAAAGATGTCAAATGACAAATGTCACAATGCTAAATGTCAAAAATGAAAAGTGTCACTATGAAAAATGTCAAAAATGACAAATTTCAAAATGTCAAATGTCAAAACTGACAAATGTCACAATGCTAAATGTCAAAAATAAAAAGTGTCACCATGAAAAATGTCAAAAATGACAAATTTCAAGATGGCAAATGTCAAAGATGTCAAATGACAAATGTCACAATGCTAAATGTCAAAAATGAAAAGTGTCAAAATGCTAAATGTCAAAACTGACAAATGTCACAATGCTAAATGTCAAAAATGAAAAATGTCAAAAATAACAAATTTCAAGGTAGCAAATGTCAAAGATGTCAAATGACAAATGTCACAATGCTAAATGTCAAAAATGACAAATTTCAAGATGGCAAATGTCAAAGATGTCAAATGACAAATGTCACAATGCTAAATGTCAAAAATGAAAAGTGTCACTATGAAAAATGTCAAAAATGACAAATTTCAAGATGGCAAATGTCAAAGATGTCAAATGACAAATGTCACAATGACAAATGTCACAATGCTAAATGTCAAAAATGAAAAGTGTCACCATGAAAAATGTCAAAAATGACAAATTTCAAAATGGCAAATGTCAAAACTGACAAATGTCACAATGCTAAATGTCAAAAATGAAAAGTGTCACCATGAAAAATGTCAAAAATGACAAATTTCAAGACGGCAAATGTCAAAGATGTCAAATGACAAATGTCACAATGCTAAATGTCAAAAATGAAAAGTGTCACCATAAAAAATATCAAAAATAACAAATTTCAAGATGGCAAATGTCTAGGATGTCAAATGACAAATGTCACAATGCTAAATGTCAAAAATGAAAAGTGTCACCATGAAAAATGTCAAAAATGACAAATTTCAAGATGGCAAATGTCAAAACTGACAAATGTCACAATGCTAAATGTCAAAAATGAAAAGTGTCACCATGAAAAATGTCAAAAATGACAAATTTCAAGATGGCAAATGTCAAAGATGTCAAATGACAAATGTCACAATGCTAAATGTCAAAAATGAAAAGTGTCACCATGAAAAATGTCAAAAATGACAAATTTCAAGATGGCAAATGTCAAAGATGTCAAATGAGAAATGTCACAATGCTAAATGTCAAAAATGAAAAGTGTCACCATGAAAAATGTCAAAAATAACAAATTTCAAGATGGCAAATGTCAAAGATGTCAAATGACAAATGTCACAATGCTAAATGTCAAAAATGAAAAGTGTCACCATGAAAAATGTCAAAAATGACAAATTTCAAAATGACAAATGTCAAAGATGTCAAATGACAAATATCACAATGCTAAATGTCAAAAATGACAAATTTCAAGATGGCAAATATCAAAGATGTCAAATGACAAATGTCACAATGCTAAATGTCAAAAATAAAAAGTGTCACCATGAAAAATGTCAAAAATGACAAATTTCAAGATGACAAATGTCAAAGATGTCAAATGACAAATGTCACAATGCTAAATGTCAAAAATGACAAATTTCAAGATGGCAAATGTCAAAACTGACAAATGTCACAATGCTAAATGTCAAAAATGAAAAGTGTCACCATGAAAAATGTCAAAAATAACAAATTTTAAGATGGCAAATGTCAAAGATGTCAAATGACAAATGTCACAATGCTAAATGTCAAAAATGACAAATTTCAAGATGGCAAATGTCAAAGATGTCAAATGACAAATGTCACAATGCTAAATGTTAAAAATGAAAAGTGTCACCATGAAAAATGTCAAAAATGACAAATTTCAAGATGGCAAATGTCAAAGATGTCAAATGACAAATGTCACAATGCTAAATGTTAAAAATGAAAAGTGTCACCATGAAAAATGTCAAAAATGACAAATTTCAAGATGGCAAATGTCAAAACTGACAAATGTCACAATGCTAAATGTCAAAAATAAAAAGTGTCACCATGAAAAATGTCAAAAATGACAAATTTCAAGATGGCAAATGTCAAAGATGTCAAATGACAAATGTCACAATGCTAAATGTCAAAAATGAAAAGTGTCAAAAATAACAAATTTCAAGATGGCAAATGTCAAAGATGTCAAATGACAAATGTCACAATGCTAAATGTCAAAAATGACAAATTTTAAGATGGCAAATGTCAAAGATGTTAAATGACAAACGTCACAATGCTAAATGTCAAAAATGAAAAGTGTCACCATGAAAAATGTCAAAAATGACAAATTTTAAGATGGCAAATGTCAAAGATGTCAAATGACAAATGTCACAATGCTAAATGTCAAAAATGACAAATTTCAAGATGGCAAATGTCAAAGATGTCAAATGACAAATGTCACAATGCTAAATGTCAAAAATGAAAAGTGTCACCATGAAAAATGTCAAAAATGACAAATTTCAAGATGGCAAATGTCAACGATGTCAAATGACAAATGTCACAATGCTAAATGTCAAAAATGAAAAGTGTCACCATGAAAAATGTCAAAAATAACAAATTTCAAGATGGCAAATGTCAAAGATGTCAAATGACAAATGTCACAATGCTAAATGTCAAAAATAAAAAGTGTCACCATGAAAAATGTCAAAAATGACAAATTTCAAGATGGCAAATGTCAAAGATGTCAAATGACAAATGTCACAATGCTAAATGTCAAAAATGAAAAGTGTCACCATGAAAAATGTCAAAAATGACAAATTTCAAGACGGCAAATGTCAAAGATGTCAAATGAAAATGTCACAATGCTAAATGTCAAAAATGAAAAGTGTCACCATAAAAAATGTCAAAAATAACAAATTTCAAGATGGCAAATGTCAAAGATGTCAAATGACAAATGTCACAATGCTAAATGTCAAAAATGAAAAGTGTCACCATAAAAAATGACAAATTTCAAGATGGCAAATGTCAAAACTGACAAATGTCACAATGCTAAATGTCAAAAATGATAAGTGTCACCATGAAAAATGTCAAAAATAACAAATTTCAAGATGGCAAATGTCCAAGATGTCAAATGACAAATGTCACAATGCTAAATGTCAAAAATGAAAAGTGTCACCATGAAAAATGTCAAAAATGACAAATTTCAAGATGGCAAATGTCAAAGATGTCAAATGACAAATGTCACAATGCTTAATGTCAAAAATGATAAGTGTCACCATGAAAAATGTCAAAAATAACAAATTTCAAGATGGCAAATGTCAAAGATGTCAAATGACAAATGTCACAATGCTAAATGTCAAAAATGAAAAGTGTCACCATGAAAAATGTCAAAAATGACAAATTTCAAGATGGCAAATGTCAAAGATGTCAAATGACAAATGTCACAATGCTAAATGTCAAAAATGAAAAGTGTCACCATGAAAAATGTCAAAAATGACAAATTTCAAGATGGAAAATGTCAAAGATGTCAAATGACAAATGTCACAATGCTAAATGTCAAAAATGAAAAGCGTCACCATGAAAAATGTCAAAAATAAAAAGCGTCACCATGAAAAATGTCAAAAATGACAAATTTCAAGATGGCAAATGTCAAAGCTGTCAAATGACAAATGTCACAATGCTAAATGTCAAAAATGAAAAGTGTCACAATGCTTAATGTCAAAAATGACAAATTTTACGATGGCAAATGTCAAAACTGACAAATGTCACAATGCTAAATGTCAAAAATGAAAAATGTCAAAAATAACAAATTTCAAGATAGCAAATGTCAAAGATGTCAAATGACAAATGTCACAATGCTAAATGTCAAAAATGACAAATTTCAAGATGGCAAATGTCAAAGATGTCAAATGACAAATGTCACAATGCTAAATGTCAAAAATGAAAAGTGTTACCATGAAAAATGTCAAAAATGACAAATATCAAGATGGCAAATGTCAAAGATGTCAAATGACAAATGTCACAATGCTAAATGTAAAAATGAAAAGTGTCACCATGAAAAATGTCAAAAATGACAAATTTCAAGATGGCAAATGTCAAAACTGACAAATGTCACAATGCTAAATGTCAAAAATGAAAAGTGTCACCATGAAAAATGTCAAAAATAACAAATTTCAAGATGGCAAATGTCCAAGATGTCAAATGACAAATGTCACAATGCTAAATGTCAAAAATGAAAAGTGTCACCATGAAAAATGTCAAAAATGACAAATTTCAAGATGGCAAATGTCAAAGATGTCAAATGACAAATGTCACAATGCTAAATGTCAAAAATGATAAGTGTCACCATGAAAAATATCAAAAATAACAAATTTCAAGATGGCAAATGTCAAAGATGTCAAATGACAAATGTCACAATGCTAAATGTCAAAAATGAAAAGTGTCACCATGAAAAATGTCAAAAATGACAAATTTCAAGATGGCAAATGTCAAAGATGTCAAATGACAAATGTCACAATGCTAAATGTCAAAAATGAAAAGTGTCACCATGAAAAATGTCAAAAATGACAAATTTCAAGATGGCAAATGTCAAAGATGTCAAATGACAAATGTCACAATGCTAAATGTCAAAAATGAAAAGTGACACCATGAAAAATGTCAAAAATGACAAATTTCAAGATGGCAAATGTCAAAGATGTCAAATGACAAATGTCACAATGCTAAATGTTAAAAATGAAAAGTGTCACAATGCTAAATGTCAAAAATGACAAATTTCACGATGGCAAATGTCAAAACTGACAAATGTCACAATGCTAAATGTCAAAAATGAAAAATGTCAAAAATAACAAATTTCAAGATAGCAAATGTCAAAGATGTCAAATGACAAGTGTCACAATGCTAAATGTCAAAAATGACAAATTTCAAGATGGCAAATGTCAAAGATGTCAAATGACAAATGTCACAATGCTAAATGTCAAAAATGAAAAGTGTCACCATGAAAAATGTCAAAAATGACAAATTTCAAGATGGCAAATGTCAAAGATGTCAAATGACAAATGTCACAATGCTAAATGTCAAAAATGAAAAGTGTCACCATGAAAAATGTCAAAAATGACAAATTTCAAGATGGCAAATGTCAAAACTGACAAATGTCACAATGCTAAATGTCAAAAATGAAAAGTGTCACCATGAAAAATGTCAAAAATGACAAATTTCAAGATGGCAAATGTCAAAGATGTCAAATGACAAATGTCACAATGCTAAATGTCAAAAGTGAAAAGTGTCAAAAATGACAAATTTCAAGATGGCAAATGTCTAAGATGTCAAATGACAAATGTCACAATGCTAAATGTCAAAAATGAAAAATGTCACCATAAAAAATGTCAAAAATGACAAATTTCAAGATGGCAAATGTCAAAGATGTCAAATGACAAATGTCACAATGCTAAATGTCAAAAATGAAAAGTGTCAAAAATGACAAATTTCAAGATGGCAAATGTCTAAGATGTCAAATGACAAATGTCACAATGCTAAATGTCAAAAATGTAAAGTGTCACCATGAAAAGTGTCACCATGAAAAATGTCAAAAATGACAAATTTCAAGATGGCAAATGTCAAAGATGTCAAATGACAAATGTCACAATGCTAAATGTTAAAAATGAAAAGTGTCACAATGCTAAATGTCAAAAATGACAAATTTCACGATGGCAAATGTCAAAACTGACAAATGTCACAATGCTAAATGTCAAAAATGAAAAATGTCAAAAATAACAAATTTCAAGATAGCAAATGTCAAAGATGTCAAATGACAAGTGTCACAATGCTAAATATCAAAAATGACAAATTTCAAGATGGCAAATGTCAAAGATGTCAAATGACAAATGTCACAATGCTAAATGTCAAAAATGAAAAGTGTCACCATGAAAAATGGCAAAAATGACAAATTTCAAGATGGCAAATGTCAAAGATGTCAAATGACAAATGTCACAATGCTAAATGTCAAAAATGAAAAGTGTCACCATGAAAAATGTCAAAAATGACAAATTTCAAGATGGCAAATGTCAAAACTGACAAATGTCACAATGCTAAATGTCAAAAATGAAAAGTGTCACCATGAAAAATGTCAAAAATGACAAATTTCAAGATGGCAAATGTCAAAGATGTCAAATGACAAATGTCACAATGCTAAATGTCAAAAGTGAAAAGTGTCAAAAATGACAAATTTCAAGATGGCAAATGTCTAAGATGTCAAATGACAAATGTCACAATGCTAAATGTCAAAAATGAAAAATGTCACCATGAGAAATGTCAAAAATGACAAATTTCAAGATGGCAAATGTCAAAGATGTCAAATGACAAATGTCACAATGCTAAATGTCAAAAATGAAAAGTGTCAAAAATGACAAATTTCAAGATGGCAAATGTCTAAGATGTCAAATGACAAATGTCACAATGCTAAATGTCAAAAATGAAAAGTGTCACCATGAAAAGTGTCACCATGAAAAATGTCAAAAATAACAAATTTCAAGATGGCAAATGTCAAAGATGTCAAATGACAAATGTCACAATGCTAAATGTCAAAAATGAAAAGTGTCACAATGCTTAATGTCAAAAATGACAAATTTTACGATGGCAAATGTCAAAACTGACAAATGTCACAATGCTAAATGTCAAAAATGAAAAATGTCAAAAATAACAAATTTCAAGATAGCAAATGTCAAAGATGTCAAATGACAAATGTCACAATGCTAAATGTCAAAAATGACAAATTTCAAGATGGCAAATGTCAAAGATGTCAAATGACAAATGTCACAATGCTAAATGTCAAAAATGAAAAGTGTTACCATGAAAAATGTCAAAAATGACAAATATCAAGATGGCAAATGTCAAAGATGTCAAATGACAAATGTCACAATGCTAAATGTAAAAATGAAAAGTGTCACCATGAAAAATGTCAAAAATGACAAATTTCAAGATGGCAAATGTCAAAACTGACAAATGTCACAATGCTAAATGTCAAAAATGAAAAGTGTCACCATGAAAAATGTCAAAAATAACAAATTTCAAGATGGCAAATGTCCAAGATGTCAAATGACAAATGTCACAATGCTAAATGTCAAAAATGAAAAGTGTCACCATGAAAAATGTCAAAAATAACAAATTTCAAGATGGCAAATGTCAAAGATGTCAAATGACAAATGTCACAATGCTAAATGTCAAAAATGATAAGTGTCACCATGAAAAATGTCAAAAATAACAAATTTCAAGATGGCAAATGTCAAAGATGTCAAATGACAAATGTCACAATGCTAAATGTCAAAAATGAAAAGTGTCACCATGAAAAATGTCAAAAATGACAAATTTCAAGATGGCAAATGTCAAAGATGTCAAATGACAAATGTCACAATGCTAAATGTCAAAAATGAAAAGTGTCACCATGAAAAATGTCAAAAATGACAAATTTCAAGATGGCAAATGTCAAAGATGTCAAATGACAAATGTCACAATGCTAAATGTCAAAAATGAAAAGTGTCACCATGAAAAATGTCAAAAATAACAAATTTCAAGATGGCAAATGTCAAAGATGTCAAATGACAAATGTCACAATGCTAAATGTTAAAAATGAAAAGTGTCACAATGCTAAATGTCAAAAATGACAAATTTCACGATGGCAAATGTCAAAACTGACAAATGTCACAATGCTAAATGTCAAAAATGAAAAATGTCAAAAATAACAAATTTCAAGATAGCAAATGTCAAAGATGTCAAATGACAAGTGTCACAATGCTAAATGTCAAAAATGACAAATTTCAAGATGGCAAATGTCAAAGATGTCAAATGACAAATGTCACAATGCTAAATGTCAAAAATGAAAAGTGTCACCATGAAAAATGTCAAAAATGACAAATTTCAAGATGGCAAATGTCAAAGATGTCAAATGACAAATGTCACAATGCTAAATGTCAAAAATGAAAAGTGTCACCATGAAAAATGTCAAAAATGACAAATTTCAAGATGGCAAATGTCAAAACTGACAAATGTCACAATGCTAAATGTCAAAAATGAAAAGTGTCACGATGAAAAATGTCAAAAATGACAAATTTCAAGATGGCAAATGTCAAAGATGTCAAATGACAAATGTCACAATGCTAAATGTCAAAAGTGAAAAGTGTCAAAAATGACAAATTTCAAGATGGCAAATGTCTAAGATGTCAAATGACAAATGTCACAATGCTAAATGTCAAAAATGAAAAATGTCACCATGAAAAATGTCAAAAATGACAAATTTCAAGATGGCAAATGTCAAAGATGTCAAATGACAAATGTCACAATGCTAAATGTCAAAAATGTAAAGTGTCAAAAATGACAAATTTCAAGATGGCAAATGTCTAAGATGTCAAATGACAAATGTCACAATGCTAAATGTCAAAAATGAAAAGTGTCACCATGAAAAGTGTCACCATGAAAAATGTCAAAAATAACAAATTTCAAGATGGCAAATGTCAAAGATGTCAAATGACAAATGTCACAATGCTAAATGTCAAAAATGAAAAGTGTCACCATAAAAAATGTCAAAAATGACAAATTTCAAGATGGCAAATGTCAAAGATGTCAAATGACAAATATCACAATGCTAAATGTCAAAAATGACAAATTTCAAGATGGCAAATGTCAAAGATGTCAAATGACAAATGTCACAATGCTAAATGTTAAAAATGAAAAGTGTCACCATGAAAAATGTCAAAAATGACAAATTTCAAGATAGCAAATGTCAAAACTGACAAATGTCACAATGCTAAATGTCAAAAATAAAAAGTGTCACCATGAAAAATGTCAAAAATGACAAATTTCAAGATGGCAAATGTCAAAGATGTCAAATGATAAATGTCACAATGCTAAATGTCAAAAATGAAAAGTGTCAAAAATAACAAATTTCAAGATGGCAAATGTCAAAGATGTCAAATGACAAATGTCACAATGCTAAATGTCAAAAATGACAAATTTTAAGATGGCAAATGTCAAAGATGTCAAATGACAAATGTCACAATGCTAAATGTCAAAAATGAAAAATGTCACCATGAAAAATGTCAAAAATGACAAATTTCAAGATGGCAAATGTCAAAGATGTCAAATGACAAATGTCACAATGCTAAATGTCAAAAATGACAAATTTCAAGATGGCAAATGTCAAAGATGTCAAATGACAAATGTCACAATGCTAAATGTCAAAAATGAAAAGTGTCACCATGAAAAATGTCAAAAATGACAAATTTCAAGATGAAAAATGTCAACGATGTCAAATGACAAATGTCACAATGCTAAATGTCAAAAATGAAAAGTGTCACCATGAAAAATGTCAAAAATAACAAATTTCAAGATGGCAAATGTCAAAGATGTCAAATGACAAATGTCACAATGCTAAATGTCAAAAATGAAAAGTGTCACCATGAAAAATGTCAAAAATGACAAATTTCAAGATGGCAAATGTCAAAGATGTCAAATGACAAATGTCACAATGCTAAATGTCAAAAATGAAAAGTGTCACCATGAAAAATGTCAAAAATGACAAATTTCAAGACGGCAAATGTCAAAGATGTCAAATGACAAATGTCACAATGCTAAATGTCAAAAATGAAAAGTGTCACCATAAAAAATGTCAAAAATATTAAATTTCAAGATGGCAAATGTCAAAGATGTCAAATGACAAATGTCACAATGCTAAATGTCAAAAATGAAAAGTGTCACCATGAAAAATGTCAAAAATGACAAATTTCAAGATGGCAAATGTCAAAACTGACATATGTTACAATGCTAAATGTCAAAAATGATAAGTGTCACCATGAAAAATGTCAAAAATAACAAATTTCAAGATGGCAAATGTCCAAGATGTCAAATGACAAATGTCACAATGCTAAATGTCAAAAATGAAAAGTGTCACCATGAAAAATGTCAAAAATGACAAATTTCAAGATGGCAAATGTCAAAGATGTCAAATGACAAATGTCACAATGCTAAATGTCAAAAATGATAAGTGTCACCATGAAAAATGTCAAAAATAACAAATTTCAAGATGGCAAATGTCAAAGATGTCAAATGACAAATGTCACAATGCTAAATGTCAAAAATGAAAAGTGTCACCATGAAAAATGTCAAAAATGACAAATTTCAAGATGGCAAATGTCAAAGATGTCAAATGACAAATGTCACAATGCTAAATGTCAAAAATGAAAAGTGTCACCATGAAAAATGTCAAAAATGACAAATTTCAAGATGGAAAATGTCAAAGATGTCAAATGACAAATGTCACAATGCTAAATGTCAAAAATGAAAAGCGTCACCATGAAAAATGTCAAAAATGACGAATTTCAAGATGGCAAATGTCAAAGCTGTCAAATGATAAATGTCACAATGCTAAATGTCAAAAATGAAAAGTGTCACAATGCTTAATGTCAAAAATGACAAATTTCACGATGGCAAATGCAAAACTGACAAATGTCACAATGCTAAATGTCAAAAATGAAAAATGTCAAAAATAACAAATTTCAAGATAGCAAATGTCAAAGATGTCAAATGACAAATGTCACAATGCTAAATGTCAAAAATGACAAATTTTAAGATGGCAAATGTCAAAGATGTCAAATGACAAATGTCACAATGCTAAATGTCAAAAATGAAAAGTGTCACCATGAAAAATGTCAAAAATGACAAATTTCAAGATAGCAAATGTCAAAGATGTCAAATCACAAATGTCACAATGCTAAATGTCAAAAATGATAAGTGTCACCATGAAAAATGTCAAAAATAACAAATTTCAAGATGGCAAATGTCAAAGATGTCAAATGACAAATGTCACAATGCTAAATGTCAAAAATGAAAAGTGTCACCATGAAAAATGTCAAAAATGACAAATTTCAAGATGGCAAATGTCAAAGATGTCAAATGACAAATGTCACAATGCTAAATGTCAAAAATGAAAAGTGTCACCATGAAAAATGTCAAAAATGACAAATTTCAAGATGGCAAATGTCAAAGATGTCAAATGACAAATGTCACAATGCTAAATGTCAAAAATGAAAAGTGTCACCATGAAAAATGTCAAAAATGACAAATTTCAAGATGGCAAATTTCAAAGATGTCAAATGACAAATGTCACAATGCTAAATGTTAAAAATGAAAAGTGTCACAATGCTAAATGTCAAAAATGACAAATTTCACGATGGCAAATGTCAAAACTGACAAATGTCACAATGCTAAATGTCAAAAATGAAAAATGTCAAAAATAACAAATTTCAAGATAGCAAATGTCAAAGATGTCAAATGACAAGTGTCACAATGCTTAATGTCAAAAATGACAAATTTCAAGATGGCAAATGTCAAAGATGTCAAATGACAAATGTCACAATGCTAAATGTCAAAAATGAAAAGTGTCACCATGAAAAATGTCAAAAATGACAAATTTCAAGATGGCAAATGTCAAAGATGTCAAATGACAAATGTCACAATGCTAAATGTCAAAAATGAAAAGTGTCACCATGAAAAATGTCAAAAATGACAAATTTCAAGATGGCAAATGTCAAAACTGACAAATGTCAAAAATGAAAAGTGTCACCATGAAAAATGTCAAAAATGACAAATTTCAAGATGGCAAATGTCAAAGATGTCAAATGACAAATGTCACAATGCTAAATGTCAAAAATGAAAAGTGTCAAAAATGACAAATTTCAAAATGGCAAATGTCTAAGATGTCAAATGACAAATGTCACAATGCTAAATGTCAAAAATGAAAAGTGTCACCATGAAAAATGTCAAAAATGACAAATTTCAAGATGGCAAATGTCAAAACTGTCAAATGTCACAATGCTAAATGTCAAAAATGAAAAATGTCACCATGAAAAATGTCAAAAATGACAAATTTCAAGATGACAAATGTCAAAGATGTCAAATGACAAATGTCACAATGCTAAATGTCAAAAATGAAAAGTGTCAAAAATGACAAATTTCAAGATGGCAAATGTCTAAGATGTCAAATGACAAATGTCACAATGCTAAATGTCAAAAATGAAAAGTGTCACCATGAAAAGTGTCACCATGAAAAATGTCAAAAATAACAAATTTCAAGATGGCAAATGTCAAAGATGTCAAATGACAAATGTCACAATGCTAAATGTCAAAAATGAAAAGTGTCACCATAAAAAATGTCAAAAATGACAAATTTTAAGATGGCAAATGTCAAAGATGTCAAATGACAAATATCACAATGCTAAATGTCAAAAATGACAAATTTCAAGATGGCAAATGTCAAAGATGTCAAATGACAAATGTCACAATGCTAAATGTCAAAAATAAAAAGTGTCACCATGAAAAATGTCAAAAATGACAAATTTCAAGATGACAAATGTCAAAGATGTCAAATGACAAATGTCACAATGCTAAATGTCAAAAATGACAAATTTTAAGATGGCAAATGTCAAAACTGACAAATGTCACAATGCTAAATGTCAAAAATGAAAAGTGTCACCATGAAAAATGTCAAAAATAACAAATTTCAAGATGGCAAATGTCAAAGATGTCAAATGACAAATGTCACAATGCTAAATGTCAAAAATGACAAATTTCAAGATGGCAAATGTCAAAACTGACAAATGTCACAATGCTAAATGTCAAAAATGAAAAGTGTCACCATGAAAAATGTCAAAAATGACAAATTTCAAGATGGCAAATGTCAAAGATGTCAAATGACAAATGTCACAATGCTAAATGTCAAAAATGATAAGTGTCACCATGACAAATGTCAAAAATGACAAATTTCAAGATGGCAAATGTCAAAGATGTCAAATGACAAATGTCACAATACTAAATGTCAAAAATGAAAAGTGTCACCATAAAAAATGTCAAAAATGAAAAGTGTCACCATGAAAAATGTCAAGAATGACAAATTTCAAGATGGCAAATGTCAAAGATGTCAAATGACAAATGTCACAATGCTAAATTTCAAAAATGAAAAATGTCACCATGAAAAATGTCAAAAATGACAAATTTCAAGATGGCAAATGTTAAAACTGACAAATGTCACAATGCTAAATGTCAAAAATGAAAAGTGTCACCATAAAAAATGTCAAAAATGAAAAGTGTCACCATGAAAAATGTCAAAAATGACAAATTTCAAGATGGCAAATGTCAAAGATGTCAAATGACAAATGTCACAATGCTAAATGTCAAAAATGATAAGTGTCACCATGAAAAATGTCAAAAATAACAAATTGCAAGATGGCAAATGTCAAAGATGTCAAATGACAAATGTCACAATGCTAAATGTCAAAAATGAAAAGTCTCACCATGAAAAATGTCAAAAATGACAAATTTCAAGATGGCAAATGTCAAAGATGTCAAATGACAAATGTCACAATGCTAAATGTCAAAAATGAAAAGTGTCACCATGAAAAATGTCAAAAATGACAAATTTCAAGATGGCAAATGTCAAAGATGTCAAATGACAAATGTCACAATGCTAAATGTCAAAAATGAAAAGTGTCACAATAAAAAATGTCAAAAATGACAAATTTCAAGATGGCAAATATCAAAGATGTCAAATGACAAATGTCACAATGCTAAATGTCAAAAATGACAAATTTCAAGATGGCAAATGTCAAAGATGTCAAATGACAAATGTCACAATGCTAAATGTCAAAAATGAAAAGTGTCACCATGAAAAATGTCAAAAATAACAAATTTCAAGATGGCAAATGTCAAAGATGTCAAATGACAAATGTTACAATGCTTAATGTCAAAAATGAAAAGTGTCACTATGAAAAATGTCAAAAATGACAAATTTCAAGATGGCAAATGTCAAAGATGTCAAATGACAAATGTCACAATGCTAAATGTCAAAAATGAAAAGTGTCACCATGAAAAATGTCAAAAATAACCAATTTCAAGATGGCAAATGTCAAAACTGACAAATGTCACAATGTAAATGTCAAAAAGGATAAGTGTCACCATGAAAAATGTCAAAAATGACAAATTTTAAGATGGCAAATGTCCAAGATGTCAAATGACAAATGTCACAATGCTAAATGTCAAAAATGACAAATTTCAAGATGGCAAATGTCAAAGATGACAAATGACAAATGTCACAATGCTAAATGTCAAAAATGAAAAGTGTCACCATGAAAAATGTCAAAAATGACCAATTTCAAGATGGCAAATGTCAAAGATGTCAAATGACAAATGTCACAATGCTAAATGTCAAAAATGAAAAGTGTCAAAAATGACAAATTTCAAGATGGCAAATGTCTAAGATGTCAAATGACAAATGTCACAATGCTAAATGTCAAAAATGAAAAGTGTCACCATGAAAAGTGTCACCATGAAAAATGTCAAAAATGACAAATTTCAAGATGGCAAATGTCAAAGATGTCAAATGACAAATGTCACAATGCTAAATGTTAAAAATGAAAAGTGTCACAATGCTAAATGTCAAAAATGACAAATTTCACGATGGCAAATGTCAAAACTGACAAATGTCACAATGCTAAATGTCAAAAATGAAAAATGTCAAAAATAACAAATTTCAAGATAGCAAATGTCAAAGATGTCAAATGACAAGTGTCACAATGCTAAATGTCAAAAATGACAAATTTCAAGATGGCAAATGTCAAAGATGTCAAATGACAAATGTCACAATGCTAAATGTCAAAAATGAAAAGTGTCACCATGAAAAATGTCAAAAATGACAAATTTCAAGATGGCAAATGTCAAAGATGTCAAATGACAAATGTCACAATGCTAAATGTCAAAAATGAAAAGTGTCACCATGAAAAATGTCAAAAATGACAAATTTCAAGATGGCAAATGTCAAAACTGACAAATGTCACAATGCTAAATGTCAAAAATGAAAAGTGTCACCATGAAAAATGTCAAAAATGACAAATTTCAAGATGGCAAATGTCAAAGATGTCAAATGACAAATGTCACAATGCTCAATGTCAAAAGTGAAAAGTGTCAAAAATGACAAATTTCAAGATGGCAAATGTCTAAGATGTCAAATGACAAATGTCACAATGCTAAATGTCAAAAATGAAAAATGTCACCATGAGAAATGTCAAAAATGACAAATTTCAAGATGGCAAATGTCAAAGATGTCAAATGACAAATGTCACAATGCTAAATGTCAAAAATGAAAAGTGTCAAAAATGACAAATTTCAAGATGGCAAATGTCTAAGATGTCAAATGACAAATGTCACAATGCTAAATGTCAAAAATGAAAAGTGTCACCATGAAAAGTGTCACCATGAAAAATGTCAAAAATAACAAATTTCAAGATGGCAAATGTCAAAGATGTCAAATGACAAATGTCACAATGCTAAATGTCAAAAATGAAAAGTGTCACAATGCTTAATGTCAAAAATGACAAATTTTACGATGGCAAATGTCAAAACTGACAAATGTCACAATGCTAAATGTCAAAAATGAAAAATGTCAAAAATAACAAATTTCAAGATAGCAAATGTCAAAGATGTCAAATGACAAATGTCACAATGCTAAATGTCAAAAATGACAAATTTCAAGATGGCAAATGTCAAAGATGTCAAATGACAAATGTCACAATGCTAAATGTCAAAAATGAAAAGTGTTACCATGAAAAATGTCAAAAATGACAAATATCAAGATGGCAAATGTCAAAGATGTCAAATGACGAATGTCACAATGCTAAATGTAAAAATGAAAAGTGTCACCATGAAAAATGTCAAAAATGACAAATTTCAAGATGGCAAATGTCAAAACTGACAAATGTCACAATGCTAAATGTCAAAAATGAAAAGTGTCACCATGAAAAATGTCAAAAATAACAAATTTCAAGATGGCAAATGTCCAAGATGTCAAATGACAAATGTCACAATGCTAAATGTCAAAAATGAAAAGTGTCACCATGAAAAATGTCAAAAATAACAAATTTCAAGATGGCAAATGTCAAAGATGTCAAATGACAAATGTCACAATGCTAAATGTCAAAAATGATAAGTGTCACCATGAAAAATGTCAAAAATAACAAATTTCAAGATGGCAAATGTCAAAGATGTCAAATGACAAATGTCACAATGCTAAATGTCAAAAATGAAAAGTGTCACCATGAAAAATGTCAAAAATGACAAATTTCAAGATGGCAAATGTCAAAGATGTCAAATGACAAATGTCACAATGCTAAATGTCAAAAATGAAAAGTGTCACCATGAAAAATGTCAAAAATGACAAATTTCAAGATGGCAAATGTCAAAGATGTCAAATGACAAATGTCACAATGCTAAATGTCAAAAATGAAAAGTGTCACCATGAAAAATGTCAAAAATGACAAATTTCAAGATGGCAAATGTCAAAGATGTCAAATGACAAATGTCACAATGCTAAATGTTAAAAATGAAAAGTGTCACAATGCTAAATGTCAAAAATGACAAATTTCACGATGGCAAATGTCAAAACTGACAAATGTCACAATGCTAAATGTCAAAAATGAAAAATGTCAAAAATAACAAATTTCAAGATAGCAAATGTCAAAGATGTCAAATGACAAGTGTCACAATGCTAAATGTCAAAAATGACAAATTTCAAGATGGCAAATGTCAAAGATGTCAAATGACAAATGTCACAATGCTAAATGTCAAAAATGAAAAGTGTCACCATGAAAAATGTCAAAAATGACAAATTTCAAGATGGCAAATGTCAAAGATGTCAAATGACAAATGTCACAATGCTAAATGTCAAAAATGAAAAGTGTCACCATGAAAAATGTCAAAAATGACAAATTTCAAGATGGCAAATGTCAAAACTGACAAATGTCACAATGCTAAATGTCAAAAATGAAAAGTGTCACCATGAAAAATGTCAAAAATGACAAATTTCAAGATGGCAAATGTCAAAGATGTCAAATGACAAATGTCACAATGCTAAATGTCAAAAGTGAAAAGTGTCAAAAATGACAAATTTCAAGATGGCAAATGTCTAAGATGTCAAATGACAAATGTCACAATGCTAAATGTCAAAAATGAAAAATGTCACTATGAAAAATGTCAAAAATGACAAATTTCAAGATGGCAAATGTCAAAGATGTCAAATGACAAATGTCACAATGCTAAATGTCAAAAATGAAAAGTGTCAAAAATGACAAATTTCAAGATGGCAAATGTCTAAGATGACAAATGTCACAATGCTAAATGTCAAAAATGAAAAGTGTCACCATGAAAAGTGTCACCATGAAAAATGTCAAAAATAACAAATTTCAAGATGGCAAATGTCAAAGATGTCAAATGACAAATGTCACAATGCTAAATGTCAAAAATGAAAAGTGTCACCATAAAAAATGTCAAAAATGACAAATTTCAAGATGGCAAATGTCAAAGATGTCAAATGACAAATATCACAATGCTAAATGTCAAAAATGACAAATTTCAAGATGGCAAATGTCAAAGATGTCAAATGACAAATGTCACAATGCTAAATGTTAAAAATGAAAAGTGTCACCATGAAAAATGTCAAAAATGACAAATTTCAAGATAGCAAATGTCAAAACTGACAAATGTCACAATGCTAAATGTCAAAAATAAAAAGTGTCACCATGAAAAATGTCAAAAATGACAAATTTCAAGATGGCAAATGTCAAAGATGTCAAATGATAAATGTCACAATGCTAAATGTCAAAAATGAAAAGTGTCAAAAATAACAAATTTCAAGATGGCAAATGTCAAAGATGTCAAATGACAAATGTCACAATGCTAAATGTCAAAAATGACAAATTTTAAGATGGCAAATGTCAAAGATGTCAAATGACAAATGTCACAATGCTAAATGTCAAAAATGAAAAATGTCACCATGAAAAATGTCAAAAATGACAAATTTCAAGATGGCAAATGTCAAAGATGTCAAATGACAAATGTCACAATGCTAAATGTCAAAAATGACAAATTTCAAGATGGCAAATGTCAAAGATGTCAAATGACAAATGTCACAATGCTAAATGTCAAAAATGAAAAGTGTCACCATGAAAAATGTCAAAAATGACAAATTTCAAGATGAAAAATGTCAACGATGTCAAATGACAAATGTCACAATGCTAAATGTCAAAAATGAAAAGTGTCACCATGAAAAATGTCAAAAATAACAAATTTCAAGATGGCAAATGTCAAAGATGTCAAATGACAAATGTCACAATGCTAAATGTCAAAAATGAAAAGTGTCACCATGAAAAATGTCAAAAATGACAAATTTCAAGATGGCAAATGTCAAAGATGTCAAATGACAAATGTCACAATGCTAAATGTCAAAAATGAAAAGTGTCACCATGAAAAATGTCAAAAATGACAAATTTCAAGACGGCAAATGTCAAAGATGTCAAATGACAAATGTCACAATGCTAAATGTCAAAAATGAAAAGTGTCACCATAAAAAATGTCAAAAATAACAAATTTCAAGATGGCAAATGTCAAAGATGTCAAATGACAAATGTCACAATGCTAAATGTCAAAAATGAAAAGTGTCACCATGAAAAATGTCAAAAATGACAAATTTCAAGATGGCAAATGTCAAAACTGACATATGTTACAATGCTAAATGTCAAAAATGATAAGTGTCACCATGAAAAATGTCAAAAATAACAAATTTCAAGATGGCAAATGTCCAAGATGTCAAATGACAAATGTCACAATGCTAAATGTCAAAAATGAAAAGTGTCACCATGAAAAATGTCAAAAATGACAAATTTTAAGATGGCAAATGTCAAAGATGTCAAATGACAAATGTCACAATGCTAAATGTCAAAAATGATAAGTGTCACCATGAAAAATGTCAAAAATAACAAATTTCAAGATGGCAAATGTCAAAGATGTCAAATGACAAATGTCACAATGCTAAATGTCAAAAATGAAAAGTGTCACCATGAAAAATGTCAAAAATGACAAATTTCAAGATGGCAAATGTCAAAGATGTCAAATGACAAATGTCACAATGCTAAATGTCAAAAATGAAAAGTGTCACCATGAAAAATGTCAAAAATGACAAATTTCAAGATGGAAAATGTCAAAGATGTCAAATGACAAATGTCACAATGCTAAATGTCAAAAATGAAAAGCGTCACCATGAAAAATGTCAAAAATGACGAATTTCAAGATGGCAAATGTCAAAGCTGTCAAATGACAAATGTCACAATGCTAAATGTCAAAAATGAAAAGTGTCACAATGCTTAATGTCAAAAATGACAAATTTCACGATGGCAAATGCAAAACTGACAAATGTCACAATGCTAAATGTCAAAAATGAAAAATGTCAAAAATAACAAATTTCAAGATAGCAAATGTCAAAGATGTCAAATGACAAATGTCACAATGCTAAATGTCAAAAATGACAAATTTTAAGATGGCAAATGTCAAAGATGTCAAATGACAAATGTCACAATGCTAAATGTCAAAAATGAAAAGTGTTACCATGAAAAATGTCAAAAATGACAAATTTCAAGATGGCAAATGTCAAAGATGTCAAATGACAAATGTCACAATGCTAAATGTAAAAATGAAAAGTGTCAATATGAAAAATGTCAAAAATGACAAATTTCAAGATGGCAAATGTCAAAACTGACAAATGTCACAATGCTAAATGTCAAAAATGAAAAGTGTCACCATGAAAAATGTCAAAAATAACAAATTTCAAGATGGCAAATGTCTAAGATGTCAAATGACAAATGTCACAATGCTAAATGTCAAAAATGAAAAGTGTCACCATGAAACATGTCAAAAATGACAAATTTCAAGATAGCAAATGTCAAAGATGTCAAATCACAAATGTCACAATGCTAAATGTCAAAAATGATAAGTGTCACCATGAAAAATGTCAAAAATAACAAATTTCAAGATGGCAAATGTCAAAGATGTCAAATGACAAATGTCACAATGCTAAATGTCAAAAATGAAAAGTGTCACCATGAAAAATGTCAAAAATGACAAATTTCAAGATGGCAAATGTCAAAGATGTCAAATGACAAATGTCACAATGCTAAATGTCAAAAATGAAAAGTGTCACCATGAAAAATGTCAAAAATGACAAATTTCAAGATGGCAAATGTCAAAGATGTCAAATGACAAATGTCACAATGCTAAATGTCAAAAATGAAAAGTGTCACCATGAAAAATGTCAAAAATGACAAATTTCAAGATGGCAAATTTCAAAGATGTCAAATGACAAATGTCACAATGCTAAATGTTAAAAATGAAAAGTGTCACAATGCTAAATGTCAAAAATGACAAATTTCACGATGGCAAATGTCAAAACTGACAAATGTCACAATGCTAAATGTCAAAAATGAAAAATGTCAAAAATAACAAATTTCAAGATAGCAAATGTCAAAGATGTCAAATGACAAGTGTCACAATGCTAAATGTCAAAAATGACAAATTTCAAGATGGCAAATGTCAAAGATGTCAAATGACAAATGTCACAATGCTAAATGTCAAAAATGAAAAGTGTCACCATGAAAAATGTCAAAAATGACAAATTTCAAGATGGCAAATGTCAAAGATGTCAAATGACAAATGTCACAATGCTAAATGTCAAAAATGAAAAGTGTCACCATGAAAAATGTCAAAAATGACAAATTTCAAGATGGCAAATGTCAAAACTGACAAATGTCAAAAATGAAAAGTGTCACCATGAAAAATGTCAAAAATGACAAATTTTAAGATGGCAAATGTCAAAGATGTCAAATGACAAATGTCACAATGCTAAATGTCAAAAATGAAAAGTGTCAAAAATGACAAATTTCAAAATGGCAAATGTCTAAGATGTCAAATGACAAATGTCACAATGCTAAATGTCAAAAATGAAAAGTGTCACCATGAAAAATGTCAAAAATGACAAATTTCAAGATGGCAAATGTCAAAACTGTCAAATGTCACAATGCTAAATGTCAAAAATGAAAAATGTCACCATGAAAAATGTCAAAAATGACAAATTTCAAGATGACAAATGTCAAAGATGTCAAATGACAAATGTCACAATGCTAAATGTCAAAAATGAAAAGTGTCAAAAATGACAAATTTCAAGATGGCAAATGTCTAAGATGTCAAATGACAAATGTCACAATGCTAAATGTCAAAAATGAAAAGTGTCACCATGAAAAGTGTCACCATGAAAAATGTCAAAAATAACAAATTTCAAGATGGCAAATGTCAAAGATGTCAAATGACAAATGTCACAATGCTAAATGTCAAAAATGAAAAGTGTCACCATAAAAAATGTCAAAAATGACAAATTTTAAGATGGCAAATGTCAAAGATGTCAAATGACAAATATCACAATGCTAAATGTCAAAAATGACAAATTTCAAGATGGCAAATGTCAAAGATGTCAAATGACAAATGTCACAATGCTAAATGTCAAAAATAAAAAGTGTCACCATGAAAAATGTCAAAAATGACAAATTTCAAGATGACAAATGTCAAAGATGTCAAATGACAAATGTCACAATGCTAAATGTCAAAAATGACAAATTTTAAGATGGCAAATGTCAAAACTGACAAATGTCACAATGCTAAATGTCAAAAATGAAAAGTGTCACCATGAAAAATGTCAAAAATAACAAATTTCAAGATGGCAAATGTCAAAGATGTCAAATGACAAATGTCACAATGCTAAATGTCAAAAATGACAAATTTCAAGATGGCAAATGTCAAAACTGACAAATGTCACAATGCTAAATGTCAAAAATGAAAAGTGTCACCATGAAAAATGTCAAAAATGACAAATTTCAAGATAGCAAATGTCAAAGATGTCAAATGACAAATGTCACAATGCTAAATGTCAAAAATGATAAGTGTCACCATGACAAATGTCAAAAATGACAAATTTCAAGATGGCAAATGTCAAAGATGTCAAATGACAAATGTCACAATGCTAAATGTCAAAAATGAAAAGTGTCACCATAAAAAATGTCAAAAATGAAAAGTGTCACCATGAAAAATGTCAAGAATGACAAATTTCAAGATGGCAAATGTCAAAGATGTCAAATGACAAATTTCAAGATGGCAAATGTCAAAACTGACAAATGTCACAATGCTAAATGTCAAAAATGAAAAGTGTCACCATAAAAAATGTCAAAAATGAAAAGTGTCACCATGAAAAATGTCAAAAATGACAAATTTCAAGATGGCAAATGTCAAAGATGTCAAATGACAAATGTCACAATGCTAAATGTCAAAAATGATAAGTGTCACCATGAAAAATGTCAAAAATAACAAATTTCAAGATGGCAAATGTCAAAGATGTCAAATGACAAATGTCACAATGCTAAATGTCAAAAATGAAAAGTCTCACCATGAAAAATGTCAAAAATGACAAATTTCAAGATGGCAAATGTCAAAGATGTCAAATGACAAATGTCACAATGCTAAATGTCAAAAATGAAAAGTGTCACCATGAAAAATGTCAAAAATGACAAATTTCAAGATGGCAAATGTCAAAGATGTCAAATGACAAATGTCACAATGCTAAATGTCAAAAATGAAAAGTGTCACAATAAAAAATGTCAAAAATGACAAATTTCAAGATGGCAAATATCAAAGATGTCAAATGACAAATGTCACAATGCTAAATGTCAAAAATGACAAATTTCAAGATGGCAAATGTCAAAGATGTCAAATGACAAATGTCACAATGCTAAATGTCAAAAATGAAAAGTGTCACCATGAAAAATGTCAAAAATGACAAATTTTAAGATGGCAAATATCAAAGATGTCAAATGACAAATGTCACAATGCTAAATGTCAAAAATGAAAAGTGTCACCATGAAAAATGTCAAAAATAACAAATTTCAAGATGGCAAATGTCAAAGATGTCAAATGACAAATGTTACAATGCTAAATGTCAAAAATGAAAAGTGTCACTATGAAAAATGTCAAAAATGACAAATTTCAAGATGGCAAATGTCAAAGATGTCAAATGACAAATGTCACAATGCTAAATGTCAAAAATGAAAAGTGTCACCATGAAAAATGTCAAAAATAACCAATTTCAAGATGGCAAATGTCAAAGATGTCAAATGACAAATGTCACAATGCTAAATGTCAAAAATGAAAAGTGTCACCATGAAAAATGTCAAAAATGACAAATTTCAAGATGGCAAATGTCAAAACTGACAAATGTCACAATGTAAATGTCAAAAAGGATAAGTGTCACCATGAAAAATGTCAAAAATGACAAATTTTAAGATGGCAAATGTCCAAGATGTCAAATGACAAATGTCACAATGCTAAATGTCAAAAATGACAAATTTCAAGATGGCAAATGTCAAAGATGACAAATGACAAATGTCACAATGCTAAATGTCAAAAATGAAAAGTGTCACCATGAAAAATGTCAAAAATGACCAATTTCAAGATGGCAAATGTCAAAGATGTCAAATGACAAATGTCACAATGCTAAATGTCAAAAATGAAAAGTGTCACCATGAAAAATGTCAAAAATGACAAATTTCAAGATGGAAAATGTCAAAACTGACAAATGTCACAATGCTAAATGTCAAAAATGATAAGTGTCATCATGAAAAATGTCAAAAATGACAAATTTCAAGATGGCAAATGTCCAAGATGTCAAATGACAAATGTCACAATGCTAAATGTCAAAAATGAAAAGTGTCACTATGAAAAATGTCAAAAATGACAAATTTCAAGATGGCAAATGTCAAAGATGTCAAATGACAATTGTCACAATGCTAAATGTCAAAAATGAAAAGTGTCAAAAATGACAAATTTCAAGATGGCAAATGTCAAAGATGTCAAATGACAAATGTCACAATGCTAAATGTCAAAAATGAAAAGTGTCACCATAAAAAATGTCAAAAATAACAAATTTCAAGATGGCAAATGTCAAAGATGTCAAATGACAAATGTCACAATGCTAAATGTCAAAAATAAAAAGTGTCACCATAAAAAATGTCAAAAATGACAAATTTCAAGATGGCAAATGTCAAAACTGACAAATGTCACAATGCTAAATGTCAAAAATGAAAAGTGTCACCATAAAAAATGTCAAAAATGACAAATTTTAAGATGGCAAATGTCAAAGATGTCAAATGACAAATGTCACAATGCTAAATGTCAAAAATGAAAAGTGTCAAAAATGACAAATTTCAAGATGGCAAATGTCTAAGATGTCAAATGACAAATGTCACAATGCTAAATGTCAAAAATGAAAAGTGTCACCATGAAAAATGTCAAAAATGACAAATTTCAAGATGGCAAATGTCAAAACTGACAAATGTCACAATGCTAAATGTCAAAAATGAAAAGTGTCACCATGAAAAATGTCAAAAATGACAAATTTCAAGATGGCAAATGTCAAAGATGTGAAATGACAAATGTCACAATGCTAAATGTCAAAAATGAAAAGTGTCAAAAATGACAAATTTCAAGATGGCAAATGTCTAAGATGTCAAATGACAAATGTCACAATGCTAAATGTCAAAAATGAAAAGTGTCACCATGAAAAGTGTCACCATGAAAAATGTCAAAAATAACAAATTTCAAGATGGCAAATGTCAAAGATGTCAAATGACAAATGTCACAATGCTAAATGTCAAAAATGAAAAGTGTCACCATGAAAAATATCAAAAATGACAAATTTCAAGATGGCAAATGTCAAAGATGTCAAATGACAAATATCACAATGCTAAATGTCAAAAATGACAAATTTCAAGATGGCAAATGTCAAAGATGTCAAATGACAAATGTCACAATGCTAAATGTCAAAAATAAAAAGTGTCACCATGAAAAATGTCAAAAATAACAAATTTCAAGATGGCAAATGTCAAAGATGTCAAATGACAAATGTAACAATGCTAAATGTCAAAAATGACAAATTTCAAAATGGCAAATGTCAAAACTGACAAATGTCACAATGCTAAATGTCAAAAATGAAAAGTGTCACCATAAAAAATGTCAAAAATGACAAATTTCAAGATGGCAAATGTCAAAGATGTCAAATGACAAATGTCACAATGCTAAATGTCAAAAATGATAAGTGTCACCATGACAAATGTCAAAAATGACAAATTTCAAGATGGCAAATGTCAAAGATGTCAAATGACAAATGTCACAATGCTAAATGTCAAAAATAAAAAGTGTCACCATAAAAAATGTCAAAAATGAAAAGTGTCACCATGAAAAATGTCAAGAATGACAAATTTCAAGATGGCAAATGTCAAAGATGTCAAATGACAAATGTCACAATGCTAAATTTCAAAAATTAAAAGTGTCACCATGAAAAATGTCAAAAATGACAAATTTCAAGATGGCAAATGTCAAAACTGACATATGTTACAATGCTAAATGTCAAAAATGATAAGTGTCACCATGAAAAATGTCAAAAATAACAAATTTCAAGATGGCAAATGTCCAAGATGTCAAATGACAAATGTCACGATGCTAAATGTCAAAAATGATAAGTGTCACCATGAAAAATGTCAAAAATAACAAATTTCAAGATGGCAAATGTCAAAGATGTCAAATGACAAATGTCACAATGCTAAATGTCAAAAATGAAAAGTGTCACCATGAAAAATGTCAAAAATGACAAATTTCAAGATGGCAAATGTCAAAGATGTCAAATGACAAATGTCACAATGCTAAATGTCAAAAATGAAAAGTGTCACCATGAAAAATGTCAAAAATGACAAATTTCAAGATGGAAAATGTCAAAGATGTCAAATGACAAATGTCACAATGCTAAATGTCAAAAATGAAAAGCGTCACCATGAAAAATGTCAAAAATGACGAATTTCAAGATGGCAAATGTCAAAGCTGTCAAATGACAAATGTCACAATGCTAAATGTCAAAAATGAAAAGTGTCACAATGCTTAATGTCAAAAATGACAAATTTCACGATGGCAAATGCAAAACTGACAAATGTCACAATGCTAAATGTCAAAAATGAAAAATGTCAAAAATAACAAATTTCAAGATAGCAAATGTCAAAGATGTCAAATGACAAATGTCACAATGCTAAATGTCAAAAATGACAAATTTTAAGATGGCAAATGTCAAAGATGTCAAATGACAAATGTCACAATGCTAAATGTCAAAAATAAAAAGTGTTACCATGAAAAATGTCAAAAATGACAAATTTCAAGATGGCAAATGTCAAAGATGTCAAATGACAAATGTCACAATGCTAAATGTAAAAATGAAAAGTTTCACCATGAAAAATGTCAAAAATGACAAATTTCAAGATGGCAAATGTCAAAACTGACAAATGTCACAATGCTAAATGTCAAAAATGAAAAGTGTTACCATGAAAAATGTCAAAAATAACAAATTTCAAGATGGCAAATGTCCAAGATGTCAAATGACAAATGTCACAATGCTAAATGTCAAAAATGAAAAGTGTCACCATGAAAAATGTCAAAAATGACAAATTTCAAGATAGCAAATGTCAAAGATGTCAAATGACAAATGTCACAATGCTAAATGTCAAAAATGATAAGTGTCACCATGAAAAATGTCAAAAATAACAAATTTCAAGATGGCAAATGTCAAAGATGTCAAATGACAAATGTCACAATGCTAAATGTCAAAAATGAAAAGTGTCACCATGAAAAATGTCAAAAATGACAAATTTCAAGATGGCAAATGTCAAAGATGTCAAATGACAAATGTCACAATGCTAAATGTCAAAAATGAAAAGTGTCACCATGAAAAATGTCAAAAATGACAAATTTCAAGATGGCAAATGTCAAAGATGTCAAATGACAAATGTCACAATGCTAAATGTCAAAAATGAAAAGTGTCACCATGAAAAATGTCAAAAATGACAAATTTCAAGATGGCAAATTTCAAAGATGTCAAATGACAAATGTCACAATGCTAAATGTTAAAAATGAAAAGCGTCACAATGCTAAATGTCAAAAATGACAAATTTCACGATGGCAAATGTCAAAACTGACAAATGTCACAATGCTAAATGTCAAAAATGAAAAATGTCAAAAATAACAAATTTCAAGATAGCAAATGTCAAAGATGTCAAATGACAAGTGTCACAATGCTAAATGTCAAAAATGACAAATTTCAAGATGGCAAATGTCAAAGATGTCAAATGACAAATGTCACAATGCTAAATGTCAAAAATGAAAAGTGTCACCATGAAAAATGTCAAAAATGACAAATTTCAAGATGGCAAATGTCAAAGATGTCAAATGACAAATGTCACAATGCTAAATGTCAAAAATGAAAAGTGTCACCATGAAAAATGTCAAAAATGACAAATTTCAAGATGGCAAATGTCAAAACTGACAAATGTCAAAAATGAAAAGTGTCACCATGAAAAATGTCAAAAATGACAAATTTCAAGATGGCAAATGTCAAATGACAAATGTCACAATGCTAAATGTCAAAAATGAAAAGTGTCAAAAATGACAAATTTCAAGATGGCAAATGTCTAAGATGTCAAATGACAAATGTCACAATGCTAAATGTCAAAAATGAAAAGTGTCACCATGAAAAATGTCAAAAATGACAAATTTCAAGATGACAAATGTCAAAGATGTCAAATGACAAATGTCACAATGCTAAATGTCAAAAATGAAAAGTGTCAAAAATGACAAATTTCAAGATGGCAAATGTCTAAGATGTCAAATGACAAATGTCACAATGCTAAATGTCAAAAATGAAAAGTGTCACCATGAAAAGTGTCACCATGAAAAATGTCAAAAATAACAAATTTCAAGATGGCAAATGTCAAAGATGTCAAATGACAAATGTCACAATGCTAAATGTCAAAAATGAAAAGTGTCACCATAAAAAATGTCAAAAATGACAAATTTTAAGATGGCAAATGTCAAAGATGTCAAATGACAAATATCACAATGCTAAATGTCAAAAATGACAAATTTCAAGATGGCAAATGTCAAAGATGTCAAATGACAAATGTCACAATGCTAAATGTCAAAAATAAAAAGTGTCACCATGAAAAATGTCAAAAATGACAAATTTCAAGATGACAAATGTCAAAGATGTCAAATGACAAATGTCACAATGCTAAATGTCAAAAATGATAAATTTTAAGATGGCAAATGTCAAAACTGACAAATGTCACAATGCTAAATGTCAAAAATGAAAAATGTCACCATGAAAAATGTCGAAAATAACAAATTTCAAGATGGCAAATGTCAAAGATGTCAAATGACAAATGTCACAATGCTAAATGTCAAAAATGACAAATTTCAAGATGGCAAATGTCAAAACTGACAAATGTCACAATGCTAAATGTCAAAAATGAAAAGTGTCACCATGAAAAATGTCAAAAATGACAAATTTCAAGATGGCAAATGTCAAAGATGTCAAATGACAAATGTCACAATGCTAAATGTCAAAAATGATAAGTGTCACCATGACAAATGTCAAAAATGACAAATTTCAAGATGGCAAATGTCAAAGATGTCAAATGACAAATGTCACAATGCTAAATGTCAAAAATGAAAAGTGTCACCATAAAAAATGTCAAAAATGAAAAGTGTCACCATGAAAAATGTCAAGAATGACAAATTTCAAGATGGCAAATGTCAAAGATGTCAAATGACAAATGTCACAATGCTAAATTTCAAAAATGAAAAGTGTCACCATGAAAAATGTCAAAAATGACAAATTTCAAGATGGCAAATGTCAAAACTGACAAATGTCACAATGCTAAATGTCAAAAATGAAAAGTGTCACCATAAAAAATGTCAAAAATGAAAAGTGTCACCATGAAAAATGTCAAGAATGACATATTTCAAGATGGCAAATGTCCAAGATCTCAAATGACAAATGTCACAATGCTAAATGTCAAAAATGAAAAGTGTCACCATGAAAAATGTCAAAAATGACAAATTTCAAGATGGCAAATGTCAAAGATGTCAAATGACAAATGTCACAATGCTAAATGTCAAAAATGATAAGTGTCACCATGAAAAATGTCAAAAATAACAAATTTCAAGATGGCAAATGTCAAAGATGTCAAATGACAAATGTCACAATGCTAAATGTCAAAAATGAAAAGTCTCACCATGAAAAATGTCAAAAATGACAAATTTCAAGATGGCAAATGTCAAAGATGTCAAATGACAAATGTCACAATGCTAAATGTCAAAAATGAAAAGTGTCACCATGAAAAATGTCAAAAATAACAAATTTCAAGATGGCAAATGTCAAAGATGTCAAATGACAAATGTCACAATGCTAAATGTCAAAAATGAAAAGTGTCACCATGAAAAATGTCAAAAATGACAAATTTCAAGATGGCAAATGTCAAAGATGTCAAATGACAAATGTCACAATGCTAAATGTCAAAAATGAAAAGTGTCACCATGAAAAATGTCAAAAATAACAAATTTCAAGATGGCAAATGTCAAAGATGTCAAATGACAAATGTCACAATGCTAAATGTCAAAAATGAAAAGTGTCACCATGAAAAATGTCAAAAATGACAAATTTCAAGATGGCAAATTTCAAAGATGTCAAATGACAAATGTCACAATGCTAAATGTTAAAAATGAAAAGTGTCACAATGCTAAATGTCAAAAATGACAAATTTCACGATGGCAAATGTCAAAACTGACAAATGTCACAATGCTAAATGTCAAAAATGAAAAATGTCAAAAATAACAAATTTCAAGATAGCAAATGTCAAAGATGTCAAATGACAAGTGTCACAATGCTAAATGTCAAAAATGACAAATTTCAAGATGGCAAATGTCAAAGATGTCAAATGACAAATGTCACAATGCTAAATGTCAAAAATGAAAAGTGTCACCATGAAAAATGTCAAAAATGACAAATTTCAAGATGGCAAATGTCAAAGATGTCAAGTGACAAATGTCACAATGCTAAATGTCAAAAATGAAAAGTGTCACCATGAAAAATGTCAAAAATGACAAATTTCAAGATGGCAAATGTCAAAACTGACAAATGTCAAAAATGAAAAGTGTCACCATGAAAAATGTCAAAAATGACAAATTTCAAGATGGCAAATGTCAAAGATGTCAAATGACAAATGTCACAATGCTAAATGTCAAAAATGAAAAGTGTCAAAAATGACAAATTTCAAGATGGCAAATGTCTAAGATGTCAAATGACAAATGTCACAATGCTAAATGTCAAAAATGAAAAGTGTCACCATGAAAAATGTCAAAAATGGCAAATTTCAAGATGGCAAATGTCAAAACTGTCAAATGTCACAATGCTAAATGTCAAAAATGAAAAATGTCACCATGAAAAATGTCAAAAATGACAAATTTCAAGATGACAAATGTCAAAGATGTCAAATGACAAATGTCACAATGCTAAATGTCAAAAATGAAAAGTGTCAAAAATGACAAATTTCAAGATGGCAAATGTCTAAGATGTCAAATGACAAATGTCACAATACTAAATGTTAAAAATGAAAAGTGTCACCATGAAAAGTGTCACCATGAAAAATGTCAAAAATAACAAATTTCAAGATGGCAAATGTCAAAGATGTCAAATGACAAATGTCACAATGCTAAATGTCAAAAATGACAAATTTCAAGATATCAAATGTCAAAGATGTCAAATGACAAATGTCACAATGCTAAATGTCAAAAATAAAAAGTGTCACCATGAAAAATGTCAAAAATGACAAATTTCAAGATGACAAATGTCAAAGATGTCAAATGACAAATGTCACAATGCTAAATGTCAAAAATGACAAATTTTAAGATGGCAAATGTCAAAACTGACAAATGTCACAATGCTAAATGTCAAAAATGAAAAGTGTCACCATGAAAAATGTCAAAAATAACAAATTTCAAGATGGCAAATGTCAAAGATGTCAAATGACAAATGTCACAATGCTAAATGTCAAAAATGACAAATTTCAAGATGGCAAATGTCAAAACTGACAAATGTCACAATGCTAAATGTCAAAAATGAAAAGTGTCACCATGAAAAATGTCAAAAATGACAAATTTCAAGATGGCAAATGTCAAAGATGTCAAATGACAAATGTCACAATGCTAAATGTCAAAAATGATAAGTGTCACCATGACAAATGTCAAAAATGACAAATTTCAAGATGGCAAATGTCAAAGATGTCAAATGACAAATGTCACAATGCTAAATGTCAAAAATGAAAAGTGTCACCATAAAAAATGTCAAAAATGAAAAGTGTCACCATGAAAAATGTCAAGAATGACAAATTTCAAGATGGCAAATGTCAAAGATGTCAAATGACAAATGTCACAATGCTAAATTTTAAAAATGAAAAGTGTCACCATGAAAAATGTCAAAAATGACAAATTTCAAGATGGCAAATGTCAAAACTGACAAATGTCACAATGCTAAATGTCAAAAATGAAAAGTGTCACCATAAAAAATGTCAAAAATGAAAAGTGTCACCATGAAAAATGTCAAGAATGACATATTTCAAGATGGCAAATGTCCAAGATGTCAAATGACAAATGTCACAATGCTAAATGTCAAAAATGAAAAGTGTCACCATGAAAAATGTCAAAAATGACAAATTTCAAGATGGCAAATGTCAAAGATGTCAAATGACAAATGTCACAATGCTAAATGTCAAAAATGATAAGTGTCACCATGAAAAATGTCAAAAATAACAAATTTCAAGATGGCAAATGTCAAAGATGTCAAATGACAAATGTCACAATGCTAAATGTCAAAAATGAAAAGTCTCACCATGAAAAATGTCAAAAATGACAAATTTCAAGATGGCAAATGTCAAAGATGTCAAATGACAAATGTCACAATGCTAAATGTCAAAAATGAAAAGTGTCACCATAAAATGTCAAAAATGACAAATTTCAAGATGGCAAATGTCAAAGATGTCAAATGACAAATGTCACAATGCTAAATGTCAAAAATGAAAAGTGTCACCATGAAAAATGTCAAAAATGACAAATTTCAAGATGGCAAATGTCAAAGATGTCAAATGACAAATGTCACAATGCTAAATGTCAAAAATGAAAAGTGTCACAATGCTAAATGTCAAAAATGACAAATTTCACGATGGCAAATGTCAAAACTGACAAATGTCACAATGCTAAATGTCAAAAATGAAAAATGTCAAAAATAACAAATTTCAAGATAGCAAATGTCAAAGATGTCAAATGACAAATGTCACAATGCTAAATGTCAAAAATGACAAATTTCAAGATGGCTAATGTCAAAGATGTCAAATGACAAATGTCACAATGCTAAATGTCAAAAATGAAAAGTGTCACCATAAAAAATGTCAAAAATGACAAATTTCAAGATAGCAAATGTCAAAGATGTCAAATGACAAATGTCACAATGCTAAATGTCAAAAATGAAAAGTGTCACCATGAAAAATGTCAAAAATGACAAATTTCAAGATGGCAAATGTCAAAACTGACAAATGTCACAATGCTAAATGTCAAAAATGAAAAGTGTCAAAAATGACAAATTTCAAGATGGCAAATGTCAAAGATGTCAAATGACAAATGTCACAATGCTAAATGTCAAAAATGATAAGTGTCACCATGACAAATGTCAAAAATGACAAATTTCAAGATGGCAAATGTCAAAGATGTCAAATGACAAATGTCACAATGCTAAATGTCAAAAATAAAAAGTGTCACCATAAAAAATGTCAAAAATGAAAAGTGTCACCATGAAAAATGTCAAGAATGACAAATTTCAAGATGGCAAATGTCAAAGATGTCAAATGACAAATGTCACAATGCTAAATTTCAAAAATGAAAAGTGTCACCATGAAAAATGTCAAAAATGACAAATTTCAAGATGGCAAATGTCAAAACTGACATATGTCACAATGCTAAATGTCAAAAATGATAAGTGTCACCATGAAAAATGTCAAAAATAACAAATTTCAAGATGGCAAATGTCCAAGATGTCAAATGACAAATGTCACAATGCTAAATGTCAAAAATGAAAAGTGTCACCATAAAATGTCAAAAATGACAAATTTCAAGATGGCAAATGTCAAAGATGTCAAATGACAAATGTCACAATGCTAAATGTCAAAAATGATAAGTGTCACCATGAAAAATGTCAAAAATAACAAATTTCAAGATGGCAAATGTCAAAGATGTCAAATGACAAATGTCACAATGCTAAATGTCAAAAATAAAAAGTGTCACCATGAAAAATGTCAAAAATGACAAATTTCAAGATGGCAAATGTCAAAGATGTCAAATGACAAATGTCACAATGCTAAATGTCAAAAATGAAAAGTGTCACCATGAAAAATGTCAAAAATGACAAATTTCAAGATGGAAAATGTCAAAGATGTCAAATGACAAATGTCACAATGCTAAATGTCAAAAATGACAAGCGTCACCATGAAAAATGTCAAAAATGACGAATTTCAAGATGGCAAATGTCAAAGCTGTCAAATGACAAATGTCACAATGCTAAATGTCAAAAATGAAAAGTGTCACAATGCTTAATGTCAAAAATGACAAATTTCACGATGGCAAATGCAAAACTGACAAATGTCACAATGCTAAATGTCAAAAATGAAAAATGTCAAAAATAACAAATTTCAAGATAGCAAATGTCAAAGATGTCAAATGACAAATGTCAAAAATGACAAATTTTAAGATGGCAAATGTCAAAGATGTCAAATGACAAATGTCACAATGCTAAATGTCAAAAATGAAAAGTGTTACCATGAAAAATGTCAAAAATGACAAATTTCAAGATGGCAAATGTCAAAGATGTCAAATGACAAATGTCACAATGCTAAATGTAAAAATGAAAAGTGTCACCATGAAAAATGTCAAAAATGACAAATTTCAAGATGGCAAATGTCAAAACTGACAAATGTCACAATGCTAAATGTCAAAAATGAAAAGTGTCACCATGAAAAATGTCAAAAATAACAAATTTCAAGATGGCAAATGTCCAAGATGTCAAATGACAAATGTCACAATGCTAAATGTCAAAAATGAAAAGTGTCACCATGAAACATGTCAAAAATGACAAATTTCAAGATAGCAAATGTCAAAGATGTCAAATGACAAATGTCACAATGCTAAATGTCAAAAATGATAAGTGTCACCATGAAAAATGTCAAAAATAACAAATTTCAAGATGGCAAATGTCAAAGATGTCAAATGACAAATGTCACAATGCTAAATGTCAAAAATGAAAAGTGTCACCATGAAAAATGTCAAAAATGACTAATTTCAAGATGGCAAATGTCAAAGATGTCAAATGACAAATGTCACAATGCTAAATGTCAAAAATGAAAAGTGTCACCATGAAAAATGTCAAAAATGACAAATTTCAAGATGGCAAATGTCAAAGATGTCAAATGACAAATGTCACAATGCTAAATGTCAAAAATGAAAAGTGTCACCATGAAAAATGTCAAAAATGACAAATTTCAAGATGGCAAATTTCAAAGATGTCAAATGACAAATGTCACAATGCTAAATGTTAAAAATGAAAAGCGTCACAATGCTAAATGTCAAAAATGACAAATTTTACGATGGCAAATGTCAAAACTGACAAATGTCACAATGCTAAATGTCAAAAATGAAAAATGTCAAAAATAACAAATTTCAAGATAGCAAATGTCAAAGATGTCAAATGACAAGTGTCACAATGCTAAATGTCAAAAATGACAAATTTCAAGATGGCAAATGTCAAAGATGTCAAATGACAAATGTCACAATGCTAAATGTCAAAAATGAAAAGTGTCACCATGAAAAATGTCAAAAATGACAAATTTCAAGATGGCAAATGTCAAAGATGTCAAATGACAAATGTCACAATGCTAAATGTCAAAAATGAAAAGTGTCACCATGAAAAATGTCAAAAATGACAAATTTCAAGATGGCAAATATCAAAACTGACAAATGTCAAAAATGAAAAGTGTCACCATGAAAAATGTCAAAAATGACAAATTTCAAGATGGCAAATGTCAAAGATGTCAAATGACAAATGTCACAATGCTAAATGTCAAAAATGAAAAGTGTCAAAAATGACAAATTTCAAGATGGCAAATGTCTAAGATGTCAAATGACAAATGTCACAATGCTAAATGTCAAAAATGAAAAGTGTCACCATGAAAAATGTCAAAAATGACAAATTTCAAGATGGCAAATGTCAAAACTGTCAAATGTCACAATGCTAAATGTCAAAAATGAAAAATGTCACCATGAAAAATGTCAAAAATGACAAATTTCAAGATGACAAATGTCAAAGATGTCAAATGACAAATGTCACAATGCTAAATGTCAAAAATGAAAAGTGTCAAAAATGACAAATTTCAAGATGGCAAATGTCTAAGATGTCAAATGACAAATGTCACAATGCTAAATGTCAAAAATGAAAAGTGTCACCATGAAAAGTGTCACCATGAAAAATGTCAAAAATAACAAATTTCAAGATGGCAAATGTCAAAGATGTCAAATGACAAATGTCACAATGCTAAATGTCAAAAATGAAAAGTGTCACCATGACAAATGTCAAAAATGACAAATTTCAAGATGGCAAATGTCAAAGATGTCAAATGACAAATGTCACAATGCTAAATGTCAAAAATGAAAAGTGTCACCATAAAAAATGTCAAAAATGAAAAGTGTCACCATGAAAAATGTCAAGAATGACAAATTTCAAGATGGCAAATGTCAAAGATGTCAAATGACAAATGTCACAATGCTAAATTTCAAAAATGAAAAGTGTCACCATGAAAAATGTCAAAAATGACAAATTTCAAGATGGCAAATGTCAAAACTGACAAATGTCAAAAATGAAAAGTGTCACCATAAAAAATGTCAAAAATGAAAAGTGTCACCATGAAAAATGTCAAGAATGACATATTTCAAGATGGCAAATGTCCAAGATGTCAAATGACAAATGTCACAATGCTAAATGTCAAAAATGAAAAGTGTCACCATGAAAAATGTCAAAAATGACAAATTTCAAGATGGCAAATGTCAAAGATGTCAAATGACAAATGTCACAATGCTAAATGTCAAAAATGATAAGTGTCACCATGAAAAATGTCAAAAATAACAAATTTCAAGATGGCAAATGTCAAAGATGTCAAATGACAAATGTCACAATGCTAAATGTCAAAAATGAAAAGTCTCACCATGAAAAATGTCAAAAATGACAAATTTCAAGATGGCAAATGTCAAAGATGTCAAATGACAAATGTCACAATGCTAAATGTCAAAAATGAAAAGTGTCACCATGAAAAATGTCAAAAATGACAAATTTCAAGATGGCAAATGTCAAAGATGTCAAATGACAAATGTCACAATGCTAAATGTCAAAAATGAAAAGTGTCACCATGAAAAATGTCAAAAATGACAAATTTCAAGATGGCAAATGTCAAAGATGTCAAATGACAAATGTCACAATGCTAAATGTCAAAAATCAAAAGTGTCACAATGCTAAATGTCAAAAATGACAAATTTCACGATGGCAAATGTCAAAACTGACAAATGTCACAATGCTAAATGTCAAAAATGAAAAATGTCAAAAATAACAAATTTCAAGATAGCAAATGTCAAAGATGTCAAATGACAAATGTCACAATGCTAAATGTCAAAAATGACAAATTTCAAGATGGCTAATGTCAAAGATGTCAAATGACAAATGTCACAATGCTAAATGTCAAAAATGAAAAGTGTCACCATGAAAAATGTCAAAAATGACAAATTTCAAGATAGCAAATGTCAAAGATGTCAAATGACAAATGTCACAATGCTAAATGTCAAAAATGAAAAGTGTCACCATGAAAAATGTCAAAAATGACAAATTTCAAGATGGCAAATGTCAAAACTGACAAATGTCACAATGCTAAATGTCAAAAATGAAAAGTGTCACCATAAAAAATGTCAAAAATGACAAATTTCAAGATGGCAAATGTCAAAGATGTCAAATGACAAATGTCACAATGCTAAATGTCAAAAATGAAAAGTGTCAAAAATGACAAATTTCAAGATGGCAAATGTCTAAGATGTCAAATGACAAATGTCACAATGCTAAATGTCAAAAATGAAAAGTGTCACTATTAAAAATGTTAAAAATGACAAATTTCAAGATGGCAAATGTCAAAACTGACAAATGTCACAATGCTACATGTCAAAAATGAAAAGTGTCACCATGAAAAATGTCAAAAATGACAAATTTCAAGATGGCAAATGTCAAAGATGTCAAATGACAAATGTCACAATTCTAAATGTCAAAAATGAAAAGTGTCACCATGAAAAATGTCAAAAATGACAAATTTCAAGATGGCAAGTGTCAAAGATGTCAAATGACAAATGTCACAATGCTAAATGTCAAAAATGAAAAGTGTCACCATAAAAAATGTCAAAAATAACAAATTTCAAGATGGCAAATGTCAAAGATGTCAAATGACAAATGTCACAATGCTAAATGTCAAAAATGAAAAGTGTCACCATAAAAAATGTCAAAAATGACAAATTTCAAGATGGCAAATGTCAAAACTGACAAATGTCACAATGCTAAATGTCAAAAATGAAAAGTGTCACCATGAAAAATGTCAAAAATGACAAATTTCAAGATGGCAAATGTCAAAGATGTCAAATGACAAATGTCACAATGCTAAATGTCAAAAATGAAAAGTGTCAAAAATGACAAATTTCAAGATGGCAAATGTCTAAGATGTCAAATGACAAATGTCACAATGCTAAATGTCAAAAATGAAAAGTGTCACCATGAAAAATGTCAAAAATGACAAATTTCAAGATGGCAAATGTCAAAACTGACAAATGTCACAATGCTAAATGTCAAAAATGAAAAGTGTCACCATGAAAAATGTCAAAAATGACAAATTTCAAGATGGCAAATGTCAAAGATGTGAAATGACAAATGTCACAATGCTAAATGTCAAAAATGAAAAGTGTCAAAAATGACAAATTTCAAGATGGCAAATGTCTAAGATGTCAAATGACAAATGTCACAATGCTAAATGTCAAAAATGAAAAGTGTCACCATGAAAAGTGTCACCATGAAAAATGTCAAAAATAACAAATTTCAAGATGGCAAATGTCCAAGATGTCAAATGACAAATGTCACAATGCTAAATGTCAAAAATGAAAAGTGTCACCATGAAAAATGTCAAAAATGACAAATTTCAAGATGGCAAATGTCAAAGATGTCAAATGACAAATGTCACAATGCTAAATGTCAAAAATGATAAGTGTCACCATAAAAAATGTCAAAAATAACAAATTTCAAGATGGCAAATGTCAAAGATGTCAAATGACAAATGTCACAATGCTAAATGTCAAAAATGAAAAGTGTCACCATGAAAAATGTCAAAAATGACAAATTTCAAGATGGCAAATGTCAAAGATGTCACAATGCTAAATGTCAAAAATGAAAAGTGTCACAATGCTAAATGTCAAAAATGACAAATTTCACGATGGCAAATGTCAAAACTGACAAATGTCACAATGCTAAATGTCAAAAATGAAAAATGTTAAAAATAACAAATTTCAAGATAGCAAATGTCAAAGATGTCAAATGACAAATGTCACAATGCTAAATGTCAAAAGTGACAAATTTCAAGATGGCAAATGTCAAAGATGTCAAATGACAAATGTCACAATGCTAAATGTCACAAATGAAAAGTGTCACCATGAAAAATGTCAAAAATGACAAATTTCAAGATAGCAAATGTCAAAGATGTCAAATGACAAATGTCACAATGCTAAATGTCAAAAATGAAAAGTGTCACCATGAAAAATGTCAAAAATGGCAAATTTCAAGATGGCAAATGTCAAAACTGACAAATGTCACAATGCTAAATGTCAAAAATGAAAAGTGTTACCATGAAAAATGTCAAAAATGACAAATTTCAAGATGGCAAATGTCAAAGATGTCAAATGACAAATGTCACAATGCTAAATGTCAAAAATGAAAAGTGTCAAAAATGACAAATTTCAAGATGGCAAATGTCTAAGATGTCAAATGACAAATGTCACAATGCTAAATGTCAAAAATGAAAAGTGTCACCATGAAAAATGTCAAAAATGCCCAATTTCAAGATGGCAAATGTCAAAACTGACAAATGTCACAATTCTAAATGTCAAAAATGAAAAGTGTCACCATGAAAAATGTCAAAAATGACAAATTTCATGATGGCAAGTGTCAAAGATGTCAAATGACAAATGTCACAATGCTAAATGTCAAAAATGAAAAGTGTCACCATGAAAAATGTCAAAAATAACAAATTTCAAGATGGCAAATGTCAAAGATGTCAAATGACAAATGTCACAATGCTAAATGTCAAAAATGAAAAGTGTCACCATGAAAAATGTCAAAAATGACAAATTTCAAGATGGCAAATGTCAAAACTGACAAGTGTCACAATGCTAAATGTCAAAAATGAAAAGTGTCACCATGAAAAATGTCAAAAATGACAAATTTCAAGATGGCAAATGTCAAAGATGTCAAATGACAAATGTCACAATGCTAAATGTCAAAAATGAAAAGTGTCAAAAATGACAAATTTCAAGATGGCAAATGTCTAAGATGTCAAATGACAAATGTCACAATGCTAAATGTCAAAAATGAAAAGTGTCACCATGAAAAATGTCAAAAATGACAAATTTCAAGATGGCAAATGTCAAAACTGACAAATGTCACAACGCTAAATGTCAAAAATGAAAAGTGTCACCATGAAAAATGTCAAAAATGACAAATTTCAAGATGGCAAATGTCAAAGATGTGAAATGACAAATGTCACAATGCTAAATGTCAAAAATGAAAAGTGTCAAAAATGACAAATTTCAAGATGGCAAATGTCTAAGATGTCAAATGACAAATGTCACAATGCTAAATGTCAAAAATGAAAAGTGTCACCATGAAAAGTGTCACCATGAAAAATGTCAAAAATAACAAATTTCAAGATGGCAAATGACAAATGTCACAATGCTAAATGTCAAAAATGAAAAGTGTCACCATGAAAAATATCAAAAATGACAAATTTCAAGATGGCAAATGTCAAAGATGTCAAATGACAAATATCACAATGCTAAATGTCAAAAATGACAAATTTCAAGATGGCAAATGTCAAAGATGTCAAATGACAAATGTCACAATGCTAAATGTCAAAAATAAAAAGTGTCACCATGAAAAATGTCAAAAATAACAAATTTCAAGATGGCAAATGTCAAAGATGTCAAATGACAAATGTAACAATGCTAAATGTCAAAAATGACAAATTTCAAAATGGCAAATGTCAAAACTGACAAATGTCACAATGCTAAAAGTCAAAAATGAAAAGTGTCACCATAAAAAATGTCAAAAATGACAAATTTCAAGATGGCAAATGTCAAAGATGTCAAATGACAAATGTCACAATGCTAAATGTCAAAAATGATAAGTGTCACCATGACAAATGTCAAAAATGACAAATTTCAAGATGGCAAATGTCAAAGATGTCAAATGACAAATGTCACAATGCTAAATGTCAAAAATAAAAAGTGTCACCATAAAAAATGTCAAAAATGAAAAGTGTCACCATGAAAAATGTCAAGAATGACAAATTTCAAGATGGCAAATGTCAAAGATGTCAAATGACAAATGTCACAATGCTAAATTTCAAAAATGAAAAGTGTCACCATGAAAAATATCAAACATGACAAATTTCAAGATGGCAAATGTCAAAACTGACAAATGTCACAATGCTAAATGTCAAAAATGATAAGTGTCACCATGAAAAATGTCAAAAATAACAAATTTCAAAATGGCAAATGTCCAAGATGTCAAATGACAAATGTCACAATGCTAAATGTCAAAAATGAAAAGTGTCACCATGAAAAATGTCAAAAATGACAAATTTCAAGATGGCAAATGTCAAAGATGTCAAATGACAAATGTCACAATGCTAAATGTCAAAAATGATAAGTGTCACCATGAAAAATGTCAAAAATAACAAATTTCAAGATGGCAAATGTCAAAGATGTCAAATGACAAATGTCACAATGCTAAATGTCAAAAATGAAAAGTCTCACCATAAAAAATGTCAAAAATGACAAATTCCAAGATGACAAATGTCAAAGATGTCAAATGACAAATGTCACAATGCTAAATGTCAAAAATGAAAAGTGTCACAATGAAAAATGTCAAAAATGACAAATTTCAAAATGGCAAGTGTCAAAGATGTCAAATGACAAATGTCACAATGCTAAATGTCAAAAATGAAAAGTGTCACCATGAAAAATGTCAAAAATGACAAATTTCAAGATGGCAAATGTCAAAGATGTCAAATGACAAATGTCACAATGCTAAATGTCAAAAATGAAAAGTGTCAAAAATGACAAATTTCAAGATGGCAAATGTCTAAGATGTCAAATGACAAATGTCACAATGCTAAATGTCAAAAATGACAAATTTTAAGATGGCAAATGTCAAAGATGTCAAATGACAAATGTCACAATGCTAAATGTCAAAAATGAAAAGTGTCACCATGAAAAATGTCAAAAATAACAAATTTCAAGATGGCAAATGTCAAAGATGTCAAATGACAAATGTCACAATGCTAAATGTCAAAAATGAAAAGTGTCACGATGAAAAATGTCAAAAATGACAAATTTCAAGATGGCAAATGTCAAAACTGACAAATGTCACAATGCTTAATGTCAAAAATGAAAAGTGTCACCATGAAAAATGTCAAAAATGACAAATTTCAAGATGTCAAATGTCAAAGATGTCAAATGACAAATGTCACAATGCTAAATGTCAAAAATGAAAAGTGTCAAAAATGACAAATTTCAAGATGGCAAATGTCTAAGATGTCAAATGACAAATGTCACAATGCTAAATGTCAAAAATGAAAAGTGTCACCATGAAAAATGTCAAAAATGACAAATTTCAAGATGGCAAATGTCAAAACTGACAAATGTCAAAATGCTACATGTCAAAAATGAAAAGTATGACCATGAAAAATGTCAAAAATGACAAATTTCAAGATGGCAAATGTCAAAGATGTCAAATGACAAATGTCACAATTCTAAATGTCAAAAATGAAAAGTGTCACCATGAAAAATGTCAAAAATGACAAATTTCAAGATGGCAAGTGTCAAAGATGTCAAATGACAAATGTCACAATGCTAAATGTCAAAAATGAAAAGTGTCACCATGAAAAATGTCAAAAATAAAAAATTTCAAGATGGCAAATGTCAAAGATGTCAAATGACAAATGTCACAATGCTAAATGTCAAAAATGAAAAGTGTCACCATGAAAAATGTCAAAAATGACAAATTTCAAGATGGCAAATGTCAAAGATATAAAATGACAAATATCACAATGCTAAATGTCAAAAATGACAAATTTCAAGATGGCAAATATCAAAGATGTCAAATGACAAATGTCACAATGCTAAATGTCAAAAATAAAAAGTGTCACCATAAAAAATGTCAAAAATGACAAATTTCAAGATGACAAATGTCAAAGATGTCAAATGACAAATGTCACAATGCTAAATGTCAAAAATGACAAATTTCAAGATGGCAAATGTCAAAACTGACAAATGACAAATGTCACAATGCTAAATGTCAAAAATGAAAAGTGTCACCATGAAAAATGTCAAAAATGACAAATTTCAAGATGGCAAATGTCAAAGATATCAAATGACAAATGTCACAATGCTAAATGTTAAAAATGAAAAGTATCACCATGAAAAATGTCAAAAATGACAAATTTCAAGATAGCAAATGTCAAAGATGTCAAATGACAAATGTCACAATGCTAAGTGTCAAAAATGAAAAGTGTCAAAAATAATAAATTTCAAGATGGCAAATGTCAAAGATGTCAAATGACAAATGTCACAATGCTAAATGTCAAAAATGACAAATTTTAAGATGGCAAATGTCAAAGATGTCAAATGACAAATGTCACAATGCTAAATGTCAAAAATGAAAAGTGTCACCTTGAAAAATGTCCAAAAGGACAAATTTCAAGATGGCAAATGTCAAAGATGTCAAATGACAAATGTCACAATGCTAAATGTCAAAAATGACAAATTTCAAGATGGCAAATGTCAAAGATGTCAAATGACAAATGTCACAATGCTAAATGTCAAAAATGAAAAGTGTCACCATGAAAAATGTCAAAAATGACAAATTTCAAGATGGCAAATGTCAACGATGTCAAATGACAAATGTCACAATGCTAAATGTCAAAAATGAAAAGTGTCACCATGAAAAATGTCAAAAATAACAAATTTCAAGATGGCAAATGTCAAAGATGTCAAATGACAAATGTCACAATGCTAAATGTCAAAAATGAAAAGTGTCACCATGAAAAATGTCAAAAATGACAAATTTCAAGATGGCAAATGTCAAAGATGTCAAATAACAAATGTCACAATGCTAAATGTCAAAAATGAAAAGTGTCACCATGAAAAATGTCAAAAATGACAAATTTCAAGATGGCAAATGTCAAAGATGTCAAATGACAAATGTCACAATGCTAAATGTCAAAAATGAAAAGTGTCACCATAAAAAATGTCAAAAATGACAAATTTCAAGATGGCAAATGTCAAAACTGACAAATGTCACAATGCTAAATGTCAAAAATGAAAAGTGTCACCATGAAAAATGTCAAAAATGACAAATTTCTAGATGGCAAATGTCAAAGATGTGAAATGACAAATGTCACAATGCTAAATGTCAAAAATGAAAAGTGTCAAAAATGACAAATTTCAAGATGGCAAATGTCTAAGATGTCAAATGACAAATGTCACACTGCTAAATGTCAAAAATGAAAAGTGTCACCATGAAAAATGTCAAAAATGACAAATTTCAAGATGGCAAATGTCAAAACTGACAAATGTCACAATGCTAAATGTCAAAAATGAAAAGTGTCACCATGAAAAATGTCAAAAATGACAAATTTCAAGATGGCAAATGTCAAAGATGTGAAATGACAAATGTCACAATGCTAAATGTCAAAAATGAAAAGTGTCAAAAATGACAAATTTCAAGATGGCAAATGTCTAAGATGTCAAATGACAAATGTCACAATGCTAAATGTCAAAAATGAAAAGTGTCACCATGAAAAGTGTCACCATGAAAAATGTCAAAAATAACAAATTTCAAGATGGCAAATGTCAAAGATGTCAAATGACAAATGTCACAATGCTAAATGTCAAAAATGAAAAGTGTCACCATGAAATATATCAAAAATGACAAATTTCAAGATGGCAAATGTCAAAGATGTCAAATGACAAATATCACAATGCTAAATGTCAAAAATGACAAATTTCAAGATGGCAAATGTCAAAGATGTCAAATGACAAATGTCACAATGCTAAATGTCAAAAATAAAAAGTGTCACCATGAAAAATGTCAAAAATAACAAATTTCAAGATGGCAAATGTCAAAGATGTCAAATGACAAATGTAACAATGCTAAATGTCAAAAATGACAAATTTCAAAATGGCAAATGTCAAAACTGACAAATGTCACAATGCTAAATGTCAAAAATGAAAAGTGTCACCATAAAAAATGTCAAAAATGACAAATTTCAAGATGGCAAATGTCAAAGATGTCAAATGACAAATGTCACAATGCTAAATGTCAAAAATGATAAGTGTCACCATGACAAATGTCAAAAATGACAAATTTCAAGATGGCAAATGTCAAAGATGTCAAATGACAAATGTCACAATGCTAAATGTCAAAAATAAAAAGTGTCACCATAAAAAATGTCAAAAATGAAAAGTGTCACCATCAAAAATGTCAAGAATGACAAATTTCAAGATGGCAAATGTCAAAGATGTCAAATGACAAATGTCACAATGCTAAATTTCAAAAATGAAAAGTGTCACCATGAAAAATATCAAACATGACAAATTTCAAGATGGCAAATGTCAAAACTGACAAATGTCACAATGCTAAATGTCAAAAATGATAAGTGTCACCATGAAAAATGTCAAAAATAACAAATTTCAAGATGGCAAATGTCCAAGATGTCAAATGACAAATGTCACAATGCTAAATGTCAAAAATGAAAAGTGTCACCATGAAAAATGTCAAAAATGACAAATTTCAAGATGGCAAATGTCAAAGATGTTAAATGACAAATGTCACAATGCTAAATGTCAAAAATGATAAGTGTCACCATGAAAAATGTCAAAAATAACAAATTTCAAGATGGCAAATGTCAAAGATGTCAAATGACAAATGTCACAATGCTAAATGTCAAAAATGAAAAGTCTCACCATGAAAAATGTCAAAAATGACAAATTCCAAGATGGCAAATGTCAAAGATGTCAAATGACAAATGTCACAATGCTAAATGTCAAAAATGAAAAGTGTCACCATGAAAAATGTCAAAAATGACAAATTTCAAGATGGCAAGTGTCAAAGATGTCAAATGACAAATGTCACAATGCTAAATGTCACAAATGAAAAGTGTCACCATGAAAAATGTCAAAAATGACAAATTTCACGATGGCAAATGTCAAAACTGACAAATGTCACAATGCTAAATGTCAAAAATGAAAAGTGTTACCATAAAATGTCAAAAATGACAAATTTCAAGATGGCAAATGTCAAAGATGTCAAATGACAAATGTCACAATGGTAAATGTCAAAAATGAAAAGTGTCAAAAATGACAAATTTCAAGATGGCAAATGTCTAAGATGTCAAATGACAAATGTCACAATGCTAAATGTCAAAAATGACAAATTTCAAGATGGCAAATGTCAAAGATGTCAAATGACAAATGTCACAATGCTAAATGTCAAAAATGAAAAGTGTCACCATGAAAAATGTCAAAAATAACAAATTTCAAGATGGCAAATGTCAAAGATGTCATATGACAAATGTCACAATGCTAAATGTCAAAAATAAAAAGTGTCACCATGAAAAATGTCAAAAATGACAAATTTCAAGATGGCAAATGTCAAAACTGACAAATGTCACAATGCTAAATGTCAAAAATGAAAAGTGTCACCATGAAAAATGTCAAAAATGACAAATTTCAAGATGGCAAATGTCAAAGATGTCAAATGACAAATGTCACAATGCTAAATGTCAAAAATGAAAAGTGTCAAAAATGACAAATTTCAATATGGCAAATGTCTAAGATGTCAAATGACAAATGTCACAATGCTAAATGTCAAAAATGAAAAGTGTCACCATGAAAAATGTCAAAAATGACAAATTTCAAGATGGCAAATGTCAAAACTGACAAATGTCACAATGCTACATGTCAAAAATGAAAAGTATGACCATGAAAAATGTCAAAAATGACAAATTTCAAGATGGCAAATGTCAAAGATGTCAAATGACAAATGTCACAATGCTAAATGTTAAAAATGAAAAGTATCACCATGAAAAATGTCAAAAATGACAAATTTCAAGATGGCAAATGTCAAAGATGTCAAATGACAAATGTCACAATGCTAAGTGTCAAAAATGAAAAGTGTCAAAAATAATAAATTTCAAGATGGCAAATGTCAAAGATGTCAAATGACAAATGTCACAATGCTAAATGTCAAAAATGACAAATTTTAAGATGGCAAATGTCAAAGATGTCAAATGACAAATGTCACAATGCTAAATGTCAAAAATGAAAAGTGTCACCATGAAAAATGCCCAAAATGACAAATTTCAAGATGGCAAATGTCAAAGATGTCAAATGACAAATATCACAATGCTAAATGTCAAAAATGACAAATTTCAAGATGGCAAATGTCAAAGATGTCAAATGACAAATGTCACAATGCTAAATGTCAAAAATAAAAAGTGTCACCATGAAAAATGTCAAAAATAACAAATTTCAAGATGGCAAATGTCAAAGATGTCAAATGACAAATGTAACAATGCTAAATGTCAAAAATGACAAATTTCAAAATGGCAAATGTCAAAACTGACAAATGTCACAATGCTAAATGTCAAAAATGAAAAGTGTCACCATAAAAAATGTCAAAAATGACAAATTTCAAGATGGCAAATGTCAAAGATGTCAAATGACAAATGTCACAATGCTAAATGTCAAAAATGATAAGTGTCACCATGACAAATGTCAAAAATGACAAATTTCAAGATGGCAAATGTCAAAGATGTCAAATGACAAATGTCACAATGCTAAATGTCAAAAATAAAAAGTGTCACCATAAAAAATGTCAAAAATGAAAAGTGTCACCATGAAAAATGTCAAGAATGACTAATTTCAAGATGGCAAATGTCAAAGATGTCAAATGACAAATGTCACAATGCTAAATTTCAAAAATGAAAAGTGTCACCATGAAAAATATCAAACATGACAAATTTCAAGATGGCAAATGTCAAAACTGACAAATGTCACAATGCTAAATGTCAAAAATGATAAGTGTCACCATGAAAAATGTCAAAAATAACAAATTTCAAGATGGCAAATGTCCAAGATGTCAAATGACAAATGTCACAATGCTAAATGTCAAAAATGAAAAGTGTCACCATGAAAAATGTCAAAAATGACAAATTTCAAGATGGCAAATGTCAAAGATGTCAAATGACAAATGTCACAATGCTAAATGTCAAAAATGAAAAGTGTCACCATGAAAAATGTCAAAAATAACAAATTTCAAGATGGCAAATGTCAAAGATGTCAAATGACAAATGTCACAATGCTAAATGTCAAAAATGAAAAGTCTCACCATGAAAAATGTCAAAAATGACAAATTCCAAGATGGCAAATGTCAAAGATGTCAAATGACAAATGTCACAATGCTAAATGTCAAAAATGAAAAGTGTCACCATGAAAAATGTCAAAAATGACAAATTTCAAGATGGCAAGTGTCAAAGATGTCAAATGACAAATGTCACAATGCTAAATGTCACAAATGAAAAGTGTCACCATGAAAAATGTCAAAAATGACAAATTTCACGATGGCAAATGTCAAAACTGACAAATGTCACAATGCTAAATGTCAAAAATGAAAAGTGTTACCATGAAAAATGTCAAAAATGACAAATTTCAAGATGGCAAATGTCAAAGATGTCAAATGACAAATGTCACAATGGTAAATGTCAAAAATGAAAAGTGTCAAAAATGACAAATTTCAAGATGGCAAATGTCTAAGATGTCAAATGACAAATGTCACAATGCTAAATGTCAAAAATGACAAATTTCAAGATGGCAAATGTCAAAGATGTCAAATGACAAATGTCACAATGCTAAATGTCAAAAATGAAAAGTGTCACCATGAAAAATGTCAAAAATAACAAATTTCAAGATGGCAAATGTCAAAGATGTCATATGACAAATGTCACAATGCTAAATGTCAAAAATGAAAAGTGTCACCATGAAAAATGTCAAAAATGACAAATTTCAAGATGGCAAATGTCAAAACTGACAAATGTCACAATGCTAAATGTCAAAAATGAAAAGTGTCACCATGAAAAATGTCAAAAATGACAAATTTCAAGATGGCAAATGTCAAAGATGTCAAATGACAAATGTCACAATGCTAAATGTCAAAAATGAAAAGTGTCAAAAATGACAAATTTCAATATGGCAAATGTCTAAGATGTCAAATGACAAATGTCACAATGCTAAATGTCAAAAATGAAAAGTGTCACCATGAAAAATGTCAAAAATGACAAATTTCAAGATGGCAAATGTCAAAACTGACAAATGTCACAATGCTACATGTCAAAAATGAAAAGTATGACCATGAAAAATGTCAAAAATGACAAATTTCAAGATGGCAAATGTCAAAGATGTCAAATGACAAATGTCACAATGCTAAATGTTAAAAATGAAAAGTATCACCATGAAAAATGTCAAAAATGACAAATTTCAAGATGGCAAATGTCAAAGATGTCAAATGACAAATGTCACAATGCTAAGTGTCAAAAATGAAAAGTGTCAAAAATAATAAATTTCAAGATGGCAAATGTCAAAGATGTCAAATGACAAATGTCACAATGCTAAATGTCAAAAATGACAAATTTTAAGATGGCAAATGTCAAAGATGTCAAATGACAAATGTCACAATGCTAAATGTCAAAAATGAAAAGTGTCACCATGAAAAATGCCCAAAATGACAAATTTCAAGATGGCAAATGTCAAAGATGTCAAATGACAAATATCACAATGCTAAATGTCAAAAATGACAAATTTCAAGATGGCAAATGTCAAAGATGTCAAATGACAAATGTCACAATGCTAAATGTCAAAAATAAAAAGTGTCACCATGAAAAATGTCAAAAATAACAAATTTCCAGATGGCAAATGTCAAAGATGTCAAATGACAAATGTAACAATGCTAAATGTCAAAAATGACAAATTTTAAAATGGCAAATGTCAAAACTGACAAATGTCACAATGCTAAATGTCAAAAATGAAAAGTGTCACCATAAAAAATGTCAAAAATGACAAATTTCAAGATGGCAAATGTCAAAGATGTCAAATGACAAATGTCACAATGCTAAATGTCAAAAATGATAAGTGTCACCATGACAAATGTCAAAAATGACAAATTTCAAGATGGCAAATGTCAAAGATGTCAAATGACAAATGTCACAATGCTAAATGTCAAAAATAAAAAGTGTCACCATAAAAAATGTCAAAAATGAAAAGTGTCACCATGAAAAATGTCAAGAATGACTAATTTCAAGATGGCAAATGTCAAAGATGTCAAATGACAAATGTCACAATGCTAAATTTCAAAAATGAAAAGTGTCACCATGAAAAATATCAAACATGACAAATTTCAAGATGGCAAATGTCAAAACTGACAAATGTCACAATGCTAAATGTCAAAAATGATAAGTGTCACCATGAAAAATGTCAAAAATAACAAATTTCAAGATGGCAAATGTCCAAGATGTCAAATGACAAATGTCACAATGCTAAATGTCAAAAATGAAAAGTGTCACCATGAAAAATGTCAAAAATGACAAATTTCAAGATGGCAAATGTCAAAGATGTCAAATGACAAATGTCACAATGCTAAATGTCAAAAATGATAAGTGTCACCATGAAAAATGTCAAAAATAACAAATTTCAAGATGGCAAATGTCAAAGATGTCAAATGACAAATGTCACAATGCTAAATGTCAAAAATGACAAATTTCAAGATGGCAAATGTCAAAGATGTCAAATGACAAATGTCACAATGCTAAATGTCAAAAATGAAAAGTGTCACCATGAAAAATGTCAAAAATGACAAATTTCAAGATGGCAAATGTCAAAGATGTCAAATGACAAATGTCACAATGCTAAATGTTAAAAATGAAAAGTATCACCATGAAAAATGTCAAAAATGACAAATTTCAAGATGGCAAATGTCAAAGATGTCAAATGACAAATGTCACAATGCTAAGTGTCAAAAATGAAAAGTGTCAAAAATAATAAATTTCAAGATGGCAAATGTCAAAGATGTCAAATGACAAATGTCACAATGCTAAATGTCAAAAATGACAAATTTTAAGATGGCAAATGTCAAAGATGTCAAATAACAAATGTCACAATGCTAAATGTCAAAAATGAAAAGTGTCACCATGAAAAATGTCCAAAATGACAAATTTCAAGATGGCAAATGTCAAAGATGTCAAATGACAAATGTCACAATGCTAAATGTCAAAAATGACAAATTTCAAGATGGCAAATGTCAAAGATGTCAAATGACAAATGTCACAATGCTAAATGTCAAAAATGAAAAGTGTCACCATGAAAAATGTCAAAAATGACAAATTTCAAGATGGCAAATGTCAACGATGTCAAATGACAAATGTCACAATGCTAAATGTCAAAAATGAAAAGTGTCACCATGAAAAATGTCAAAAATAACAAATTTCAAGATGGCAAATGTCAAAGATGTCAAATGACAAATGTCACAATGCTAAATGTCAAAAATGAAAAGTGTCACCATGAAAAATGTCAAAAATGACAAATTTCAAGATGGCAAATGTCAAAGATGTCAAATAACAAATGTCACAATGCTAAATGTCAAAAATGAAAAGTGTCACCATGAAAAATGTCAAAAATGACAAATTTCAAGATGGCAAATGTCAAAGATGTCAAATGACAAATGTCACAATGCTAAATGTCAAAAATGAAAAGTGTCACCATGAAAAATGTCAAAAATGACAAATTTCAAGATGGCAAATGTCAAAGATGTCAAATAACAAATGTCACAATGCTAAATGTCAAAAATGAAAAGTGTCACCATAAAAAATGTCAAAAATGACAAATTTCAAGATGGCAAATGTCAAAGATGTCAAATGACAAATGTCACAATGCTAAATGTCAAAAATGAAAAGTGTCACCATAAAAAATGTCAAAAATAACAAATTTCAAGATGGCAAATGTCAAAGATGTCAAATGACAAATGTCACAATGCTAAATGTCAAAAATGAAAAGTGTCACCATGAAAAATGTCAAAAATGACAAATTTCAAGATGGCAAATGTCAAAACTGACAAATGTCACAATGCTAAATGTCAAAAATGATAAGTGTCACCATGAAAAATGTCAAAAATAACAAATTTCAAGATGGCAAATGTCCAAGATGTCAAATGGCAAATGTCACAATGCTAAATGTCAAAAATGAAAAGTGTCACCATGAAAAATGTCAAAAATGACAAATTTCAAGATGGCAAATGTCAAAGATGTCAAATGACAAATGTCACAATGCTAAATGTCAAAAATGATAAGTGTCACCATGAAAAATGTCAAAAATAACAAATTTCAAGATGGCAAATGTCAAAGATGTCAAATGACAAATGTCACAATGCTAAATGTCAAAAATGAAAAGTGTCACCATGAAAAATGTCAAAAATGACAAATTTCAAGATGGCAAATGTCAAAGATGTCAAATGACAAATGTCACAATGCTAAATGTCAAAAATGAAAAAAGTCACCATGATAAATGTCAAAAATGACAAATTTCAAGATGGCAAATGTCAAAGATGTCAAATGACAAATGTCACAATGCTAAATGTCAAAAATGAAAAGCGTCACCATGAAAAATGACAAATTTCAAGATGGCAAATGTCAAAGATGTCAAATGACAAATGTTACAATGCTAAATGTCAAAAATGAAAAGTGTCACAATGCTAAATGTCAAAAATGACAAATTTCACGATGGCAAATGTCAAAACTGACAAATGTCACAATGCTAAATGTCAAAAATGAAAAATGTCAAAAATAACAAATTTCAAGATAGCAAATGTCAAAGATGTCAAATGACAAATGTCACAATGCTAAATGTCAAAAATGACAAATTTCAAGATGGCAAATGTCAAAGATGTCAAATGACAAATGTCACAATGCTAAATGTCAAAAATGAAAAGTGTCACCATGAAAAATGTCAAAAATGACAAATTTCAAGATGGCAAATGTCAAAGATGTCAAATGACAAATGTCACAATGCTAAATGTCAAAAATGAAGAGTGTCACCATGAAAAATGTCAAAAATGACAAATTTCAAGATGGTAAATGTCCAAGATGTCAAATGACAAATGTCACAATGCTAAATGTCAAAAATAAAAAGTGTCACCATAAAAAATGTCAAAAATGACAAATTTCAAGATGGCAAATGTCAAAGATGTCAAATGACAAATGTCACAATGCTAAATGTCAAAAATGATAAGTGTCACCATGAAAAATGTCAAAAATAACAAATTTCAAGATGGCAAATGTCAAAGATGTCAAATGACAAATGTCACAATGCTAAATGTCAAAAATGAAAAGTGTCACCGTGAAAAATGTCAAAAATGACAAATTTCAAGATGGCAAATGTCAAAGATGTCAAATGACAAATGTCACAATGCTAAATGTCAAAAATCAAAAGTGTCACCATGAAAAATCTCAAAAATGACAAATTTCAAGATGGCAAATGTCAAAGATGTCAAATGACAAATGTCACAATGCTAAATGTCAAAAATGAAAAGTGTCACCATGAAAAATGTCAAAAATGACAAATTTCAAGATGGCAAATGTCAAAGATGTCAAATGACAAATGTCACAATGCTAAATGTCAAAAATGAAAAGTGTCACAATGCTAAATGTCAAAAATGACAAATTTCACGATGGCAAATGTCAAAACTGACAAATGTCACAATGCTAAATGTCAAAAATGAAAAATGTCAAAAATAACAAATTTCAAGATAGCAAATGTCAAAGATGTCAAATGACAAATGTCACAATGCTAAATGTCAAAAATGACAAATTTCAAGATGGCAAATGTCAAAGATGTCAAATGACAAATGTCACAATGCTAAATGTCAAAAATGAAAAGTGTCACCATGAAAAATGTCAAAAATGACAAATTTCAAGATGGCAAATGTCAAAGATGTTAAATGACAAATGTCACAATGCTAAATGTCAAAAATGAAAAGTGTCACCATGAAAAATGTCAAAAATGACAAATTTCAAGATGGCAAATGTCAAAACTGACAAATGTCACAATGCTAAATGTCAAAAATGAAAAGTGTCACCATGAAAAATGTCAAAAATGACAAATTTCAAGATGGCAAATGTCAAAGATGTCAAATGACAAATGTCACAATGCTAAATGTCAAAAATGAAAAGTGTCAAAAATGACAAATTTCAAGATGGCAAATGTCTAAGATGTCAAATGACAAATGTCACAATGCTAAATGTCAAAAATGAAAAGTCTCACCATGAAAAATGTCAAAAATGACAAATTCCAAGATGGCAAATGTCAAAGATGTCAAATGACAAATGTCACAATGCTAAATGTCAAAAATGAAAAGTGTCACCATGAAAAATGTCAAAAATGACAAATTTCAAGATGGCAAGTGTCAAAGATGTCAAATGACAAATGTCACAATGCTAAATGTCAAAAATGAAAAGTGTCACCATGAAAAATGTCAAAAATGACAAATTTCACGATGGCAAATGTCAAAACTGACAAATGTCACAATGCTAAATGTCAAAAATGAAAAGTGTCACCATGAAAAATGTCAAAAATGACAAATTTCAAGATGGCAAATGTCAAAGATGTCAAATGACAAATGTCATAATGCTAAATGTCAAAAATGAAAAGTGTCAAAAATGACAAATTTCAAGATGGCAAATTTCAAGATGGCAAATGTCTAAGATGTCAAATGACAAATGTCACAATGCTAAATGTCAAAAATGACAAATTTCAAGATGGCAAATGTCAAAGATGTCAAATGACAAATGTCACAATGCTAAATGTCAAAAATGAAAAGTGTCACCATGAAAAATGTCAAAAATAACAAATTTCAAGATGGCAAATGTCAAAGATGTCAAATGACAAATGTCACAATGCTAAATGTCAAAAATGAAAAGTGTCACCATGAAAAATGTCAAAAATGACAAATTTCAAGATGGCAAATGTCAAAACTGACAAATGTCACAATGCTAAATGTCAAAAATGAAAAGTGTCACCATGAAAAATGTCAAAAATGACAAATTTCAAGATGGCAAATGTCAAAGATGTCAAATGACAAATGTCACAATGCTAAATGTCAAAAATGAAAAGTGTCAAAAATGACAAATTTCAAGATGGCAAATGTCTAAGATGTCAAATGACAAATGTCACAATGCTAAATGTCAAAAATGAAAAGTGTCACCATGAAAAATGTCAAAAATGACAAATTTCAAGATGGCAAATGTCAAAACTGACAAATGTCACAATGCTACATGTCAAAAATAAAAAGTATGACCATGAAAAATGTCAAAAATGACAAATTTCACGATGGCAAATGTCAAAGATGTCAAATGACAAATGTCACAATTCTAAATGTCAAAAATGAAAAGTGTCACCATGAAAAATGTCAAAAATGACAAATTTCAAGATGGCAAGTGTCAAAGATGTCAAATGACAAATGTCACAATGCTAAATGTCAAAAATGAAAAGTGTCACCATGAAAAATGTCAAAAATAAAAAATTTCAAGATGGCAAATGTCAAAGATGTCAAATGACAAATGTCACAATGCTAAATGTCAAAAATGAAAAGTGTCACCATGAAAAATGTCAAAAATGACAAATTTCAAGATGGCAAATGTCAAAGATATAAAATGACAAATATCACAATGCTAAATGTCAAAAATGACAAATTTCAAGATGGCAAATATCAAAGATGTCAAATGACAAATGTCACAATGCTAAATGTCAAAAATAAAAAGTGTCACCATGAAAAATGTCAAAAATGACAAATTTCAAGATGACAAATGTCAAAGATGTCAAATGACAAATGTCACAATGCTAAATGTCAAAAAAGACAAATTTCAAGATGGCAAATGTCAAAACTGACAAATGTCACAATGCTAAATGTCAAAAATGAAAAGTGTCACCATGAAAAATGTCAAAAATAACAAATTTCAAGATGGCAAATGTCAAAGATGTCAAATGACAAATGTCACAATGCTAAATGTCAAAAATGACAAATTTCAAGATGGCAAATGTCAAAGATGTCAAATGACAAATGTGACAATGCTAAATGTCAAAAATGAAAAGTGTCACCATGAAAAATGTCAAAAATGACAAATTTCAAGATGGCAAATGTCAAAGATGTCAAATGACAAATGTCACAATGCTAAATGTTAAAAATGAAAAGTATCACCATGAAAAATGTCAAAAATGACAAATTTCAAGATGGCAAATGTCAAAGATGTCAAATGACAAATGTCACAATGCTAAGTGTCAAAAATGAAAAGTGTCAAAAATAATAAATTTCAAGATGGCAAATGTCAAAGATGTCAAATGACAAATGTCACAATGCTAAATGTCAAAAATGACAAATTTTAAGATGGCAAATGTCAAAGATGTCAAATGACAAATGTCACAATGCTAAATGTCAAAAATGAAAAGTGTCACCATGAAAAATGTCCAAAATGACAAATTTCAAGATGGCAAATGTCAAAGATGTCAAATGACAAATGTCACAATGCTAAATGTCAAAAATGACAAATTTCAAGATGGCAAATGTCAAAGATGTCAAATGACAAATGTCACAATGCTAATTGTCAAAAATGAAAAGTGTCACCATGAAAAATGTCAAAAATGACAAATTTCAAGATGGCAAATTTCAACGATGTCAAATGACAAATGTCACAATGCTAAATGTCAAAAATGAAAAGTGTCACCATGAAAAATGTCAAAAATAACAAATTTCAAGATGGCAAATGTCAAAGATGTCAAATGACAAATGTCACAATGCTAAATGTCAAAAATGAAAAGTGTCACCATGAAAAATGTCAAAAATGACAAATTTCAAGATGGCAAATGTCAAAGATGTCAAATAACAAATGTCACAATGCTAAATGTCAAAAATGAAAAGTGTCACCATGAAAAATGTCAAAAATGACAAATTTCAAGATGGCAAATGTCAAAGATGTCAAATGACAAATGTCACAATGCTAAATGTCAAAAATGAAAAGTGTCACCATAAAAAATGTCAAAAATAACAAATTTCAAGATGGCAAATGTCAAAGATGTCAAATGACAAATGTCACAATGCTAAATGTCAAAAATGATAAGTGTCACCATGAAAAATTTCAAAAATAACAAATTTCAAGATGGCAAATGTCCAAGATGTCAAATGACAAATGTCACAATGCTAAATGTCAAAAATGAAAAGTGTCACCATGAAAAATGTCAAAAATGACAAATTTCAAGATGGCAAATGTCAACGATGTCAAATGACAAATGTCACAATGCTAAATGTCAAAAATGAAAAGTGTCACTATGAAAAATGTCAAAAATAACAAATTTCAAGATGGCAAATGTCAAAGATGTCAAATGACAAATGTCACAATGCTAAATGTCAAAAATGAAAAGTGTCACCATGAAAAATGTCAAAAATGACAAATTTCAAGATGGCAAATGTCAAAGATGTCAAATAACAAATGTCACAATGCTAAATGTCAAAAATGAAAAGTGTCACCATGAAAAATGTCAAAAATGACAAATTTCAAGATGGCAAATGTCAAAGATGTCAAATGACAAATGTCACAATGCTAAATGTCAAAAATGAAAAGTGTCACCATAAAAAATGTCAAAAATAACAAATTTCAAGATGGCAAATGTCAAAGATGTCAAATGACAAATGTCACAATGCTAAATGTCAAAAATGAAAAGTGTCACCATGAAAAATGTCAAAAATGACAAATTTCAAGATGGCAAATGTCAAAACTGACAAATGTCACAATGCTAAATGTCAAAAATGATAAGTGTCACCATGAAAAATGTCAAAAATAACAAATTTCAAGATGGCAAATGTCAAAGATGTCAAATGACAAATGTCACAATGCTAAATGTCAAAAATGAAAAGTGTCACCATGAAAAATGTCAAAAATGACAAATTTCAAGATGGCAAATGTCAAAGATGTCAAATGACAAATGTCACAATGCTAAATGTCAAAAATGAAAAAAGTCACCATGAAAAATGTCAAAAATGACAAATTTCAAGATGGCAAATGTCAAAGATGTCAAATGACAAATGTCACAATGCTAAATGTCAAAAATGAAAAGCGTCACCATGAAAAATGACAAATTTCAAGATGGCAAATGTCAAAGATGTCAAATGACAAATGTCACAATGCTAAATGTCAAAAATGAAAAGTGTCACAATGCTAAATGTCAAAAATGACAAATTTCACGATGGCAAATGTCAAAACTGACAAATGTCACAATGCTAAATGTCAAAAATGAAAAATGTCAAAAATAACAAATTTCAAGATAGCAAATGTCAAAGATGTCAAATGACAAATGTCACAATGCTAAATGTCAAAAATGACAAATTTCAAAATGGCAAATGTCAAAGATGTCAAATGACAAATGTCACAATGCTAAATGTCAAAAATGAAAAGTGTCACCATGAAAAATGTCAAAAATGACAAATTTCAAGATGGCAAATGTCAAAGATGTCAAATGACAAATGTCACAATGCTAAATGTCAAAAATGAAAAGTGTCACCATGAAAAATGTCAAAAATGACAAATTTCAAGATGGCAAATATCAAAACTGACAAATGTCACAATGCTAAATGTCAAAAATGAAAAGTGTCACCATGAAAAATGTCAAAAATAACAAATTTCAAGATGGTAAATGTCCAAGATGTCAAATGACAAATGTCACAATGCTAAATGTCAAAAATGAAAAGTGTCACCATGAAAAATGTCAAAAATGACAAATTTCAAGATGGCAAATGTCAAAGATGTCAAATGACAAATGTCACAATGCTAAATGTCAAAAATGATAAGTGTCACCATGAAAAATGTCAAAAATAACAAATTTCAAGATGGCAAATGTCAAAGATGTCAAATGACAAATGTCACAATGCTAAATGTCAAAAATGAAAAGTGTCACCGTGAAAAATGTCAAAAATGACAAATTTCAAGATGGCAAATGTCAAAGATGTCAAATGACAAATGTCACAATGCTAAATGTCAAAAATCAAAAGTGTCACCATGAAAAATCTCAAAAATGACAAATTTCAAGATGGCAAATGTCAAAGATGTCAAATGACAAATGTCACAATGCTAAATGTCAAAAATGAAAAGTGTCACCATGAAAAATGTCAAAAATGACAAATTTCAAGATGGCAAATGTCAAAGATGTCAAATGACAAATGTCACAATGCTAAATGTCAAAAATGAAAAGTGTCACAATGCTAAATGTCAAAAATGACAAATTTCACGATGGCAAATGTCAAAACTGACAAATGTCACAATGCTAAATGTCAAAAATGAAAAATGTCAAAAATAACAAATTTCAAGATAGCAAATGTCAAAGATGTCAAATGACAAATGTCACAATGCTAAATGTCAAAAATGACAAATTTCAAGATGGCAAATGTCAAAGATGTCAAATGACAAATGTCACAATGCTAAATGTCAAAAATGAAAAGTGTCACCATGAAAAATGTCAAAAATGACAAATTTCAAGATGGCAAATGTCAAAGATGTCAAATGACAAATGTCACAATGCTAAATGTCAAAAATGAAAAGTGTCACCATGAAAAATGTCAAAAATGACAAATTTCAAGATGGCAAATGTCAAAGATGTCAAATGACAAATGTCACAATGCTAAATGTCAAAAATGAAAAGTGTCAAAAATGACAAATTTCAAGATGGCAAATGTCTAAGATGTCAAATGACAAATGTCACAATGCTAAATGTCAAAAATGAAAAGTGTCACCATGAAAAATGTCAAAAATGACAAATTTCAAGATGGCAAATGTCAAAACTGACAAATGTCACAATGCTAAATGTCAAAAATGAAAAGTGTCACCATGAAAAATGTCAAAAATGACAAATTTCAAGATGGCAAATGTCAAAGATGTCAAATGACAAATGTCACAATGCTAAATGTCAAAAATGAAAAGTGTCAAAAATGACAAATTTCAAGATGGCAAATGTCTAAGATGTCAAATGACAAATGTCACAATGCTAAATGTCTAAAATGAAAAGTGTCACCATGAAAAGTGTCACTATGAAAAATGTCAAAAATAACAAATTTCAAGATGGCAAATGTCAAAGATGTCAAATGACAAATGTCACAATGCTAAATGTCAAAAATGAAAAGTGTCACCATGAAAAATTTTAAAAATGACAAATTTCAAGATGACAAATGTCAAAGATGTCAAATGACAAATATCACAATGCTAAATGTCAAAAATGACAAATTTCAAGATGGCAAATGTCAAAGATGTCAAATGGCAAATGTCACAATGCTAAATGTCAAAAATAAAAAGTGTCACCATGAAAAATGTCAAAAATGACAAATTTCAAGATGACAAATGTCAAAGATGTCAAATGGCAAATGTCACAATGCTAAATGTCAAAAATGACAAATTTTAAGATAGCAAATGTCAAAACTGACAAATGTCACAATGCTAAATGTCAAAAATGAAAAGTGTCACCATGAAAAATGTCAAAAATAACAAATTTCAAGATGGCAAATGTCAAAGATGTCAAATGACAAATGTCACAATGCTAAATGTCAAAAATGACAAATTTCAAGATGGCAAATGTCAAAACTGACAAATGTCACAATGCTAAATGTCAAAAATAAAAAGTGTCACCATGAAAAATGACAAAAATTACAAATTTCAAGATGGCAAATGTCAAAGATGTCAAATGACAAATGTCACAATGCTAAATGTCAAAAATGAAAAGTGTCACCATGAAAAATGTCAAAAATGACAAATTTTAAGATGGCAAATGTCAAAGATGTCAAATGACAAATGTCACAATGCTAAATGTCAAAAATGATAAGTGTCACCTTGAAAAATGTCAAAAATAACAAATTTTAAGATGGCAAATGTCAAAGATGTTAAATGACAAATGTCACAATGCTAAATGTCAAAAATGAAAAGTGTCACCATGAAAAATGTCAAAAATGACAAATTTCAAGATGGCAAATATCAAAGATGTCAAATGACAAATGTCACAATGCTAAATGTCAAAAATGAAAAGTGTCACCATGAAAAATGTCAAAAATGACAAATTTCAAGATGTCAAATGTCAAAGATGTCAAATGACAAATGTCACAATGCTAAATGTCAAAAATGAAAAGTGTCACCATGAAAAATGTCAAAAATGACAAATTTTAAGATGGCAAATGTCAAAGATGTTAAATGACAAATGTCACAATGCTAAATGTCAAAAATGAAAAGTGTCACAATGCTAAATGTCAAAAATGACAAATTTCACGATGGCAAATGTCAAAACTGACAAATGTCACAATGCGAAATGTCAAAAATGAAAAATGTCAAAAATAACAAATTTCAAGATAGCAAATGTCAAAGATGTCAAATGACAAATGTCACAATGCTAAATGTCAAAAATGACAAATTTCAAGATGGCAAATGTCAAAGATGTCAAATGACAAATGTCACAATGCTAAATGTCAAAAATGAAAAGTGTCACCATGAAAAATGTCAAAAATGACAAATTTCAAGATGGCAAATGTCAAAGATGTCAAATGACAAATGTCACAATGCTAAATGTTAAAAATGAAAAGTGTCACCATGAAAAATGTCAAAAATGACAAATTTCAAGATGGCAAATGTCAAAGATGTCAAATGACAAATGTCACAATGCTAAATGTCAAAAATGAAAAGTGTCAAAAATGACAAATTTCAAGATGGCAAATGTCTAAGATGTCAAATGACAAATGTCACAATGCTAAATGTCACAAATGAAAAGTGTCACCATGAAAAATGTCAAAAATGACAAATTTTAAGATGGCAAATGTCAAAACTGACAAATGTCACAATGCTAAATGTCAAAAATGAAAAGTGTCACCATAAAAAATGTCAAAAATGACAAATTTCAAGATGGCAAATGTCAAAGATGTCAAATGACAAATGTCACAATGCTAAATGTCAAAAATGAAAAGTGACACCATGAAAAATGTCAAAAATGACAAATTTCAAGATGGCAAATGTCAAAGATGTCAAATGAGAAATGTGACAATGCTAAAACACTAGAAAGTGTTGTTGTCAGGTTAACATTGTTCTACAGTTTTATTTATATTTTGTTGGTTTTTTCAAAAGTGTCTTAATTAAATTTGGTATCAGTTTGTTGGTAATTGTGCATGCTATCCAGGGAGCACAATTTTATTGATGCTGAATGCAGTATTACTGATAAAACACAGATTTTACTGTTTCTCCATAAATTAAAATATAAATTTTAAACGCAAAAAAGTGATTTTTAACAAATAGTAAGTGATAACAATATTGATAAAAGTGTTTTGTTTTCTTTTTCTTGGTTTATTATCTGTTTTGGAAGACAGTGGCGTAGTTGATTTAAATTAGGAATAAAAATGGAAAAATGTGGAAAATGCAATAAACAATTTGATGCTTCGATTATATTTCCATGTGACAGCTGCAGATCTCTTTTCTGCATTGAATGTGGAAATTTAACAGCGTCTGAAGTTAAGTGCATGCAACTGAAGACAAAAAGGAAATTGAAATTTTTCTGTGAGGAGTGTGAAGATGGATTCTTTAAAGTTCCAGCTCTAATTAAAGAAGTATGTGAACTTAAAGAAATCATAAATCAGATTCGAAATGACCAAAACAAAATGACAAACAACAATGCAAATCCTGAGTTGGCTCAAGTGCCAGATATGGAAGATGTCATCTCAGAAATGCTGGACAGACAAAATAGAGCATCCAATGTAATAGTTTTTAATATAAATGAATCTACCAAAAATACTCAAAATGAACGAAATAAGGAGGATAAAGAATCAGTCTTAAAAGTTTTAGATGATTGCAATATTAATAAATCTAATTTAAAATTGTTTAGACTTGGAAAATTCAATGGAAATAAAACTCGTCCTATTAAAGTTATCTTGAGCTCACCTGAAGATGCAAAGTTAATTCTAAAAAATAAAACAGTAAAAATTCCTGGGGTTAAGATTTTCTCTGACCAAACTAAGGCTCAGCAGGCATATTTTAGAAAAGTTAAATCTCAACTAGATGAACTTATTAGAAATGGGGATGAATCTAAAACAATCAAGTTTATTAAGAATAAACCTACAATTGTTAATAAAATCAGCCAACAAAAAAACCAGTAAATTACCCTAATATATTATTAAACACAGACATAATCTATCTGAATGCTCAGAGTTTGCTGAATAAAGTGGATGAAATTAAAATTAATATTCTACACTATGCACCGAAATTAATATTAGTTAGCGAAGCTAGAATTACAAATGAAATTGAAGACTTTGAAATAAATATTGACGGCTACAACCTTATTCGTTGCAACTCTAAAAATAGCCATACTGGAGGTGTTGTTATATATGTTAAAAATACTTTAAAATATTCAATAACAAAAACTTACGTGCTAGATACTAATTACTGGTGCAAAGTAATAAAAGTTAATTTTAATTCGTGTGAGTGGCTAATTGGATGCCTATATCATTCTCCTTCAAGTTCTGATGCTCTCTTTTTAGAAAATTTTGAAAATATATGCGATGACATCTTTAATAATAATAAGCGATGTATTTTGATTGGAGACTTTAATATGGACTTTTTTAATAACGGGTTTTATGTAAAAAAAATTAAATGTATGTTTTTACAATATGGCATCGAGCAATTAGTAAATGAACCTACCAGAGTTACAAAAGATAGTGAAACGTTGATTGATTATGTTTTGGTAAATCACAATTTGGCTAAATGTTGTGTCCATCATACTCCTAAAGTAAGTGATCACTCTTTAATATGTGTAAATCTAAAAAATAGCAGTCATGGTAATACATCTACAAAAATTTATAGAAATATAAGTCCTGAAAATTTAGATAGGATTAAACTTGAATTGATTTCTTGTAGCTGGAACTTGGACTCTACAGATGTAAATAACATTTATCACAATTTTGCAAATAATTGTAGGGCTGTGATAGATCGCATTTCACCTATTCAGAGTTGTCAATATAAAAATAACGTACCATGGTTTGACAATGAACTTAATGATAATATCAAAAAACGAGATAGGATGTATAGGGAATTTATATCAACAAGAGGTGCAGATAAAAATGTAAAATGGGACAATTTTAAAAAACAAAGAAATCTAGTTGTTAATTTATTAAAAACAAAAAAAGAAATGTATTATGTAGATAAAATCGATAGGTACCACAATAATCCGAAACTTATGTGGAAAACATTAAAAAACCTAATAAATGGTAAAAATCAAAATTTTCCTAATGTTGTTGATTTTAGTTATAATAGTACACCAAGTTTAGAAAGAGATAAAAAAGAAATTGTCAACAAATTTAATAATTATTTTATAGATAGTATAGAAAATATTGTGGAAAGTATAGTAAATGATAAACAGTGGAAATTTTGTAACTATAACTTATATCCTACCTTTTCACAGTTTAGGACATTATCAATGGAGGATTTGCGTAGAATTATTAACTCATTAGATAATAAAAGTAGTACATATGAAATACTAAATTCAAAAATCCTAAAAGAAATTTTTGAAGTATGTGGTCATGTTATATTAAATTTTGTGAATACGTCTCTAAGAACATGCACAGTCCCAGATGCTCTAAAGGTTAGTACTGTGATTCCCATACCAAAAGTTAGTAACACCATAAACGCAAATGAGTTTAGACCTATTAATACCTTGCCACCTCTAGAAAAAGTTCTTGAAATAGCAGTTTATAATCAAATTATAGAACATATTGAATATAATAATATTTTAATTAATAATCAATCGGGATTTCGAAAGAAATATTCATGTGAAGCAGCACTTCAGCTTGCACTAAGTAAATTTAAAAAAGAAGTAGACTCAAATAAATATGTAGTAGCTGTGTTTTTAGATCTAAAGAGGGCTTTTGAAACCATAGATCGTCACATTCTCTTACAGAAACTAAAAGGTTATGGTATAAAGGGTGCGGTGTTTAAGTGGTTGTCCCACTACTTAATGAATAGAAAACAAAAAGTTAGAGTATGTAATATTATTTCAAATATAATAAATGTCCATGTAGGTGTACCGCAGGGCAGTGTATTAGGACCCCTCTTATTCATTCTGTATTTAAATGACTTGGAACTTTTTATAGATGTTGATTTTCTTAATATTTTCGCTGATGATACTTTAGTAGCCTGCTTTAATGAAGATTTATGGATAGCCATAAATAAAATGAATACTGCTCTTTCTGCAATAAATAAATATTTGAAATTAAATAAATTAAAATTAAATACTATGAAAACCAAAGCTATGATTATAACCACTAAATACAAGTACAGTTCTATAAATATTAATGACATTGATTTAAAAATAAATGAAGAAAAAATAGAAAATGTAACGTCCATAAAATATCTTGGATTTTATATTGACAATCTCCTTTTATTTTGTGATCATTTTGAGTATATGTTTAAGAAGATAAGTAAAAAGATTTATTTTCTTGCAAGAGTATCCAAACATTTATCACTACAGTCTAGAGTTACAGTTTTCAATTCAATTATCCAGCCTCACTTTGATTTCTGCTCTTCTGTTACTTATTTGTTTAATTTAAATCAATTAAATCAACTACAAAAATTACAAAATCGGGGTATGAGGATTGTTCTTCGAACAAATCGATATACTCCAATTAACAATATGCTGGAATCCCTAAAATGGTTCTTAGTGACTCAGAGATTGTACTATTTAACAATGATTTTTATATATAAAATCCTTCATAATTTAGCACCATCCTATTTTTGTGAATTCACACAATTTAATGTTGATATCCATAACTATGCTACAAGAAATAATAATAATCTGTATATTTCAACTACTAACAAAAAGTGTTCTATGAATTCTTTGTTTTTCAAAGGATTTGTCAATTACAATAATTTACCTACTGCTATTAAAACTAGTACTTCTTTAAGAGTTTTTAAACACCGACTAGCTGACTTTGTGAAAAATAATACATAAATAAGTTAATTACATTACTGTCTTCTGTGGTTCTGTTGTTCATGTATTATGTGTTTGTATTTTGTATTTTAAATATTTTTTAGCGTAAAATTTAATTGTTTTTAAGTATTTTTCAATTATTTTAATGTTTTTATAGTTCATATAATTACCTATGTGTTTTTATCTGATATATTTTTATATTATTTTGGTTGTATATTAGGGTAACCTATTTTAAATAAATTCTTCTTCTTCTTCTTCTTCAATGTCAAAAATGAAAAGTGTCACCATAAAAAATGTCAAAAATAACAAATTTCAAGATGGCAAATGTCAAAGATGTCAAATGACAAATGTCACAATGCTAAATGTCAAAAATGACAAATTTCAAGATGGCAAATGTCAAAGATGTCAAATGACAAATGTCACAATGCTAAATGTCAAAAATGAAAAGTGTCACCATAAAAAATGTCAAAAATGACAAATTTCAAGATGGCAAATGTCAAAGATGTCAAATGACAAATGTCACAATGCTAAATGTTAAAAATGAAAAGTGTCACCATGAAAAATGTCAAAAATGACAAATTTCAAGATGGCAAATGTCAAAACTGACAAATGTCACAATGCTAAATGTCAAAAATAAAAAGTGTCACCATGAAAAATGTCAAAAATGACAAATTTTAAGATGGCAAATGTCAAAGATGTCAAATGACAAATGTCACAATGCTAAATGTCAAAAATGAAAAGTGTCAAAAATAACAAATTTCAAGATAACAAATGTCAAAGATGTCAAATGACAAATGTCACAATGCTAAATGTCAAAAATGACAAATTTTAAGATGGCAAATGTCAAAGATGTCAAATGACAAATGTCACAATGCTAAATGTCAAAAATGAAAAGTGTCACCATGAAAAATGTCAAAAATGACAAATTTCAAGATGCCAAATGTCAAAGATGTCAAATGACAAATGTCACAATGCTGAATGTCAAAAATGACAAATTTCAAGATGGCAAATGTCAAAGATGTCAAATGACAAATGTCACAATGCTAAATGTCAAAAATGAAAAGTGTCACCATGAAAAATGTCAAAAATGACAAATTTCAAGATGGCAAATGTCAAAGATGTCAAATGACAAATGTCACAATGCTAAATGTCAAAAATGAAAAATGTCACCATGAAAAATGTCAAAAATAACAAATTTCAAGATGGCAAATGTCAAAGATGTTAAATGACAAATGTCACAATGCTAAATGTCAAAAATAAAAAGTGTCACCATGAAAAATGTCAAAAATGACAAATTTCAAGATGGCAAATGTCAAAGATGTCAAATGACAAATGTCACAATGCTAAATGTCAAAAATGAAAAGTGTCACCATGAAAAATGTCAAAAATGACAAATTTCAAGATGGCAAATGTCAAAGATGTCAAATGACAAATGTCACAATGCTAAATGTCAAAAATGAAAAGTGTCACCATAAAAAATGTCAAAAATAACAAATTTCAAGATGGCAAATGTCAAAGATGTCAAATGACAAATGTCACAATGCTAAATGTCAAAAATGAAAAGTGTCACCATGAAAAATGTCAAAAATGACAAATTTCAAGATGGCAAATGTCAAAGATGTCAAATGACAAATGTCACAATGCTAAATGTCAAAAATGAAAAGTGTCACCATGAAAAATGTCCAAAATGACAAATTTCAAGATGGCAAATGTCAAAGATGTCAAATGACAAATGTCACAATGCTAAATGTCAAAAATGAAAAGTGTCACCATGAAAAATGTCAAAAATGACAAATTTCAAGATGGCAAATGTCAAAGATGTCAAATGACAAATGTCACAATGCTAAATGTCAAAAATGAAAAGTGTCACCATGAAAAATGTCAAAAATGACAAATTTCAAGATGGCAAATGTCCAAGATGTCAAATGACAAATGTCACAATGCTAAATGTCAAAAATGAAAAGTGTCACCATGAAAAATGTCAAAAATGAAAAATTTCAAGATGGCAAATGTCAAAGATGTTAAATGTCACAATGCTAAATGTCAAAAATGAAAAGTGTCAAAAATGACAAATTTCAAGATGGCAAATGTCTAAGATGTCAAATGACTAATGTCACAATGCTAAATGTTAAAAATGAAAAGTGTTACCGTGAAAAATGTCAAAAATGAAAAATTTCAAGATGGCAAATGTCAAAGATGACAAATGTCACAATGCTAAATGTCAAAAATGAAAAGTGTCACCATGAAAAATGTCAAAAATGACAAATTTCAAGATGGCAAATGTCAAAGATGTCAAATGACAAATGTCACAATGCTAAATGTCAAAAATGAAAAGTGTCACAATGCTAAATGTCAAAAATGACAAATTTCAAGATGGCAAATGTCAAAACTGACAAATGTCACAATGCTAAATGTCAAAAATGAAAAGTGTCACCATGAAAAATGTCAAAAATAACAAATTTCAAGATAGCAAATGTCAAAGATGTCAAATGACAAATGTCACAATGCTAAATGTCAAAAATGACAAATTTCAAGATGGCAAATGTCAAAGATGTCAAATGACAAATGTCACAATGCTAAATGTCAAAAATGAAAAGTGTCACCATGAAAAATGTCAAAAATAACAAATTTCAAGATAGCAAATGTCAAAGATGTCAAATGACAAATGTCACAATGCTAAATGTCAAAAATGACAAATTTCAAGATGGCAAATGTCAAAGATGTCAAATGACAAATGTTACAATGCTAAATGTCAAAAATGAAAAGTGTCACCATGAAAAATGTCACAAATGACAAATTTCAAGATGGCAAATGTCAAAGATGTCAAATGACAAATGTCACAATGCTAAATGTCAAAAATGAAAAGTGTCACAATGCTAAATGTCAAAAATGACAAATTTCAAGATGGCAAATGTCAAAACTGACAAATGTCACAATGCTAAATGTCAAAAATGAAAAGTGTCACCATGAAAAATGTCAAAAATAACAAATTTCAAGATAGCAAATGTCAAAGATGTCAAATGACAAATGTCACAATGCTAAATGTCAAAAATGACAAATTTCAAGATGGCAAATGTCAAAGATGTCAAATGACAAATGTCACAATGCTAAATGTCAAAAATGAAAAGTGTCACCATGAAAAATGTCAAAAATGACAAATTTCAAGATGGCAAATGTCAAAAATGTCAAATGACAAATGTCACAATGCTAAATGTCAAAAATGAAAAGTGTCACCATGAAAAATGTCAAAAATGACAAATTTCAAGATGGCAAATGTCAAAATTGACAAATGTCACAATGCTAAATGTCAAAAATAAAAAGTGTCACCATGAAAAATGTCAAAAATGACAAATTTCAAGATGGCAAATGTCAAAGATGTCAAATGACAAATGTCACAATGCTAAATGTCAAAAATGAAAAGTGTCAAAAATGACAAATTTCAAGATGGCAAATGTCTAAGATGTCAAATGACAAATGTCACAATGCTAAATGTCAAAAATAAAAAGTGTCACCATGAAAAATGTCAAAAATGACAAATTTCAAGATGGCAAATGTCAAAGATGTCAAATGACAAATGTCACAATGCTAAATGTCAAAAATGAAAAGTGTCACCATGAAAAATGTCAAAAATGACAAATTTCAAGATGGCAAATGTCAAAGATGTCAAATGACAAATGTCACAATGCTAAATGTCAAAAATGAAAAGTGTCACCATGAAAAATGTCAAAAATGACAAATTTCAAGATGGCAAATGTCAAAGATGTCAAATGAGAAATGTCACAATGCTAAATGTCAAAAATGAAAAGTGTCACCATGAAAAATGTCAAAAATAACAAATTTCAAGATGGAAAATGTCAAAGATGTCAAATGACAAATGTCACAATGCTAAATGTCAAAAAGGAAAAGTGTCACCATGAAAAATGTCAAAAATGACAAATTTCAAGATGGCAAATGTCAAAGATGTCAAATGACAAATATCACAATGCTAAATGTCAAAAATGACAAATTTCAAGATGGCAAATGTCAAAGATGTCAAATGACAAATGTCACAATGCTAAATGTCAAAAATAAAAAGTGTCACCATGAAAAATGTCAAAAATGACAAATTTCAAGATGACAAATGTCAAAGATGTCAAATGACAAATGTCACAATGCTAAATGTCAAAAATGACAAATTTCAAGATGGCAAATGTCAAAACTGACAAATGTCACAATGCTAAATGCCAAAATTGAAAAGTGTCACCATGAAAAATGTCAAAAATAACAAATTTCAAGATGGCAAATGTCAAAGATGTCAAATGACAAATGTCACAATGCTAAATGTCAAAAATGACAAATTTCAAGATGGCAAATGTCAAAGATGTCAAATGACAAATGTCACAATGCTAAATGTCAAAAATAAAAAGTGTCACCATGAAAAATGTCAAAAATGACAAATTTCAAGATGGCAAATGTCAAAGATGTCAAATGACAAATGTCACAATGCTAAATGTTAAAAATGAAAAGTGTCACCATGAAAAATGTCAAAAATGACAAATTTCAGGATGGCAAATGTCCTCTTCTTCTTCTTCTTTTTGGCCTCTGCTATTATGTATGCAATTGGCCAGCACATTTAGTTTGTTTGTTCCAGGGCCATCAGCGATGAGTCTGAGCTGTTAGCTCATACCCTGTAGATCTTTGTACTTTTTTTTTTGTTTTTTTTTTTTATATTTATAATAAATTAAAGGTTATTAGCCAGACAATACAATAAAGGTTAAGACTCTTCTCTCTCCGGGGCAACGGCAAGATGGCAAATGTCAAAACTGACAAATGTCACAATGCTAAATGTCAAAAATGAAAAGTGTCACCATGAAAAATGTCAAAAATGACAAATTTCAAGATGGCAAATGTCAAAGATGTCAAATGACAAATGTCACAATGCTAAATGTCAAAAATGAAAAGTGTCACAAATAACAAATTTCAAGATGGCAAATGTCAAAGATGTCAAATGACAAATGTCACAATGCTTAATGTCAAAAATGAAAAGTGTCACCATGAAAAATGTCAAAAATGACAAATTTCAAGATGGCAAATGTCAAAGATGTCAAATGACAAATGTCACAATGCTAAATGTCAAAAATGAAAAGTGTTACCATGAAAAATGTCAAAAATGACAAATTTCAAGATGGCAAATGTCAAAGATGTCAAATGACAAATGTCACAATGCTAAATGTCAAAAATGAAAAGTGTCACAATGCTAAATGTCAAAAATGACAAATTTCAAGATGGCAAATGTCAAAACTGACAAATGTCACAATGCTAAATGTCAAAAATGAAAAGTGTCAACATGAAAAATGTGAAAAATAACAAATTTCAAGATAGAAAATGTCAAAGATGTCAAATGACAAATGTCACAATGCTAAATGTCAAAAATGACAAATTTCAAGATGGCAAATGTCAAAGATGTCAAATGACAAATGTCACAATGCTAAATGTCAAAAATGAAAAGTGTCACCATGAAAAATGTCAAAAATGACAAATTTCAAAATGGCAAATGTCAAAGATGTCAAATGACAAATGTCACAATGCTAAATGTCAAAAATGAAAAGTGTCACAATGCTAAATGTCAAAAATGACAAATTTCAAGATGGCAAATATCAAAACTGACAAATGTCACAATGCTAAATGTTAAAAATGAAAAGTGTCACCATGAAAAATGTCAAAAATAACAAATTTCAAGATAGCAAATGTCAAAGATGTCAAATGACAAATGTCACAATGCTAAATGTCAAAAATGACAAATTTCAAGATGGCAAATGTCAAAGATGTCAAATGACAAATGTCACAATGCTAAATGTCAAAAATGAAAAGTGTCACCATGAAAAATGTCAAAAATGACAAATTTCAAGATGGCAAATGTCAAAGATGTCAAATGACAAATGTCACAATGCTAAATGTCAAAAATGAAAAGTGTCACCATGAAAAATGTCAAAAATGACAAATTTCAAGATGGCAAATGTCAAAACTGACAAATGTCACAATGCTAAATGTCAAAAATGAAAAGTGTCACCATGAAAAATGTCAAAAATGACAAATTTCAAGATGGCAAATGTCAAAGATGTCAAATGACAAATGTCACAATGCTAAATGTCAAAAATGAAAAGTGTCAAAAATGACAAATTTCAAGATGGCAAATGTCTAAGATGTCAAATGACAAATGTCACAATGCTAAATGTCAAAAATGAAAAGTGTCACCATGAAAAATGTCAAAAATGACAAATTTCAAGATGGCAAATGTCAAAACTGACAAATGTCACAATGCTAAATGTCAAAAATGAAAAGTGTCACCATGAAAAATGTCAAAAATGACAAATTTCAAGATGGCAAATGTCAAAGATGTCAAATGACAAATGTCACAATGCTAAATGTCAAAAATGAAAAGTGTCAAAAATGACAAATTTCAAGATGGCAAATGTCTAAGATGTCAAATGACAAATGTCACAATGCTAAATGTCTAAAATGAAAAGTGTCACCATGAAAAGTGTCACTATGAAAAATGTCAAAAATAACAAATTTCAAGATGGCAAATGTCAAAGATGTCAAATGACAAATGTCACAATGCTAAATGTCAAAAATGAAAAGTGTCACCATGAAAAATTTTAAAAATGACAAATTTCAAGATGACAAATGTCAAAGATGTCAAATGACAAATATCACAATGCTAAATGTCAAAAATGACAAATTTCAAGATGGCAAATGTCAAAGATGTCAAATGGCAAATGTCACAATGCTAAATGTCAAAAATAAAAAGTGTCACCATGAAAAATGTCAAAAATGACAAATTTCAAGATGACAAATGTCAAAGATGTCAAATGGCAAATGTCACAATGCTAAATGTCAAAAATGACAAATTTTAAGATAGCAAATGTCAAAACTGACAAATGTCACAATGCTAAATGTCAAAAATGAAAAGTGTCACCATGAAAAATGTCAAAAATAACAAATTTCAAGATGGCAAATGTCAAAGATGTCAAATGACAAATGTCACAATGCTAAATGTCAAAAATGACAAATTTCAAGATGGCAAATGTCAAAACTGACAAATGTCACAATGCTAAATGTCAAAAATAAAAAGTGTCACCATGAAAAATGACAAAAATTACAAATTTCAAGATGGCAAATGTCAAAGATGTCAAATGACAAATGTCACAATGCTAAATGTCAAAAATGAAAAGTGTCACCATGAAAAATGTCAAAAATGACAAATTTTAAGATGGCAAATGTCAAAGATGTCAAATGACAAATGTCACAATGCTAAATGTCAAAAATGATAAGTGTCACCTTGAAAAATGTCAAAAATAACAAATTTCAAGATGGCAAATGTCAAAGATGTTAAATGACAAATGTCACAATGCTAAATGTCAAAAATGAAAAGTGTCACCATGAAAAATGTCAAAAATGACAAATTTCAAGATGGCAAATGTCAAAGATGTCAAATGACAAATGTCACAATGCTAAATGTCAAAAATGAAAAGTGTCACCATGAAAAATGTCAAAAATGACAAATTTCAAGATGTCAAATGTCAAAGATGTCAAATGACAAATGTCACAATGCTAAATGTCAAAAATGAAAAGTGTCACCATGAAAAATGTCAAAAATGACAAATTTTAAGATGGCAAATGTCAAAGATGTTAAATGACAAATGTCACAATGCTAAATGTCAAAAATGAAAAGTGTCACAATGCTAAATGTCAAAAATGACAAATTTCACGATGGCAAATGTCAAAACTGACAAATGTCACAATGCGAAATGTCAAAAATGAAAAATGTCAAAAATAACAAATTTCAAGATAGCAAATGTCAAAGATGTCAAATGACAAATGTCACAATGCTAAATGTCAAAAATGACAAATTTCAAGATGGCAAATGTCAAAGATGTCAAATGACAAATGTCACAATGCTAAATGTCAAAAATGAAAAGTGTCACCATGAAAAATGTCAAAAATGACAAATTTCAAGATGGCAAATGTCAAAGATGTCAAATGACAAATGTCACAATGCTAAATGTTAAAAATGAAAAGTGTCACCATGAAAAATGTCAAAAATGACAAATTTCAAGATGGCAAATGTCAAAACTGACAAATGTCACAATGCTAAATGTCAAAAATGAAAAGTGTCACCATGAAAAATGTCAAAAATGACAAATTTCAAGATGGCAAATGTCAAAGATGTCAAATGACAAATGTCACAATGCTAAATGTCAAAAATGAAAAGTGTCAAAAATGACAAATTTCAAGATGGCAAATGTCTAAGATGTCAAATGACAAATGTCACAATGCTAAATGTCACAAATGAAAAGTGTCACCATGAAAAATGTCAAAAATGACAAATTTTAAGATGGCAAATGTCAAAACTGACAAATGTCACAATGCTAAATGTCAAAAATGAAAAGTGTCACCATAAAAAATGTCAAAAATGACAAATTTCAAGATGGCAAATGTCAAAGATGTCAAATGACAAATGTCACAATGCTAAATGTCAAAAATGAAAAGTGACACCATGAAAAATGTCAAAAATGACAAATTTCAAGATGGCAAATGTCAAAGATGTCAAATGAGAAATGTGACAATGCTTAATGTCAAAAATGAAAAGTGTCACCATAAAAAATGTCAAAAATAACAAATTTCAAGATGGCAAATGTCAAAGATGTCAAATGACAAATGTCACAATGCTAAATGTCAAAAATGACAAATTTCAAGATGGCAAATGTCAAAGATGTCAAATGACAAATGTCACAATGCTAAATGTCAAAAATGAAAAGTGTCACCATAAAAAATGTCAAAAATGACAAATTTCAAGATGGCAAATGTCAAAGATGTCAAATGACAAATGTCACAATGCTAAATGTTAAAAATGAAAAGTGTCGCCATGAAAAATGTCAAAAATGACAAATTTCAAGATGGCAAATGTCAAAACTGACAAATGTCACAATGCTAAATGTCAAAAATAAAAAGTGTCACCATGAAAAATGTCAAAAATGACAAATTTTAAGATGGCAAATGTCAAAGATGTCAAATGACAAATGTCACAATGCTAAATGTCAAAAATGAAAAGTGTCAAAAATAACAAATTTCAAGATAACAAATGTCAAAGATGTCAAATGACAAATGTCACAATGCTAAATGTCAAAAATGACAAATTTTAAGATGGCAAATGTCAAAGATGTCAAATGACAAATGTCACAATGCTAAATGTCAAAAATGAAAAGTGTCACCATGAAAAATGTCAAAAATGACAAATTTCAAGATGCCAAATGTCAAAGATGTCAAATGACAAATGTCACAATGCTGAATGTCAAAAATGACAAATTTCAAGATGGCAAATGTCAAAGATGTCAAATGACAAATGTCACAATGCTAAATGTCAAAAATGAAAAGTGTCACCATGAAAAATGTCAAAAATGACAAATTTCAAGATGGCAAATGTCAAAGATGTCAAATGACAAATGTCACAATGCTAAATGTCAAAAATGAAAAATGTCACCATGAAAAATGTCAAAAATAACAAATTTCAAGATGGCAAATGTCAAAGATGTTAAATGACAAATGTCACAATGCTAAATGTCAAAAATGAAAAGTGTCACCATGAAAAATGTCAAAAATGACAAATTTCAAGATGGCAAATGTCAAAGATGTCAAATGACAAATGTCACAATGCTAAATGTCAAAAATGAAAAGTGTCACCATGAAAAATGTCAAAAATGACAAATTTCAAGATGGCAAATGTCAAAGATGTCAAATGACAAATGTCACAATGCTAAATGTCAAAAATGAAAAGTGTCACCATAAAAAATGTCAAAAATAACAAATTTCAAGATGGCAAATGTCAAAGATGTCAAATGACAAATGTCACAATGCTAAATGTCAAAAATGAAAAGTGTCACCATGAAAAATGTCAAAAATGACAAATTTCAAGATGGCAAATGTCAAAGATGTCAAATGTCACAATGCTAAATGTCAAAAATGAAAAGTGTCAAAAATGACAAATTTCAAGATGGCAAATGTCTAAGATGTCAAATGACTAATGTCACAATGCTAAATGTTAAAAATGAAAAGTGTTACCGTGAAAAATGTCAAAAATGAAAAATTTCAAGATGGCAAATGTCAAAGATGACAAATGTCACAATGCTAAATGTCAAAAATGAAAAGTGTCACCATGAAAAATGTCAAAAATGACAAATTTCAAGATGGCAAATGTCAAAGATGTCAAATGACAAATGTCACAATGCTAAATGTCAAAAATGAAAAGTGTCACAATGCTAAATGTCAAAAATGACAAATTTCAAGATGGCAAATGTCAAAACTGACAAATGTCACAATGCTAAATGTCAAAAATGAAAAGTGTCACCATGAAAAATGTCAAAAATAACAAATTTCAAGATAGCAAATGTCAAAGATGTCAAATGACAAATGTCACAATGCTAAATGTCAAAAATGACAAATTTCAAGATGGCAAATGTCAAAGATGTCAAATGACAAATGTCACAATGCTAAATGTCAAAAATGAAAAGTGTCACCATGAAAAATGTCAAAAATAACAAATTTCAAGATAGCAAATGTCAAAGATGTCAAATGACAAATGTCACAATGCTAAATGTCAAAAATGACAAATTTCAAGATGGCAAATGTCAAAGATGTCAAATGACAAATGTTACAATGCTAAATGTCAAAAATGAAAAGTGTCACCATGAAAAATGTCACAAATGACAAATTTCAAGATGGCAAATGTCAAAGATGTCAAATGACAAATGTCACAATGCTAAATGTCAAAAATGAAAAGTGTCACAATGCTAAATGTCAAAAATGACAAATTTCAAGATGGCAAATGTCAAAACTGACAAATGTCACAATGCTAAATGTCAAAAATGAAAAGTGTCACCATGAAAAATGTCAAAAATAACAAATTTCAAGATAGCAAATGTCAAAGATGTCAAATGACAAATGTCACAATGCTAAATGTCAAAAATGACAAATTTCAAGATGGCAAATGTCAAAGATGTCAAATGACAAATGTCACAATGCTAAATGTCAAAAATGAAAAGTGTCACCATGAAAAATGTCAAAAATGACAAATTTCAAGATGGCAAATGTCAAAAATGTCAAATGACAAATGTCACAATGCTAAATGTCAAAAATGAAAAGTGTCACCATGAAAAATGTCAAAAATGACAAATTTCAAGATGGCAAATGTCAAAATTGACAAATGTCACAATGCTAAATGTCAAAAATAAAAAGTGTCACCATGAAAAATGTCAAAAATGACAAATTTCAAGATGGCAAATGTCAAAGATGTCAAATGACAAATGTCACAATGCTAAATGTCAAAAATGAAAAGTGTCAAAAATGACAAATTTCAAGATGGCAAATGTCTAAGATGTCAAATGACAAATGTCACAATGCTAAATGTCAAAAATAAAAAGTGTCACCATGAAAAATGTCAAAAATGACAAATTTCAAGATGGCAAATGTCAAAACTGACAAATGTCACAATGCTAAATGTCAAAAATGAAAAGTGTCACCATGAAAAATGTCAAAAATGACAAATTTCAAGATGGCAAATGTCAAAGATGTCAAATGACAAATGTCACAATGCTAAATGTCAAAAATGAAAAGTGTCACCATGAAAAATGTCAAAAATGACAAATTTCAAGATGGCAAATGTCAAAGATGTCAAATGAGAAATCTCACAATGCTAAATGTCAAAAATGAAAAGTGTCACCATGAAAAATGTCAAAAATAACAAATTTCAAGATGGAAAATGTCAAAGATGTCAAATGACAAATGTCACAATGCTAAATGTCAAAAATGAAAAGTGTCACCATGAAAAATGTCAAAAATGACAAATTTCAAGATGGCAAATGTCAAAGATGTCAAATGACAAATATCACAATGCTAAATGTCAAAAATGACAAATTTCAAGATGGCAAATGTCAAAGATGTCAAATGACAAATGTCACAATGCTAAATGTCAAAAATAAAAAGTGTCACCATGAAAAATGTCAAAAATGACAAATTTCAAGATGACAAATGTCAAAGATGTCAAATGACAAATGTCACAATGCTAAATGTCAAAAATGACAAATTTCAAGATGGCAAATGTCAAAACTGACAAATGTCACAATGCTAAATGCCAAAATTGAAAAGTGTCACCATGAAAAATGTCAAAAATAACAAATTTCAAGATGGCAAATGTCAAAGATGTCAAATGACAAATGTCACAATGCTAAATGTCAAAAATGACAAATTTCAAGATGGCAAATGTCAAAGATGTCAAATGACAAATGTCACAATGCTAAATGTCAAAAATAAAAAGTGTCACCATGAAAAATGTCAAAAATGACAAATTTCAAGATGGCAAATGTCAAAGATGTCAAATGACAAATGTCACAATGCTAAATGTTAAAAATGAAAAGTGTCACCATGAAAAATGTCAAAAATGACAAATTTCAAGATGGCAAATGTCCTCTTCTTCTTCTTCTTTTTGGCCTCTGCTATTATGTATGCAATTGGCCAGCACATTTAGTTTGTTTGTTCCAGGGCCATCAGCGATGAGTCTGAGCTGTTAGCTCATACCCTGTAGATCTTTGTACTTTTTTTTTTGTTTTTTTTTTTATATTTATAATAAATTAAAGGTTATTAGCCAGACAATACAATAAAGGTTAAGACTCTTCTCTCTCCGGGGCAACGGCAAGATGGCAAATGTCAAAACTGACAAATGTCACAATGCTAAATGTCAAAAATGAAAAGTGTCACCATGAAAAATGTCAAAAATGACAAATTTCAAGATGGCAAATGTCAAAGATGTCAAATGACAAATGTCACAATGCTAAATGTCAAAAATGAAAAGTGTCACAAATAACAAATTTCAAGATGGCAAATGTCAAAGATGTCAAATGACAAATGTCACAATGCTTAATGTCAAAAATGAAAAGTGTCACCATGAAAAATGTCAAAAATGACAAATTTCAAGATGGCAAATGTCAAAGATGTCAAATGACAAATGTCACAATGCTAAATGTCAAAAATGAAAAGTGTTACCATGAAAAATGTCAAAAATGACAAATTTCAAGATGGCAAATGTCAAAGATGTCAAATGACAAATGTCACAATGCTAAATGTCAAAAATGAAAAGTGTCACAATGCTAAATGTCAAAAATGACAAATTTCAAGATGGCAAATGTCAAAACTGACAAATGTCACAATGCTAAATGTCAAAAATGAAAAGTGTCAACATGAAAAATGTGAAAAATAACAAATTTCAAGATAGAAAATGTCAAAGATGTCAAATGACAAATGTCACAATGCTAAATGTCAAAAATGACAAATTTCAAGATGGCAAATGTCAAAGATGTCAAATGACAAATGTCACAATGCTAAATGTCAAAAATGAAAAGTGTCACCATGAAAAATGTCAAAAATGACAAATTTCAAAATGGCAAATGTCAAAGATGTCAAATGACAAATGTCACAATGCTAAATGTCAAAAATGAAAAGTGTCACAATGCTAAATGTCAAAAATGACAAATTTCAAGATGGCAAATATCAAAACTGACAAATGTCACAATGCTAAATGTTAAAAATGAAAAGTGTCACCATGAAAAATGTCAAAAATAACAAATTTCAAGATAGCAAATGTCAAAGATGTCAAATGACAAATGTCACAATGCTAAATGTCAAAAATGACAAATTTCAAGATGGCAAATGTCAAAGATGACAAATGACAAATGTCACAATGCTAAATGTCAAAAATGAAAAGTGTCACCATAAAAAATGTCAAAAATGACAAATTTCAAGATGGCAAATGTCAAAGATGTCAAATGACAAATGTCACAATGCTAAATGTCAAAAATGAAAAGTGTCACCATGAAAAATGTCAAAAATGACAAATTTCAAGATGGCAAATGTCAAAACTGACAAATGTCACAATGCTAAATGTCAAAAATGAAAAGTGTCACCATGAAAAATGTCAAAAATGAACAATTTCAAGATGACAAATGTCAAAGATGTCAAATGACAAATGTCACAATGCTAAATGTCAAAAATGAAAAGTGTCAAAAATGACCAATTTCAAGATGGCAAATGTCTAAGATGTCAAATGACAAATGTCACAATGCTAAATGTCAAAAATGAAAAGTGTCACCATGAAAAATGTCAAAAATGACAAATTTCAAGATGGCAGATGTCAAAACTGACAAATGTCACAATGCTAAATGTCAAAAATGAAAAGTGTCACCATGAAAAATGTCAAAAATGACAAATTTCAAGATGGCAGATGTCAAAACTGACAAATGTCACAATGCTAAATGTCAAAAATGAAAAGTGTCACCATGAAAAATGTCAAAAATGACAAATTTCAAGATGGCAAATGTCAAAGATGTCAAATGACAAATGTCACAATGCTAAATTTCAAAAATGAAACGTGTCACCATGAAAAATGTCAAAAATGACAAATTTCAAAATGGCAAATGTCAAAGATGTCAAATGAGAAATGTCACAATGCTAAATGTCAAAAATAAAAAGTGTCACCATGATAAATGTCAAAAATAACAAATTTCAAGATGGCAAATGTCAAAGATGTCAAATGACAAATGTCACAATGCTAAATGTCAAAAATGAAAAGTGTCACCATGAAAAATGTCAAAAATGACAAATTTCAAGATGGCAAATGTCAAAGATGTCAAATGACAAATATCACAATGCTAAATGTCAAAAATGACAAATTTCAAGATGGCAAATGTCAAAGCTGTCAAATGACAAATGTCACAATGCTAAATGTCAAAAATAAAAAGTGTCACCATGAAAAATGTCAAAAATGACAAATTTCAAGATGACAAATGTCAAAGATGTCAAATGACAAATGTCACAATGCTAAATGTCAAAAATGACAAATTTCAAGATGGCAAATGTCAAAACTGACAAATGTCACAATGCTAAATGTCAAAAATGAAAAGTGTCACCATGAAAAATGTCAAAAATAACAAATTTCAAGATGGCAAATGTCAAAGATGTCAAATGACAAATGTCACAATGCTAAATGTCAAAAATGACAAATTTCAAGATGGCAAATGTCAAAGATGTCAAATGACAAATGTCACAATGCTAAATGTCAAAAATGAAAAGTGTCACCATGAAAAATGTCAAAAATGACAAATTTCAAGATGGCAAATGTCAAAGATGTCAAATGACAAATGTCACAATGCTAAATGTTAAAAATGATAAGTGTCACCATGAAAAATGACAAAAATGACAAATTTCAAGATGGCAAATGTCAAAACTGACAAATGTCACAATGCTAAATGTCAAAAATGAAAAGTGTCACCATGAAAAATGTCAAAAATGACAAATTTCAAGATGGCAAATGTCAAAGATGTCAAATGACAAATGTCACAATGCTAAATGTCAAAAATGAAAAGTGTCAAAAATAACAAATTTCAAGATGGCAAATGTCAAAGATGTCAAATGACAAATGTCACAATGCTAAATGTCAAAAATGACAAATTTTAAGATGGCAAATGTCAAAGATGTCAAATGACAAATGTCACAATGCTAAATGTCAAAAATAAAAAGTGTCACCATGAAAAATGTAAAAATGACAAATTTCAAGATGGCAAATGTCAAAGATGTCAAATGACAAATGTCACAATGCTAAATGTCAAAAATGAAAAGTGTCACCATGAAAAATGTCAAAAATGACAAATTTCAAGATGGCAAATGTCAAAGATGTCAAATGACAAATGTCACAATGCTAAATGTCAAATATAAAAAGTGTCACCATGAAAAATGTCAAAAATGACAAATTTCAAGATGGCAAATGTCAAAGATGTCAAATGACAAATGTCACAATGCTAAATGTCAAAAATAAAAAGTGTCAAAAATGACAAATTTCAAGATGGCAAATGTCTAAGATGTCAAATGACAAATGTCACAATGCTAAATGTCAAAAATGAAAAGTGTCACCATGAAAAATGTCAAAAATGACAAATTTCAAGATGGCAGATGTCAAAACTGACAAATGTCACAATGCTAAATGTCAAAAATGAAAAGTGTCACCATGAAAAATGTCAAAAATGACAAATTTCAAGATGGCAGATGTCAAAACTGACAAATGTCACAATGCTAAATGTCAAAAATGAAAAGTGTCACCATGAAAAATGTCAAAAATGACAAATTTCAAGATGGCAAATGTCAAAGATGTCAAATGACAAATGTCACAATGCTAAATGTCAAAAATGAAAAGTGTCACCATGAAAAATGTCAAAAATGACAAATTTCAAAATGGCAAATGTCAAAGATGTCAAATGAGAAATGTCACAATGCTAAATGTCAAAAATAAAAAGTGTCACCATGAAAAATGTCAAAAATAACAAATTTCAAGATGGCAAATGTCAAAGATGTCAAATGACAAATGTCACAATGCTAAATGTCAAAAATGAAAAGTGTCACCATGAAAAATGTCAAAAATGACAAATTTCAAGATGGCAAATGTCAAAGATGTCAAATGACAAATATCACAATGCTAAATGTCAAAAATGACAAATTTCAAGATGGCAAATGTCAAAGATGTCAAATGACAAATGTCACAATGCTAAATGTCAAAAATAAAAAGTGTCACCATGAAAAATGTCAAAAATGACAAATTTCAAGATGACAAATGTCAAAGATGTCAAATGACAAATGTCACAATGCTAAATGTCAAAAATGACAAATTTCAAGATGGCAAATGTCAAAACTGACAAATGTCACAATGCTAAATGTCAAAAATGAAAAGTGTCACCATGAAAAATGTCAAAAATAACAAATTTCAAGATGGCAAATGTCAAAGATGTCAAATGACAAATGTCACAATGCTAAATGTCAAAAATGACAAATTTCAAGATGGCAAATGTCAAAGATGTCAAATGACAAATGTCACAATGCTAAATGTCAAAAATGAAAAGTGTCACCATGAAAAATGTCAAAAATGACAAATTTCAAGATGGCAAATGTCAAAGATGTCAAATGTCACAATGCTAAATGTTAAAAATGATAAGTGTCACCATGAAAAATGACAAAAATGACAAATTTCAAGATGGCAAATGTCAAAACTGACAAATGTCACAATGCTAAATGTCAAAAATGAAAAGTGTCACCATGAAAAATGTCAAAAATGACAAATTTCAAGATGGCAAATGTCAAAGATGTCAAATGACAAATGTCACAATGCTAAATGTCAAAAATAAAAAATGGGCAAAAATAACAAATTTCAAGATGGCAAATGTCAAAGATGTCAAATGACAAATGTCACAATGCTAAATGTCAAAAATGACAAATTTTAAGATGGCAAATGTCAAAGATGTTAAATGACAAATGTCACAATGCTAAATGTCAAAAATAAAAAGTGTCACCATGAAAAATGTAAAAATGACAAATTTCAAGATGGCAAATGTCAAAGATGTCAAATGACAAATGTCACAATGCTAAATGTCAAAAATGAAAAGTGTCACCATGAAAAATGTCAAAAATGACAAATTTTAAGATGGCAAATGTCAAAGATGTCAAATGACAAATGTCACAATGCTAAATGTCAAATATAAAAAGTGTCACCATGAAAAATGTCAAAAATGACAAATTTCAAGATGGCAAATGTCAAAGATGTCAAATGACAAATGTCACAATGCTAAATGTCAAAAATGAAAAAAGTCACCATGAAAAATGTCAAAAATGACAAATTTCAAGATGGCAAATGTCAAAGATGTCAAATGACAAATGTCACAATGCTAAATGTCAAATATAAAAAGTGTCACCATGAAAAATGTCAAAAATGACAAATTTCAAGATGGCAAATGTCAAAGATGTCAAATGACAAATGTCACAATGCTAAATGTCAAAAATGAAAAAAGTCACCATGAAAAATGTCAAAAATGACAAATTTCAAGATGGCAAATGTCAAAGATGTCAAATGACAAATGTCACAATGCTAAATGTCAAAAATGAAAAGTGTCACAATGCTAAATGTCAAAAATGAAAAGTGTCACCATGAAAAATGTCAAAAATGACAAATTTCAAGATGGCAAATGTCAAAGATGTCAAATGACAAATGTCACAATGCTAAATGATAAAAATGAAAAGTGTCACCATGAAAAATGTCAAAAATGACAAATTTCAAGATAGCAAATGTCAAAGATGTCGAATATGACAAATTTCACAATGCTAAATGTCAAAAATGAAAAGTTTCACCATGAAAAATGTCAAAAATTACAAATTTCAAGATGGCAAATGTCAAAGATGTCAAATGACAAATGTCACAATGCTAAATGTCAAAAATGAAAAGTGTCACCATGAAAAATGTCAAAAATGACAAATTTCAAGATGGCAAATGTCAAAGATGTCAAATGACAAATGTCACAATGCTAAATGTCAAAAATGAAAAGTGTCACCATGAAAAATGTCAAAAATGACAAATTTCAAGATGGCAAATGTCAAAGATGTCAAATGACAAATGTTACAAGGCTAAATGTCAAAATGAAAAGTGTCACCATGAAAAATGTCAAAAATGACAAATTTCAAGATGGCAAATGTCAAAGATGTCAAATGACAAATGTCACAATGCTAAATGTCAAAAATGAAAAGTGTCACCATGAAAAATGTCAAAAATAACAAATTTCAAGATGGCAAATGTCAAAGATGTCAAATGACAAATGTCACAATGCTAAATGTCAAAAATGAAAAGTGTCACCATGAAAAATGTCAAAAATGACAAATTTCAAGATGGCAAATGTCAAAACTGACAAATGTCACAATGCTAAATGTCAAAAATGAAAAGTGTCACCATGAAAAATGTCAAAAATGACAAATTTTAAGATGGCAAATGTCAAAGATGTCAAATGACAAATGTCACAATGCTAAATGTCAAAAATGAAAAGTGTCAAAAATGACAAATTTCAAGATGGCAAATGTCTAAGATGTCAAATGACAAATGTCACAATGCTAAATGTCAAAAATGAAAAGTGTCACCATGAAAAATGTCAAAAATGACAAATTTCAAGATGGCAAATGTCAAAACTGACAAATGTCACAATGCTAAATGTCAAAAATGAAAAGTGTCACCATGAAAAATGTCAAAAATGACAAATTTCAAGATGGCAAATGTCAAAGATGTCAAATGACAAATGTCACAATGCTAAATGTCAAAAATGAAAAGTGACACCATGAGAAATGTCAAAAATGACAAATTTCAAGATGGCAAATGTCAAAGATGTCAAATGAGAAATGTGACAATGCTAAATGTCAAAAATGAAAAGTGTCACCATGAAAAATGTCAAAAATAACAAATTTCAAGATGGCAAATGTCAAAGATGTCAAATGACAAATGTCACAATGCTAAATGTCAAAAATTACAAATTTCAAGATGGCAAATGTCAAAGATGTCAAATGACAAATGTCACAATTCTAAATGTCAAAAATGAAAAGTGTCACCATGAAAAATGTCAAAAATGACAAATTTCAAGATGGCAAGTGTCAAAGATGTCAAATGACAAATGTCACAATGCTAAATGTCAAAAATGAAAAGTGTCACCATGAAAAATGTCAAAAATAAAAAATTTCAAGATGGCAAATGTCAAAGATGTCAAATGACAAATGTCACAATGCTAAATGTCAAAAATGAAAAGTGTCACCATGAAAAATGTCAAAAATGACAAATTTCAAGATGGCAAATGTCAAAGATATAAAATGACAAATATCACAATGCTAAATGTCAAAAATAAAAAGTGTCACCATGAAAAATGTCAAAAATGACAAATTTCAAGATGACAAATGTCAAAGATGTCAAATGACAAATGTTACAATGCTAAATGTCAAAAATGAAAAGTGTCACCATAAAAAATGTCAAAAATAAAAAATTTCAAGATGGCAAATGTCAAAGATGTCAAATGACAAATGTCACAATGCTAAATGTCAAAAATGACAAATTTCAAGATGGCAAATGTCAAAACTGACAAATGTCACAATGCTAAATGTCAAAAATGAAAAGTGTCACCATGAAAAATGTCAAAAATAACAAATTTCAAAAAGGCAAATGTCAAAGATGTCAAATGACAAATGTCACAATGCTAAATGTCAAAAATGACAAATTTCAAGATGGCAAATGTCAAAGATGTCAAATGACAAATGTCACAATGCTAAATGTCAAAAATGAAAAGTGTCACCATGAAAAATGTCAAAAATGACAAATTTCAAGATGGCAAATGTCAAAGATGTCACATGACAAATGTCACAATGCTAAATGATAAAAATGAAAAGTGTCACCATGAAAAATGTCAAAAATGACAAATTTCAAGATGGCAAATGTCAAAGATGTCAAATGACAAATGTCACAATGCTAAGTGTCAAAAATGAAAAGTGTCAAAAATAATAAATTTCAAGATGGCAAATGTCAAAGATGTCAAATCACAAATGTCACAATGCTAAATGTCAAAAATGACAAATTTTAAGATGGCAAATGTCAAAGATGTCAAATGACAAATGTCACAATGCTAAATGTCAAAAATGAAAAGTGTCACCATGAAAAATGTCAAAAATGACAAATTTCAAGATGGCAAAAGTCAAAGATGTCAAATGACAAATGTCACAATGCTAAATGTCAAAAATGACAAATTTCAAGATGGCAAATGTCAAAGATGTCAAATGACAAATGTCACAATGCTAAATGTCAAAAATGAAAAGTGTCACCATGAAAATGTCAAAAATGACAAATTTCAAGATGGCAAATATCAAAGATGTCAAATGACAAATGTCACAATGCTAAATGATAAAAATGAAAAGTGTCACCATGAAAAATGTCAAAAATGACAAATTTCAAGATGGCAAATGTCAAAGATGTCAAATGACAAATGTCACAATGCTAAGTGTCAAAAATGAAAAGTGTCAAAAATAATAAATTTCAAGATGGCAAATGTCAAAGATGTCAAATGACAAATGTCACAATGCTAAATGTCAAAAATGACAAATTTTAAGATGGCAAATGTCAAAGATGTCAAATGACAAATGTCACAATGCTAAATGTCAAAAATGAAAAGTGTCACCATGAAAAATGTCAAAAATGACAAATTTCAAGATGGCAAATGTCAAAGATGTCAAATGACAAATGTCACAATGCTAAATGTCAAAAATGACAAATTTCAAGATGGCAAATGTCAAAGATGTCAAATGACAAATGTCACAATGCTAAATGTCAAAAATGAAAAGTGTCACCATGAAAAATGTCAAAAATGACAAATTTCAATATGGCAAATGTCAACGATGTCAAATGACAAATGTCACAATGCTAAATGTCAAAAATGAAGAGTGTCACCATGAAAAATGTCAAAAATAACAAATTTCAAGATGGCAAATGTCAAAGCTGTCAAATGACAAATGTCACAATGCTAAATGTCAAAAATGAAAAGTGTCACCATGAAAAATGTCAAAAATGACAAATTTCAAGATGGCAAATGTCAAAGATGTCAAATGACAAATGTCACAATTCTAAATGTCAAAAATGAAAAGTGTCACCATGAAAAATGTCAAAAATGACAAATTTCAAGATGGCAAGTGTCAAAGATGTCAAATGACAAATGTCACAATGCTAAATGTCAAAAATGAAAAGTGTCACCATGAAAAATGTCAAAAATAAAAAATTTCAAGATGGCAAATGTCAAAGATGTCAAATGACAAATGTCACAATGCTAAATGTCAAAAATGAAAAGTGTCACCATGAAAAATGTCAAAAATGACAAATTTCAAGATGGCAAATGTCAAAACTGACAAATGTCACAATGCTAAATGTCAAAAATGATAAGTGTCACCATAAAATGTCAAAAATAACAAATTTCAAGATGGCAAATGTCCAAGATGTCAAATGACAAATGTCACAATTCTAAATGTCAAAAATGAAAAGTGTCACCATGAAAAATGTCAAAAATAACAAATTTCAAGATGGCAAATGTCAAAGATGTCAAATGACAAATGTCACAATGCTAAATGTCAAAAATGAAAAGTGTCACCATGAAAAATGTCAAAAATGACAAATTTCAAGATGGCAAATGTCAAAGATGTCAAATGACAAATGTCACAATGCTAAATGTCAAAAATGATAAGTGTCACCATGAAAAATGTCAAAAATAACAAATTTCAAGATGGCAAATGTCCAAGATGTCAAATGACAAATGTCACAATGCTAAATGTCAAAAATGAAAAGTGTCACCATGAAAAATGTCAAAAATGACAAATTTCAAGATGGCAAATGTCAAAGATGTCAAATGACAAATGTCACAATGCTAAATGTCAAAAATGATAAGTGTCACCATGAAAAATGTCAAAAATAACAAATTTCAAGATGGCAAATGTCAAAGATGTCAAATGACAAATGTCACAATGCTAAATGTCAAAAATAAAAAGTGTCACCATGAAAAATGTCCAAAATGACAAATTTCAAGATGGCAAATGTCAAAGATGTCAAATGACAAATGTCACAATGCTAAATGTCAAAAATGAAAAAAGTCACCATGAAAAATGTCAAAAATGACAAATTTCAAGATGGCAAATGTCAAAGATGTCAAATGACAAATGTCACAATGCTAAATGTCAAAAATGAAAAGCGTCACCATGAAAAATGACAAATTTCAAGATGGCAAATGTCAAAGATGTCAAATGACAAATGTCACAATGCTAAATGTCAAAAATGAAAAGTGTCACAATGCTAAATGTCAAAAATGACAAATTTCACGATGGCAAATGTCAAAACTGACAAATGTCACAATGCTAAATGTCAAAAATGAAAAATGTCAAAAATAACAAATTTCAAGATAGCAAATGTCAAAGATGTCAAATGACAAATGTCACAATGCTAAATGTCAAAAATGACAAATTTCAAGATGGCAAATGTCAAAGATGTCAAATGACAAATGTCACAATGCTAAATGTCAAAAATGAAAAGTGTCACCATGAAAAATGTCAAAAATAAAAAATTTCAAGATGGCAAATGTCAAAGATGTCAAATGACAAATGTCACAATGCTAAATGTCAAAAATGAAAAGTGTCACCATGAAAAATGTCAAAAATGACAAATTTCAAGATGGCAAATGTCAAAGATATAAAATGACAAATATCACAATGCTAAATGTCAAAAATGACAAATTTCAAGATGGCAAATATCAAAGATGTCAAATGACAAATGTCACAATGCTAAATGTCAAAAATAAAAAGTGTCACCATGAAAAATGTCAAAAATGACAAATTTCAAGATGACAAATATCAAAGATGTCAAATGACAAATGTCACAATGCTAAATGTCAAAAATGACAAATTTCAAGATGGCAAATGTCAAAACTGACAAATGTCACAATGCTAAATGTCAAAAATGAAAAGTGTCACCATGAAAAATGTCAAAAATAACAAATTTCAAAAAGGCAAATGTCAAAGATGTCAAATGACAAATGTCACAATGCTAAATGTCAAAAATGACAAATTTCAAGATGGCAAATGTCAAAGATGTCAAATGACAAATGTCACAATGCTAAATGTCAAAAATGAAAAGTGTCACCATGAAAAATGTCAAAAATGACAAATTTCAAGATGGCAAATGTCAAAGATGTCAAATGACAAATGTCACAATGCTAAATGATAAAAATGAAAAGTGTCACCATGAAAAATGTCAAAAATGACAAATTTCAAGATGGCAAATGTCAAAGATGTCAAATGACAAATGTCACAATGCTAAGTGTCAAAAATGAAAAGTGTCAAAAATAATAAATTTCAAGATGGCAAATGTCAAAGATGTCAAATGACAAATGTCACAATGCTAAATGTCAAAAATGACAAATTTTAAGATGGCAAATGTCAAAGATGTCAAATGACAAATGTCACAATGCTAAATGTCAAAAATGAAAAGTGTCACCATGAAAAATGTCAAAAATGACAAATTTCAAGATGGCAAATGTCAAAGATGTCAAATGACAAATGTCACAATGCTAAATGTCAAAAATGACAAATTTCAAGATGGCAAATGTCAAAGATGTCAAATGACAAATGTCACAATGCTAAATGTCAAAAATGAAAAGTGTCAACATGAAAAATGTCAAAAATAACAAATTTCAAGATGGCAAATGTCAAAGATGTCAAATGACAAATGTCACAATGCTAAATGTCAAAAATGAAAAGTGTCACCATGAAAAATGTCAAAAATGACAAATTTCAAGATGGCAAATGTCAAAGATGTCAAATGACAAATGTCACAATTCTAAATGTCAAAAATGAAAAGTGTCACCATGAAAAATGTCAAAAATGACAAATTTCAAGATGGCAAGTGTCAAAGATGTCAAATGACAAATGTCACAATGCTAAATGTCAAAAATGAAAAGTGTCACCATGAAAAATGTCAAAAATAAAAAATTTCAAGATGGCAAATGTCAAAGATGTCAAATGACAAATGTCACAATGCTAAATGTCAAAAATGAAAAGTGTCACCATGAAAAATGTCAAAAATGACAAATTTCAAGATGGCAAATGTCAAAACTGACAAATGTCACAATGCTAAATGTCAAAAATGATAAGTGTCACCATGAAAAATGTCAAAAATAACAAATTTCAAGATGGCAAATGTCCAAGATGTCAAATGACAAATGTCACAATGCTAAATGTCAAAAATGAAAAGTGTCACCATGAAAAATGTCAAAAATGACAAATTTCAAGATGGCAAATGTCAAAGATGTCAAATGACAAATGTCACAATGCTAAATGTCAAAAATGATAAGTGTCACCATGAAAAATGTCAAAAATAACAAATTTCAAGATGGCAAATGTCAAAGATGTCAAATGACAAATGTCACAATGCTAAATGTCAAAAATGAAAAAAGTCACCATGAAAAATGTCAAAAATGACAAATTTCAAGATGGCAAATGTCAAAGATGTCAAATGACAAATGTCACAATGCTAAATGTCAAAAATGCAAAGCGTCACCATGAAAAATGACAAATTTCAAGATGGCAAATGTCAAAGATGTCAAATGACAAATGTCACAATGCTAAATGTCAAAAATGAAAAGTGTCACAATGCTAAATGTCAAAAATGACAAATTTCACGATGGCAAATGTCAAAACTGACAAATGTCACAATGCTAAATGTCAAAAATGAAAAATGTCAAAAATAACAAATTTCAAGATAGCAAATGTCAAAGATGTCAAATGACAAATGTCACAATGCTAAATGTCAAAAATGACAAATTTCAAGATGGCAAATGTCAAAGATGTCAAATGACAAATGTCACAATGCTAAATGTCAAAAATGAAAAGTGTCACCATGAAAAATGTCAAAAATGACAAATTTCAAGAGGGCAAATGTCAAAGATGTCAAATGACAAATGTCACAATGCTAAATGTCAAAAATGAAAAGTGTCACCATGAAAAATGTCAAAAATGACAAATTTCAAGATGGCAAATGTCAAAACTGACAAATGTCACAATGCTAAATGTCAAAAATGAAAAGTGTCACCATGAAAAATGTCAAAAATAACAAATTTCAAGATGGTAAATGTCCAAGATGTCAAATGACAAATGTCACAATGCTAAATGTCAAAAATGAAAAGTGTCACCATGAAAAATGTCAAAAATGACAAATTTCAAGATGGCAAATGTCAAAGATGTCAAATGACAAATGTCACAATGCTAAATGTCAAAAATGACAAATTTCAAGATGGCAAATGTCAAAGATGTCAAATGACAAATGTCACAATGCTAAATGTCAAAAATGAAAAGTGTCACCATGAAAAATGTCAAAAATGACAAATTTCAAGATGGCAAATGTCAAAGATGTCAAATGACAAATGTCACAATGCTAAATGTCAAAAATGAAAATTGTCACCATGAAAAATGTCAAAAATGACAAATTTCAAGATGGCAAATGTCAAAACTGACAAATGTCACAATGCTAAATGTCAAAAATGAAAAGTGTCACCATGAAAAATGTCAAAAATAACAAATTTCAAGATGGTAAATGTCCAAGATGTCAAATGACAAATGTCACAATGCTAAATGTCAAAAATGAAAAGTGTCACCATGAAAAATGTCAAAAATGACAAATTTCAAGATGGCAAATGTCAAAGATGTCAAATGACAAATGTCACAATGCTAAATGTCAAAAATGAAAAGTGTCACCATGAAAAATGTCAAAAATAACAAATTTCAAGATGGCAAATGCCAAAGATGTCAAATGACAAATGTCACAATGCTAAATGTCAAAAATGAAAAGTGTCACCATGAAAAATGTCAAAAATGACAAATTTCAAGATGGCAAATGTCAAAACTGACAAATGTCACAATGCTAAATGTCAAAAATGAAAAGTGTCACCATGAAAAATGTCAAAAATGACAAATTTCAAGATGGCAAATGTCAAAGATGTCAAATGACAAATGTCACAATGCTAAATGTCAAAAATAAAAAGTGTCAAAAATGACAAATTTCAAGATGGCAAATGTCTAAGATGTCAAATGACAAATGTCACAATGCTAAATGTCAAAAATGACAAATTTCAAGATGGCAAATATCAAAGATGTCAAATGACAAATGTCACAATGCTAAATGTCAAAAATAAAAAGTGTCACCATGAAAAATGTCAAAAATGACAAATTTCAAGATGACAAATGTCAAAGATGTCAAATGACAAATGTCACAATGCTAAATGTCAAAAATGACAAATTTCAAGATGGCAAATGTCAAAACTGACAAATGTCACAATGCTAAATGTCAAAAATGAAAAGTGTCACCATGAAAAATGTCAAAAATAACAAATTTCAAGATGGCAAATGTCAAAGATGTCAAATGACAAATGTCACAATGCTAAATGTCAAAAATGACAAATTTCAAGATGGCAAATGTCAAAGATGTCAAATGACAAATGTCACAATGCTAAATGTCAAAAATGAAAAGTGTCACCATGAAAAATGTCAAAAATGACAAATTTCAAGATGGCAAATGTCAAAGATGTCAAATGACAAATGTCACAATGCTAAATGTTAAAAATGAAAAGTGTCACCATGAAAAATGTCAAAAATGACAAATTTCAAGATGGCAAATGTCAAAGATGTCAAATGACAAATGTCACAATGCTAAGTGTCAAAAATAAAAAGTGTCACCATGAAAAATGTCAAAAATGACAAATTTCAAGATGGCAAATGTCAAAGATGTCAAATGACAAATGTCACAATGCTAAATGTCAAAAATAAAAAGTGTCACCATGAAAAATGTCAAAAATGACAAATTTCAAGATGGCAAATGTCAAAGATGTCAAATGACAAATGTCACAATGCTAAATGTCAAAAATGAAAAGTGTCACAATGCTAAATGTCAAAAATGACAAATTTCAAGATGGCAAATGTCAAAACTGACAAATGTCACAATGCTAAATGTCAAAAATGAAAAGTGTCAACATGAAAAATGTGAAAAATAACAAATTTCAAGATAGAAAATGTCAAAGATGTCAAATGACAAATGTCACAATGCTAAATGTCAAAAATGACAAATTTCAAGATGGCAAATGTCAAAGATGTCAAATGACAAATGTCACAATGCTAAATGTCAAAAATGAAAAGTGTCACCATGAAAAATGTCAAAAATGACAAATTTCAAGATGGCAAATGTCAAAGATGTCAAATGACAAATGTCACAATGCTAAATGTCAAAAATGAAAAGTGTCACAATGCTAAATGTCAAAAATGACAAATTTCAAGATGGCAAATGTCAAAACTGACAAATGTCACAATGCTAAATGTCAAAAATGAAAAGTGTCACCATGAAAAATGTCAAAAATAACAAATTTCAAGATATCAAATGTCAAAGATGTCAAATGACAAATGTCACAATGCTAAATGTCAAAAATGACAAATTTCAAGATGGCAAATGTCAAAGATGACAAATGACAAATGTCACAATGCTAAATGAAAAAAATGAAAAGTGTCACCATAAAAAATGTCAAAAATGACAAATTTCAAGATGGCAAATGTCACAATGCTAAATGTCAAAAATGAAAAGTGTCACCATGAAAAATGTCAAAAATGACAAATTTCAAGATGGCAAATGTCAAAACTGACAAATGTCACAATGCTAAATGTCAAAAATGAAAAGTGTCACCATGAAAAATGTCAAAAATGAACAATTTCAAGATGACAAATGTCAAAGATGTCAAATGACAAATGTCACAATGCTAAATGTCAAAAATGAAAAGTGTCAAAAATGACAAATTTCAAGATGGCAAATGTCTAAGATGTCAAATAACAAATGTCACAATGCTAAATGTCAAAAATGAAAAGTGTCACCATGAAAAATGTCAAAAATGACAAATTTCAAGATGGCAGATGTCAAAACTGACAAATGTCACAATGCTAAATGTCAAAAATGAAAAGTGTCACCATGAAAAATGTCAAAAATGACAAATTTCAAGATGGCAGATGTCAAAACTGACAAATGTCACAATGCTAAATGTCAAAAATGAAAAGTGTCACCATGAAAAATATCAAAAATGACAAATTTCAAGATGGCAAATGTCAAAGATGTCAAATGACAAATGTCACAATGCTAAATGTCAAAAATGAAAAGTGTCACCATGAAAAATGTCAAAAATGACAAATTTCAAGATGGCAAATGTCAAAGATGTCAAATGAGAAATGTCACAATGCTAAATGTCAAAAATAAAAAGTGTCACCATGAAAAATGTCAAAAATAACAAATTTCAAGATGGCAAATGTCAAAGATGTCAAATGACAAATGTCACAATGCTAAATGTCAAAAATGAAAAGTGTCACCATGAAAAATGTCAAAAATGACAAATTTCAAGATGGCAAATGTCAAAGATGTCAAATGACAAATATCACAATGCTAAATGTCAAAAATGACAAATTTCAAGATGGCAAATGACAAATGTCACAATGCTAAATGTCAAAAATAAAAAGTGTCACCATGAAAAATGTAAAAATGACAAATTTCAAGATGGCAAATGTCAAAGATGTCAAATGACAAATGTCACAATGCTAAATGTCAAAAATGAAAAGTGTCACCATGAAAAATGTCAAAAATGACAAATTTCAAGATGGCAAATGTCAAAGATGTCAAATGACAAATGTCACAATGCTAAATGTCAAAAATGACAAATTTGAAGATGGCAAATGTCAAAACTGACAAATGTCACAATGCTAAATGTCAAAAATGAAAAGTGTCACCATGAAAAATGTCAAAAATAACAAATTTCAAGATGGCAAATGTCAAAGATGTCAAATGACAAATGTCACAATGCTAAATGTCAAAAATGACAAATTTCAAGATGGCAAATGTCAAAGATGTCAAATGACAAATGTCACAATGCTAAATGTCAAAAATGACAAATTTCAAGATGACAAATGTCAAAGATGTCAAATGACAAATGTCACAATGCTAAATGTCAAAAATGACAAATTTGAAGATGGCAAATGTCAAAACTGACAAATGTCACAATGCTAAATGTCAAAAATGAAAAGTGTCACCATGAAAAATGTCAAAAATAACAAATTTCAAGATGGCAAATGTCAAAGATGTCAAATGACAAATGTCACAATGCTAAATGTCAAAAATGACAAATTTCAAGATGGCAAATGTCAAAGATGTCAAATGACAAATGTCACAATGCTAAATGTCAAAAATGAAAAGTGTCACCATAAAAAATGTCAAAAATGACAAATTTCAAGATGGCAAATGTCAAAGATGTCAAATGACAAATGTCACAATGCTAAATGTTAAAAATGATAAGTGTCACCATGAAAAATGACAAAAATAACAAATTTTAAGATGGCAAATGTCAAAACTGACAAATGTCACAATGCTAAATGTCAAAAATGAAAAGTGTCACCATGAAAAATGTCAAAAATGACAAATTTCAAGATGGCAAATGTCAAAGATGTCAAATGACAAATGTCACAATGCTAAATGTCAAAAATGAAAAGTGTCAAAAATAACAAATTTCAAGATGGCAAATGTCAAAGATGTCAAATGACAAATGTCACAATGCTAAATGTCAAAAATGACAAATTTTAAGATGGCAAATGTCAAAGATGTCAAATGACAAATGTCACAATGCTAAATGTCAAAAATAAAAAGTGTCACCATGAAAAATGTAAAAATGACAAATTTCAAGATGGCAAATGTCAAAGATGTCAAATGACAAATGTCACAATGCTAAATGTCAAAAATGAAAAGTGTCACCATGAAAAATGTCAAAAATGACAAATTTCAAGATGGCAAATGTCAAAGATGTCAAATGACAAATGTCACAATGCTAAATGTCAAATATAAAAAGTGTCACTATGAAAAATGTCAAAAATGACAAATTTCAAGATGGCAAATGTCAAAGATGTCAAATGAAAAATGTCACAATGCTAAATGTCAAAAATGAAAAGTGTCACCATGAAAAATGTCAAAAATGACAAATTTCAAGATAGCAAATGTCAAAGATGTCGAATATGACAAATGTCACAATGCTAAATGTCAAAAATGAAAAGTGTCACCATGAAAAATGTCAAAAATTACAAATTTCAAGATGGCAAATGTCAAAGATGTCAAATGACAAATGTCACAATGCTAAATGTCAAAAATGAAAAGTGTCACCATGAAAAATGTCAAAAATGACAAATTTCAAGATGGCAAATGTCAAAGATGTCAAATGACAAATGTCACAATGCTAAATGTCAAAAATGAAAAGTGTCACCATGAAAAATGTCAAAAATGACAAATTTCAAGATGGCAAATGTCAAAGATGTCAAATGACAAATGTTACAATGCTAAATGTCAAAATGAAAAGTGTCACCATGAAAAATGTCAAAAATGACAAATTTCAAGATGGCAAATGTCAAAGATGTCAAATGACAAATGTCACAATGCTAAATGTCAAAAATGAAAAGTGTCACCATGAAAAATGTCAAAAATAACAAATTTCAAGATGGCAAATGTCAAAGATGTCAAATGACAAATGTCACAATGCTAAATGTCAAAAATGAAAAGTGTCACCATGAAAAATGTCAAAAATGACAAATTTCAAGATGGCAAATGTCAAAACTGACAAATGTCTTAATGCTAAATGTCAAAAATGAAAAGTGTCACCATGAAAAATGTCAAAAATGACAAATTTCAAGATGGCAAATGTCAAAGATGTCAAATGACAAATGTCACAATGCTAAATGTCAAAAATGAAAAGTGTCAAAAATGACAAATTTCAAGATTGCAAATGTCTAAGATGTCAAATGACAAATGTCACAATGCTAAATGTCAAAAATGAAAAGTGTCACCATGAAAAATGTCAAAAATGACAAATTTCAAGATGGCAAATGTCAAAACTGACAAATGTCACAATGCTAAATGTCAAAAATGAAAAGTGTCACCATGAAAAATGTCAAAAATGACAAATTTCAAGATGGCAAATGTCAAAGATGTCAAATGACAAATGTCACAATGCTAAATGTCAAAAATGAAAAGTGACACCATGAAAAATGTCAAAAATGATAAATTTCAAGATGGCAAATGTCAAAGATGTCAAATGAGAAATGTGACAATGCTAAATGTCAAAAATGAAAAGTGTCACCATGAAAAATGTCAAAAATAACAAATTTCAAGATGGCAAATGTCAAAGATGTCAAATGACAAATGTCACAATGCTAAATGTCAAAAATGACAAATTTCAAGATAGCAAATGTCAAAGATGTCAAATGACAAATGTCACAATGCTAAATGTCAAAAATGAAAAGTGTCACCATGAAAAATGTCAAAAATGACAAATTTCAAGATGGCAAATGTCAAAGATGTCAAATGACAAATGTCACAATGCTAAATGTCAAAAATGAAAAGTGTCACCATGAAAAATGTCAAAAATGACAAATTTTAAGATGGCAAATGTCAAAACTGACAAATGTCACAAATGAAAAGTGTCACCATGAAAAATGTCAAAAATGACAAATTTCAAGATGGCAGATGTCAAAACTGACAAATGTCACAATGCTAAATGTCAAAAATGAAAAGTGTCACCATGAAAAATATCAAAAATGACAAATTTCAAGATGGCAAATGTCAAAGATGTCAAATGACAAATGTCACAATGCTAAATGTCAAAAATGAAAAGTGTCACCATGAAAAATGTCAAAAATGACAAATTTCAAGATGGCAAATGTCAAAGATGTCAAATGAGAAATGTCACAATGCTAAATGTCAAAAATAAAAAGTGTCACCATGAAAAATGTCAAAAATAACAAATTTCAAGATGGCAAATGTCAAAGATGTCAAATGACAAATGTCACAATGCTAAATGTCAAAAATGAAAAGTGTCACCATGAAAAATGTCAAAAATGACAAATTTCAAGATGGCAAATGTCAAAGATGTCAAATGACAAATATCACAATGCTAAATGTCAAAAATGACAAATTTCAAGATGGCAAATGACAAATGTCACAATGCTAAATGTCAAAAATAAAAAGTGTCACCATGAAAAATGTAAAAATGACAAATTTCAAGATGGCAAATGTCAAAGATGTCAAATGACAAATGTCACAATGCTAAATGTCAAAAATGAAAAGTGTCACCATGAAAAATGTCAAAAATGACAAATTTCAAGATGGCAAATGTCAAAGATGTCAAATGACAAATGTCACAATGCTAAATGTCAAAAATGACAAATTTGAAGATGGCAAATGTCAAAACTGACAAATGTCACAATGCTAAATGTCAAAAATGAAAAGTGTCACCATGAAAAATGTCAAAAATAACAAATTTCAAGATGGCAAATGTCAAAGATGTCAAATGACAAATGTCACAATGCTAAATGTCAAAAATGACAAATTTCAAGATGGCAAATGTCAAAGATGTCAAATGACAAATGTCACAATGCTAAATGTCAAAAATGACAAATTTCAAGATGACAAATGTCAAAGATGTCAAATGACAAATGTCACAATGCTAAATGTCAAAAATGACAAATTTGAAGATGGCAAATGTCAAAACTGACAAATGTCACAATGCTAAATGTCAAAAATGAAAAGTGTCACCATGAAAAATGTCAAAAATAACAAATTTCAAGATGGCAAATGTCAAAGATGTCAAATGACAAATGTCACAATGCTAAATGTCAAAAATGACAAATTTCAAGATAGCAAATGTCTAAGATGTCAAATGACAAATGTCACAATGCTAAATGTCAAAAATGACAAATTTCAAGATGGCAAATATCAAAGATGTCAAATGACAAATGTCACAATGCTAAATGTCAAAAATAAAAAGTGTCACCATGAAAAATGTCAAAAATGACAAATTTCAAGATGACAAATGTCAAAGATGTCAAATGACAAATGTCACAATGCTAAATGTCAAAAATGACAAATTTCAAGATGGCAAATGTCAAAACTGACAAATGTCACAATGCTAAATGTCAAAAATGAAAAGTGTCACCATGAAAAATGTCAAAAATAACAAATTTCAAGATGGCAAATGTCAAAGATGTCAAATGACAAATGTCACAATGCTAAATGTTAAAAATGAAAAGTGTCACCATGAAAAATGTCAAAAATGACAAATTTCAAGATGGCAAATGTCAAAGATGTCAAATGACAAATGTCACAATGCTAAGTGTCAAAAATAAAAAGTGTCACCATGAAAAATGTCAAAAATGACAAATTTCAAGATGGCAAATGTCAAAGATGTCAAATGACAAATGTCACAATGCTAAATGTCAAAAATAAAAAGTGTCACCATGAAAAATGTCAAAAATGACAAATTTCAAGATGGCAAATGTCAAAACTGACAAATGTCACAATGCTAAATGTCAAAAATGAAAAGTGTCACCATGAAAAATGTCAAAAATGAACAATTTCAAGATGACAAATGTCAAAGATGTCAAATGACAAATGTCACAATGCTAAATGTCAAAAATGAAAAGTGTCAAAAATGACAAATTTCAAGATGGCAAATGTCTAAGATGTCAAATAACAAATGTCACAATGCTAAATGTCAAAAATGAAAAGTGTCACCATGAAAAATGTCAAAAATGACAAATTTCAAGATGGCAGATGTCAAAACTGACAAATGTCACAATGCTAAATGTCAAAAATGAAAAGTGTCACCATGAAAAATGTCAAAAATGACAAATTTCAAGATGGCAGATGTCAAAACTGACAAATGTCACAATGCTAAATGTCAAAAATGAAAAGTGTCACCATGAAAAATATCAAAAATGACAAATTTCAAGATGGCAAATGTCAAAGATGTCAAATGACAAATGTCACAATGCTAAATGTCAAAAATGAAAAGTGTCACCATGAAAAATGTCAAAAATGACAAATTTCAAGATGGCAAATGTCAAAGATGTCAAATGAGAAATGTCACAATGCTAAATGTCAAAAATAAAAAGTGTCACCATGAAAAATGTCAAAAATAACAAATTTCAAGATGGCAAATGTCAAAGATGTCAAATGACAAATGTCACAATGCTAAATGTCAAAAATGAAAAGTGTCACCATGAAAAATGTCAAAAATGACAAATTTCAAGATGGCAAATGTCAAAGATGTCAAATGACAAATATCACAATGCTAAATGTCAAAAATGACAAATTTCAAGATGGCAAATGACAAATGTCACAATGCTAAATGTCAAAAATAAAAAGTGTCACCATGAAAAATGTAAAAATGACAAATTTCAAGATGGCAAATGTCAAAGATGTCAAATGACAAATGTCACAATGCTAAATGTCAAAAATGAAAAGTGTCACCATGAAAAATGTCAAAAATGACAAATTTCAAGATGGCAAATGTCAAAGATGTCAAATGACAAATGTCACAATGCTAAATGTCAAAAATGACAAATTTGAAGATGGCAAATGTCAAAACTGACAAATGTCACAATGCTAAATGTCAAAAATGAAAAGTGTCACCATGAAAAATGTCAAAAATAACAAATTTCAAGATGGCAAATGTCAAAGATGTCAAATGACAAATGTCACAATGCTAAATGTCAAAAATGACAAATTTCAAGATGGCAAATGTCAAAGATGTCAAATGACAAATGTCACAATGCTAAATGTCAAAAATGACAAATTTCAAGATGACAAATGTCAAAGATGTCAAATGACAAATGTCACAATGCTAAATGTCAAAAATGACAAATTTGAAGATGGCAAATGTCAAAACTGACAAATGTCACAATGCTAAATGTCAAAAATGAAAAGTGTCACCATGAAAAATGTCAAAAATAACAAATTTCAAGATGGCAAATGTCAAAGATGTCAAATGACAAATGTCACAATGCTAAATGTCAAAAATGACAAATTTCAAGATGGCAAATGTCAAAGATGTCAAATGACAAATGTCACAATGCTAAATGTCAAAAATGAAAAGTGTCACCATAAAAAATGTCAAAAATGACAAATTTCAAGATGGCAAATGTCAAAGATGTCAAATGACAAATGTCACAATGCTAAATGTTAAAAATGATAAGTGTCACCATGAAAAATGACAAAAATAACAAATTTCAAGATGGCAAATGTCAAAACTGACAAATGTCACAATGCTAAATGTCAAAAATGAAAAGTGTCACCATGAAAAATGTCAAAAATGACAAATTTCAAGATGGCAAATGTCAAAGATGTCAAATGACAAATGTCACAATGCTAAATGTCAAAAATGAAAAGTGTCAAAAATAACAAATTTCAAGATGGCAAATGTCAAAGATGTCAAATGACAAATGTCACAATGCTAAATGTCAAAAATGAAAAGTGTCACCATGAAAAATGTCAAAAATGACAAATTTCAAGATGGCAAATGTCAAAGATGTCAAATGACAAATGTCACAATGCTAAATGTCAAAAATGAAAAGTGTCACCATGAAAAATGTCAAAAATGACAAATTTCAAGATGGCAAATGTCAAAGATGTCAAATGACAAATGTTACAATGCTAAATGTCAAAATGAAAAGTGTCACCATGAAAAATGTCAAAAATGACAAATTTCAAGATGGCAAATGTCAAAGATGTCAAATGACAAATGTCACAATGCTAAATGTCAAAAATGAAAAGTGTCACCATGAAAAATGTCAAAAATAACAAATTTCAAGATGGCAAATGTCAAAGATGTCAAATGACAAATGTCACAATGCTAAATGTCAAAAATGAAAAGTGTCACCATGAAAAATGTCAAAAATGACAAATTTCAAGATGGCAAATGTCAAAACTGACAAATGTCACAATGCTAAATGTCAAAAATGAAAAGTGTCACCATGAAAAATGTCAAAAATGACAAATTTTAAGATGGCAAATGTCAAAGATGTCAAATGACAAATGTCACAATGCTAAATGTCAAAAATGAAAAGTGTCAAAAATGACAAATTTCAAGATGGCAAATGTCTAAGATGTCAAATGACAAATGTCACAATGCTAAATGTCAAAAATGAAAAGTGTCACCATGAAAAATGTCAAAAATGACAAATTTCAAGATGGCAAATGTCAAAACTGACAAATGTCACAATGCTAAATGTCAAAAATGAAAAGTGTCACCATGAAAAATGTCAAAAATGACAAATTTCAAGATGGCAAATGTCAAAGATGTCAAATGACAAATGTCACAATGCTAAATGTCAAAAATGAAAAGTGACACCATGAGAAATGTCAAAAATGACAAATTTCAAGATGGCAAATGTCAAAGATGTCAAATGAGAAATGTGACAATGCTAAATGTCAAAAATGAAAAGTGTCACCATGAAAAATGTCAAAAATAACAAATTTCAAGATGGCAAATGTCAAAGATGTCAAATGACAAATGTCACAATGCTAAATGTCAAAAATGACAAATTTCAAGATGGCAAATGTCAAAGATGTCAAATGACAAATGTCACAATTCTAAATGTCAAAAATGAAAAGTGTCACCATGAAAAATGTCAAAAATGACAAATTTCAAGATGGCAAGTGTCAAAGATGTCAAATGACAAATGTCACAATGCTAAATGTCAAAAATGAAAAGTGTCACCATGAAAAATGTCAAAAATAAAAAATTTCAAGATGGCAAATGTCAAAGATGTCAAATGACAAATGTCACAATGCTAAATGTCAAAAATGAAAAGTGTCACCATGAAAAATGTCAAAAATGACAAATTTCAAGATGGCAAATGTCAAAGATATAAAATGACAAATATCACAATGCTAAATGTCAAAAATAAAAAGTGTCACCATGAAAAATGTCAAAAATGACAAATTTCAAGATGACAAATGTCAAAGATGTCAAATGACAAATGTTACAATGCTAAATGTCAAAAATGAAAAGTGTCACCATAAAAAATGTCAAAAATAAAAAATTTCAAGATGGCAAATGTCAAAGATGTCAAATGACAAATGTCACAATGCTAAATGTCAAAAATGACAAATTTCAAGATGGCAAATGTCAAAACTGACAAATGTCACAATGCTAAATGTCAAAAATGAAAAGTGTCACCATGAAAAATGTCAAAAATAACAAATTTCAAAAAGGCAAATGTCAAAGATGTCAAATGACAAATGTCACAATGCTAAATGTCAAAAATGACAAATTTCAAGATGGCAAATGTCAAAGATGTCAAATGACAAATGTCACAATGCTAAATGTCAAAAATGAAAAGTGTCACCATGAAAAATGTCAAAAATGACAAATTTCAAGATGGCAAATGTCAAAGATGTCACATGACAAATGTCACAATGCTAAATGATAAAAATGAAAAGTGTCACCATGAAAAATGTCAAAAATGACAAATTTCAAGATGGCAAATGTCAAAGATGTCAAATGACAAATGTCACAATGCTAAGTGTCAAAAATGAAAAGTGTCAAAAATAATAAATTTCAAGATGGCAAATGTCAAAGATGTCAAATGACAAATGTCACAATGCTAAATGTCAAAAATGACAAATTTTAAGATGGCAAATGTCAAAGATGTCAAATGACAAATGTCACAATGCTAAATGTCAAAAATGAAAAGTGTCACCATGAAAAATGTCAAAAATGACAAATTTCAAGATGGCAAAAGTCAAAGATGTCAAATGACAAATGTCACAATGCTAAATGTCAAAAATGACAAATTTCAAGATGGCAAATGTCAAAGATGTCAAATGACAAATGTCACAATGCTAAATGTCAAAAATGAAAAGTGTCACCATGAAAATGTCAAAAATGACAAATTTCAAGATGGCAAATATCAAAGATGTCAAATGACAAATGTCACAATGCTAAATGATAAAAATGAAAAGTGTCACCATGAAAAATGTCAAAAATGACAAATTTCAAGATGGCAAATGTCAAAGATGTCAAATGACAAATGTCACAATGCTAAGTGTCAAAAATGAAAAGTGTCAAAAATAATAAATTTCAAGATGGCAAATGTCAAAGATGTCAAATGACAAATGTCACAATGCTAAATGTCAAAAATGACAAATTTTAAGATGGCAAATGTCAAAGATGTCAAATGACAAATGTCACAATGCTAAATGTCAAAAATGAAAAGTGTCACCATGAAAAATGTCAAAAATGACAAATTTCAAGATGGCAAATGTCAAAGATGTCAAATGACAAATGTCACAATGCTAAATGTCAAAAATGACAAATTTCAAGATGGCAAATGTCAAAGATGTCAAATGACAAATGTCACAATGCTAAATGTCAAAAATGAAAAGTGTCACCATGAAAAATGTCAAAAATGACAAATTTCAAGATGGCAAATGTCAACGATGTCAAATGACAAATGTCACAATGCTAAATGTCAAAAATGAAGAGTGTCACCATGAAAAATGTCAAAAATAACAAATTTCAAGATGGCAAATGTCAAAGCTGTCAAATGACAAATGTCACAATGCTAAATGTCAAAAATGAAAAGTGTCACCATGAAAAATGTCAAAAATGACAAATTTCAAGATGGCAAATGTCAAAGATGTCAAATGACAAATGTCACAATTCTAAATGTCAAAAATGAAAAGTGTCACCATGAAAAATGTCAAAAATGACAAATTTCAAGATGGCAAGTGTCAAAGATGTCAAATGACAAATGTCACAATGCTAAATGTCAAAAATGAAAAGTGTCACCATGAAAAATGTCAAAAATAAAAAATTTCAAGATGGCAAATGTCAAAGATGTCAAATGACAAATGTCACAATGCTAAATGTCAAAAATGAAAAGTGTCACCATGAAAAATGTCAAAAATGACAAATTTCAAGATGGCAAATGTCAAAACTGACAAATGTCACAATGCTAAATGTCAAAAATGATAAGTGTCACCATAAAATGTCAAAAATAACAAATTTCAAGATGGCAAATGTCCAAGATGTCAAATGACAAATGTCACAATTCTAAATGTCAAAAATGAAAAGTGTCACCATGAAAAATGTCAAAAATAACAAATTTCAAGATGGCAAATGTCAAAGATGTCAAATGACAAATGTCACAATGCTAAATGTCAAAAATGAAAAGTGTCACCATGAAAAATGTCAAAAATGACAAATTTCAAGATGGCAAATGTCAAAGATGTCAAATGACAAATGTCACAATGCTAAATGTCAAAAATGATAAGTGTCACCATGAAAAATGTCAAAAATAACAAATTTCAAGATGGCAAATGTCCAAGATGTCAAATGACAAATGTCACAATGCTAAATGTCAAAAATGAAAAGTGTCACCATGAAAAATGTCAAAAATGACAAATTTCAAGATGGCAAATGTCAAAGATGTCAAATGACAAATGTCACAATGCTAAATGTCAAAAATGATAAGTGTCACCATGAAAAATGTCAAAAATAACAAATTTCAAGATGGCAAATGTCAAAGATGTCAAATGACAAATGTCACAATGCTAAATGTCAAAAATAAAAAGTGTCACCATGAAAAATGTCCAAAATGACAAATTTCAAGATGGCAAATGTCAAAGATGTCAAATGACAAATGTCACAATGCTAAATGTCAAAAATGAAAAAAGTCACCATGAAAAATGTCAAAAATGACAAATTTCAAGATGGCAAATGTCAAAGATGTCAAATGACAAATGTCACAATGCTAAATGTCAAAAATGAAAAGCGTCACCATGAAAAATGACAAATTTCAAGATGGCAAATGTCAAAGATGTCAAATGACAAATGTCACAATGCTAAATGTCAAAAATGAAAAGTGTCACAATGCTAAATGTCAAAAATGACAAATTTCACGATGGCAAATGTCAAAACTGACAAATGTCACAATGCTAAATGTCAAAAATGAAAAATGTCAAAAATAACAAATTTCAAGATAGCAAATGTCAAAGATGTCAAATGACAAATGTCACAATGCTAAATGTCAAAAATGACAAATTTCAAGATGGCAAATGTCAAAGATGTCAAATGACAAATGTCACAATGCTAAATGTCAAAAATGAAAAGTGTCACCATGAAAAATGTCAAAAATAAAAAATTTCAAGATGGCAAATGTCAAAGATGTCAAATGACAAATGTCACAATGCTAAATGTCAAAAATGAAAAGTGTCACCATGAAAAATGTCAAAAATGACAAATTTCAAGATGGCAAATGTCAAAGATATAAAATGACAAATATCACAATGCTAAATGTCAAAAATGACAAATTTCAAGATGGCAAATATCAAAGATGTCAAATGACAAATGTCACAATGCTAAATGTCAAAAATAAAAAGTGTCACCATGAAAAATGTCAAAAATGACAAATTTCAAGATGACAAATATCAAAGATGTCAAATGACAAATGTCACAATGCTAAATGTCAAAAATGACAAATTTCAAGATGGCAAATGTCAAAACTGACAAATGTCACAATGCTAAATGTCAAAAATGAAAAGTGTCACCATGAAAAATGTCAAAAATAACAAATTTCAAAAAGGCAAATGTCAAAGATGTCAAATGACAAATGTCACAATGCTAAATGTCAAAAATGACAAATTTCAAGATGGCAAATGTCAAAGATGTCAAATGACAAATGTCACAATGCTAAATGTCAAAAATGAAAAGTGTCACCATGAAAAATGTCAAAAATGACAAATTTCAAGATGGCAAATGTCAAAGATGTCAAATGACAAATGTCACAATGCTAAATGATAAAAATGAAAAGTGTCACCATGAAAAATGTCAAAAATGACAAATTTCAAGATGGCAAATGTCAAAGATGTCAAATGACAAATGTCACAATGCTAAGTGTCAAAAATGAAAAGTGTCAAAAATAATAAATTTCAAGATGGCAAATGTCAAAGATGTCAAATGACAAATGTCACAATGCTAAATGTCAAAAATGACAAATTTTAAGATGGCAAATGTCAAAGATGTCAAATGACAAATGTCACAATGCTAAATGTCAAAAATGAAAAGTGTCACCATGAAAAATGTCAAAAATGACAAATTTCAAGATGGCAAATGTCAAAGATGTCAAATGACAAATGTCACAATGCTAAATGTCAAAAATGACAAATTTCAAGATGGCAAATGTCAAAGATGTCAAATGACAAATGTCACAATGCTAAATGTCAAAAATGAAAAGTGTCAACATGAAAAATGTCAAAAATAACAAATTTCAAGATGGCAAATGTCAAAGATGTCAAATGACAAATGTCACAATGCTAAATGTCAAAAATGAAAAGTGTCACCATGAAAAATGTCAAAAATGACAAATTTCAAGATGGCAAATGTCAAAGATGTCAAATGACAAATGTCACAATTCTAAATGTCAAAAATGAAAAGTGTCACCATGAAAAATGTCAAAAATGACAAATTTCAAGATGGCAAGTGTCAAAGATGTCAAATGACAAATGTCACAATGCTAAATGTCAAAAATGAAAAGTGTCACCATGAAAAATGTCAAAAATAAAAAATTTCAAGATGGCAAATGTCAAAGATGTCAAATGACAAATGTCACAATGCTAAATGTCAAAAATGAAAAGTGTCACCATGAAAAATGTCAAAAATGACAAATTTCAAGATGGCAAATGTCAAAACTGACAAATGTCACAATGCTAAATGTCAAAAATGATAAGTGTCACCATGAAAAATGTCAAAAATAACAAATTTCAAGATGGCAAATGTCCAAGATGTCAAATGACAAATGTCACAATGCTAAATGTCAAAAATGAAAAGTGTCACCATGAAAAATGTCAAAAATGACAAATTTCAAGATGGCAAATGTCAAAGATGTCAAATGACAAATGTCACAATGCTAAATGTCAAAAATGATAAGTGTCACCATGAAAAATGTCAAAAATAACAAATTTCAAGATGGCAAATGTCAAAGATGTCAAATGACAAATGTCACAATGCTAAATGTCAAAAATGAAAAAAGTCACCATGAAAAATGTCAAAAATGACAAATTTCAAGATGGCAAATGTCAAAGATGTCAAATGACAAATGTCACAATGCTAAATGTCAAAAATGAAAAGCGTCACCATGAAAAATGACAAATTTCAAGATGGCAAATGTCAAAGATGTCAAATGACAAATGTCACAATGCTAAATGTCAAAAATGAAAAGTGTCACAATGCTAAATGTCAAAAATGACAAATTTCACGATGGCAAATGTCAAAACTGACAAATGTCACAATGCTAAATGTCAAAAATGAAAAATGTCAAAAATAACAAATTTCAAGATAGCAAATGTCAAAGATGTCAAATGACAAATGTCACAATGCTAAATGTCAAAAATGACAAATTTCAAGATGGCAAATGTCAAAGATGTCAAATGACAAATGTCACAATGCTAAATGTCAAAAATGAAAAGTGTCACCATGAAAAATGTCAAAAATGACAAATTTCAAGAGGGCAAATGTCAAAGATGTCAAATGACAAATGTCACAATGCTAAATGTCAAAAATGAAAAGTGTCACCATGAAAAATGTCAAAAATGACAAATTTCAAGATGGCAAATGTCAAAACTGACAAATGTCACAATGCTAAATGTCAAAAATGAAAAGTGTCACCATGAAAAATGTCAAAAATAACAAATTTCAAGATGGTAAATGTCCAAGATGTCAAATGACAAATGTCACAATGCTAAATGTCAAAAATGAAAAGTGTCACCATGAAAAATGTCAAAAATGACAAATTTCAAGATGGCAAATGTCAAAGATGTCAAATGACAAATGTCACAATGCTAAATGTCAAAAATGACAAATTTCAAGATGGCAAATGTCAAAGATGTCAAATGACAAATGTCACAATGCTAAATGTCAAAAATGAAAAGTGTCACCATGAAAAATGTCAAAAATGACAAATTTCAAGATGGCAAATGTCAAAGATGTCAAATGACAAATGTCACAATGCTAAATGTCAAAAATGAAAATTGTCACCATGAAAAATGTCAAAAATGACAAATTTCAAGATGGCAAATGTCAAAACTGACAAATGTCACAATGCTAAATGTCAAAAATGAAAAGTGTCACCATGAAAAATGTCAAAAATAACAAATTTCAAGATGGCAAATGCCAAAGATGTCAAATGACAAATGTCACAATGCTAAATGTCAAAAATGAAAAGTGTCACCATGAAAAATGTCAAAAATGACAAATTTCAAGATGGCAAATGTCAAAACTGACAAATGTCACAATGCTAAATGTCAAAAATGAAAAGTGTCACCATGAAAAATGTCAAAAATGACAAATTTCAAGATGGCAAATGTCAAAGATGTCAAATGACAAATGTCACAATGCTAAATGTCAAAAATAAAAAGTGTCAAAAATGACAAATTTCAAGATGGCAAATGTCTAAGATGTCAAATGACAAATGTCACAATGCTAAATGTCAAAAATGACAAATTTCAAGATGGCAAATATCAAAGATGTCAAATGACAAATGTCACAATGCTAAATGTCAAAAATAAAAAGTGTCACCATGAAAAATGTCAAAAATGACAAATTTCAAGATGACAAATGTCAAAGATGTCAAATGACAAATGTCACAATGCTAAATGTCAAAAATGACAAATTTCAAGATGGCAAATGTCAAAACTGACAAATGTCACAATGCTAAATGTCAAAAATGAAAAGTGTCACCATGAAAAATGTCAAAAATAACAAATTTCAAGATGGCAAATGTCAAAGATGTCAAATGACAAATGTCACAATGCTAAATGTCAAAAATGACAAATTTCAAGATGGCAAATGTCAAAGATGTCAAATGACAAATGTCACAATGCTAAATGTCAAAAATGAAAAGTGTCACCATGAAAAATGTCAAAAATGACAAATTTCAAGATGGCAAATGTCAAAGATGTCAAATGACAAATGTCACAATGCTAAATGTTAAAAATGAAAAGTGTCACCATGAAAAATGTCAAAAATGACAAATTTCAAGATGGCAAATGTCAAAGATGTCAAATGACAAATGTCACAATGCTAAGTGTCAAAAATAAAAAGTGTCACCATGAAAAATGTCAAAAATGACAAATTTCAAGATGGCAAATGTCAAAGATGTCAAATGACAAATGTCACAATGCTAAATGTCAAAAATAAAAAGTGTCACCATGAAAAATGTCAAAAATGACAAATTTCAAGATGGCAAATGTCAAAGATGTCAAATGACAAATGTCACAATGCTAAATGTCAAAAATGAAAAGTGTCACAATGCTAAATGTCAAAAATGACAAATTTCAAGATGGCAAATGTCAAAACTGACAAATGTCACAATGCTAAATGTCAAAAATGAAAAGTGTCAACATGAAAAATGTGAAAAATAACAAATTTCAAGATAGAAAATGTCAAAGATGTCAAATGACAAATGTCACAATGCTAAATGTCAAAAATGACAAATTTCAAGATGGCAAATGTCAAAGATGTCAAATGACAAATGTCACAATGCTAAATGTCAAAAATGAAAAGTGTCACCATGAAAAATGTCAAAAATGACAAATTTCAAGATGGCAAATGTCAAAGATGTCAAATGACAAATGTCACAATGCTAAATGTCAAAAATGAAAAGTGTCACAATGCTAAATGTCAAAAATGACAAATTTCAAGATGGCAAATGTCAAAACTGACAAATGTCACAATGCTAAATGTCAAAAATGAAAAGTGTCACCATGAAAAATGTCAAAAATAACAAATTTCAAGATATCAAATGTCAAAGATGTCAAATGACAAATGTCACAATGCTAAATGTCAAAAATGACAAATTTCAAGATGGCAAATGTCAAAGATGACAAATGACAAATGTCACAATGCTAAATGAAAAAAATGAAAAGTGTCACCATAAAAAATGTCAAAAATGACAAATTTCAAGATGGCAAATGTCACAATGCTAAATGTCAAAAATGAAAAGTGTCACCATGAAAAATGTCAAAAATGACAAATTTCAAGATGGCAAATGTCAAAACTGACAAATGTCACAATGCTAAATGTCAAAAATGAAAAGTGTCACCATGAAAAATGTCAAAAATGAACAATTTCAAGATGACAAATGTCAAAGATGTCAAATGACAAATGTCACAATGCTAAATGTCAAAAATGAAAAGTGTCAAAAATGACAAATTTCAAGATGGCAAATGTCTAAGATGTCAAATAACAAATGTCACAATGCTAAATGTCAAAAATGAAAAGTGTCACCATGAAAAATGTCAAAAATGACAAATTTCAAGATGGCAGATGTCAAAACTGACAAATGTCACAATGCTAAATGTCAAAAATGAAAAGTGTCACCATGAAAAATGTCAAAAATGACAAATTTCAAGATGGCAGATGTCAAAACTGACAAATGTCACAATGCTAAATGTCAAAAATGAAAAGTGTCACCATGAAAAATATCAAAAATGACAAATTTCAAGATGGCAAATGTCAAAGATGTCAAATGACAAATGTCACAATGCTAAATGTCAAAAATGAAAAGTGTCACCATGAAAAATGTCAAAAATGACAAATTTCAAGATGGCAAATGTCAAAGATGTCAAATGAGAAATGTCACAATGCTAAATGTCAAAAATAAAAAGTGTCACCATGAAAAATGTCAAAAATAACAAATTTCAAGATGGCAAATGTCAAAGATGTCAAATGACAAATGTCACAATGCTAAATGTCAAAAATGAAAAGTGTCACCATGAAAAATGTCAAAAATGACAAATTTCAAGATGGCAAATGTCAAAGATGTCAAATGACAAATATCACAATGCTAAATGTCAAAAATGACAAATTTCAAGATGGCAAATGACAAATGTCACAATGCTAAATGTCAAAAATAAAAAGTGTCACCATGAAAAATGTAAAAATGACAAATTTCAAGATGGCAAATGTCAAAGATGTCAAATGACAAATGTCACAATGCTAAATGTCAAAAATGAAAAGTGTCACCATGAAAAATGTCAAAAATGACAAATTTCAAGATGGCAAATGTCAAAGATGTCAAATGACAAATGTCACAATGCTAAATGTCAAAAATGACAAATTTGAAGATGGCAAATGTCAAAACTGACAAATGTCACAATGCTTAATGTCAAAAATGAAAAGTGTCACCATGAAAAATGTCAAAAATAACAAATTTCAAGATGGCAAATGTCAAAGATGTCAAATGACAAATGTCACAATGCTAAATGTCAAAAATGACAAATTTCAAGATGGCAAATGTCAAAGATGTCAAATGACAAATGTCACAATGCTAAATGTCAAAAATGACAAATTTCAAGATGACAAATGTCAAAGATGTCAAATGACAAATGTCACAATGCTAAATGTCAAAAATGACAAATTTGAAGATGGCAAATGTCAAAACTGACAAATGTCACAATGCTAAATGTCAAAAATGAAAAGTGTCACCATGAAAAATGTCAAAAATAACAAATTTCAAGATGGCAAATGTCAAAGATGTCAAATGACAAATGTCACAATGCTAAATGTCAAAAATGACAAATTTCAAGATGGCAAATGTCAAAGATGTCAAATGACAAATGTCACAATGCTAAATGTCAAAAATGAAAAGTGTCACCATAAAAAATGTCAAAAATGACAAATTTCAAGATGGCAAATGTCAAAGATGTCAAATGACAAATGTCACAATGCTAAATGTTAAAAATGATAAGTGTCACCATGAAAAATGACAAAAATAACAAATTTCAAGATGGCAAATGTCAAAACTGACAAATGTCACAATGCTAAATGTCAAAAATGAAAAGTGTCACCATGAAAAATGTCAAAAATGACAAATTTCAAGATGGCAAATGTCAAAGATGTCAAATGACAAATGTCACAATGCTAAATGTCAAAAATGAAAAGTGTCAAAAATAACAAATTTCAAGATGGCAAATGTCAAAGATGTCAAATGACAAATGTCACAATGCTAAATGTCAAAAATGACAAATTTTAAGATGGCAAATATCAAAGATGTCAAATGACAAATGTCACAATGCTAAATGTCAAAAATAAAAAGTGTCACCATGAAAAATGTAAAAATGACAAATTTCAAGATGGCAAATGTCAAAGATGTCAAATGACAAATGTCACAATGCTAAATGTCAAAAATGAAAAGTGTCACCATGAAAAATGTCAAAAATGACAAATTTCAAGATGGCAAATGTCAAAGATGTCAAATGACAAATGTCACAATGCTAAATGTCAAATATAAAAAGTGTCACTATGAAAAATGTCAAAAATGACAAATTTCAAGATGGCAAATGTCAAAGATGTCAAATGAAAAATGTCACAATGCTAAATGTCAAAAATGAAAAGTGTCACCATGAAAAATGTCAAAAATGACAAATTTCAAGATAGCAAATGTCAAAGATGTCGAATATGACAAATGTCACAATGCTAAATGTCAAAAATGAAAAGTGTCACCATGAAAAATGTCAAAAATTACAAATTTCAAGATGGCAAATGTCAAAGATGTCAAATGACAAATGTCACAATGCTAAATGTCAAAAATGAAAAGTGTCACCATGAAAAATGTCAAAAATGACAAATTTCAAGATGGCAAATGTCAAAGATGTCAAATGACAAATGTCACAATGCTAAATGTCAAAAATGAAAAGTGTCACCATGAAAAATGTCAAAAATGACAAATTTCAAGATGGCAAATGTCAAAGATGTCAAATGACAAATGTTACAATGCTAAATGTCAAAATGAAAAGTGTCACCATGAAAAATGTCAAAAATGACAAATTTCAAGATGGCAAATGTCAAAGATGTCAAATGACAAATGTCACAATGCTAAATGTCAAAAATGAAAAGTGTCACCATGAAAAATGTCAAAAATAACAAATTTCAAGATGGCAAATGTCAAAGATGTCAAATGACAAATGTCACAATGCTAAATGTCAAAAATGAAAAGTGTCACCATGAAAAATGTCAAAAATGACAAATTTCAAGATGGCAAATGTCAAAACTGACAAATGTCTTAATGCTAAATGTCAAAAATGAAAAGTGTCACCATGAAAAATGTCAAAAATGACAAATTTCAAGATGGCAAATGTCAAAGATGTCAAATGACAAATGTCACAATGCTAAATGTCAAAAATGAAAAGTGTCAAAAATGACAAATTTCAAGATTGCAAATGTCTAAGATGTCAAATGACAAATGTCACAATGCTAAATGTCAAAAATGAAAAGTGTCACCATGAAAAATGTCAAAAATGACAAATTTCAAGATGGCAAATGTCAAAACTGACAAATGTCACAATGCTAAATGTCAAAAATGAAAAGTGTCACCATGAAAAATGTCAAAAATGACAAATTTCAAGATGGCAAATGTCAAAGATGTCAAATGACAAATGTCACAATGCTAAATGTCAAAAATGAAAAGTGACACCATGAAAAATGTCAAAAATGATAAATTTCAAGATGGCAAATGTCAAAGATGTCAAATGAGAAATGTGACAATGCTAAATGTCAAAAATGAAAAGTGTCACCATGAAAAATGTCAAAAATAACAAATTTCAAGATGGCAAATGTCAAAGATGTCAAATGACAAATGTCACAATGCTAAATGTCAAAAATGACAAATTTCAAGATAGCAAATGTCAAAGATGTCAAATGACAAATGTCACAATGCTAAATGTCAAAAATGAAAAGTGTCACCATGAAAAATGTCAAAAATGACAAATTTCAAGATGGCAAATGTCAAAGATGTCAAATGACAAATGTCACAATGCTAAATGTCAAAAATGAAAAGTGTCACCATGAAAAATGTCAAAAATGACAAATTTTAAGATGGCAAATGTCAAAACTGACAAATGTCACAAATGAAAAGTGTCACCATGAAAAATGTCAAAAATGACAAATTTCAAGATGGCAGATGTCAAAACTGACAAATGTCACAATGCTAAATGTCAAAAATGAAAAGTGTCACCATGAAAAATATCAAAAATGACAAATTTCAAGATGGCAAATGTCAAAGATGTCAAATGACAAATGTCACAATGCTAAATGTCAAAAATGAAAAGTGTCACCATGAAAAATGTCAAAAATGACAAATTTCAAGATGGCAAATGTCAAAGATGTCAAATGAGAAATGTCACAATGCTAAATGTCAAAAATAAAAAGTGTCACCATGAAAAATGTCAAAAATAACAAATTTCAAGATGGCAAATGTCAAAGATGTCAAATGACAAATGTCACAATGCTAAATGTCAAAAATGAAAAGTGTCACCATGAAAAATGTCAAAAATGACAAATTTCAAGATGGCAAATGTCAAAGATGTCAAATGACAAATATCACAATGCTAAATGTCAAAAATGACAAATTTCAAGATGGCAAATGACAAATGTCACAATGCTAAATGTCAAAAATAAAAAGTGTCACCATGAAAAATGTAAAAATGACAAATTTCAAGATGGCAAATGTCAAAGATGTCAAATGACAAATGTCACAATGCTAAATGTCAAAAATGAAAAGTGTCACCATGAAAAATGTCAAAAATGACAAATTTCAAGATGGCAAATGTCAAAGATGTCAAATGACAAATGTCACAATGCTAAATGTCAAAAATGACAAATTTGAAGATGGCAAATGTCAAAACTGACAAATGTCACAATGCTAAATGTCAAAAATGAAAAGTGTCACCATGAAAAATGTCAAAAATAACAAATTTCAAGATGGCAAATGTCAAAGATGTCAAATGACAAATGTCACAATGCTAAATGTCAAAAATGACAAATTTCAAGATGGCAAATGTCAAAGATGTCAAATGACAAATGTCACAATGCTAAATGTCAAAAATGACAAATTTCAAGATGACAAATGTCAAAGATGTCAAATGACAAATGTCACAATGCTAAATGTCAAAAATGACAAATTTGAAGATGGCAAATGTCAAAACTGACAAATGTCACAATGCTAAATGTCAAAAATGAAAAGTGTCACCATGAAAAATGTCAAAAATAACAAATTTCAAGATGGCAAATGTCAAAGATGTCAAATGACAAATGTCACAATGCTAAATGTCAAAAATGACAAATTTCAAGATAGCAAATGTCTAAGATGTCAAATGACAAATGTCACAATGCTAAATGTCAAAAATGACAAATTTCAAGATGGCAAATATCAAAGATGTCAAATGACAAATGTCACAATGCTAAATGTCAAAAATAAAAAGTGTCACCATGAAAAATGTCAAAAATGACAAATTTCAAGATGACAAATGTCAAAGATGTCAAATGACAAATGTCACAATGCTAAATGTCAAAAATGACAAATTTCAAGATGGCAAATGTCAAAACTGACAAATGTCACAATGCTAAATGTCAAAAATGAAAAGTGTCACCATGAAAAATGTCAAAAATAACAAATTTCAAGATGGCAAATGTCAAAGATGTCAAATGACAAATGTCACAATGCTAAATGTTAAAAATGAAAAGTGTCACCATGAAAAATGTCAAAAATGACAAATTTCAAGATGGCAAATGTCAAAGATGTCAAATGACAAATGTCACAATGCTAAGTGTCAAAAATAAAAAGTGTCACCATGAAAAATGTCAAAAATGACAAATTTCAAGATGGCAAATGTCAAAGATGTCAAATGACAAATGTCACAATGCTAAATGTCAAAAATAAAAAGTGTCACCATGAAAAATGTCAAAAATGACAAATTTCAAGATGGCAAATGTCAAAACTGACAAATGTCACAATGCTAAATGTCAAAAATGAAAAGTGTCACCATGAAAAATGTCAAAAATGAACAATTTCAAGATGACAAATGTCAAAGATGTCAAATGACAAATGTCACAATGCTAAATGTCAAAAATGAAAAGTGTCAAAAATGACAAATTTCAAGATGGCAAATGTCTAAGATGTCAAATAACAAATGTCACAATGCTAAATGTCAAAAATGAAAAGTGTCACCATGAAAAATGTCAAAAATGACAAATTTCAAGATGGCAGATGTCAAAACTGACAAATGTCACAATGCTAAATGTCAAAAATGAAAAGTGTCACCATGAAAAATGTCAAAAATGACAAATTTCAAGATGGCAGATGTCAAAACTGACAAATGTCACAATGCTAAATGTCAAAAATGAAAAGTGTCACCATGAAAAATATCAAAAATGACAAATTTCAAGATGGCAAATGTCAAAGATGTCAAATGACAAATGTCACAATGCTAAATGTCAAAAATGAAAAGTGTCACCATGAAAAATGTCAAAAATGACAAATTTCAAGATGGCAAATGTCAAAGATGTCAAATGAGAAATGTCACAATGCTAAATGTCAAAAATAAAAAGTGTCACCATGAAAAATGTCAAAAATAACAAATTTCAAGATGGCAAATGTCAAAGATGTCAAATGACAAATGTCACAATGCTAAATGTCAAAAATGAAAAGTGTCACCATGAAAAATGTCAAAAATGACAAATTTCAAGATGGCAAATGTCAAAGATGTCAAATGACAAATATCACAATGCTAAATGTCAAAAATGACAAATTTCAAGATGGCAAATGACAAATGTCACAATGCTAAATGTCAAAAATAAAAAGTGTCACCATGAAAAATGTAAAAATGACAAATTTCAAGATGGCAAATGTCAAAGATGTCAAATGACAAATGTCACAATGCTAAATGTCAAAAATGAAAAGTGTCACCATGAAAAATGTCAAAAATGACAAATTTCAAGATGGCAAATGTCAAAGATGTCAAATGACAAATGTCACAATGCTAAATGTCAAAAATGACAAATTTGAAGATGGCAAATGTCAAAACTGACAAATGTCACAATGCTAAATGTCAAAAATGAAAAGTGTCACCATGAAAAATGTCAAAAATAACAAATTTCAAGATGGCAAATGTCAAAGATGTCAAATGACAAATGTCACAATGCTAAATGTCAAAAATGACAAATTTCAAGATGGCAAATGTCAAAGATGTCAAATGACAAATGTCACAATGCTAAATGTCAAAAATGACAAATTTCAAGATGACAAATGTCAAAGATGTCAAATGACAAATGTCACAATGCTAAATGTCAAAAATGACAAATTTGAAGATGGCAAATGTCAAAACTGACAAATGTCACAATGCTAAATGTCAAAAATGAAAAGTGTCACCATGAAAAATGTCAAAAATAACAAATTTCAAGATGGCAAATGTCAAAGATGTCAAATGACAAATGTCACAATGCTAAATGTCAAAAATGACAAATTTCAAGATGGCAAATGTCAAAGATGTCAAATGACAAATGTCACAATGCTAAATGTCAAAAATGAAAAGTGTCACCATAAAAAATGTCAAAAATGACAAATTTCAAGATGGCAAATGTCAAAGATGTCAAATGACAAATGTCACAATGCTAAATGTTAAAAATGATAAGTGTCACCATGAAAAATGACAAAAATAACAAATTTCAAGATGGCAAATGTCAAAACTGACAAATGTCACAATGCTAAATGTCAAAAATGAAAAGTGTCACCATGAAAAATGTCAAAAATGACAAATTTCAAGATGGCAAATGTCAAAGATGTCAAATGACAAATGTCACAATGCTAAATGTCAAAAATGAAAAGTGTCAAAAATAACAAATTTCAAGATGGCAAATGTCAAAGATGTCAAATGACAAATGTCACAATGCTAAATGTCAGAAATGACAAATTTTAAGATGGCAAATGTCAAAGATGTCAAATGACAAATGTCACAATGCTAAATGTCAAAAATAAAAAGTGTCACCATGAAAAATGTAAAAATGACAAATTTCAAGATGGCAAATGTCAAAGATGTCAAATGACAAATGTCACAATGCTAAATGTCAAAAATGAAAAGTGTCACCATGAAAAATGTCAAAAATGACAAATTTCAAGATGGCAAATGTCAAAGATGTCAAATGACAAATGTCACAATGCTAAATGTCAAATATAAAAAGTGTCACTATGAAAAATGTCAAAAATGACAAATTTCAAGATGGCAAATGTCAAAGATGTCAAATGAAAAATGTCACAATGCTAAATGTCAAAAATGAAAAGTGTCACCATGAAAAATGTCAAAAATGACAAATTTCAAGATAGCAAATGTCAAAGATGTCGAATATGACAAATGTCACAATGCTAAATGTCAAAAATGAAAAGTGTCACCATGAAAAATGTCAAAAATTACAAATTTCAAGATGGCAAATGTCAAAGATGTCAAATGACAAATGTCACAATGCTAAATGTCAAAAATGAAAAGTGTCACCATGAAAAATGTCAAAAATGACAAATTTCAAGATGGCAAATGTCAAAGATGTCAAATGACAAATGTCACAATGCTAAATGTCAAAAATGAAAAGTGTCACCATGAAAAATGTCAAAAATGACAAATTTCAAGATGGCAAATGTCAAAGATGTCAAATGACAAATGTTACAATGCTAAATGTCAAAATGAAAAGTGTCACCATGAAAAATGTCAAAAATGACAAATTTCAAGATGGCAAATGTCAAAGATGTCAAATGACAAATGTCACAATGCTAAATGTCAAAACTGAAAAGTGTCACCATGAAAAATGTCAAAAATAACAAATTTCAAGATGGCAAATGTCAAAGATGTCAAATGACAAATGTCACAATGCTAAATGTCAAAAATGAAAAGTGTCACCATGAAAAATGTCAAAAATGACAAATTTCAAGATGGCAAATGTCAAAACTGACAAATGTCTTAATGCTAAATGTCAAAAATGAAAAGTGTCACCATGAAAAATGTCAAAAATGACAAATTTCAAGATGGCAAATGTCAAAGATGTCAAATGACAAATGTCACAATGCTAAATGTCAAAAATGAAAAGTGTCAAAAATGACAAATTTCAAGATTGCAAATGTCTAAGATGTCAAATGACAAATGTCACAATGCTAAATGTCAAAAATGAAAAGTGTCACCATGAAAAATGTCAAAAATGACAAATTTCAAGATGGCAAATGTCAAAACTGACAAATGTCACAATGCTAAATGTCAAAAATGAAAAGTGTCACCATGAAAAATGTCAAAAATGACAAATTTCAAGATAGCAAATGTCAAAGATGTCAAATGACAAATGTCACAATGCTAAATGTCAAAAATGAAAAGTGACACCATGAAAAATGTCAAAAATGATAAATTTCAAGATGGCAAATGTCAAAGATGTCAAATGAGAAATGTGACAATGCTAAATGTCAAAAATGAAAAGTGTCACCATGAAAAATGTCAAAAATAACAAATTTCAAGATGGCAAATGTCAAAGATGTCAAATGACAAATGTCACAATGCTAAATGTCAAAAATGACAAATTTCAAGATAGCAAATGTCAAAGATGTCAAATGACAAATGTCACAATGCTAAATGTCAAAAATGAAAAGTGTCACCATGAAAAATGTCAAAAATGACAAATTTCAAGATGGCAAATGTCAAAGATGTCAAATGACAAATGTCACAATGCTAAATGTCAAAAATGAAAAGTGTCACCATGAAAAATGTCAAAAATGACAAATTTCAAGATGGCAAATGTCAAAGATGTCAAATGAGAAATGTCACAATGCTAAATGTCAAAAATAAAAAGTGTCACCATGAAAAATGTCAAAAATAACAAATTTCAAGATGGCAAATGTCAAAGATGTCAAATGACAAATGTCACAATGCTAAATGTCAAAAATGAAAAGTGTCACCATGAAAAATGTCAAAAATGACAAATTTCAAGATGGCAAATGTCAAAGATGTCAAATGACAAATATCACAATGCTAAATGTCAAAAATGACAAATTTCAAGATGGCAAATGACAAATGTCACAATGCTAAATGTCAAAAATAAAAAGTGTCACCATGAAAAATGTAAAAATGACAAATTTCAAGATGGCAAATGTCAAAGATGTCAAATGACAAATGTCACAATGCTAAATGTCAAAAATGAAAAGTGTCACCATGAAAAATGTCAAAAATGACAAATTTCAAGATGGCAAATGTCAAAGATGTCAAATGACAAATGTCACAATGCTAAATGTCAAAAATGACAAATTTGAAGATGGCAAATGTCAAAACTGACAAATGTCACAATGCTAAATGTCAAAAATGAAAAGTGTCACCATGAAAAATGTCAAAAATAACAAATTTCAAGATGGCAAATGTCAAAGATGTCAAATGACAAATGTCACAATGCTAAATGTCAAAAATGACAAATTTCAAGATGGCAAATGTCAAAGATGTCAAATGACAAATGTCACAATGCTAAATGTCAAAAATGACAAATTTCAAGATGACAAATGTCAAAGATGTCAAATGACAAATGTCACAATGCTAAATGTCAAAAATGACAAATTTGAAGATGGCAAATGTCAAAACTGACAAATGTCACAATGCTAAATGTCAAAAATGAAAAGTGTCACCATGAAAAATGTCAAAAATAACAAATTTCAAGATGGCAAATGTCAAAGATGTCAAATGACAAATGTCACAATGCTAAATGTCAAAAATGACAAATTTCAAGATGGCAAATGTCAAAGATGTCAAATGACAAATGTCACAATGCTAAATGTCAAAAATGAAAAGTGTCACCATAAAAAATGTCAAAAATGACAAATTTCAAGATGGCAAATGTCAAAGATGTCAAATGACAAATGTCACAATGCTAAATGTTAAAAATGATAAGTGTCACCATGAAAAATGACAAAAATAACAAATTTCAAGATGGCAAATGTCAAAACTGACAAATGTCACAATGCTAAATGTCAAAAATGAAAAGTGTCACCATGAAAAATGTCAAAAATGACAAATTTCAAGATGGCAAATGTCAAAGATGTCAAATGACAAATGTCACAATGCTAAATGTCAAAAATGAAAAGTGTCAAAAATAACAAATTTCAAGATGGCAAATGTCAAAGATGTCAAATGACAAATGTCACAATGCTAAATGTCAAAAATGACAAATTTTAAGATGGCAAATGTCAAAGATGTCAAATGACAAATGTCACAATGCTAAATGTCAAAAATAAAAAGTGTCACCATGAAAAATGTAAAAATGACAAATTTCAAGATGGCAAATGTCAAAGATGTCAAATGACAAATGTCACAATGCTAAATGTCAAAAATGAAAAGTGTCACCATGAAAAATGTCAAAAATGACAAATTTCAAGATGGCAAATGTCAAAGATGTCAAATGACAAATGTCACAATGCTAAATGTCAAATATAAAAAGTGTCACTATGAAAAATGTCAAAAATGACAAATTTCAAGATGGCAAATGTCAAAGATGTCAAATGAAAAATGTCACAATGCTAAATGTCAAAAATGAAAAGTGTCACCATGAAAAATGTCAAAAATGACAAATTTCAAGATAGCAAATGTCAAAGATGTCGAATATGACAAATGTCACAATGCTAAATGTCAAAAATGAAAAGTGTCACCATGAAAAATGTCAAAAATTACAAATTTCAAGATGGCAAATGTCAAAGATGTCAAATGACAAATGTCACAATGCTAAATGTCAAAAATGAAAAGTGTCACCATGAAAAATGTCAAAAATGACAAATTTCAAGATGGCAAATGTCAAAGATGTCAAATGACAAATGTCACAATGCTAAATGTCAAAAATGAAAAGTGTCACCATGAAAAATGTCAAAAATGACAAATTTCAAGATGGCAAATGTCAAAGATGTCAAATGACAAATGTTACAATGCTAAATGTCAAAATGAAAAGTGTCACCATGAAAAATGTCAAAAATGACAAATTTCAAGATGGCAAATGTCAAAGATGTCAAATGACAAATGTCACAATGCTAAATGTCAAAAATGAAAAGTGTCACCATGAAAAATGTCAAAAATAACAAATTTCAAGATGGCAAATGTCAAAGATGTCAAATGACAAATGTCACAATGCTAAATGTCAAAAATGAAAAGTGTCACCATGAAAAATGTCAAAAATGACAAATTTCAAGATGGCAAATGTAAAACTGACAAATGTCTTAATGCTAAATGTCAAAAATGAAAAGTGTCACCATGAAAAATGTCAAAAATGACAAATTTCAAGATGGCAAATGTCAAAGATGTCAAATGACAAATGTCACAATGCTAAATGTCAAAAATGAAAAGTGTCAAAAATGACAAATTTCAAGATTGCAAATGTCTAAGATGTCAAATGACAAATGTCACAATGCTAAATGTCAAAAATCAAAAAAGTGTCACCATGAAAAATGTCAAAAATGACAAATTTCAAGATGGCAAATGTCAAAACTGACAAATGTCACAATGCTAAATGTCAAAAATGAAAAGTGTCACCATGAAAAATGTCAAAAATGACAAATTTCAAGATGGCAAATGTCAAAGATGTCAAATGACAAATGTCACAATGCTAAATGTCAAAAATGAAAAGTGACACCATGAAAAATGTCAAAAATGATAAATTTCAAGATGGCAAATGTCAAAGATGTCAAATGAGAAATGTGACAATGCTAAATGTCAAAAATGAAAAGTGTCACCATGAAAAATGTCAAAAATAACAAATTTCAAGATGGCAAATGTCAAAGATGTCAAATGACAAATGTCACAATGCTAAATGTCAAAAATGACAAATTTCAAGATAGCAAATGTCAAAGATGTCAAATGACAAATGTCACAATGCTAAATGTCAGAAATGAAAAGTGTCACCATGAAAAATGTCAAAAATGACAAATTTCAAGATGGCAAATGTCAAAGATGTCAAATGACAAATGTCACAATGCTAAATGTCAAAAATGAAAAGTGTCACCATGAAAAATGTCAAAAATGACAAATTTTAAGATGGCAAATGTCAAAACTGACAAATGTCACAAATGAAAAGTGTCACCATGAAAAATGTCAAAAATGACAAATTTCAAGATGGCAAATGTCAAAGATGTCAAATGACAAATGTCACAATGCTAAATGTCAAAAATGAAAAGTGTCAAAAATGACAAATTTCAAGATGGCAAATGTCTAAGATGTCAAATGACAAATGTCACAATGCTAAATGTCAAAAATGAAAAGTGTCACCATGAAAAATGTCAAAAATGACAAATTTCAAGATGGCAAATGTCAAAACTGACAAATGTCACAATGCTACATGTCAAAAATGAAAAGTATGACCATGAAAAATGTCAAAAATGACAAATTTCAAGATGGCAAATGTCAAAGATGTCAAATGACAAATGTCACAATTCTAAATGTCAAAAATGAAAAGTGTCACCATGAAAAATGTCAAAAATGACAAATTTCAAGATGGCAAGTGTCAAAGATGTCAAATGACAAATGTCACAATGCTAAATGTCAAAAATGAAAAGTGTCACCATGAAAAATGTCAAAAATAAAAAATTTCAAGATGGCAAATGTCAAAGATGTCAAATGACAAATGTCACAATGCTAAATGTCAAAAATGAAAAGTGTCACCATGAAAAATGTCAAAAATGACAAATTTCAAGATGGCAAATGTCAAAGATATAAAATGACAAATATCACAATGCTAAATGTCAAAAATGACAAATTTCAAGATGGCAAATATCAAAGATGTCAAATGACAAATGTCACAATGCTAAATGTCAAAAATAAAAAGTGTCACCATGAAAAATGTCAAAAATGACAAATTTCAAGATGACAAATGTCAAAGATGTCAAATGACAAATGTCACAATGCTAAATGTCAAAAATGACAAATTTCAAGATGGCAAATGTCAAAACTGACAAATGTCACAATGCTAAATGTCAAAAATGAAAAGTGTCACCATGAAAAATGTCAAAAATAACAAATTTCAAGATGGAAAATGTCAAAGATGTCAAATGACAAATGTCACAATGCTAAATGTCAAAAATGACAAATTTCAAGATGGCAAATGTCAAAGATGTCAAATGACAAATGTCACAATGCTAAATGTTAAAAATGAAAAGTGTCACCATGAAAAATGTCAAAAATGACAAATTTCAAGATGGCAAATGTCAAAGATGTCAAATGACAAATGTCACAATGCTAAATGATAAAAATGAAAAGTGTCACCATGAAAAATGTCAAAAATGATAAATTTCAAGATGGCAAATGTCAAAGATGTCAAATAACAAATGTCACAATGCTAAGTGTCAAAAATGAAAAGTGTCAAAAATAATAAATTTCAAGATGGCAAATGTCAAAGATGTCAAATGACAAATGTCACAATGCTAAATGTCAAAAATGACAAATTTTAAGATGGCAAATGTCAAAGATGTCAAATGACAAATGTCAAAAGTGAAAAGTGTCACCATGAAAAATGTCAAAAATGACAAATTTCAAGATGGCAAATGTCAAAGATGTCAAATGACAAATGTCACAATGCTAAATGTCAAAAATGACAAATTTCAAGATGGCAAATGTCAAAGATGTCAAATGACAAATGTCACAATGCTAAATGTCAAAAATGAAAAGTGTCACCATGAAAAATGTCAAAAATGACAAATTTCAAGATGGCAAATGTCAACGATGTCAAATGACAAATGTCACAATGCTAAATGTCAAAAATGAAAAGTGTCACCATGAAAAATGTCAAAAATATTAAATTTCAAGATGGCAAATGTCAAAGATGTCAAATGACAAATGTCACAATGCTAAATGTCAAAAATGAAAAGTGTCACCATGAAAAATGTCTAAAATGACAAATTTCAAGATGGCAAATGTCAAAGATGTCAAATAACAAATGTCACAATGCTAAATGTCAAAAATGAAAAGTGTCACCATGAAAAATGTCAAAAATGACAAATTTCAAGATGGCAAATGTTAAAGATGTCAAATGACAAATGTCACAATGCTAAATGTCAAAAATGAAAAGTGTCACCATAAAAAATGTCAAAAATAACAAATTTCAAAATGGCAAATGTCAAAGATGTCAAATGACAAATGTCACAATGCTAAATGTCAAAAATGAAAAGTGTCACCATGAAAAATGTCAAAAATGACAAATTTCAAGATGGCAAATGTCAAAACTGACAAATGTCACAATGCTAAATGTCAAAAATAATAAGTGTCACCATGAAAAATGTCAAAAATAACAAATTTCAAGATGGCAAATGTCCAAGATGTCAAATGACAAATGTCACAATGCTAAATGTCAAAAATGAAAAGTGTCACCATGAAAAATGTCAAAAATGACAAATTTCAAGATGGCAAATGTCAAAGATGTCAAATGACAAATGTCACAATGCTAAATGTCAAAAATGAGAAGTGTCACCATGAAAAATGTCAAAAATAACAAATTTCAAGATGGCAAATGTCAAAGATGTCAAATGACAAATGTCACAATGCTAAATGTCAAAAATGAAAAGTGTCACCATGAAAAATGTCAAAAATGACAAATTTCAAGATGGCAAATGTCAAAGATGTCAAATGACAAATGTCACAATGCTAAATGTCAAAAATGAAAAAAGTCACCATGAAAAATGTCAAAAATGACAAATTTCAAGATGGCAAATGTCAAAGATGTCAAATGACAAATGTCACAATGCTAAATGTCAAAAATGAAAAGCGTCACCATGAAAAATGACAAATTTCAAGATGGCAAATGTCAAAGATGTCAAATGACAAATGTCACAATGCTAAATGTCAAAAATGAAAAAAGTCACCATGAAAAATGTCAAAAATGACAAATTTCAAGATGGCAAATGTCAAAGATGTCAAATGACAAATGTCACAATGCTAAATGTCAAAAATGAAAAGTGTCACCATGAAAAATGTCAAAAATGACAAATTTCAAGATGGCAAATGTCAAAGATATAAAATGACAAATATCACAATGCTAAATGTCAAAAATGACAAATTTCAAGATGGCAAATATCAAAGATGTCAAATGACAAATGTCACAATGCTAAATGTCAAAAATAAAAAGTGTCACCATGAAAAATGTCAAAAATGACAAATTTCAAGATGACAAATGTCAAAGATGTCAAATGACAAATGTCACAATGCTAAATGTCAAAAATGACAAATTTCAAGATGGCAAATGTCAAAACTGACAAATGTCACAATGCTAAATGTCAAAAATGAAAAGTGTCACCATGAAAAATGTCAAAAATAACAAATTTCAAGATGGCAAATGTCAAAGATGTCAAATGACAAATGTCACAATGCTAAATGTCAAAAATGACAAATTTCAAGATGGCAAATGTCAAAGATGTCAAATGACAAATGTCACAATGCTAAATGTCAAAAATGAAAAGTGTCACCATGAAAAATGTCAAAAATGACAAATTTCAAGATAGCAAATGTCAAAGATGTCAAATGACAAATGTCACAATGCTAAATGATAAAAATGAAAAGTGTCACCATGAAAAATGTCAAAAATGATAAATTTCAAGATGGCAAATGTCAAAGATGTCAAATAACAAATGTCACAATGCTAAGTGTCAAAAATGAAAAGTGTCAAAAATAATAAATTTCAAGATGGCAAATGTCAAAGATGTCAAATGACAAATGTCACAATGCTAAATGTCAAAAATGACAAATTTTAAGATGGCAAATGTCAAAGATGTCAAATGACAAATGTCAAAAGTGAAAAGTGTCACCATGAAAAATGTCAAAAATGACAAATTTCAAGATGGCAAATGTCAAAGATGTCAAATGACAAATGTCACAATGCTAAATGTCAAAAATGACAAATTTCAAGATGGCAAATGTCAAAGATGTCAAATGACAAATGTCACAATGCTAAATGTCAAAAATGAAAAGTGTCACCATGAAAAATGTCAAAAATGACAAATTTCAAGATGGCAAATGTCAACGATGTCAAATGACAAATGTCACAATGCTAAATGTCAAAAATGAAAAGTGTCACCATGAAAAATGTCAAAAATATTAAATTTCAAGATGGCAAATGTCAAAGATGTCAAATGACAAATGTCACAATGCTAAATGTCAAAAATGAAAAGTGTCACCATGAAAAATGTCAAAAATGACAAATTTCAAGATGGCAAATGTCAAAGATGTCAAATAACAAATGTCACAATGCTAAATGTCAAAAATGAAAAGTGTCACCATGAAAAATGTCAAAAATGACAAATTTCAAGATGGCAAATGTTAAAGATGTCAAATGACAAATGTCACAATGCTAAATGTCAAAAATGAAAAGTGTCACCATAAAAAATGTCAAAAATAACAAATTTCAAGATGGCAAATGTCAAAGATGTCAAATGACAAATGTCACAATGCTAAATGTCAAAAATGAAAAGTGTCACCATGAAAAATGTCAAAAATGACAAATTTCAAGATGGCAAATGTCAAAACTGACAAATGTCACAATGCTAAATGTCAAAAATAATAAGTGTCACCATGAAAAATGTCAAAAATAACAAATTTCAAGATGGCAAATGTCCAAGATGTCAAATGACAAATGTCACAATGCTAAATGTCAAAAATAAAAAGTGTCACCATGAAAAATGTCAAAAATGACAAATTTCAAGATGGCAAATGTCAAAGATGTCAAATGACAAATGTCACAATGCTAAATGTCAAAAATGAGAAGTGTCACCATGAAAAATGTCAAAAATAACAAATTTCAAGATGGCAAATGTCAAAGATGTCAAATGACAAATGTCACAATGCTAAATGTCAAAAATGAAAAGTGTCACCATGAAAAATGTCAAAAATGACAAATTTCAAGATGGCAAATGTCAAAGATGTCAAATGACAAATGTCACAATGCTAAATGTCAAAAATGAAAAAAGTCACCATGAAAAATGTCAAAAATGACAAATTTCAAGATGGCAAATGTCAAAGATGTCAAATGACAAATGTCACAATGCTAAATGTCAAAAATGAAAAGCGTCACCATGAAAAATGACAAATTTCAAGATGGCAAATGTCAAAGATGTCAAATGACAAATGTCACAATGCTAAATGTCAAAAATGAAAAGTGTCACAATGCTAAATGTCAAAAATGACAAATTTCACGATGGCAAATGTCAAAACTGACAAATGTCACAATGCTAAATGTCAAAAATGAAAAATGTCAAAAATAACAAATTTCAAGATAGCAAATGTCAAAGATGTCAAATGACAAATGTCACAATGCTAAATGTCAAAAATGACAAATTTCAAGATGGCAAATGTCAAAGATGTCAAATGACAAATGTCACAATGCTAAATGTCAAAAATGAAAAGTGTCACCATGAAAAATGTCAAAAATGACAAATTTCAAGATGGCAAATGTCAAAGATGTCAAATGACAAATGTCACAATGCTAAATGTCAAAAATGAAAAGTGTCACCATGAAAAATGTCAAAAATGACAAATTTTAAGATGGCAAATGTCAAAACTGACAAATGTCACGATGCTAAATGTCAAAAATGAAAAGTGTTACCATGAAAAATGTCAAAAATAACAAATTTCAAGATGGAAAATGTCCAAGATGTCAAATGACAAATGTCACAATGCTAAATGTCAAAAATGAAAAGTGTCACCATGAAAAATGTCAAAAATGACAAATTTCAAGATGGCAAATGTCAAAGATGTCAAATGACAAATGTCACAATGCTAAATGTTAAAAATGAAAAGTGTCACCATGAAAAATGTCAAAAATAACAAATTTCAAGATGGCAAATGTCAAAGATGTCAAATGACAAATGTCACAATGCTAAATGTCAAAAATGAAAAGTGTCACCATGAAAAATGTCAAAAATGACAAATTTCAAGATGGCAAATGTCAAAACTGACAAATGTCACAATGCTAAATGTCAAAAATGAAAAGTGTCACCATGAAAAATGTCAAAAATGACAAATTTCAAGATGGCAAATGTCAAAGATGTCAAATGACAAATGTCACAATGCTAAATGTCAAAAATAAAAAGTGTCAAAAATGACAAATTTCAAGATGGCAAATGTCTAAGATGTCAAATGACAAATGTCACAATGCTAAATGTCAAAAATGAAAAGTGTCACCATGAAAAATGTCAAAAATAACAAATTTCAAGATGGCAAATGTCAAAACTGACAAATGTCACAATGCTAAATGTCAAAAATGAAAAGTGTCACCATGAAAAATATCAAAAATGACAAATTTCAAGATGGCAAATGTCAAAGATGTCAAATGTCACAATGCTAAATGTCAAAAATGAAAAGTGACACCATGAAAAATGTCAAAAATGACAAATTTCAAGATGGCAAATGTCAAAGATGTCAAATGAGAAATGTGACAATGCTAAATGTCAAAAATGAAAAGTGTCACCATGAAAAATGTCAAAAATAACAAATTTCAAGATGGCAAATGTCAAAGATGTCAAATGACAAATGTCACAATGCTAAATGTCAAAAATGACAAATTTCAAGATGGCAAATGTCAAAGATGTCAAATGACAAATGTCGAAATGCTAAATGTCAAAAATGAAAAGTGTCACCATGAAAAATGTCAAAAATGACAAATTTCAAGATGGCAAATGTCAAAGATGTCAAATGACAAATGTCACAATGCTAAATGTCAAAAATGAAAAGTGTCACCATAAAAAATGTCAAAAATCACAAATTTCAAGATAGCAAATGTCAAAACTGACAAATGTCACAATGCTAAATGTCAAAAATGAAAAGTGTCACCATGAAAAATGTCAAAAATGACAAATTTCAAGATGGCAAATGTCAAAGATGTCAAATGACAAATGTCACAATGCGAAATGTCAAAAATGAAAAGTGTCAAAAATGACAAATTTCAAGATGGCAAATGTCTAAGATGTCAAATGACAAATGTCACAATGCTAAATGTCAAAAATGAAAAGTGTCACCATAAAAATGTCAAAAATGACAAATTTCAAGATGGCAAATGTCAAAACTGACAAATGTCACAATGCTACATGTCAAAAATGAAAAGTATGACCATGAAAAATGTCAAAAATGACAAATTTCAAGATGGCAAATGTCAAAGATGTCAAATGACAAATGTCACAATTCTAAATGTCAAAAATGAAAAGTGTCACCATGAAAAATGTCAAAAATGACAAATTTCAAGATGGCAAGTGTCAAAGATGTCAAATGACAAATGTCAATATGCTAAATGTCAAAAATGAAAAGTGTCACCATGAAAAATGTCAAAAATAAAAAATTTCAAGATGGCAAATGTCAAAGATGTCAAATGACAAATGTCACAATGCTAAATGTCAAAAATGAAAAGTGTCACCATGAAAAATGTCAAAAATGACAAATTTCAAGATGGCAAATGTCAAAAATATAAAATGACAAATATCACAATGCTAAATGTCAAAAATGACAAATTTCAAGATGGCAAATATCAAAGATGTCAAATGACAAATGTCACAATGCTAAATGTCAAAAATAAAAAGTGTCACCATGAAAAATGTCAAAAATGACAAATTTCAAGATGACAAATGTCAAAGATGTCAAATGACAAATTTCACAATGCTAAATGTCAAAAATGACAAATTTCAAGATGGCAAATGTCAAAACTGACAAATGTCACAATGCTAAATGTCAAAAATGAAAAGTGTCACCATGAAAAATGTCAAAAATAACAAATTTCAAGATGGCAAATGTCAAAGATGTCAAATGACAAATGTCACAATGCTAAATGTCAAAAATGACAAATTTCAAGATGGCAAATGTCAAAGATGTCAAATGACAAATGTCACAATGCTAAATGTCAAAAATGAAAAGTGTCACCATGAAAAATGTCAAAAATGACAAATTTCAAGATGGCAAATGTCAAAGATGTCAAATGACAAATGTCACAATGCTAAATGTTAAAAATGAAAAGTGTCACCATGAAAAATGTCAAAAATGACAAATTTCAAGATGGCAAATGTCAAAGATGTCAAATTACAAATGTCACAATGCTAAGTGTCAAAAATAATAAATTTTAAGATGGCAAATGTCAAATATGTCAAATGACAAATGTCACAATGCTAAATGTTAAAAATGACAAATTTTAAGATGGCAAATGTCAAAGATGTCAAATGACAAATGTCACAATGCTAAATGTCAAAAATGAAAAGTGACACCATGAAAAATGTCAAAAATGACAAATTTCAAGATGGCAAATGTCAAAGATGTCAAATGACAAATGTCACAATGCTAAATGTCAAAAATGACAAATTTCAAGATGGCAAATGTCAAAGATGTCAAATGACAAATGTCACAATGCTAAATGTCAAAAATGAAAAGTGTCACCACGAAAAATGTCAAAAATGACAAATTTCAAGATGGCAAATGTCAACGATGTCAAATGACAAATGTCACAATGCTAAATGTCAAAAGTGAAAAGTGTCACCATGAAAAATGTCAAAAATAACAAATTTCAAGATGGCAAATGTCAAAGATGTCAAATGACAAATGTCACAATGCTAAATGTCAAAAATGAAAAGTGTCACCATGAAAAATGTCAAAAATGACAAATTTCAAGATGGCAAATGTCAAAGATGTCAAATAACAAATGTCACAATGCTAAATGTCAAAAATGAAAAGTGTCACCATGAAAAATGTCAAAAATGACAAATTTCAAGATGGCAAATGTCAAAGATGTCAAATGACAAATGTCACAATGCTAAATGTCAAAAATGAAAAGTGTCACCATAAAAAATGTCAAAAATAACAAATTTCAAGATGGCAAATGTCAAAGATGTCAAATGACAAATGTCACAATGCTAAATGTCAAAAATGAAAAGTGTCACCATGAAAAATGTCAAAAATGACAAATTTCAAGATGGCAAATGTCAAAACTGACAAATGTCACAATGCTAAATGTCAAAAATGATAAGTGTCACCATGAAAAATGTCAAAAATAACAAATTTCAAGATGGCAAATGTCCAAGATGTCAAATGACAAATGTCACAATGCTAAATGTCAAAAATGAAAAGTGTCACCATATAAAATGTCAAAAATGACAAATTTCAAGATGGCAAATGTCAAAGATGTCAAATGACAAATGTCACAATGCCAAATGTCAAAAATGAAAAGTGTCACCATGAAAAATGTCAAAAATGACAAATTTCAAGATGGCAAATGTCAAAGATGTCAAATGACAAATGTCACAATGCTAAATGTCAAAAATGAAAAGTGTCACAATGCTAAATGTCAAAAATGACAAATTTCAAGATGGCAAATGTCAAAACTGACAAATGTCACAATGCTAAATGTCAAAAATGAAAAGTGTCACCATGAAAAATGTCAAAAATAACAAATTTCAAGATAGAAAATGTCAAAGATGTCAAATGACAAATGTCACAATGCTAAATGTCAAAAATGAAAAGTGTCACCATATAAAATGTCAAAAATGACAAATTTCAAGATGGCAAATGTCAAAGATGTCAAATGACAAATGTCACAATGCTAAATGTCAAAAATGAAAAGTGTCACCATAAAAAATGTCAAAAATCACAAATTTCAAGATAGCAAATGTCAAAACTGACAAATGTCACAATGCTAAATGTCAAAAATGAAAAGTGTCACCATGAAAAATGTCAAAAATGACAAATTTCAAGATGGCAAATGTCAAAGATGTCAAATGACAAATGTCACAATGCGAAATGTCAAAAATGAAAAGTGTCAAAAATGACAAATTTCAAGATGGCAAATGTCTAAGATGTCAAATGACAAATGTCACAATGCTAAATGTCAAAAATGAAAAGTGTCACCATAAAAATGTCAAAAATGACAAATTTCAAGATGGCAAATGTCAAAACTGACAAATGTCACAATGCTACATGTCAAAAATGAAAAGTATGACCATGAAAAATGTCAAAAATGACAAATTTCAAGATGGCAAATGTCAAAGATGTCAAATGACAAATGTCACAATTCTAAATGTCAAAAATGAAAAGTGTCACCATGAAAAATGTCAAAAATGACAAATTTCAAGATGGCAAGTGTCAAAGATGTCAAATGACAAATGTCAATATGCTAAATGTCAAAAATGAAAAGTGTCACCATGAAAAATGTCAAAAATAAAAAATTTCAAGATGGCAAATGTCAAAGATGTCAAATGACAAATGTCACAATGCTAAATGTCAAAAATGAAAAGTGTCACCATGAAAAATGTCAAAAATGACAAATTTCAAGATGGCAAATGTCAAAAATATAAAATGACAAATATCACAATGCTAAATGTCAAAAATGACAAATTTCAAGATGGCAAATATCAAAGATGTCAAATGACAAATGTCACAATGCTAAATGTCAAAAATAAAAAGTGTCACCATGAAAAATGTCAAAAATGACAAATTTCAAGATGACAAATGTCAAAGATGTCAAATGACAAATTTCACAATGCTAAATGTCAAAAATGACAAATTTCAAGATGGCAAATGTCAAAACTGACAAATGTCACAATGCTAAATGTCAAAAATGAAAAGTGTCACCATGAAAAATGTCAAAAATAACAAATTTCAAGATGGCAAATGTCAAAGATGTCAAATGACAAATGTCACAATGCTAAATGTCAAAAATGACAAATTTCAAGATGGCAAATGTCAAAGATGTCAAATGACAAATGTCACAATGCTAAATGTCAAAAATGAAAAGTGTCACCATGAAAAATGTCAAAAATGACAAATTTCAAGATGGCAAATGTCAAAGATGTCAAATGACAAATGTCACAATGCTAAATGTTAAAAATGAAAAGTGTCACCATGAAAAATGTCAAAAATGACAAATTTCAAGATGGCAAATGTCAAAGATGTCAAATTACAAATGTCACAATGCTAAGTGTCAAAAATAATAAATTTTAAGATGGCAAATGTCAAATATGTCAAATGACAAATGTCACAATGCTAAATGTTAAAAATGACAAATTTTAAGATGGCAAATGTCAAAGATGTCAAATGACAAATGTCACAATGCTAAATGTCAAAAATGAAAAGTGACACCATGAAAAATGTCAAAAATGACAAATTTCAAGATGGCAAATGTCAAAGATGTCAAATGACAAATGTCACAATGCTAAATGTCAAAAATGACAAATTTCAAGATGGCAAATGTCAAAGATGTCAAATGACAAATGTCACAATGCTAAATGTCAAAAATGAAAAGTGTCACCACGAAAAATGTCAAAAATGACAAATTTCAAGATGGCAAATGTCAACGATGTCAAATGACAAATGTCACAATGCTAAATGTCAAAAGTGAAAAGTGTCACCATGAAAAATGTCAAAAATAACAAATTTCAAGATGGCAAATGTCAAAGATGTCAAATGACAAATGTCACAATGCTAAATGTCAAAAATGAAAAGTGTCACCATGAAAAATGTCAAAAATGACAAATTTCAAGATGGCAAATGTCAAAGATGTCAAATAACAAATGTCACAATGCTAAATGTCAAAAATGAAAAGTGTCACCATGAAAAATGTCAAAAATGACAAATTTCAAGATGGCAAATGTCAAAGATGTCAAATGACAAATGTCACAATGCTAAATGTCAAAAATGAAAAGTGTCACCATAAAAAATGTCAAAAATAACAAATTTCAAGATGGCAAATGTCAAAGATGTCAAATGACAAATGTCACAATGCTAAATGTCAAAAATGAAAAGTGTCACCATGAAAAATGTCAAAAATGACAAATTTCAAGATGGCAAATGTCAAAACTGACAAATGTCACAATGCTAAATGTCAAAAATGATAAGTGTCACCATGAAAAATGTCAAAAATAACAAATTTCAAGATGGCAAATGTCCAAGATGTCAAATGACAAATGTCACAATGCTAAATGTCAAAAATGAAAAGTGTCACCATATAAAATGTCAAAAATGACAAATTTCAAGATGGCAAATGTCAAAGATGTCAAATGACAAATGTCACAATGCTAAATGTCAAAAATGATAAGTGTCACCATGAAAAATGTCAAAAATAACAAATTTCAAGATGGCAAATGTCAAAGATGTCAAATGACAAATGTCACAATGCTAAATGTCAAAAATAAAAAGTGTCACCATGAAAAATGTCAAAAATGACAAATTTCAAGATGGCAAATGTCAAAGATGTCAAATGACAAATGTCACAATGCTAAATGTCAAAAATAAAAAAAGTCACCATGAAAAATGTCAAAAATGACAAATTTCAAGATGGCAAATGTCAAAGATGTCAAATGACAAATGTCACAATGCTAAATGTCAAAAATGAAAAGCGTCACCATGAAAAATGACAAATTTCAAGATGGCAAATGTCAAAGATGTCAAATGACAAATGTCACAATGCTAAATGTCAAAAATGAAAAGTGTCACAATGCTAAATGTCAAAAATGACAAATTTCACGATGGCAAATGTCAAAACTGACAAATGTCACAATGCTAAATGTCAAAAATGAAAAATGTCAAAAATAACAAATTTCAAGATAGCAAATGTCAAAGATGTCAAATGACAAATGTCACAATGCTAAATGTCAAAAATGACAAATTTCAAGATGGCAAATGTCAAAGATGTCAAATGACAAATGTCACAATGCTAAATGTCAAAAATGAAAAGTGTCACCATGAAAAATGTCAAAAATGACAAATTTCAAGATGGCAAATGTCAAAGATGTCAAATGACAAATGTCACAATGCTAAATGTCAAAAATGAAAAGTGTCACCATGAAAAATGTCAAAAATGACAAATTTCAAGATGGCAAATGTCAAAACTGACAAATGTCACAATGCTAAATGTCAAAAATGAAAAGTGTCACCATGAAAAATGTCAAAAATAACAAATTTCAAGATGGTAAATGTCCAAGATGTCAAATGACAAATGTCACAATGCTAAATGTCAAAAATGAAAAGTGTCACCATGAAAAATGTCAAAAATGACAAATTTCAAGATGGCAAATGTCAAAGATGTCAAATGACAAATGTCACAATGCTAAATGTCAAAAATGATAAGTGTCACCATGAAAAATGTCAAAAATAACAAATTTCAAGATGGCAAATGTCAAAGATGTCAAATGACAAATGTCACAATGCTAAATGTCAAAAATGAAAAGTGTCACCATGAAAAATGTCAAAAATGACAAATTTCAAGATGGCAAATGTCAAAGATGTCAAATGACAAATGTCACAATGCTAAATGTCAAAAATGAAAAGTGTCACCATGAAAAATCTCAAAAATGACAAATTTCAAGATGGCAAATGTCAAAGATGTCAAATGACAAATGTCACAATGCTAAATGTCAAAAATGAAAAGTGTCACCATGAAAAATGTCAAAAATGACAAATTTCAAGATGGCAAATATCAAAGATGTCAAATGACAAATGTCACAATGCTAAATGTCAAAAATGAAAAGTGTTACAATGCTAAATGTCAAAAATGACAAATTTCACGATGGCAAATGTCAAAACTGACAAATGTCACAATGCTAAATGTCAAAAATGAAAAATGTCAAAAATAACAAATTTCAAGATAGCAAATGTCAAAGATGTCAAATGACAAATGTCACAATGCTAAATGTCAAAAATGACAAATTTCAAGATGGCAAATGTCAAAGATGTCAAATGACAAATGTCACAATGCTAAATGTCAAAAATGAAAAGTGTCACCATGAAAAATGTCAAAAATGACAAGTTTCAAGATGGCAAATGTCAAAGATGTCAAATGACAAATGTCACAATGCTAAATGTCAAAAATGAAAAGTGTCACCATGAAAAATGTCAAAAATGACAAATTTCAAGATGGCAAATGTCAAAACTGACAAATGTCACAATGCTAAATGTCAAAAATGAAAAGTGTCACCATGAAAAATGTCAAAAATGACAAATTTCAAGATGGCAAATGTCAAAGATGTCAAATGACAAATGTCACAATGCTAAATGTCAAAAATGAAAAGTGTCAAAAATGACAAATTTCAAGATGGCAAATGTCTAAGATGTCAAATGACAAATGTCACAATGCTAAATGTCAAAAATGAAAAGTGTCACCATGAAAAGTGTCACTATGAAAAATGTCAAAAATAACAAATTTCAAGATGGCAAATGTCAAAGATGTCAAATGACAAATGTCACAATGCTGAATGTCAAAAATGAAAAGTGTCACCATGAAAAATGTCAAAAATGACAAATTTCAAGATGGCAAATGTCAAAGATGTCAAATGACAAATATCACAATGCTAAATGTCAAAAATGACAAATTTCAAGATGGCAAATGTCAAAGATGTCAAATGACAAATGTCACAATGCTACATGTCAAAAATGAAAAGTGTCACAATGCTAAATGTCAAAAATGACAAATTTCACGATGGCAAATGTCAAAACTGACAAATGTCACAATGCTAAATGTCAAAAATGAAAAATGTCAAAAATAACAAATTTCAAGATAGCAAATGTCAAAGATGTCAAATGACAAATGTCACAATGCTAAATGTCAAAAATGACAAATTTCAAGATGGCAAATGTCAAAGATGTCAAATGACAAATGTCACAATGCTAAATGTCAAAAATGAAAAGTGTCACCATGAAAAATGTCAAAAATGACAAATTTCAAGATGGCAAATGTCAAAGATGTCAAATGACAAATGTCACAATGCTAAATGTCAAAAATGAAAAGTGTCACCATGAAAAATGTCAAAAATGACAAATTTCAAGATGGCAAATGTCAAAACTGACAAATGTCACAATGCTAAATGTCAAAAATGAAAAGTGTCACCATGAAAAATGTCAAAAATGACAAATTTCAAGATGGCAAATGTCAACGATGTCAAATGACAAATGTCACAATGCTAAATGTCAAAAATGAAAAGTGTCAAAAATGACAAATTTCAAGATGGCAAATGTCTAAGATGTCAAATGACAAATGTCACAATGCTAAATGTCAAAAATGAAAAGTGTCACCATGAAAAATGTCAAAAATGACAAATTTCAAGATGGCAAATGTCAAAACTGACAAATGTCACAATGCTAAATGTCAAAAATGAAAAGTGTCACCATAAAAAATGTCAAAAATGACAAATTTCAAGATGGCAAATGTCAAAGATGTCAAATGACAAATGTCACAATGCTAAATGTCAAAAATGACAAATTTCAAGATGGCAAATGTCAAAGATGTCAAATGACAAATGTCACAATGCTAAATGTCAAAAATGAAAAGTGTCACCATGAAAAATGTCAAAAATGACAAATTTCAAGATGGCAAATGTCAAAGATGTCAAATGACAAATGTCACAATGCTAAATGTCAAAAATGAAAAGTGTCACCATGAAAAATGTCAAAAATGACAAATTTCAAGATGGCAAATGTCAAAACTGACAAATGTCACAATGCTAAATGTCAAAAATGAAAAGTGTCACCATGAAAAATGTCAAAAATAACAAATTTCAAGATGGTAAATGTCCAAGATGTCAAATGACAAATGTCACAATGCTAAATGTCAAAAATGAAAAGTGTCACCATGAAAAATGTCAAAAATGACAAATTTCAAAATGGCAAATGTCAAAGATGTCAAATGACAAATGTCACAATGCTAAATGTCAAAAATGATAAGTGTCACCATGAAAAATGTCAAAAATAACAAATTTCAAGATGGCAAATGTCAAAGATGTCAAATGACAAATGTCACAATGCTAAATGTCAAAAATGAAAAGTGTCACCATGAAAAATGTCAAAAATGACAAATTTCAAGATGGCAAATGTCAAAGATGTCAAATGACAAATGTCACAATGCTAAATGTCAAAAATGAAAAGTGTCACCATGAAAAATCTCAAAAATGACAAATTTCAAGATGGCAAATGTCAAAGATGTCAAATGACAAATGTCACAATGCTAAATGTCAAAAATGAAAAGTGTCACCATGAAAAATGTCAAAAATGACAAATTTCAAGATGGCAAATATCAAAGATGTCAAATGACAAATGTCACAATGCTAAATGTCAAAAATGAAAAGTGTTACAATGCTAAATGTCAAAAATGACAAATTTCACGATGGCAAATGTCAAAACTGACAAATGTCACAATGCTAAATGTCAAAAATGAAAAATGTCAAAAATAACAAATTTCAAGTTAGCAAATGTCAAAGATGTCAAATGACAAATGTCACAATGCTAAATGTCAAAAATGACAAATTTCAAGATGGCAAATGTCAAAGATGTCAAATGACAAATGTCACAATGCTAAATGTCAAAAATGAAAAGTGTCACCATGAAAAATGTCAAAAATGACAAGTTTCAAGATGGCAAATGTCAAAGATGTCAAATGACAAATGTCACAATGCTAAATGTCAAAAATGAAAAGTGTCACCATGAAAAATGTCAAAAATGACAAATTTCAAGATGGCAAATGTCAAAACTGACAAATGTCACAATGCTAAATGTCAAAAATGAAAAGTGTCACCATGAAAAATGTCAAAAATGACAAATTTCAAGATGGCAAATGTCAAAGATGTCAAATGACAAATGTCACAATGCTAAATGTCAAAAATGAAAAGTGTCAAAAATGACAAATTTCAAGATGGCAAATGTCTAAGATGTCAAATGACAAATGTCACAATGCTAAATGTCAAAAATGAAAAGTGTCACCATGAAAAGTGTCACTATGAAAAATGTCAAAAATAACAAATTTCAAGATGGCAAATGTCAAAGATGTCAAATGACAAATGTCACAATGCTGAATGTCAAAAATGAAAAGTGTCACCATGAAAAATGTCAAAAATGACAAATTTCAAGATGGCAAATGTCAAAGATGTCAAATGACAAATATCACAATGCTAAATGTCAAAAATGACAAATTTCAAGATGGCAAATGTCAAAGATGTCAAATGACAAATGTCACAATGCTACATGTCAAAAATGAAAAGTGTCACAATGCTAAATGTCAAAAATGACAAATTTCACGATGGCAAATGTCAAAACTGACAAATGTCACAATGCTAAATGTCAAAAATGAAAAATGTCAAAAATAACAAATTTCAAGATAGCAAATGACAAATGTCACAATGCTAAATGTCAAAAAAGACAAATTTCAAGATGGCAAATGTCAAAGATGTCAAATGACAAATGTCACAATGCTAAATGTCAAAAATGAAAAGTGTCACCATGAAAAATGTCAAAAATGACAAATTTCAAGATGGCAAATGTCAAAGATGTCAAATGACAAATGTCACAATGCTAAATGTCAAAAATGAAAAGTGTCACCATGAAAAATGTCAAAAATGACAAATTTCAAGATGGCAAATGTCAAAACTGACAAATGTCACAATGCTAAATGTCAAAAATGATAAGTGTCACCATGAAAAATGTCAAAAATGACAAATTTCAAGATGGCAAATGTCAAAGATGTCAAATGACAAATGTCTCTTTGCTAAATGTCAAAAATGAAAAGTGTCACCATGAAAAATGTCAAAAATGACAAATTTCAAGATGGCAAATGTCAAAGATGTCAAATGACAAATATCACAATGCTAAATGTCAAAAATGACAAATTTCAAGATGGCAAATGTCAAAGATGTCAAATGACAAATGTCACAATGCTACATGTCAAAAATGAAAAGTGTCACAATGCTAAATGTCAAAAATGACAAATTTCACGATGGCAAATGTCAAAACTGACAAATGTCACAATGCTAAATGTCAAAAATGAAAAATGTCAAAAATAACAAATTTCAAGATAGCAAATGTCAAAGATGTCAAATGACAAATGTCACAATGCTAAATGTCAAAAAAGACAAATTTCAAGATGGCAAATGTCAAAGATGTCAAATGACAAATGTCACAATGCTAAATGTCAAAAATGAAAAGTGTCACCATGAAAAATGTCAAAAATGACAAATTTCAAGATGGCAAATGTCAAAGATGTCAAATGACAAATGTCACAATGCTAAATGTCAAAAATGAAAAGTGTCACCATGAAAAATGTCAAAAATGACAAATTTCAAGATGGCAAATGTCAAAACTGACAAATGTCACAATGCTAAATGTCAAAAATGAAAAGTGTCACCATGAAAAATGTCAAAAATGACAAATTTCAAGATGGCAAATGTCAACGATGTCAAATGACAAATGTCACAATGCTAAATGTCAAAAATGAAAAGTGTCAAAAATGACAAATTTCAAGATGGCAAATGTCTAAGATGTCAAATGACAAATGTCACAATGCTAAATGTCAAAAATGAAAAGTGTCACCATGAAAAATGTCAAAAATGACAAATTTCAAGATGGCAAATGTTAAAACTGACAAATGTCACAATGCTAAATGTCAAAAATGAAAAGTGTCACCATAAAAAATGTCAAAAATGACAAATTTCAAGATGGCAAATGTCAAAGATGTCAAATGACAAATGTCACAATGCTAAATGTCAAAAATGAAAAGAGTCACCATGAAAAATGTCAAAAATGACAAATTTTAAGATGGCAAATGTCAAAGATGTCAAATGAGAAATGTGACAATGCTAAATGTCAAAAATGAAAAGTGTCACCATGAAAAATGTCAAAAATAACAAATTTCAAGATGGCAAATGTCAAAGATGTCAAATGACAAATGTCACAATGCTAAATGTCAAAAATGACAAATTTCAAGATGGCAAATGTCAAAGATGTCAAATGACAAATGTCACAATGCTAAATGTCAAAAATGAAAAGTGTCACCATAAAAAATGTCAAAAATGACAAATTTCAAGATGGCAAATGTCAAAGATGTCAAATGACAAATGTCACAATGCTAAATGTTAAAAATGAAAAGTGTCACCATGAAAAATGTCAAAAATGACAAATTTCAAGATGGCAAATGTCAAAACTGACAACTGTCACAATGCTAAATGTCAAAAATAAAAAGTGGCACCATGAAAAATGTCAAAAATGACAAATTTTAAGATGGCAAATGTCAAAGATGTCAAATGACAAATGTCAAAAATGAAAAGTGTCAAAAATAACAAATTTCAAGATGGCAAATGTCAAAGATGTCAAATGACAAATGTCACAATGCTAAATGTCAAAAATGACAAATTTTAAGATGGCAAATGTCAAAGATGTCAAATGACAAATGTCACAATGCTAAATGTCCAAAATGAAAAGTGTCACCATGAAAAATGTCAAAAATGACAAATTTCAAGATGGCAAATGTCAAAGATGTCAAATGACAAATGTCACAATGCTAAATGTCAAAAATGACAAATTTCAAGATGGCAAATGTCAAAGATGTCAAATGACAAATGTCACAATGCTAAATGTCAAAAATGAAAAGTGTCACCATGAAAAATGTCAAAAATGACAAATTTCAAGATGGCAAATGTCAAAGATTTCAAATGACAAATGTCACAATGCTAAATGTCAAAAATGAAAAATGTCACCATGAAAAATGTCAAAAATAACAAATTTCAAGATGGCAAATGTCAAAGATGTTAAATGACAAATGTCACAATGCTAAATGTCAAAAATGAAAAGTGTCACCATGAAAAATGTCAAAAATGACAAATTTCAAGATGGCAAATGTCAAAGATGTCAAATGACAAATGTCACAATGCTAAATGTCAAAAATGAAAAGTGTCACCATGAAAAATGTCAAAAACGACAAATTTCAAGATGGCAAATGTCAAAGATGTCAAATGACAAATGTCACAATGCTAAATGTCAAAAATGAAAATTGTCACCATAAAAAATGTCAAAAATAACAAATTTCAAGATGGCAAATGTCAAAGATGTCAAATGACAAATGTCACAATGCTAAATGTCAAAAATGACAAATTTCAAGATGGCAAATGTCAAAGATGTCAAATGACAAATGTCACAATTCTAAATGTCAAAAATGAAAAGTGTCACCATGAAAAATGTCAAAAATGACAAATTTCAAGATGGCAAGTGTCAAAGATGTCAAATGACAAATGTCACAATGCTAAATGTCAAAAATGAAAAGTGTCACCATGAAAAATGTCAAAAATAAAAAATTTCAAGATGGCAAATGTCAAAGATGTCAAATGACAAATGTCACAATGCTAAATGTCAAAAATGAAAAGTGTCACCATGAAAAATGTCAAAAATGACAAATTTCAAGATGGCAAATGTCAAAGATATAAAATGACAAATATCACAATGCTAAATGTCAAAAATAAAAAGTGTCACCATGAAAAATGTCAAAAATGACAAATTTCAAGATGACAAATGTCAAAGATGTCAAATGACAAATGTTACAATGCTAAATGTCAAAAATGAAAAGTGTCACCATGAAAAATGTCAAAAATAAAAAATTTCAAGATGGCAAATGTCAAAGATGTCAAATGACAAATGTCACAATGCTAAATGTCAAAAATGACAAATTTCAAGATGGCAAATGTCAAAACTGACAAATGTCACAATGCTAAATGTCAAAAATGAAAAGTGTCACCATGAAAAATGTCAAAAATAACAAATTTCAAAAAGGCAAATGTCAAAGATGTCAAATGACAAATATCACAATGCTAAATGTCAAAAATGACAAATTTCAAGATGGCAAATGTCAAAGATGTCAAATGACAAATGTCACAATGCTACATGTCAAAAATGAAAAGTGTCACAATGCTAAATGTCAAAAATGACAAATTTCACGATGGCAAATGTCAAAACTGACAAATGTCACAATGCTAAATGTCAAAAATGAAAAATGTCAAAAATAACAAATTTCAAGATAGCAAATGTCAAAGATGTCAAATGACAAATGTCACAATGCTAAATGTCAAAAAAGACAAATTTCAAGATGGCAAATGTCAAAGATGTCAAATGACAAATGTCACAATGCTAAATGTCAAAAATGAAAAGTGTCACCATGAAAAATGTCAAAAATGACAAATTTCAAGATGGCAAATGTCAAAGATGTCAAATGACAAATGTCACAATGCTAAATGTCAAAAATGAAAAGTGTCACCATGAAAAATGTCAAAAATGACAAATTTCAAGATGGCAAATGTCAAAACTGACAAATGTCACAATGCTAAATGTCAAAAATGAAAAGTGTCACCATGAAAAATGTCAAAAATGACAAATTTCAAGATGGCAAATGTCAACGATGTCAAATGACAAATGTCACAATGCTAAATGTCAAAAATGAAAAGTGTCAAAAATGACAAATTTCAAGATGGCAAATGTCTAAGATGTCAAATGACAAATGTCACAATGCTAAATGTCAAAAATGAAAAGTGTCACCATGAAAAATGTCAAAAATGACAAATTTCAAGATGGCAAATGTTAAAACTGACAAATGTCACAATGCTAAATGTCAAAAATGAAAAGTGTCACCATAAAAAATGTCAAAAATGACAAATTTCAAGATGGCAAATGTCAAAGATGTCAAATGACAAATGTCACAATGCTAAATGTCAAAAATGAAAAGAGTCACCATGAAAAATGTCAAAAATGACAAATTTTAAGATGGCAAATGTCAAAGATGTCAAATGAGAAATGTGACAATGCTAAATGTCAAAAATGAAAAGTGTCACCATGAAAAATGTCAAAAATAACAAATTTCAAGATGGCAAATGTCAAAGATGTCAAATGACAAATGTCACAATGCTAAATGTCAAAAATGACAAATTTCAAGATGGCAAATGTCAAAGATGTCAAATGACAAATGTCACAATGCTAAATGTCAAAAATGAAAAGTGTCACCATAAAAAATGTCAAAAATGACAAATTTCAAGATGGCAAATGTCAAAGATGTCAAATGACAAATGTCACAATGCTAAATGTTAAAAATGAAAAGTGTCACCATGAAAAATGTCAAAAATGACAAATTTCAAGATGGCAAATGTCAAAACTGACAACTGTCACAATGCTAAATGTCAAAAATAAAAAGTGGCACCATGAAAAATGTCAAAAATGACAAATTTTAAGATGGCAAATGTCAAAGATGTCAAATGACAAATGTCACAATGCTAAATGTCAAAAATGAAAAGTGTCAAAAATAACAAATTTCAAGATGGCAAATGTCAAAGATGTCAAATGACAAATGTCACAATGCTAAATGTCAAAAATGACAAATTTTAAGATGGCAAATGTCAAAGATGTCAAATGACAAATGTCACAATGCTAAATGTCCAAAATGAAAAGTGTCACCATGAAAAATGTCAAAAATGACAAATTTCAAGATGGCAAATGTCAAAGATGTCAAATGACAAATGTCACAATGCTAAATGTCAAAAATGACAAATTTCAAGATGGCAAATGTCAAAGATGTCAAATGACAAATGTCACAATGCTAAATGTCAAAAATGAAAAGTGTCACCATGAAAAATGTCAAAAATGACAAATTTCAAGATGGCAAATGTCAAAGATTTCAAATGACAAATGTCACAATGCTAAATGTCAAAAATGAAAAATGTCACCATGAAAAATGTCAAAAATAACAAATTTCAAGATGGCAAATGTCAAAGATGTTAAATGACAAATGTCACAATGCTAAATGTCAAAAATGAAAAGTGTCACCATGAAAAATGTCAAAAATGACAAATTTCAAGATGGCAAATGTCAAAGATGTCAAATGACAAATGTCACAATGCTAAATGTCAAAAATGAAAAGTGTCACCATGAAAAATGTCAAAAACGACAAATTTCAAGATGGCAAATGTCAAAGATGTCAAATGACAAATGTCACAATGCTAAATGTCAAAAATGAAAAGTGTCACCATAAAAAATGTCAAAAATAACAAATTTCAAGATGGCAAATGTCAAAGATGTCAAATGACAAATGTCACAATGCTAAATGTCAAAAATGACAAATTTCAAGATGGCAAATGTCAAAGATGTCAAATGACAAATGTCACAATTCTAAATGTCAAAAATGAAAAGTGTCACCATGAAAAATGTCAAAAATGACAAATTTCAAGATGGCAAGTGTCAAAGATGTCAAATGACAAATGTCACAATGCTAAATGTCAAAAATGAAAAGTGTCACCATGAAAAATGTCAAAAATAAAAAATTTCAAGATGGCAAATGTCAAAGATGTCAAATGACAAATGTCACAATGCTAAATGTCAAAAATGAAAAGTGTCACCATGAAAAATGTCAAAAATGACAAATTTCAAGATGGCAAATGTCAAAGATATAAAATGACAAATATCACAATGCTAAATGTCAAAAATAAAAAGTGTCACCATGAAAAATGTCAAAAATGACAAATTTCAAGATGACAAATGTCAAAGATGTCAAATGACAAATGTTACAATGCTAAATGTCAAAAATGAAAAGTGTCACCATGAAAAATGTCAAAAATAAAAAATTTCAAGATGGCAAATGTCAAAGATGTCAAATGACAAATGTCACAATGCTAAATGTCAAAAATGACAAATTTCAAGATGGCAAATGTCAAAACTGACAAATGTCACAATGCTAAATGTCAAAAATGAAAAGTGTCACCATGAAAAATGTCAAAAATAACAAATTTCAAAAAGGCAAATGTCAAAGATGTCAAATGACAAATGTCACAATGCTAAATGTCAAAAATGACAAATTTCAAGATGGCAAATGTCAAAGATGTCAAATGACAAATGTCACAATGCTAAATGTCAAAAATGAAAAGTGTCACCATGAAAAATGTCAAAAATGACAAATTTCAAGATGGCAAATGTCAAAGATGTCAAATGAGAAATGTGACAATGCTAAATGTCAAAAATGAAAAGTGTCACCATGAAAAATGTCAAAAATAACAAATTTCAAGATGGCAAATGTCAAAGATGTCAAATGACAAATGTCACAATGCTAAATGTCAAAAATGACAAATTTCAAGATGGCAAATGTCAAAAATGTCAAATGACAAATGTCACAATTCTAAATGTCAAAAATGAAAAGTGTCACCATGAAAAATGTCAAAAATGACAAATTTCAAGATGGCAAGTGTCAAAGATGTCAAATGACAAATGTCACAATGCTAAATGTCAAAAATGAAAAGTGTCACCATGAAAAATGTCAAAAATAAAAAATTTCAAGATGGCAAATGTCAAAGATGTCAAATGACAAATGTCACAATGCTAAATGTCAAAAATGAAAAGTGTCACCATGAAAAATGTCAAAAATGACAAATTTCAAGATGGCAAATGTCAAAGATATAAAATGACAAATATCACAATGCTAAATGTCAAAAATAAAAAGTGTCACCATGAAAAATGTCATAAATGACAAATTTCAAGATGACAAATGTCAAAGATGTCAAATGACAAATGTTACAATGCTAAATGTCAAAAATGAAAAGTGTCACCATGAAAAATGTCAAAAATAAAAAATTTCAAGATGGCAAATGTCAAAGATGTCAAATGACAAATGTCACAATGCTAAATGTCAAAAATGACAAATTTCAAGATGGCAAATGTCAAAACTGACAAATGTCACAATGCTAAATGTCAAAAATGAAAAGTGTCACCATGAAAAATGTCAAAAATAACAAATTTCAAAAAGGCAAATGTCAAAGATGTCAAATGACAAATGTCACAATGCTAAATGTCAAAAATGACAAATTTCAAGATGGCAAATGTCAAAGATGTCAAATGACAAATGTCACAATGCTAAATGTCAAAAATGAAAAGTGTCACCATGAAAAATGTCAAAAATGACAAATTTCAAGATGGCAAATGTCAAAGATGTCACATGACAAATGTCACAATGCTAAATGATAAAAATGAAAAGTGTCACCATGAAAAATGTCAAAAATGACAAATTTCAAGATGGCAAATGTCAAAGATGTCAAATGACAAATGTCACAATGCTAAGTGTCAAAAATGAAAAGTGTCAAAAATAATAAATTTCAAGATGGCAAATGTCAAAGATGTCAAATGACAAATGTCACAATGCTAAATGTCAAAAATGACAAATTTTAAGATGGCAAATGTCAAAGATGTCAAATGACAAATGTCACAATGCTAAATGTCAAAAATGAAAAGTGTCACCATGAAAAATGTCAAAAATGACAAATTTCAAGATGGCAAATGTCAAAGATGTCAAATGACAAATGTCACAATGCTAAATGTCAAAAATGACAAATTTCAAGATGGCAAATGTCAAAGATGTCAAATGACAAATGTCACAATGCTAAATGTCAAAAATGAAAAGTGTCACCATGAAAATGTCAAAAATGACAAATTTCAAGATGGCAAATATCAAAGATGTCAAATGACAAATGTCACAATGCTAAATGATAAAAATGAAAAGTGTCACCATGAAAAATGTCAAAAATGACAAATTTCAAGATGGCAAATGTCAAAGATGTCAAATGACAAATGTCACAATGCTAAGTGTCAAAAATGAAAAGTGTCAAAAATAATAAATTTCAAGATGGCAAATGTCAAAGATGTCAAATGACAAATGTCACAATGCTAAATGTCAAAAATGACAAATTTTAAGATGGCAAATGTCAAAGATGTCAAATGACAAATGTCACAATGCTAAATGTCAAAAATGAAAAGTGTCACCATGAAAAATGTCAAAAATGACAAATTTCAAGATGGCAAATGTCAAAGATGTCAAATGACAAATGTCACAATGCTAAATGTCAAAAATGACAAATTTCAAGATGGCAAATGTCAAAGATGTCAAATGACAAATGTCACAATGCTAAATGTCAAAAATGAAAAGTGTCACCATGAAAAATGTCAAAAATGACAAATTTCAAGATGGCAAATGTCAACGATGTCAAATGACAAATGTCACAATGCTAAATGTCAAAAATGAAAAGTGTCACCATGAAAAATGTCAAAAATAACAAATTTCAAGATGGCAAATGTCAAAGCTGTCAAATGACAAATGTCACAATGCTAAATGTCAAAAATGAAAAGTGTCACCATGAAAAATGTCAAAAATGACAAATTTCAAGATGGCAAATGTCAAAGATGTCAAATGACAAATGTCACAATTCTAAATGTCAAAAATGAAAAGTGTCACCATGAAAAATGTCAAAAATGACAAATTTCAAGATGGCAAGTGTCAAAGATGTCAAATGACAAATGTCACAATGCTAAATGTCAAAAATGAAAAGTGTCACCATGAAAAATGTCAAAAATAAAAAATTTCAAGATGGCAAATGTCAAAGATGTCAAATGACAAATGTCACAATGCTAAATGTCAAAAATGAAAAGTGTCACCATGAAAAATGTCAAAAATGACAAATTTCAAGATGGCAAATGTCAAAACTGACAAATGTCACAATGCTAAATGTCAAAAATGATAAGTGTCACCATAAAATGTCAAAAATAACAAATTTCAAGATGGCAAATGTCCAAGATGTCAAATGACAAATGTCACAATTCTAAATGTCAAAAATGAAAAGTGTCACCATGAAAAATGTCAAAAATAACAAATTTCAAGATGGCAAATGTCAAAGATGTCAAATGACAAATGTCACAATGCTAAATGTCAAAAATGAAAAGTGTCACCATGAAAAATGTCAAAAATGACAAATTTCAAGATGGCAAATGTCAAAGATGTCAAATGACAAATGTCACAATGCTAAATGTCAAAAATGATAAGTGTCACCATGAAAAATGTCAAAAATAACAAATTTCAAGATGGCAAATGTCCAAGATGTCAAATGACAAATGTCACAATGCTAAATGTCAAAAATGAAAAGTGTCACCATGAAAAATGTCAAAAATGACAAATTTCAAGATGGCAAATGTCAAAGATGTCAAATGACAAATGTCACAATGCTAAATGTCAAAAATGATAAGTGTCACCATGAAAAATGTCAAAAATAACAAATTTCAAGATGGCAAATGTCAAAGATATAAAATGACAAATATCACAATGCTAAATGTCAAAAATAAAAAGTGTCACCATGAAAAATGTCATAAATGACAAATTTCAAGATGACAAATGTCAAAGATGTCAAATGACAAATGTTACAATGCTAAATGTCAAAAATGAAAAGTGTCACCATGAAAAATGTCAAAAATAAAAAATTTCAAGATGGCAAATGTCAAAGATGTCAAATGACAAATGTCACAATGCTAAATGTCAAAAATGACAAATTTCAAGATGGCAAATGTCAAAACTGACAAATGTCACAATGCTAAATGTCAAAAATGAAAAGTGTCACCATGAAAAATGTCAAAAATAACAAATTTCAAAAAGGCAAATGTCAAAGATGTCAAATGACAAATGTCACAATGCTAAATGTCAAAAATGACAAATTTCAAGATGGCAAATGTCAAAGATGTCAAATGACAAATGTCACAATGCTAAATGTCAAAAATGAAAAGTGTCACCATGAAAAATGTCAAAAATGACAAATTTCAAGATGGCAAATGTCAAAGATGTCACATGACAAATGTCACAATGCTAAATGATAAAAATGAAAAGTGTCACCATGAAAAATGTCAAAAATGACAAATTTCAAGATGGCAAATGTCAAAGATGTCAAATGACAAATGTCACAATGCTAAGTGTCAAAAATGAAAAGTGTCAAAAATAATAAATTTCAAGATGGCAAATGTCAAAGATGTCAAATGACAAATGTCACAATGCTAAATGTCAAAAATGACAAATTTTAAGATGGCAAATGTCAAAGATGTCAAATGACAAATGTCACAATGCTAAATGTCAAAAATGAAAAGTGTCACCATGAAAAATGTCAAAAATGACAAATTTCAAGATGGCAAATGTCAAAGATGTCAAATGACAAATGTCACAATGCTAAATGTCAAAAATGACAAATTTCAAGATGGCAAATGTCAAAGATGTCAAATGACAAATGTCACAATGCTAATTGTCAAAAATGAAAAGTGTCACCATGAAAATGTCAAAAATGACAAATTTCAAGATGGCAAATATCAAAGATGTCAAATGACAAATGTCACAATGCTAAATGATAAAAATGAAAAGTGTCACCATGAAAAATGTCAAAAATGACAAATTTCAAGATGGCAAATGTCAAAGATGTCAAATGACAAATGTCACAATGCTAAGTGTCAAAAATGAAAAGTGTCAAAAATAATAAATTTCAAGATGGCAAATGTCAAAGATGTCAAATGACAAATGTCACAATGCTAAATGTCAAAAATGACAAATTTTAAGATGGCAAATGTCAAAGATGTCAAATGACAAATGTCACAATGCTAAATGTCAAAAATGAAAAGTGTCACCATGAAAAATGTCAAAAATGACAAATTTCAAGATGGCAAATGTCAAAGATGTCAAATGACAAATGTCACAATGCTAAATGTCAAAAATGACAAATTTCAAGATGGCAAATGTCAAAGATGTCAAATGACAAATGTCACAATGCTAAATGTCAAAAATGAAAAGTGTCACCATGAAAAATGTCAAAAATGACAAATTTCAAGATGGCAAATGTCAACGATGTCAAATGACAAATGTCACAATGCTAAATGTCAAAAATGAAAAGTGTCACCATGAAAAATGTCAAAAATAACAAATTTCAAGATGGCAAATGTCAAAGCTGTCAAATGACAAATGTCACAATGCTAAATGTCAAAAATGAAAAGTGTCACCATGAAAAATGTCAAAAATGACAAATTTCAAGATGGCAAATGTCAAAGATGTCAAATGACAAATGTCACAATTCTAAATGTCAAAAATGAAAAGTGTCACCATGAAAAATGTCAAAAATGACAAATTTCAAGATGGCAAGTGTCAAAGATGTCAAATGACAAATGTCACAATGCTAAATGTCAAAAATGAAAAGTGTCACCATGAAAAATGTCAAAAATAAAAAATTTCAAGATGGCAAATGTCAAAGATGTCAAATGACAAATGTCACAATGCTAAATGTCAAAAATGAAAAGTGTCACCATGAAAAATGTCAAAAATGACAAATTTCAAGATGGCAAATGTCAAAACTGACAAATGTCACAATGCTAAATGTCAAAAATGATAAGTGTCACCATAAAATGTCAAAAATAACAAATTTCAAGATGGCAAATGTCCAAGATGTCAAATGACAAATGTCACAATTCTAAATGTCAAAAATGAAAAGTGTCACCATGAAAAATGTCAAAAATAACAAATTTCAAGATGGCAAATGTCAAAGATGTCAAATGACAAATGTCACAATGCTAAATGTCAAAAATGAAAAGTGTCACCATGAAAAATGTCAAAAATGACAAATTTCAAGATGGCAAATGTCAAAGATGTCAAATGACAAATGTCACAATGCTAAATGTCAAAAATGATAAGTGTCACCATGAAAAATGTCAAAAATAACAAATTTCAAGATGGCAAATGTCCAAGATGTCAAATGACAAATGTCACAATGCTAAATGTCAAAAATGAAAAGTGTCACCATGAAAAATGTCAAAAATGACAAATTTCAAGATGGCAAATGTCAAAGATGTCAAATGACAAATGTCACAATGCTAAATGTCAAAAATGATAAGTGTCACCATGAAAAATGTCAAAAATAACAAATTTCAAGATGGCAAATGTCAAAGATGTCAAATGACAAATGTCACAATGCTAAATGTCAAAAATAAAAAGTGTCACCATGAAAAATGTCCAAAATGACAAATTTCAAGATGGCAAATGTCAAAGATGTCAAATGACAAATGTCACAATGCTAAATGTCAAAAATGAAAAAAGTCACCATGAAAAATGTCAAAAATGACAAATTTCAAGATGGCAAATGTCAAAGATGTCAAATGACAAATGTCACAATGCTAAATGTCAAAAATGAAAAGCGTCACCATGAAAAATGACAAATTTCAAGATGGCAAATGTCAAAGATGTCAAATGACAAATGTCACAATGCTAAATGTCAAAAATGAAAAGTGTCACAATGCTAAATGTCAAAAATGACAAATTTCACGATGGCAAATGTCAAAACTGACAAATGTCACAATGCTAAATGTCAAAAATGAAAAATGTCAAAAATAACAAATTTCAAGATAGCAAATGTCAAAGATGTCAAATGACAAATGTCACAATGCTAAATGTCAAAAATGACAAATTTCAAGATGGCAAATGTCAAAGATGTCAAATGACAAATGTCACAATGCTAAATGTCAAAAATGAAAAGTGTCACCATGAAAAATGTCAAAAATAAAAAATTTCAAGATGGCAAATGTCAAAGATGTCAAATGACAAATGTCACAATGCTAAATGTCAAAAATGAAAAGTGTCACCATGAAAAATGTCAAAAATGACAAATTTCAAGATGGCAAATGTCAAAGATATAAAATGACAAATATCACAATGCTAAATGTCAAAAATGACAAATTTCAAGATGGCAAATATCAAAGATGTCAAATGACAAATGTCACAATGCTAAATGTCAAAAATAAAAAGTGTCACCATGAAAAATGTCAAAAATGACAAATTTCAAGATGACAAATATCAAAGATGTCAAATGACAAATGTCACAATGCTAAATGTCAAAAATGACAAATTTCAAGATGGCAAATGTCAAAACTGACAAATGTCACAATGCTAAATGTCAAAAATGAAAAGTGTCACCATGAAAAATGTCAAAAATAACAAATTTCAAAAAGGCAAATGTCAAAGATGTCAAATGACAAATGTCACAATGCTAAATGTCAAAAATGACAAATTTCAAGATGGCAAATGTCAAAGATGTCAAATGACAAATGTCACAATGCCAAATGTCAAAAATGAAAAGTGTCACCATGAAAAATGTCAAAAATGACAAATTTCAAGATGGCAAATGTCAAAGATGTCAAATGACAAATGTCACAATGCTAAGTGTCAAAAATGAAAAGTGTCAAAAATAATAAATTTCAAGATGGCAAATGTCAAAGATGTCAAATGACAAATGTCACAATGCTAAATGTCAAAAATGACAAATTTTAAGATGGCAAATGTCAAAGATGTCAAATGACAAATGTCACAATGCTAAATGTCAAAAATGAAAAGTGTCACCATGAAAAATGTCAAAAATGACAAATTTCAAGATGGCAAATGTCAAAGATGTCAAATGACAAATGTCACAATGCTAAATGTCAAAAATGACAAATTTCAAGATGGCAAATGTCAAAGATGTCAAATGACAAATGTCACAATGCTAAATGTCAAAAATGAAAAGTGTCAACATGAAAAATGTCAAAAATAACAAATTTCAAGATGGCAAATGTCAAAGATGTCAAATGACAAATGTCACAATGCTAAATGTCAAAAATGAAAAGTGTCACCATGAAAAATGTCAAAAATGACAAATTTCAAGATGGCAAATGTCAAAGATGTCAAATGACAAATGTCACAATTCTTAATGTCAAAAATGAAAAGTGTCACCATGAAAAATGTCAAAAATGACAAATTTCAAGATGGCAAGTGTCAAAGATGTCAAATGACAAATGTCACAATGCTAAATGTCAAAAATGAAAAGTGTCACCATGAAAAATGTCAAAAATAAAAAATTTCAAGATGGCAAATGTCAAAGATGTCAAATGACAAATGTCACAATGCTAAATGTCAAAAATGAAAAGTGTCACCATGAAAAATGTCAAAAATGACAAATTTCAAGATGGCAAATGTCAAAACTGACAAATGTCACAATGCTAAATGTCAAAAATGATAAGTGTCACCATGAAAAATGTCAAAAATAACAAATTTCAAGATGGCAAATGTCCAAGATGTCAAATGACAAATGTCACAATGCTAAATGTCAAAAATGAAAAGTGTCACCATGAAAAATGTCAAAAATGACAAATTTCAAGATGGCAAATGTCAAAGATGTCAAATGACAAATGTCACAATGCTAAATGTCAAAAATGATAAGTGTCACCATGAAAAATGTCAAAAATAACAAATTTCAAGATGGCAAATGTCAAAGATGTCAAATGACAAATGTCACAATGCTAAATGTCAAAAATGAAAAAAGTCACCATGAAAAATGTCAAAAATGACAAATTTCAAGATGGCAAATGTCAACGATGTCAAATGACAAATGTCACAATGCTAAATGTCAAAAATGAAAAGTGTCACCATGAAAAATGTCAAAAATAACAAATTTCAAGATGGCAAATGTCAAAGCTGTCAAATGACAAATGTCACAATGCTAAATGTCAAAAATGAAAAGTGTCACCATGAAAAATGTCAAAAATGACAAATTTCAAGATGGCAAATGTCAAAGATGTCAAATGACAAATGTCACAATTCTAAATGTCAAAAATGAAAAGTGTCACCATGAAAAATGTCAAAAATGACAAATTTCAAGATGGCAAGTGTCAAAGATGTCAAATGACAAATGTCACAATGCTAAATGTCAAAAATGAAAAGTGTCACCATGAAAAATGTCAAAAATAAAAAATTTCAAGATGGCAAATGTCAAAGATGTCAAATGACAAATGTCACAATGCTAAATGTCAAAAATGAAAAGTGTCACCATGAAAAATGTCAAAAATGACAAATTTCAAGATGGCAAATGTCAAAACTGACAAATGTCACAATGCTAAATGTCAAAAATGATAAGTGTCACCATAAAATGTCAAAAATAACAAATTTCAAGATGGCAAATGTCCAAGATGTCAAATGACAAATGTCACAATTCTAAATGTCAAAAATGAAAAGTGTCACCATGAAAAATGTCAAAAATAACAAATTTCAAGATGGCAAATGTCAAAGATGTCAAATGACAAATGTCACAATGCTAAATGTCAAAAATGAAAAGTGTCACCATGAAAAATGTCAAAAATGACAAATTTCAAGATGGCAAATGTCAAAGATGTCAAATGACAAATGTCACAATGCTAAATGTCAAAAATGATAAGTGTCACCATGAAAAATGTCAAAAATAACAAATTTCAAGATGGCAAATGTCCAAGATGTCAAATGACAAATGTCACAATGCTAAATGTCAAAAATGAAAAGTGTCACCATGAAAAATGTCAAAAATGACAAATTTCAAGATGGCAAATGTCAAAGATGTCAAATGACAAATGTCACAATGCTAAATGTCAAAAATGATAAGTGTCACCATGAAAAATGTCAAAAATAACAAATTTCAAGATGGCAAATGTCAAAGATGTCAAATGACAAATGTCACAATGCTAAATGTCAAAAATAAAAAGTGTCACCATGAAAAATGTCCAAAATGACAAATTTCAAGATGGCAAATGTCAAAGATGTCAAATGACAAATGTCACAATGCTAAATGTCAAAAATGAAAAAAGTCACCATGAAAAATGTCAAAAATGACAAATTTCAAGATGGCAAATGTCAAAGATGTCAAATGACAAATGTCGCAATGCTAAATGTCAAAAATGAAAAGCGTCACCATGAAAAATGACAAATTTCAAGATGGCAAATGTCAAAGATGTCAAATGACAAATGTCACAATGCTAAATGTCAAAAATGAAAAGTGTCACAATGCTAAATGTCAAAAATGACAAATTTCACGATGGCAAATGTCAAAACTGACAAATGTCACAATGCTAAATGTCAAAAATGAAAAATGTCAAAAATAACAAATTTCAAGATAGCAAATGTCAAAGATGTCAAATGACAAATGTCACAATGCTAAATGTCAAAAATGACAAATTTCAAGATGGCAAATGTCAAAGATGTCAAATGACAAATGTCACAATGCTAAATGTCAAAAATGAAAAGTGTCACCATGAAAAATGTCAAAAATAAAAAATTTCAAGATGGCAAATGTCAAAGATGTCAAATGACAAATGTCACAATGCTAAATGTCAAAAATGAAAAGTGTCACCATGAAAAATGTCAAAAATGACAAATTTCAAGATGGCAAATGTCAAAGATATAAAATGACAAATATCACAATGCTAAATGTCAAAAATGACAAATTTCAAGATGGCAAATATCAAAGATGTCAAATGACAAATGTCACAATGCTAAATGTCAAAAATAAAAAGTGTCACCATGAAAAATGTCAAAAATGACAAATTTCAAGATGACAAATATCAAAGATGTCAAATGACAAATGTCACAATGCTAAATGTCAAAAATGACAAATTTCAAGATGGCAAATGTCAAAACTGACAAATGTCACAATGCTAAATGTCAAAAATGAAAAGTGTCACCATGAAAAATGTCAAAAATAACAAATTTCAAAAAGGCAAATGTCAAAGATGTCAAATGACAAATGTCACAATGCTAAATGTCAAAAATGACAAATTTCAAGATGGCAAATGTCAAAGATGTCAAATGACAAATGTCACAATGCTAAATGTCAAAAATGAAAAGTGTCACCATGAAAAATGTCAAAAATGACAAATTTCAAGATGGCAAATGTCAAAGATGTCAAATGACAAATGTCACAATGCTAAATGATAAAAATGAAAAGTGTCACCATGAAAAATGTCAAAAATGACAAATTTCAAGATGGCAAATGTCAAAGATGTCAAATGACAAATGTCACAATGCTAAGTGTCAAAAATGAAAAGTGTCAAAAATAATAAATTTCAAGATGGCAAATGTCAAAGATGTCAAATGACAAATGTCACAATGCTAAATGTCAAAAATGACAAATTTTAAGATGGCAAATGTCAAAGATGTCAAATGACAAATGTCACAATGCTAAATGTCAAAAATGAAAAGTGTCACCATGAAAAATGTCAAAAATGACAAATTTCAAGATGGCAAATGTCAAAGATGTCAAATGACAAATGTCACAATGCTAAATGTCAAAAATGACAAATTTCAAGATGGCAAATGTCAAAGATGTCAAATGACAAATGTCACAATGCTAAATGTCAAAAATGAAAAGTGTCAACATGAAAAATGTCAAAAATAACAAATTTCAAGATGGCAAATGTCAAAGATGTCAAATGACAAATGTCACAATGCTAAATGTCAAAAATGAAAAGTGTCACCATGAAAAATGTCAAAAATGACAAATTTCAAGATGGCAAATGTCAAAGATGTCAAATGACAAATGTCACAATTCTTAATGTCAAAAATGAAAAGTGTCACCATGAAAAATGTCAAAAATGACAAATTTCAAGATGGCAAGTGTCAAAGATGTCAAATGACAAATGTCACAATGCTAAATGTCAAAAATGAAAAGTGTCACCATAAAAAATGTCAAAAATAAAAAATTTCAAGATGGCAAATGTCAAAGATGTCAAATGACAAATGTCACAATGCTAAATGTCAAAAATGAAAAGTGTCACCATGAAAAATGTCAAAAATGACAAATTTCAAGATGGCAAATGTCAAAACTGACAAATGTCACAATGCTAAATGTCAAAAATGATAAGTGTCACCATGAAAAATGTCAAAAATAACAAATTTCAAGATGGCAAATGTCCAAGATGTCAAATGACAAATGTCACAATGCTAAATGTCAAAAATGAAAAGTGTCACCATGAAAAATGTCAAAAATGACAAATTTCAAGATGGCAAATGTCAAAGATGTCAAATGACAAATGTCACAATGCTAAATGTCAAAAATGATAAGTGTCACCATGAAAAATGTCAAAAATAACAAATTTCAAGATGGCAAATGTCAAAGATGTCAAATGACAAATGTCACAATGCTAAATGTCAAAAATGAAAAAAGTCACCATGAAAAATGTCAAAAATGACAAATTTCAAGATGGCAAATGTCAAAGATGTCAAATGACAAATGTCACAATGCTAAATGTCAAAAATGAAAAGCGTCACCATGAAAAATGACAAATTTCAAGATGGCAAATGTCAAAGATGTCAAATGACAAATGTCACAATGCTAAATGTCAAAAATGAAAAGTGTCACAATGCTAAATGTCAAAAATGACAAATTTCACGATGGCAAATGTCAAAACTGACAAATGTCACAATGCTAAATGTCAAAAATGAAAAAAGTCAAAAATAACAAATTTCAAGATAGCAAATGTCAAAGATGTCAAATGACAAATGTCACAATGCTAAATGTCAAAAATGACAAATTTCAAGATGGCAAATGTCAAAGATGTCAAATGACAAATGTCACAATGCTAAATGTCAAAAATGAAAAGTGTCACCATGAAAAATGTCAAAAATGACAAATTTCAAGAGGGCAAATGTCAAAGATGTCAAATGACAAATGTCACAATGCTAAATGTCAAAAATGAAAAGTGTCACCATGAAAAATGTCAAAAATGACAAATTTCAAGATGGCAAATGTCAAAACTGACAAATGTCACAATGCTAAATGTCAAAAATGAAAAGTGTCACCATGAAAAATGTCAAAAATAACAAATTTCAAGATGGTAAATGTCCAAGATGTCAAATGACAAATGTCACAATGCTAAATGTCAAAAATGAAAAGTGTCACCATGAAAAATGTCAAAAATGACAAATTTCAAGATGGCAAATGTCAAAGATGTCAAATGACAAATGTCACAATGCTAAATGTCAAAAATGACAAATTTCAAGATAGCAAATGTCAAAGATGTCAAATGACAAATGTCACAATGCTAAATGTCAAAAATGAAAAGTGTCACCATGAAAAATGTCAAAAATGACAAATTTCAAGATGGCAAATGTCAAAGATGTCAAATGACAAATGTCACAATGCTAAATGTCAAAAATGAAAAGTGTCACCATGAAAAATGTCAAAAATGACAAATTTCAAGATGGCAAATGTCAAAACTGACAAATGTCACAATGCTAAATGTCAAAAATGAAAAGTGTCACCATGAAAAATGTCAAAAATAACAAATTTCAAGATGGTAAATGTCCAAGATGTCAAATGACAAATGTCACAATGCTAAATGTCAAAAATGAAAAGTGTCACCATGAAAAATGTCAAAAATGACAAATTTCAAGATGGCAAATGTCAAAGATGTCAAATGACAAATGTCACAATGCTAAATCTCAAAAATGAAAAGTGTCACCATGAAAAATGTCAAAAATAACAAATTTCAAGATGGCAAATGCCAAAGATGTCAAATGACAAATGTCACAATGCTAAATGTCAAAAATGAAAAGTGTCACCATGAAAAATGTCAAAAATGACAAATTTCAAGATGGCAAATGTCAAAACTGACAAATGTCACAATGCTAAATGTCAAAAATGAAAAGTGTCACCATGAAAAATGTCAAAAATGACAAATTTCAAGATGGCAAATGTCAAAGATGTCAAATGACAAATGTCACAATGCTAAATGTCAAAAATAAAAAGTGTCAAAAATGACAAATTTCAAGATGGCAAATGTCTAAGATGTCAAATGACAAATGTCACAATGCTAAATGTCAAAAATGACAAATTTCAAGATGGCAAATATCAAAGATGTCAAATGACAAATGTCACAATGCTAAATGTCAAAAATAAAAAGTGTCACCATGAAAAATGTCAAAAATGACAAATTTCAAGATGACAAATGTCAAAGATGTCAAATGACAAATGTCACAATGCTAAATGTCAAAAATGAAAAGTGTCACCATGAAAAATGTCAAAAATAACAAATTTCAAGATGGCAAATGTCAAAGATGTCAAATGACAAATGTCACAATGCTAAATGTCAAAAATGACAAATTTCAAGATGGCAAATGTCAAAGATGTCAAATGACAAATGTCACAATGCTAAATGTCAAAAATGAAAAGTGTCACCATGAAAAATGTCAAAAATGACAAATTTCAAGATGGCAAATGTCAAAGATGTCAAATGACAAATGTCACAATGCTAAATGTTAAAAATGAAAAGTGTCACCATGAAAAATGTCAAAAATGACAAATTTCAAGATGGCAAATGTCAAAGATGTCAAATGACAAATGTCACAATGCTAAGTGTCAAAAATAAAAAGTGTCACCATGAAAAATGTCAAAAATGACAAATTTCAAGATGGCAAATGTCAAAGATGTCAAATGACAAATGTCACAATGCTAAATGTCAAAAATAAAAAGTGTCACCATGAAAAATGTCAAAAATGACAAATTTCAAGATGGCAAATGTCAAAGATGTCAAATGACAAATGTCACAATGCTAAATGTTAAAAATGAAAAGTGTCACCATGAAAAATGTCAAAAATGACAAATTTCAAGATGGCAAATGTCCTCTTCTTCTTCTTCTTCTTCTTTTTGGCCTCTGCTATTATGTATGCAATTGGCCAGCACATTTAGTTTGTTTGTTCCAGGGCCATCAGCGATGAGTCTGAGCTGTTAGCTCATACCCTGTAGATCTTTGTACTTTTTTTTTTTGTTTTTTTTTTTTATATTTATAATAAATTAAAGGTTATTAGCCAGACAATACAATAAAGGTTAAGACTCTTCTCTCTCCGGGGCAACGGCAAGATGGCAAATGTCAAAACTGACAAATGTCACAATGCTAAATGTCAAAAATGAAAAGTGTCACCATGAAAAATGTCAAAAATGACAAATTTCAAGATGGCAAATGTCAAAGATGTCAAATGACAAATGTCACAATGCTAAATGTCAAAAATGAAAAGTGTCACAAATAACAAATTTCAAGATGGCAAATGTCAAAGATGTCAAATGACAAATGTCACAATGCTTAATGTCAAAAATGAAAAGCGTCACCATGAAAAATGTCAAAAATGACAAATTTCAAGATGGCAAATGTCAAAGATGTCAAATGACAAATGTCACAATGCTAAATGTCAAAAATGAAAAGTGTCACCATGAAAAATGTCAAAAATGACAAATTTCAAGATGGCAAATGTCAAAGATGTCAAATGACAAATGTCACAATGCTAAATGTCAAAAATGAAAAGTGTCACAATGCTAAATGTCAAAAATGACAAATTTCAAGATGGCAAATGTCAAAACTGACAAATGTCACAATGCTAAATGTCAAAAATGAAAAGTGTCAACATGAAAAATGTGAAAAATAACAAATTTCAAGATAGAAAATGTCAAAGATGTCAAATGACAAATGTCACAATGCTAAATGTCAAAAATGACAAATTTCAAGATGGCAAATGTCAAAGATGTCAAATGACAAATGTCACAATGCTAAATGTCAAAAATGAAAAGTGTCACCATGAAAAATGTCAAAAATGACAAATTTCAAGATGGCAAATGTCAAAGATGTCAAATGACAAATGTCACAATGCTAAATGTCAAAAATGAAAAGTGTCACAATGCTAAATGTCAAAAATGACAAATTTCAAGATGGCAAATGTCAAAACTGACAAATGTCACAATGCTAAATGTCAAAAATGAAAAGTGTCACCATGAAAAATGTCAAAAATAACAAATTTCAAGATAGCAAATGTCAAAGATGTCAAATGACAAATGTCACAATGCTAAATGTCAAAAATGACAAATTTCAAGATGGCAAATGTCAAAGATGACAAATGACAAATGTCACAATGCTAAATGAAAAAAATGAAAAGTGTCACCATAAAAAATGTCAAAAATGACAAATTTCAAGATGGCAAATGTCACAATGCTAAATGTCAAAAATGAAAAGTGTCACCATGAAAAATGTCAAAAATGACAAATTTCAAGATGGCAAATGTCAAAACTGACAAATGTCACAATGCTAAATGTCAAAAATGAAAAGTGTCACCATGAAAAATGTCAAAAATGAACAATTTCAAGATGACAAATGTCAAAGATGTCAAATGACAAATGTCACAATGCTAAATGTCAAAAATGAAAAGTGTCAAAAATGAAAAATTTCAAGATGGCAAATGTCTAAGATGTCAAATAACAAATGTCACAATGCTAAATGTCAAAAATGAAAAGTGTCACCATGAAAAATGTCAAAAATGACAAATTTCAAGATGGCAGATATCAAAACTGACAAATGTCACAATGCTAAATGTCAAAAATGAAAAGTGTCACCATGAAAAATGTCAAAAATGACAAATTTCAAGATGGCAGATGTCAAAACTGACAAATGTCACAATGCTAAATGTCAAAAATGAAAAGTGTCACCATGAAAAATATCAAAAATGACAAATTTCAAGATGGCAAATGTCAAAGATGTCAAATGACAAATGTCACAATGCTAAATGTCAAAAATGAAAAGTGTCACCATGAAAAATGTCAAAAATGACAAATTTCAAGATGGCAAATGTCAAAGATGTCAAATGAGAAATGTCACAATGCTAAATGTCAAAAATAAAAAGTGTCACCATGAAAAATGTCAAAAATAACAAATTTCAAGATGGCAAATGTCAAAGATGTCAAATGACAAATGTCACAATGCTAAATGTCAAAAATGAAAAGTGTCACCATGAAAAATGTCAAAAATGACAAATTTCAAGATGGCAAATGTCAAAGATGTCAAATGACAAATATCACAATGCTAAATGTCAAAAATGACAAATTTCAAGATGGCAAATGACAAATGTCACAATGCTAAATGTCAAAAATAAAAAGTGTCACCATGAAAAATGTAAAAATGACAAATTTCAAGATGGCAAATGTCAAAGATGTCAAATGACAAATGTCACAATGCTAAATGTCAAAAATGAAAAGTGTCACCATGAAAAATGTCAAAAATGACAAATTTCAAGATGGCAAATGTCAAAGATGTCAAATGACAAATGTCACAATGCTAAATGTCAAAAATGACAAATTTGAAGATGGCAAATGTCAAAACTGACAAATGTCACAATGCTAAATGTCAAAAATGAAAAGTGTCACCATGAAAAATGTCAAAAATAACAAATTTCAAGATGGCAAATGTCAAAGATGTCAAATGACAAATGTCACAATGCTAAATGTCAAAAATGACAAATTTCAAGATGGCAAATGTCAAAGATGTCAAATGACAAATGTCACAATGCTAAATGTCAAAAATGACAAATTTCAAGATGACAAATGTCAAAGATGTCAAATGACAAATGTCACAATGCTAAATGTCAAAAATGACAAATTTGAAGATGGCAAATGTCAAAACTGACAAATGTCACAATGCTAAATGTCAAAAATGAAAAGTGTCACCATGAAAAATGTCAAAAATAACAAATTTCAAGATGGCAAATGTCAAAGATGTCAAATGACAAATGTCACAATGCTAAATGTCAAAAATGACAAATTTCAAGATGGCAAATGTCAAAGATGTCAAATGACAAATGTCACAATGCTAAATGTCAAAAATGAAAAGTGTCACCATAAAAAATGTCAAAAATGACAAATTTCAAGATGGCAAATGTCAAAGATGTCAAATGACAAATGTCACAATGCTAAATGTTAAAAATGATAAGTGTCACCATGAAAAATGACAAAAATAACAAATTTCAAGATGGCAAATGTCAAAACTGACAAATGTCACAATGCTAAATGTCAAAAATGAAAAGTGTCACCATGAAAAATGTCAAAAATGACAAATTTCAAGATGGCAAATGTCAAAGATGTCAAATGACAAATGTCACAATGCTAAATGTCAAAAATGAAAAGTGTCAAAAATAACAAATTTCAAGATGGCAAATGTCAAAGATGTCAAATGACAAATGTCACAATGCTAAATGTCAAAAATGACAAATTTTAAGATGGCAAATGTCAAAGATGTCAAATGACAAATGTCACAATGCTAAATGTCAAAAATAAAAAGTGTCACCATGAAAAATGTAAAAATGACAAATTTCAAGATGGCAAATGTCAAAGATGTCAAATGACAAATGTCACAATGCTAAATGTCAAAAATGAAAAGTGTCACCATGAAAAATGTCAAAAATGACAAATTTCAAGATGGCAAATGTCAAAGATGTCAAATGACAAATGTTACAATGCTAAATGTCAAATATAAAAAGTGTCACTATGAAAAATGTCAAAAATGACAAATTTCAAGATGGCAAATGTCAAAGATGTCAAATGAAAAATGTCACAATGCTAAATGTCAAAAATGAAAAGTGTCACCATGAAAAATGTCAAAAATGACAAATTTCAAGATAGCAAATGTCAAAGATGTCGAATATGACAAATGTCACAATGCTAAATGTCAAAAATGAAAAGTGTCACCATGAAAAATGTCAAAAATTACAAATTTCAAGATGGCAAATGTCAAAGATGTCAAATGACAAATGTCACAATGCTAAATGTCAAAAATGAAAAGTGTCACCATGAAAAATGTCAAAAATGACAAATTTCAAGATGGCAAATGTCAAAGATGTCAAATGACAAATGTCACAATGCTAAATGTCAAAAATGAAAAGTGTCACCATGAAAAATGTCAAAAATGACAAATTTCAAGATGGCAAATGTCAAAGATGTCAAATGACAAATGTTACAATGCTAAATGTCAAAATGAAAAGTGTCACCATGAAAAATGTCAAAAATGACAAATTTCAAGATGGCAAATGTCAAAGATGTCAAATGACAAATGTCACAATGCTAAATGTCAAAAATGAAAAGTGTCACCATGAAAAATGTCAAAAATAACAAATTTCAAGATGGCAAATGTCAAAGATGTCAAATGACAAATGTCACAATGCTAAATGTCAAAAATGAAAAGTGTCACCATGAAAAATGTCAAAAATGACAAATTTCAAGATGGCAAATGTCAAAACTGACAAATGTCTTAATGCTAAATGTCAAAAATGAAAAGTGTCACCATGAAAAATGTCAAAAATGACAAATTTCAAGATGGCAAATGTCAAAGATGTCAAATGACAAATGTCACAATGCTAAATGTCAAAAATGAAAAGTGTCAAAAATGACAAATTTCAAGATTGCAAATGTCTAAGATGTCAAATGACAAATGTCACAATGCTAAATGTCAAAAATGAAAAGTGTCACCATGAAAAATGTCAAAAATGACAAATTTCAAGATGGCAAATGTCAAAACTGACAAATGTCACAATGCTAAATGTCAAAAATGAAAAGTGTCACCATGAAAAATGTCAAAAATGACAAATTTCAAGATGGCAAATGTCAAAGATGTCAAATGACAAATGTCACAATGCTAAATGTCAAAAATGAAAAGTGTCACCATGAAAAATGTCAAAAATGACAAATTTCAAGATGGCAAATGTCAAAGATGTCAAATGACAAATGTTACAATGCTAAATGTCAAATATAAAAAGTGTCACTATGAAAAATGTCAAAAATGACAAATTTCAAGATGGCAAATGTCAAAGATGTCAAATGAAAAATGTCACAATGCTAAATGTCAAAAATGAAAAGTGTCACCATGAAAAATGTCAAAAATGACAAATTTCAAGATAGCAAATGTCAAAGATGTCGAATATGACAAATGTCACAATGCTAAATGTCAAAAATGAAAAGTGTCACCATGAAAAATGTCAAAAATTACAAATTTCAAGATGGCAAATGTCAAAGATGTCAAATGACAAATGTCACAATGCTAAATGTCAAAAATGAAAAGTGTCACCATGAAAAATGTCAAAAATGACAAATTTCAAGATGGCAAATGTCAAAGATGTCAAATGACAAATGTCACAATGCTAAATGTCAAAAATGAAAAGTGTCACCATGAAAAATGTCAAAAATGACAAATTTCAAGATGGCAAATGTCAAAGATGTCAAATGACAAATGTTACAATGCTAAATGTCAAAATGAAAAGTGTCACCATGAAAAATGTCAAAAATGACAAATTTCAAGATGGCAAATGTCAAAGATGTCAAATGACAAATGTCACAATGCTAAATGTCAAAAATGAAAAGTGTCACCATGAAAAATGTCAAAAATAACAAATTTCAAGATGGCAAATGTCAAAGATGTCAAATGACAAATGTCACAATGCTAAATGTCAAAAATGAAAAGTGTCACCATGAAAAATGTCAAAAATGACAAATTTCAAGATGGCAAATGTCAAAACTGACAAATGTCTTAATGCTAAATGTCAAAAATGAAAAGTGTCACCATGAAAAATGTCAAAAATGACAAATTTCAAGATGGCAAATGTCAAAGATGTCAAATGACAAATGTCACAATGCTAAATGTCAAAAATGAAAAGTGTCAAAAATGACAAATTTCAAGATTGCAAATGTCTAAGATGTCAAATGACAAATGTCACAATGCTAAATGTCAAAAATGAAAAGTGTCACCATGAAAAATGTCAAAAATGACAAATTTCAAGATGGCAAATGTCAAAACTGACAAATGTCACAATGCTAAATGTCAAAAATGAAAAGTGTCACCATGAAAAATGTCAAAAATGACAAATTTCAAGATGGCAAATGTCAAAGATGTCAAATGACAAATGTCACAATGCTAAATGTCAAAAATGAAAAGTGTCAAAAATGACAAATTTCAAGATGGCAAATGTCTAAGATGTCAAATGACAAATGTCACAATGCTAAATGTCAAAAATGAAAAGTGTCACCATGAAAAATGTCAAAAATGACAAATTTCAAGATGGCAAATGTCAAAACTGACAAATGTCACAATGCTACATGTCAAAAATGAAAAGTATGACCATGAAAAATGTCAAAAATGACAAATTTTAAGATGGCAAATGTCAAAGATGTCAAATGACAAATGTCACAATTCTAAATGTCAAAAATGAAAAGTGTCACCATGAAAAATGTCAAAAATGACAAATTTCAAGATGGCAAGTGTCAAAGATGTCAAATGACAAATGTCACAATGCTAAATGTCAAAAATGAAAAGTGTCACCATGAAAAATGTCAAAAATAAAAAATTTCAAGATGGCAAATGTCAAAGATATAAAATGACAAATATCACAATGCTAAATGTCAAAAATGACAAATTTCAAGATGGCAAATATCAAAGATGTCAAATGACAAATGTCACAATGCTAAATGTCAAAAATAAAAAGTGTCACCATGAAAAATGTCAAAAATGACAAATTTCAAGATGACAAATGTCAAAGATGTCAAATGACAAATGTCACAATGCTAAATGTCAAAAATGACAAATTTCAAGATGGCAAATGTCAAAACTGACAAATGTCACAATGCTAAATGTCAAAAATGAAAAGTGTCACCATGAAAAATGTCAAAAATAACAAATTTCAAGATGGCAAATGTCAAAGATGTCAAATGACAAATGTCACAATGCTAAATGTCAAAAATGAAAAGTGTCACCATGAAAAATGTCAAAAATGACAAATTTCAAGATGGCAAATGTCAAAGATATAAAATGACAAATATCACAATGCTAAATGTCAAAAATGACAAATTTCAAGATGGCAAATATCAAAGATGTCAAATGACAAATGTCACAATGCTAAATGTCAAAAATAAAAAGTGTCACCATGAAAAATGTCAAAAATGACAAATTTCAAGATGACAAATGTCAAAGATGTCAAATGACAAATGTCACAATGCTAAATGTCAAAAATGACAAATTTCAAGATGGCAAATGTCAAAACTGACAAATGTCACAATGCTAAATGTCAAAAATGAAAAGTGTCACCATGAAAAATGTCAAAAATAACAAATTTCAAGATGGCAAATGTCAAAGATGTCAAATGACAAATGTCACAATGCTAAATGTCAAAAATGACAAATTTCAAGATGGCAAATGTCAAAGATGTCAAATGACAAATGTCACAATGCTAAATGTCAAAAATGAAAAGTGTCACCATGAAAAATGTCAAAAATGACAAATTTCAAGATGGCAAATGTCAAAGATGTCAAATGACAAATGTCACAATGCTAAATGATAAAAATGAAAAGTGTCACCATGAAAAATGTCAAAAATGATAAATTTCAAGATGGCAAATGTCAAAGATGTCAAATAACAAATGTCACAATGCTAAGTGTCAAAAATGAAAAGTGTCAAAAATAATAAATTTCAAGATGGCAAATGTCAAAGATGTCAAATGACAAATGTCACAATGCTAAATGTCAAAAATGACAAGTTTTAAGATGGCAAATGTCAAAGATGTCAAATGACAAATGTCAAAAGTGAAAAGTGTCACCATGAAAAATGTCAAAAATGACAAATTTCAAGATGGCAAATGTCAAAGATGTCAAATGACAAATGTCACAATGCTAAATGTCAAAAATGACAAATTTCAAGATGGCAAATGTCAAAGATGTCAAATGACAAATGTCACAATGCTAAATGTCAAAAATGAAAAGTGTCACCATGAAAAATGTCAAAAATGACAAATTTCAAGATGGCAAATGTCAACGATGTCAAATGACAAATGTCACAATGCTAAATGTCAAAAATGAAAAGTGTCACCATGAAAAATGTCAAAAATATTAAATTTCAAGATGGCAAATGTCAAAGATGTCAAATGACAAATGTCACAATGCTAAATGTCAAAAATGAAAAGTGTCACCATGAAAAATGTCAAAAATGACAAATTTCAAGATGGCAAATGTCAAAGATGTCAAATAACAAATGTCACAATGCTAAATGTCAAAAATGAAAAGTGTCACCATGAAAAATGTCAAAAATGACAAATTTCAAGATGGCAAATGTTAAAGATGTCAAATGACAAATGTCACAATGCTAAATGTCAAAAATGAAAAGTGTCACCATAAAAAATGTCAAAAATAACAAATTTCAAGATGGCAAATGTCAAAGATGTCAAATGACAAATGTCACAATGCTAAATGTCAAAAATGAAAAGTGTCACCATGAAAAATGTCAAAAATGACAAATTTCAAGATGGCAAATGTCAAAACTGACAAATGTCACAATGCTAAATGTCAAAAATAATAAGTGTCACCATGAAAAATGTCAAAAATAACAAATTTCAAGATGGCAAATGTCCAAGATGTCAAATGACAAATGTCACAATGCTAAATGTCAAAAATGAAAAGTGTCACCATGAAAAATGTCAAAAATGACAAATTTCAAGATGGCAAATGTCAAAGATGTCAAATGACAAATGTCACAATGCTAAATGTCAAAAATGAGAAGTGTCACCATGAAAAATGTCAAAAATAACAAATTTCAAGATGGCAAATGTCAAAGATGTCAAATGACAAATGTCACAATGCTAAATGTCAAAAATGAAAAGTGTCACCATGAAAAATGTCAAAAATGACAAATTTCAAGATGGCAAATGTCAAAGATGTCAAATGACAAATGTCACAATGCTAAATGTCAAAAATGAAAAAAGTCACCATGAAAAATGTCAAAAATGACAAATTTCAAGATGGCAAATGTCAAAGATGTCAAATGACAAATGTCACAATGCTAAATGTCAAAAATGAAAAGCGTCACCATGAAAAATGACAAATTTCAAGATGGCAAATGTCAAAGATGTCAAATGACAAATGTCACAATGCTAAATGTCAAAAATGAAAAAAGTCACCATGAAAAATGTCAAAAATGACAAATTTCAAGATGGCAAATGTCAAAGATGTCAAATGACAAATGTCACAATGCTAAATGTCAAAAATGAAAAGTGTCACCATGAAAAATGTCAAAAATGACAAATTTCAAGATGGCAAATGTCAAAGATATAAAATGACAAATATCACAATGCTAAATGTCAAAAATGACAAATTTCAAGATGGCAAATATCAAAGATGTCAAATGACAAATGTCACAATGCTAAATGTCAAAAATAAAAAGTGTCACCATGAAAAATGTCAAAAATGACAAATTTCAAGATGACAAATGTCAAAGATGTCAAATGACAAATGTCACAATGCTAAATGTCAAAAATGACAAATTTCAAGATGGCAAATGTCAAAACTGACAAATGTCACAATGCTAAATGTCAAAAATGAAAAGTGTCACCATGAAAAATGTCAAAAATAACAAATTTCAAGATGGCAAATGTCAAAGATGTCAAATGACAAATGTCACAATGCTAAATGTCAAAAATGACAAATTTCAAGATGGCAAATGTCAAAGATGTCAAATGACAAATGTCACAATGCTAAATGTCAAAAATGAAAAGTGTCACCATGAAAAATGTCAAAAATGACAAATTTCAAGATGGCAAATGTCAAAGATGTCAAATGACAAATGTCACAATGCTAAATGATAAAAATGAAAAGTGTCACCATGAAAAATGTCAAAAATGATAAATTTCAAGATGGCAAATGTCAAAGATGTCAAATAACAAATGTCACAATGCTAAGTGTCAAAAATGAAAAGTGTCAAAAATAATAAATTTCAAGATGGCAAATGTCAAAGATGTCAAATGACAAATGTCACAATGCTAAATGTCAAAAATGACAAATTTTAAGATGGCAAATGTCAAAGATGTCAAATGACAAATGTCAAAAGTGAAAAGTGTCACCATGAAAAATGTCAAAAATGACAAATTTCAAGATGGCAAATGTCAAAGATGTCAAATGACAAATGTCACAATGCTAAATGTCAAAAATGACAAATTTCAAGATGGCAAATGTCAAAGATGTCAAATGACAAATGTCACAATGCTAAATGTCAAAAATGAAAAGTGTCACCATGAAAAATGTCAAAAATGACAAATTTCAAGATGGCAAATGTCAACGATGTCAAATGACAAATGTCACAATGCTAAATGTCAAAAATGAAAAGTGTCACCATGAAAAATGTCAAAAATATTAAATTTCAAGATGGCAAATGTCAAAGATGTCAAATGACAAATGTCACAATGCTAAATGTCAAAAATGAAAAGTGTCACCATGAAAAATGTCAAAAATGACAAATTTCAAGATGGCAAATGTCAAAGATGTCAAATAACAAATGTCACAATGCTAAATGTCAAAAATGAAAAGTGTCACCATGAAAAATGTCAAAAATGACAAATTTCAAGATGGCAAATGTTAAAGATGTCAAATGACAAATGTCACAATGCTAAATGTCAAAAATGAAAAGTGTCACCATAAAAAATGTCAAAAATAACAAATTTCAAGATGGCAAATGTCAAAGATGTCAAATGACAAATGTCACAATGCTAAATGTCAAAAATGAAAAGTGTCACCATGAAAAATGTCAAAAATGACAAATTTCAAGATGGCAAATGTCAAAACTGACAAATGTCACAATGCTAAATGTCAAAAATAATAAGTGTCACCATGAAAAATGTCAAAAATAACAAATTTCAAGATGGCAAATGTCAAAGATGTCAAATGACAAATGTCACAATGCTAAATGTCAAAAATGAGAAGTGTCACCATGAAAAATGTCAAAAATAACAAATTTCAAGATGGCAAATGTCAAAGATGTCAAATGACAAATGTCACAATGCTAAATGTCAAAAATGAAAAGTGTCACCATGAAAAATGTCAAAAATGACAAATTTCAAGATGGCAAATGTCAAAGATGTCAAATGACAAATGTCACAATGCTAAATGTCAAAAATGAAAAAAGTCACCATGAAAAATGTCAAAAATGACAAATTTCAAGATGGCAAATGTCAAAGATGTCAAATGACAAATGTCACAATGCTAAATGTCAAAAATGAAAAGCGTCACCATGAAAAATGACAAATTTCAAGATGGCAAATGTCAAAGATGTCAAATGACAAATGTCACAATGCTAAATGTCAAAAATGAAAAGTGTCACAATGCTAAATGTCAAAAATGACAAATTTCACGATGGCAAATGTCAAAACTGACAAATGTCACAATGCTAAATGTCAAAAATGAAAAATGTCAAAAATAACAAATTTCAAGATAGCAAATGTCAAAGATGTCAAATGACAAATGTCACAATGCTAAATGTCAAAAATGACAAATTTCAAGATGGCAAATGTCAAAGATGTCAAATGACAAATGTCACAATGCTAAATGTCAAAAATGAAAAGTGTCACCATGAAAAATGTCAAAAATGACAAATTTCAAGATGGCAAATGTCAAAGATGTCAAATGACAAATGTCACAATGCTAAATGTCAAAAATGAAAAGTGTCACCATAAAAAATGTCAAAAATGACAAATTTTAAGATGGCAAATGTCAAAACTGACAAATGTCACAATGCTAAATGTCAAAAATGAAAAGTGTTACCATGAAAAATGTCAAAAATAACAAATTTCAAGATGGAAAATGTCCAAGATGTCAAATGACAAATGTCACAATGCTAAATGTCAAAAATGAAAAGTGTCACCATGAAAAATGTCAAAAATGACAAATTTCAAGATGGCAAATGTCAAAGATGTCAAATGACAAATGTCACAATGCTAAATGTTAAAAATGAAAAGTGTCACCATGAAAAATGTCAAAAATAACAAATTTCAAGATGGCAAATGTCAAAGATGTCAAATGACAAATGTCACAATGCTAAATGTCAAAAATGAAAAGTGTCACCATGAAAAATGTCAAAAATGACAAATTTCAAGATGGCAAATGTCAAAACTGACAAATGTCACAATGCTAAATGTCAAAAATGAAAAGTGTCACCATGAAAAATGTCAAAAATGACAAATTTCAAGATGGCAAATGTCAAAGATGTCAAATGACAAATGTCACAATGCTAAATGTCAAAAATAAAAAGTGTCAAAAATGACAAATTTCAAGATGGCAAATGTCTAAGATGTCAAATGACAAATGTCACAATGCTAAATGTCAAAAATGAAAAGTGTCACCATGAAAAATGTCAAAAATAACAAATTTCAAGATGGCAAATGTCAAAACTGACAAATGTCACAATGCTAAATGTCAAAAATGAAAAGTGTCACCATGAAAAATATCAAAAATGACAAATTTCAAGATGGCAAATGTCAAAGATGTCAAATGACAAATGTCACAATGCTAAATGTCAAAAATGAAAAGTGACACCATGAAAAATGTCAAAAATGACAAATTTCAAGATGGCAAATGTCAAAGATGTCAAATGAGAAATGTGACAATGCTAAATGTCAAAAATGAAAAGTGTCACCATGAAAAATGTCAAAAATAACAAATTTCAAGATGGCAAATGTCAAAGATGTCAAATGACAAATGTCACAATGCTAAATGTCAAAAATGACAAATTTCAAGATGGCAAATGTCAAAGATGTCAAATGACAAATGTCGAAATGCTAAATGTCAAAAATGAAAAGTGTCACCATGAAAAATGTCAAAAATGACCAATTTCAAGATGGCAAATGTCAAAGATGTCAAATGACAAATGTCACAATGCTAAATGTCAAAAATGAAAAGTGTCACCATAAAAAATGTCAAAAATGACAAATTTCAAGATAGCAAATGTCAAAACTGACAAATGTCACAATGCTAAATGTCAAAAATGAAAAGTGTCACCATGAAAAATGTCAAAAATGACAAATTTCAAGATGGCAAATGTCAAAGATGTCAAATGACAAATGTCACAATGCGAAATGTCAAAAATGAAAAGTGTCAAAAATGACAAATTTCAAGATGGCAAATGTCTAAGATGTCAAATGACAAATGTCACAATGCTAAATGTCAAAAATGAAAAGTGTCACCATAAAAATGTCAAAAATGACAAATTTCAAGATGGCAAATGTCAAAACTGACAAATGTCACAATGCTACATGTCAAAAATGAAAAGTATGACCATGAAAAATGTCAAAAATGACAAATTTCAAGATGGCAAATGTCAAAGATGTCAAATGACAAATGTCACAATTCTAAATGTCAAAAATGAAAAGTGTCACCATGAAAAATGTCAAAAATGACAAATTTCAAGATGGCAAGTGTCAAAGATGTCAAATGACAAATGTCACAATGCTAAATGTCAAAAATGAAAAGTGTCACCATGAAAAATGTCAAAAATAAAAAATTTCAAGATGGCAAATGTCAAAGATGTCAAATGACAAATGTCACAATGCTAAATGTCAAAAATGAAAAGTGTCACCATGAAAAATGTCAAAAATGACAAATTTCAAGATGGCAAATGTCAAAAATATAAAATGACAAATATCACAATGCTAAATGTCAAAAATGACAAATTTCAAGATGGCAAATATCAAAGATGTCAAATGACAAATGTCACAATGCTAAATGTCAAAAATAAAAAGTGTCACCATGAAAAATGTCAAAAATGACAAATTTCAAGATGACAAATGTCAAAGATGTCAAATGACAAATTTCACAATGCTAAATGTCAAAAATGACAAATTTCAAGATGGCAAATGTCAAAACTGACAAATGTCACAATGCTAAATGTCAAGAATGAAAAGTGTCACCATGAAAAATGTCAAAAATAACAAATTTCAAGATGGCAAATGTCAAAGATGTCAAATGACAAATGTCACAATGCTAAATGTCAAAAATGACAAATTTCAAGATGGCAAATGTCAAAGATGTCAAATGACAAATGTCACAATGCTAAATGTCAAAAATGAAAAGTGTCACCATGAAAAATGTCAAAAATGACAAATTTCAAGATGGCAAATGTCAAAGATGTCAAATGACAAATGTCACAATGCTAAATGTTAAAAATGAAAAGTGTCACCATGAAAAATGTCAAAAATGACAAATTTCAAGATGGCAAATGTCAAAGATGTCAAATTACAAATGTCACAATGCTAAGTGTCAAAAATGAAAAGTGTCAAAAATAATAAATTTTAAGATGGCAAATGTCAAATATGTCAAATGACAAATGTCACAATGCTAAATGTTAAAAATGACAAATTTTAAGATGGCAAATGTCAAAGATGTCAAATGACAAATGTCACAATGCTAAATGTCAAAAATGAAAAGTGACACCATGAAAAATGTCAAAAATGACAAATTTCAAGATGGCAAATGTCAAAGATGTCAAATGACAAATGTCACAATGCTAAATGTCAAAAATGACAAATTTCAAGATGGCAAATGTCAAAGATGTCAAATGACAAATGTCACAATGCTAAATGTCAAAAATGAAAAGTGTCACCACGAAAAATGTCAAAAATGACAAATTTCAAGATGGCAAATGTCAACGATGTCAAATGACAAATGTCACAATGCTAAATGTCAAAAGTGAAAAGTGTCACCATGAAAAATGTCAAAAATAACAAATTTCAAGATGGCAAATGTCAAAGATGTCAAATGACAAATGTCACAATGCTAAATGTCAAAAATGAAAAGTGTCACCATGAAAAATGTCAAAAATGACAAATTTCAAGATGGCAAATGTCAAAGATGTCAAATAACAAATGTCACAATGCTAAATGTCAAAAATGAAAAGTGTCACCATGAAAAATGTCAAAAATGACAAATTTCAAGATGGCAAATGTCAAAGATGTCAAATGACAAATGTCACAATGCTAAATGTCAAAAATGAAAAGTGTCACCATAAAAAATGTCAAAAATAACAAATTTCAAGATGGCAAATGTCAAAGATGTCAAATGACAAATGTCACAATGCTAAATGTCAAAAATGAAAAGTGTCACCATGAAAAATGTCAAAAATGACAAATTTCAAGATGGCAAATGTCAAAACTGACAAATGTCACAATGCTAAATGTCAAAAATGATAAGTGTCACCATGAAAAATGTCAAAAATAACAAATTTCAAGATGGCAAATGTCCAAGATGTCAAATGACAAATGTCACAATGCTAAATGTCAAAAATGAAAAGTGTCACCATGAAAAATGTCAAAAATGACAAATTTCAAGATGGCAAATGTCAAAGATGTCAAATGACAAATGTCACAATGCTAAACGTCAAAAATGATAAGTGTCACCATGAAAAATGTCAAAAATAACAAATTTCAAGATGGCAAATGTCAAAGATGTCAAATGACAAATGTCACAATGCTAAATGTCAAAAATAAAAAGTGTCACCATGAAAAATGTCAAAAATGACAAATTTCAAGATGGCAAATGTCAAAGATGTCAAATGACAAATGTCACAATGCTAAATGTCAAAAATAAAAAAAGTCACCATGAAAAATGTCAAAAATGACAAATTTCAAGATGGCAAATGTCAAAGATGTCAAATGACAAATGTCACAATGCTAAATGTCAAAAATGAAAAGCGTCACATGAAAAATGACAAATTTCAAGATGGCAAATGTCAAAGATGTCAAATGACAAATGTCACAATGCTAAATGTCAAAAATGAAAAGTGTCACAATGCTAAATGTCAAAAATGACAAATTTCACGATGGCAAATGTCAAAACTGACAAATGTCACAATGCTAAATGTCAAAAATGAAAAATGTCAAAAATAACAAATTTCAAGATAGCAAATGTCAAAGATGTCAAATGACAAATGTCACAATGCTAAATGTCAAAAATGACAAATTTCAAGATGGCAAATGTCAAAGATGTCAAATGACAAATGTCACAATGCTAAATGTCAAAAATGAAAAGTGTCACCATGAAAAATGTCAAAAATGACAAATTTCAAGATGGCAAATGTCAAAGATGTCAAAAGACAAATGTCACAATGCTAAATGTCAAAAATGAAAAGTGTCACCATGAAAAATGTCAAAAATGACAAATTTCAAGATGGCAAATGTCAAAACTGACAAATGTCACAATGCTAAATGTCAAAAATGAAAAGTGTCACCATGAAAAATGTCAAAAATAACAAATTTCAAGATGGTAAATGTCCAAGATGTCAAATGACAAATGTCACAATGCTAAATGTCAAAAATGAAAAGTGTCACCATGAAAAATGTCAAAAATGACAAATTTCAAGATGGCAAATGTCAAAGATGTCAAATGACAAATGTCACAATGCTAAATGTCAAAAATGATAAGTGTCACCATGAAAAATGTCAAAAATAACAAATTTCAAGATGGCAAATGTCAAAGATGTCAAATGACAAATGTCACAATGCTAAATGTCAAAAATGAAAAGTGTCACCATGAAAAATGTCAAAAATGACAAATTTCAAGATGGCAAATGTCAAAGATGTCAAATGACAAATGTCACAATGCTAAATGTCAAAAATGAAAAGTGTCACCATGAAAAATCTTAAAAATGACAAATTTCAAGATGGCAAATGTCAAAGATGTCAAATGACAAATGTCACAATGCTAAATGTCAAAAATGAAAAGTGTCACCATGAAAAATGTCAAAAATGACAAATTTCAAGATGGCAAATATCAAAGATGTCAAATGACAAATGTCACAATGCTAAATGTCAAAAATGAAAAGTGTTACAATGCTAAATGTCAAAAATGACAAATTTCACGATGGCAAATGTCAAAACTGACAAATGTCACAATGCTAAATGTCAAAAATGAAAAATGTCAAAAATAACAAATTTCAAGATAGCAAATGTCAAAGATGTCAAATGACAAATGTCACAATGCTAAATGTCAAAAATGACAAATTTCAAGATGGCAAATGTCAAAGATGTCAAATGACAAATGTCACAATGCTAAATGTCAAAAATGAAAAGTGTCACCATGAAAAATGTCAAAAATGACAAGTTTCAAGATGGCAAATGTCAAAGATGTCAAATGACAAATGTCACAATGCTAAATGTCAAAAATGAAAAGTGTCACCATGAAAAATGTCAAAAATGACAAATTTCAAGATGGCAAATGTCAAAACTGACAAATGTCACAATGCTAAATGTCAAAAATGAAAAGTGTCACCATGAAAAATGTCAAAAATGACAAATTTCAAGATGGCAAATGTCAAAGATGTCAAATGACAAATGTCACAATGCTAAATGTCAAAAATGAAAAGTGTCAAAAATGACAAATTTCAAGATGGCAAATGTCTAAGATGTCAAATGACAAATGTCACAATGCTAAATGTCAAAAATGAAAAGTGTCACCATGAAAAGTGTCACTATGAAAAATGTCAAAAATAACAAATTTCAAGATGGCAAATGTCAAAGATGTCAAATGACAAATGTCACAATGCTGAATGTCAAAAATGAAAAGTGTCACCATGAAAAATGTCAAAAATGACAAATTTCAAGATGGCAAATGTCAAAGATGTCAAATGACAAATATCACAATGCTAAATGTCAAAAATGACAAATTTCAAGATGGCAAATGTCAAAGATGTCAAATGACAAATGTCACAATGCTACATTTCAAAAATGAAAAGTGTCACAATGCTAAATGTCAAAAATGACAAATTTCACGATGGCAAATGTCAAAACTGACAAATGTCACAATGCTAAATGTCAAAAATGAAAAATGTCAAAAATAACAAATTTCAAGATAGCAAATGTCAAAGATGTCAAATGACAAATGTCACAATGCTAAATGTCAAAAATGACAAATTTCAAGATGGCAAATGTCAAAGATGTCAAATGACAAATGTCACAATGCTAAATGTCAAAAATGAAAAGTGTCACCATGAAAAATGTCAAAAATGACAAATTTCAAGATGGCAAATGTCAAAGATGTCAAATGACAAATGTCACAATGCTAAATGTCAAAAATGAAAAGTGTCACCATGAAAAATGTCAAAAATGACAAATTTCAAGATGGCAAATGTCAAAACTGACAAATGTCACAATGCTAAATGTCAAAAATGAAAAGTGTCACCATGAAAAATGTCAAAAATGACAAATTTCAAGATGGCAAATGTCAACGATGTCAAATGACAAATGTCACAATGCTAAATGTCAAAAATGAAAAGTGTCAAAAATGACAAATTTCAAGATGGCAAATGTCTAAGATGTCAAATGACAAATGTCACAATGCTAAATGTCAAAAATGAAAAGTGTCACCATGAAAAATGTCAAAAATGACAAATTTCAAGATGGCAAATGTCAAAACTGACAAATGTCACAATGCTAAATGTCAAAAATGAAAAGTGTCACCATAAAAAATGTCAAAAATGACAAATTTCAAGATGGCAAATGTCAAAGATGTCAAATGACAAATGTCACAATGCTAAATGTCAAAAATGAAAAGAGTCACCATGAAAAATGTCAAAAATGACAAATTTTAAGATGGCAAATGTCAAAGATGTCAAATGAGAAATGTGACAATGCTAAATGTCAAAAATGAAAAGTGTCACCATGAAAAATGTCAAAAATAACAAATTTCAAGATGGCAAATGTCAAAGATGTCAAATGACAAATGTCACAATGCTAAATGTCAAAAATGACAAATTTCAAGATGGCAAATGTCAAAGATGTCAAATGACAAATGTCACAATGCTAAATGTCAAAAATGAAAAGTGTCACCATAAAAAATGTCAAAAATGACAAATTTCAAGATGGCAAATGTCAAAGATGTCAAATGACAAATGTCACAATGCTAAATGTTAAAAATGAAAAGTGTCACCATGAAAAATGTCAAAAATGACAAATTTCAAGATGGCAAATGTCAAAACTGACAACTGTCACAATGCTAAATGTCAAAAATAAAAAGTGGCACCATGAAAAATGTCAAAAATGACAAATTTTAAGATGGCAAATGTCAAAGATGTCAAATGACAAATGTCACAATGCTAAATGTCAAAAATGAAAAGTGTCAAAAATAACAAATTTCAAGATGGCAAATGTCAAAGATGTCAAATGACAAATGTCACAATGCTAAATGTCAAAAATGACAAATTTTAAGATGGCAAATGTCAAAGATGTCAAATGACAAATGTCACAATGCTAAATGTCCAAAATGAAAAGTGTCACCATGAAAAATGTCAAAAATGACAAATTTCAAGATGGCAAATGTCAAAGATGTCAAATGACAAATGTCACAATGCTAAATGTCAAAAATGACAAATTTCAAGATGGCAAATGTCAAAGATGTCAAATGACAAATGTCACAATGCTAAATGTCAAAAATGAAAAGTGTCACCATGAAAAATGTCAAAAATGACAAATTTCAAGATGGCAAATGTCAAAGATGTCAAATGACAAATGTCACAATGCTAAATGTCAAAAATGAAAAATGTCACCATGAAAAATGTCAAAAATAACAAATTTCAAGATGGCAAATGTCAAAGATGTTAAATGACAAATGTCACAATGCTAAATGTCAAAAATGAAAAGTGTCACCATGAAAAATGTCAAAAATGACAAATTTCAAGATGGCAAATGTCAAAGATGTCAAATGACAAATGTCACAATGCTAAATGTCAAAAATGAAAAGTGTCACCATGAAAAATGTCAAAAACGACAAATTTCAAGATGGCAAATGTCAAAGATGTCAAATGACAAATGTCACAATGCTAAATGTCAAAAATGAAAAGTGTCACCATAAAAAATGTCAAAAATAACAAATTTTAAGATGGCAAATGTCAAAGATGTCAAATGACAAATGTCACAATGCTAAATGTCAAAAATGAAAAGTGTTACCATGAAAAATGTCAAAAATGACAAATTTCAAGATGGCAAATGTCAAAGATGTCAAATGACAAATGTCACAATGCTAAATGTCAAAAATGAAAAGTGTCACCATGAAAAATGTCCAAAATGACAAATTTCAAGATGGCAAATGTCAAAGATGTCAAATGAGAAATGTGACAATGCTAAATGTCAAAAATGAAAAGTGTCACCATGAAAAATGTCAAAAATAACAAATTTCAAGATGGCAAATGTCAAAGATGTCAAATGACAAATGTCACAATGCTAAATGTCAAAAATGACAAATTTCAAGATGGCAAATGTCAAAGATGTCAAATGACAAATGTCACAATGCTAAATGTCAAAAATGAAAAGTGTCACCATAAAAAATGTCAAAAATGACAAATTTCAAGATGGCAAATGTCAAAGATGTCAAATGACAAATGTCACAATGCTAAATGTTAAAAATGAAAAGTGTCACCATGAAAAATGTCAAAAATGACAAATTTCAAGATGGCAAATGTCAAAACTGACAACTGTCACAATGCTAAATGTCAAAAATAAAAAGTGGCACCATGAAAAATGTCAAAAATGACAAATTTTAAGATGGCAAATGTCAAAGATGTCAAATGACAAATGTCACAATGCTAAATGTCAAAAATGAAAAGTGTCAAAAATAACAAATTTCAAGATGGCAAATGTCAAAGATGTCAAATGTCAAAGATGTCAAATGACAAATGTCACAATGCTAAATGTCAAAAATGACAAATTTTAAGATGGCAAATGTCAAAGATGTCAAATGACAAATGTCACAATGCTAAATGTCCAAAATGAAAAGTGTCACCATGAAAAATGTCAAAAATGACAAATTTCAAGATGGCAAATGTCAAAGATGTCAAATGACAAATGTCACAATGCTAAATGTCAAAAATGACAAATTTCAAGATGGCAAATGTCAAAGATGTCAAATGACAAATGTCACAATGCTAAATGTCAAAAATGAAAAGTGTCACCATGAAAAATGTCAAAAATGACAAATTTCAAGATGGCAAATGTCAAAGATGTCAAATGACAAATGTCACAATGCTAAATGTCAAAAATGAAAAATGTCACCATGAAAAATGTCAAAAATAACAAATTTCAAGATGGCAAATGTCAAAGATGTTAAATGACAAATGTCACAATGCTAAATGTCAAAAATGAAAAGTGTCACCATGAAAAATGTCAAAAATGACAAATTTCAAGATGGCAAATGTCAAAGATGTCAAATGACAAATGTCACAATGCTAAATGTCAAAAATGAAAAGTGTCACCATGAAAAATGTCAAAAACGACAAATTTCAAGATGGCAAATGTCAAAGATGTCAAATGACAAATGTCACAATGCTAAATGTCAAAAATGAAAAGTGTCACCATAAAAAATGTCAAAAATAACAAATTTCAAGATGGCAAATGTCAAAGATGTCAAATGACAAATGTCACAATGCTAAATGTCAAAAATGAAAAGTGTCACCATGAAAAATGTCAAAAATGACAAATTTCAAGATGGCAAATGTCAAAGATGTCAAATGACAAATGTCACAATGCTAAATGTCAAAAATGAAAAGTGTCACCATGAAAAATGTCCAAAATGACAAATTTCAAGATGGCAAATGTCAAAGATGTCAAATGACAAATGTCACAATGCTAAATGTCAAAAATGAAAAGTGTCACCATGAAAAATGTCAAAAATGACAAATTTCAAGATGGCAAATGTCAAAGATGTCAAATGACAAATGTCACAATGCTAAATGTCAAAAATGAAAAGTGTCACCATGAAAAATGTCAAAAATGACAAGTTTCAAGATGGCAAATGTCCAAGATGTCAAATGACAAATGTCACAATGCTAAATGTCAAAAATGAAAAGTGTCACCATGAAAAATGTCAAAAATGACAAATTTCAAGATGGCAAATGTCAAAGATGTCAAATGACAAATGTCACAATGCTAAATGTCAAAAATGAAAAGTGTCAAAAATGACAAATTTTAAGATGGCAAATGTCTAAGATGTCAAATGACAAATGTCACAATGCTAAATGTCAAAAATGAAAAGTGTTACCGTGAAAAATGTCAAAAATGAAAAATTTCAAAATGGCAAATGTCAAAGATGACAAATGTCACAATGCTAAATGTCAAAAATGAAAAGTGTCACCATGAAAAATGTCAAAAATGACAAATTTCAAGATGGCAAATGTCAAAGATGTCAAATGACAAATGTCACAATGCTAAATGTCAAAAATGAAAAGTGTCACAATGCTAAATGTCAAAAATGACAAATTTCAAGATGGCAAATGTCAAAACTGACAAATGTCACAATGCTAAATGTCAAAAATGAAAAGTGTCACCATGAAAAATGTCAAAAATAACAAATTTCAAGATAGCAAATGTCAAAGATGTCAAATGACAAATGTCACAATGCTAAATGTCAAAAATGACAAATTTCAAGATGGCAAATGTCAAAGATGTCAAATGACAAATGTTACAATGCTAAATGTCAAAAATGAAAAGTGTCACCATGAAAAATGTCAAAAATGACAAATTTCAAGATGGCAAATGTCAAAGATGTCAAATGACAAATGTCACAATGCTAAATGTCAAAAATGAAAAGTGTCACAATGCTAAATGTCAAAAATGACAAATTTCAAGATGGCAAATGTCAAAACTGACAAATGTCACAATGCTAAATGTCAAAAATGAAAAGTGTCACCATGAAAAATGTCAAAAATAACAAATTTAAGATAGCAAATGTCAAAGATGTCAAATGACAAATGTCACAATGCTAAATGTCAAAAATGACAAATTTCACGATGGCAAATGTCAAAGATGTCAAATGACAAATGTCACAATGCTAAATGTCAAAAATGAAAAGTGTCACCATGAAAAATGTCAAAAATGACAAATTTCAAGATGGCAAAAGTCAAAGATGTCAAATGACAAATGTCACAATGCTAAATGTCAAAAATGAAAAGTGTCACCATGAAAAATGTCAAAAATGACAAATTTCAAGATGGCAAATGTCAAAGATGTCAAATGACAAATGTCACAATGCTAAATGTCAAAAATGAAAAGTGTCACCATGAAAAATGTCAAAAATGACAAATTTCAAGATGTCAAATGTCAAAGATGTCAAATGACAAATGTCACAATGCTAAATGTCAAAAATGAAAAGTGTCACCATAAAAAATGTCAAAAATGACAAATTTTAAGATGGCAAATGTCTAAGATGTCAAATGACAAATGTCACAATGCTAAATGTCAAAAATGAAAAGTGTCACCATGAAAAGTGTCACTATGAAAAATGTCAAAAATAACAAATTTCAAGATGGCAAATGTCAAAGATGTCAAATGACAAATGTCACAATGCTGAATGTCAAAAATGAAAAGTGTCACCATGAAAAATGTCAAAAATGACAAATTTCAAGATGGCAAATGTCAAAGATGTCAAATGACAAATATCACAATGCTAAATGTCAAAAATGACAAATTTCAAGATGGCAAATGTCAAAGATGTCAAATGACAAATGTCACAATGCTAAATGTCAAAAATGAAAAGTGTCACAATGCTAAATGTCAAAAATGACAAATTTCACGATGGCAAATGTCAAAACTGACAAATGTCACAATGCTAAATGTCAAAAATGAAAAATGTCAAAAATAACAAATTTCAAGATAGCAAATGTCAAAGATGTCAAATGACAAATGTCACAATGCTAAATGTCAAAAATGACAAATTTCAAGATGGCAAATGTCAAAGATGTCAAATGACAAATGTCACAATGCTAAATGTCAAAAATGAAAAGTGTCACCATGAAAAATGTCAAAAATGACAAATTTTAAGATGGCAAATGTCAAAGATGTCAAATGACAAATGTCACAATGCTAAATGTCAAAAATGAAAAGTGTCACCATGAAAAATGTCAAAAATGACAAATTTCAAGATGGCAAATGTCAAAACTGACAAATGTCACAATGCTAAATGTCAAAAATGAAAAGTGTCACCATGAAAAATGTCAAAAATGACAAATTTCAAGATGGCAAATGTCAAAGATGTCAAATGACAAATGTCACAATGCTAAATGTCAAAAATGAAAAGTGTCAAAAATGACAAATTTCAAGATGGCAAATGTCTAAGATGTCAAATGACAAATGTCACAATGCTAAATGTCAAAAATGAAAAGTGTCACCATGAAAAATGTCAAAAATGACAAATTTCAAGATGGCACATGTCAAAACTGACAAATGTCACAATGCTAAATGTCAAAAATGAAAAGTGTCACCATAAAAAATGTCAAAAATGACAAATTTCAAGATGGCAAATGTCAAAGATGTCAAATGACAAATGTCACAATGCTAAATGTCAAAAATGAAAAGAGTCACCATGAAAAATGTCAAAAATGACAAATTTTAAGATGGCAAATGTCAAAGATGTCAAATGAGAAATGTGACAATGCTAAATGTCAAAAATGAAAAGTGTCACCATGAAAAATGTCAAAAATAACAAATTTCAAGATGGCAAATGTCAAAGATGTCAAATGACAAATGTCACAATGCTAAATGTCAAAAATGACAAATTTCAAGATGGCAAATGTCAAAGATGTCAAATGACAAATGTCACAATGCTAAATGTCAAAAATGAAAAGTGTCACCATAAAAAATGTCAAAAATGACAAATTTCAAGATGGCAAATGTCAAAGATGTCAAATGACAAATGTCACAATGCTAGATGTTAAAAATGAAAAGTGTCACCATGAAAAATGTCAAAAATGACAAATTTCAAGATGGCAAATGTCAAAACTGACAAATGTCACAATGCTAAATGTCAAAAATAAAAAGTGTCACCATGAAAAATGTCAAAAATGACAAATTTTAAGATGGCAAATGTCAAAGATGTCAAATGACAAATGTCACAATGCTAAATTTTAAAAATGAAAAGTGTCAAAAATAACAAATTTCAAGATGGCAAATGTCAAAGATGTCAAATGACAAATGTCACAATGCTAAATGTCAAAAATGACAAATTTTAAGATGGCAAATGTCAAAGATGTCAAATGACAAATGTCACAATGCTAAATGTCAAAAATGAAAAGTGTCACCATGAAAAATGTCAAAAATGACAAATTTCAAGATGGCAAATGTCAAAGATGTCAAATGACAAATGTCACAATGCTAAATGTCAAAAATGACAAATTTCAAGATGGCAAATGTCAAAGATGTCAAATGACAAATGTCACAATGCTAAATGTCAAAAATGAAAAGTGTCACCATGAAAAATGTCAAAAATGACAAATTTCAAGATGGCAAATGTCAAAGATGTCAAATGACAAATGTCACAATGCTAAATGTCAAAAATGAAAAATGTCACCATGAAAAATGTCAAAAATAACAAATTTCAAGATGGCAAATGTCAAAGATGTTAAATGACAAATGTCACAATGCTAAATGTCAAAAATGAAAAGTGTCACCATGAAAAATGTCAAAAATGACAAATTTCAAGATGGCAAATGTCAAAGATGTCAAATGACAAATGTCACAATGCTAAATGTCATAAATAAAAAGTGTCACAATGCTAAATGTCAAAAATGAAAAGTGTCACCATGAAAAATGTCAAAAACGACAAATTTCAAGATGGCAAATGTCAAAGATGTCAAATGACAAATGTCACAATGCTAAATGTCAAAAATGAAAAGTGTCACCATAAAAAATGTCAAAAATAACAAATTTCAAGATGGCAAATGTCAAAGATGTCAAATGACAAATGTCACAATGCTAAATGTCAAAAATGAAAAGTGTCACCATGAAAAATGTCAAAAATGACAAATTTCAAGATGGCAAATGTCAAAGATGTCAAATGACAAATGTCACAATGCTAAATGTCAAAAATGAAAAGTGTCACCATGAAAAATGTCCAAAATGACAAATTTCAAGATGGCAAATGTCAAAGATGTCAAATGACAAATGTCACAATGCTAAATGTCAAAAATGAAAAGTGTCACCATGAAAAATGTCAAAAATGACAAATTTCAAGATGGCAAATGTCAAAGATGTCAAATGACAAATGTCACAATGCTAAATGTCAAAAATGAAAAGTGTCACCATGAAAAATGTCAAAAATGACAAATTTCAAGATGGCAAATATCCAAGATGTCAAATGACAAATGTCACAATGCTAAATGTCAAAAATGAAAAGTGTCACCATGAAAAATGTCAAAAATGACAAATTTCAAGATGGCAAATGTCAAAGATGTCAAATGACAAATGTCACAATGCTAAATGTCAAAAATAAAAAGTGTCAAAAATGACAAATTTTAAGATGGCAAATGTCTAAGATGTCAAATGACAAATGTCACAATGGTAAATGTCAAAAATGAAAAGTGTTACCGTGAAAAATGTCAAAAATGAAAAATTTCAAGATGGCAAATGTCAAAGATGACAAATGTCACAATGCCAAATGTCAAAAATGAAAAGTGTCACCATGAAAAATGTCAAAAATGACAAATTTCAAGATGGCAAATGTCAAAGATGTCAAATGACAAATGTCACAATGCTAAATGTCAAAAATGAAAAGTGTCACAATGCTAAATGTCAAAAATGACAAATTTCAAGATGGCAAATGTCAAAACTGACAAATGTCACAATGCTAAATGTCAAAAATGAAAAGTGTCACCATGAAAAATGTCAAAAATAACAAATTTCAAGATAGAAAATGTCAAAGATGTCAAATGACAAATGTCACAATGCTAAATGTCAAAAATGACAAATTTCAAGATGGAAAATGTCAAAGATGTCAAATGACAAATGTTACAATGCTAAATGTCAAAAATGAAAAGTGTCACCATGAAAAATGTCAAAAATGACAAATTTCAAGATGGCAAATGTCAAAGATGTCAAATGACAAATGTCACAATGCTAAATGTCAAAAATGAAAAGTGTCACAATGCTAAATGTCAAAAATGACAAATTTCAAGATGGCAAATGTCAAAACTGACAAATGTCACAATGCTAAATGTCAAAAATGAAAAGTGTCACCATGAAAAATGTCAAAAATAACAAATTTCAAGATAGCAAATGTCAAAGATGTCAAATGACAAATGTCACAATGCTAAATGTCAAAAATGACAAATTTCAAGATGGCAAATGTCAAAGATGTCAAATGACAAATGTCACAATGCTTAATGTTAAAAATGAAAAGTGTCACCATGAAAAATGTCAAAAATGACAAATTTCAAGATGGCAAATGTCAAAGATGTCAAATGACAAATGTCACAATGCTAAATGTCAAAAATGAAAAGTGTCACAATGCTAAACGTCAAAAATGACAAATTTCAAGATGGCAAATGTCAAAACTGACAAATGTCACAATGCTAAATGTCAAAAATGAAAAGTGTCACCATGAAAAATGTCAAAAATAACAAATTTCAAGATAGCAAATGTCAAAGATGTCAAATGACAAATGTCACAATGCTAAATGTCAAAAATGACAAATTTCAAGATGGCAAATGTCAAAGATGTCAAATGACAAATGTCACAATGCTAAATGTCAAAAATGAAAAGTGTCACCATGAAAAATGTCAAAAATGACAAATTTCAAGATGGCAAAAGTCAAAGATGTCAAATGACAAATGTCACAATGCTAAATGTCAAAAATGAAAAGTGTCACCATGAAAAATGTCAAAAATGACAAATTTCAAGATGGCAAATGTCAAAGATGTCAAATGACAAATGTCACAATGCTAAATGTCAAAAATGAAAAGTGTCACCATGAAAAATGTCAAAAATGACAAATTTCAAGATGTCAAATGTCAAAGATGTCAAATGACAAATGTCACAATGCTAAATGTCAAAAATGAAAAGTGTCACCATGAAAAATGTCAAAAATGACAAATTTCAAGATGGCAAATGTCAAAGATGTCAAATGACAAATGTCACAATGCTAAATGTCAAAAATGAAAAGTGTCACAATGCTAAATGTCAAAAATGACAAATTTCACGATGGCAAATGTCAAAACTGACAAATGTCACAATGCTAAATGTCAAAAATGAAAAATGTCAAAAATAACAAATTTCAAGATAGCAAATGTCAAAGATGTCAAATGACAAATGTCACAATGCTAAATGTCAAAAATGACAAATTTCAAGATGGCAAATGTCAAAGATGTCAAATGACAAATGTCACAATGCTAAATGTCAAAAATGAAAAGTGTCACCATGAAAAATGTCAAAAATGACAAATTTCAAGATGGCAAATGTCAAAGATGTCAAATGACAAATGTCACAATGCTAAATGTCAAAAATGAAAAGTGTCACCATGAAAAATGTCAAAAATGACAAATTTCAAGATGGCAAATGTCAAAACTGACAAATGTCACAATGCTAAATGTCAAAAAATGAAAAGTGTCACCATGAAAAATGTCAAAAATGACAAATTTCAAGATGGCAAATGTCAAAGATGTCAAATGACAAATGTCACAATGCTAAATGTCAAAAATAAAAAGTGTCAAAAATGACAAATTTCAAGATTGCAAATGTCTAAGATGTCAAATGACAAATGTCACAATGCTAAATGTCAAAAATGAAAAGTGTCACCATGAAAAATGTCAAAAATGACAAATTTCAAGATGGCAAATGTCAAAACTGATAAATGTCACAATGCTAAATGTCAAAAATGAAAAGTGTCACCATGAAAAATGTCAAAAATGACAAATTTCAAGATGGCAAATGTCAAAGATGTCAAATGACAAATGTCACAATGCTAAATGTCAAAAATGACAAATTTCAAGATGGCAAATGTCAAAGATGTCAAATGACAAATGTTACAATGCTAAATGTCAAAAATGAAAAGTGTCACCATGAAAAATGTCAAAAATGACAAATTTCAAGATGGCAAATGTCAAAGATGTCAAATGACAAATGTTACAATGCTAAATGTCAAAAATGAAAAGTGTCACCATGAAAAATGTCAAAAATGACAAATTTCAAGATGGCAAATGTCAAAACTGATAAATGTCACAATGCTAAATGTCAAAAATGAAAAGTGTCACCATGAAAAATGTCAAAAATGACAAATTTCAAGATGGCAAATGTCAAAGATGTCAAATGACAAATGTCACAATGCTAAATGTCAAAAATGACAAATTTCAAGATGGCAAATGTCAAAGATGTCAAATGACAAATGTTACAATGCTAAATGTCAAAAATGAAAAGTGTCACCATGAAAAATGTCAAAAATGACAAATTTCAAGATGGCAAATGTCAAAGATGTCAAATGACAAATGTTACAATGCTAAATGTCAAAAATGAAAAGTGTCACAATGCTAAATGTCAAAAATGACAAATTTCAAGATAGCAAATGTCAAAACTGACAAATGTCACAATGCTAAATGTCAAAAATGAAAAGTGTCACCATGAAAAATGTCAAAAATGACAAATTTCAAGATGGCAAATGTCAAAGATGTCAAATGACAAATGTCACAATGCTAAATGTCAAAAATGAAAAGTGTCACAATGCTAAATGTCAAAAATGACAAATTTCAAGATGGCAAATGTCAAAACTGACAAATGTCACAATGCTAAATGTCAAAAATGAAAAGTGTCACCATGAAAAATGTCAAAAATAACAAATTTCAAGATAGCAAATGTCAAAGATGTCAAATGACAAATGTCACAATGCTAAATGTCAAAAATGACAAATTTCAAGATGGCAAATGTCAAAGATGTCAAATGACAAATGTTACAATGCTAAATGTCAAAAATGAAAAGTGTCACCATGAAAAATGTCAAAAATGACAAATTTCAAGATGGCAAATGTCAAAGATGTCAAATGACAAATGTCACAATGCTAAATGTTAAAAATGAAAAGTGTCACAATGCTAAATGTCAAAAATGACAAATTTCAAGATGGCAAATGTCAAAACTGACAAATGTCACAATGCTAAATGTCAAAAATGAAAAGTGTCACCATGAAAAATGTCAAAAATAACAAATTTCAAGATAGCAAATGTCAAAGATGTCAAATGACAAATGTCACAATGCTAAATGTCAAAAATGACAAATTTCAAGATGGCAAATGTCAAAGATGTCAAATGACAAATGTCACAATGCTAAATGTCAAAAATAAAAAGTGTCACCATGAAAAATGTCAAAAATGACAAATTTCAAGATGGCAAATGTCAAAGATGTCAAATGACAAATGTCACAATGCTAAATGTCAAAAATGAAAAGTGTCACAATGCTAAATGTCAAAAATGACAAATTTCAAGATGGCAAATGTCAAAACTGACAAATGTCACAATGCTAAATGTCAAAAATGAAAAGTGTCACCATGAAAAATGTCCAAAATAACAAATTTCAAGATAGCAAATGTCAAAGATGTCAAATGACAAATGTCACAATGCTAAATGTCAAAAATGACAAATTTCAAGATGGCAAATGTCAAAGATGTCAAATGACAAATGTCACAATGCTAAATGTCAAAAATGAAAAGTGTCACCATGAAAAATGTCAAAAATGACAAATTTCAAGATGGCAAAAGTCAAAGATGTCAAATGACAAATGTCACAATGCTAAATGTCAAAAATGAAAAGTGTCACCATGAAAAATGTCAAAAATGACAAATTTCAAGATGGCAAATGTCAAAGATGTCAAATGACAAATGTCACAATGCTAAATGTCAAAAATGAAAAGTGTCACAATGCTAAATGTCAAAAATGACAAATTTCAAGATGGCAAATGTCAAAACTGACAAATGTCACAATGCTAAATGTCAAAAATGAAAAGTGTCACCATGAAAAATGTCAAAAATAACAAATTTCAAGATAGCAAATGTCAAAGATGTCAAATGACAAATGTCACAATGCTAAATGTCAAAAATGACAAATTTCAAGATGGCAAATGTCAAAGATGTCAAATGACAAATGTTACAATGCTAAATGTCAAAAATGAAAAGTGTCACCATGAAAAATGTCAAAAATGACAAATTTCAAGATGGCAAATGTCAAAGATGTCAAATGACAAATGTCACAATGCTAAATGTTAAAAATGAAAAGTGTCACAATGCTAAATGTCAAAAATGACAAATTTCAAGATGGCAAATGTCAAAACTGACAAATGTCACAATGCTAAATGTCAAAAATGAAAAGTGTCACCATGAAAAATGTCAAAAATAACAAATTTCAAGATAGCAAATGTCAAAAATGTCAAATGACAAATGTCACAATGCTAAATGTCAAAAATGACAAATTTCAAGATGGCAAATGTCAAAGATGTCAAATGACAAATGTCACAATGCTAAATGTCAAAAATAAAAAGTGTCACCATGAAAAATGTCAAAAATGACAAATTTCAAGATGGCAAATGTCAAAGATGTCAAATGACAAATGTCACAATGCTAAATGTCAAAAATGAAAAGTGTCACAATGCTAAATGTCAAAAATGACAAATTTCAAGATGGCAAATGTCAAAACTGACAAATGTCACAATGCTAAATGTCAAAAATGAAAAGTGTCACCATGAAAAATGTCAAAAATAACAAATTTCAAGATAGCAAATGTCAAAGATGTCAAATGACAAATGTCACAATGCTAAATGTCAAAAATGACAAATTTCAAGATGGCAAATGTCAAAGATGTCAAATGACAAATGTCACAATGCTAAATGTCAAAAATGAAAAGTGTCACCATGAAAAATGTCAAAAATGACAAATTTCAAGATGGAAAAAGTCAAAGATGTCAAATGACAAATGTCACAATGCTAAATGTCAAAAATGAAAAGTGTCACCATGAAAAATGTCAAAAATGACAAATTTCAAGATGGCAAATGTCAAAGATGTCAAATGACAAATGTCACAATGCTAAATGTCAAAAATGAAAAGTGTCACCATGAAAAATGTCAAAAATGACAAATTTCAAGATGTCAAATGTCAAAGATGTCAAATGACAAATGTCACAATGCTAAATGTCAAAAATGAAAAGTGTCACCATGAAAAATGTCAAAAATGACAAATTTCAAGATGGCAAATGTCAAAGATGTCAAATGACAAATGTCACAATGCTAAATGTCAAAAATGAAAAGTGTCACAATGCTAAATGTTAAAAATGACAAATTTCACGATGGCAAATGTCAAAACTGACAAATGTCACAATGCTAAATGTCAAAAATGAAAAATGTCAAAAATAACAAATTTCAAGATAGCAAATGTCAAAGATGTCAAATGACAAATGTCACAATGCTAAATGTCAAAAATGACAAATTTCAAGATGGCAAATGTCAAAGATGTCAAATGACAAATGTCACAATGCTAAATGTCAAAAATGAAAAGTGTCACCATGAAAAATGTCAAAAATGACAAATTTTAAGATGGCAAATGTCAAAGATGTCAAATGACAAATGTCACAATGCTAAATGTCAAAAATGAAAAGTGTCACCATGAAAAATGTCAAAAATGACAAATTTCAAGATGGCAAATGTCAAAACTGACAAATGTCACAATGCTAAATGTCAAAAAATGAAAAGTGTCACCATGAAAAATGTCAAAAATGACAAATTTCAAGATGGCAAATGTCAAAGATGTCAAATGACAAATGTCACAATGCTAAATGTCAAAAATGAAAAGTGTCAAAAATGACAAATTTCAAGATGGCAAATGTCTAAGATGTCAAATGACAAATGTCACAATGCTAAATGTCAAAAATGAAAAGTGTCACCATGAAAAATGTCAAAAATGACAAATTTCAAGATGGCAAATGTCAAAACTGATAAATGTCACTATGCTAAATGTCAAAAATGAAAAGTGTCACCATGAAAAATGTCAAAAATGACAAATTTCAAGATGGCAAATGTCAAAGATGTCAAATGACAAATGTCACAATGCTAAATGTCAAAAATGACAAATTTCAAGATGGCAAATGTCAAAGATGTCAAATGACAAATGTTACAATGCTAAATGTTAAAAATGAAAAGTGTCACCATGAAAAATGTCAAAAATGACAAATTTCAAGATGGCAAATGTCAAAGATGTCAAATGACAAATGTCACAATGCTAAATGTCAAAAATGAAAGGTGTCACAATGCTAAATGTCAAAAATGACAAATTTCACGATGGCAAATGTCAAAACTGACAAATGTCACAATGCTAAATGTCAAAAATAAAAAATGTCAAAAATAACAAATTTCAAGATAACAAATGTCAAAGATGTCAAATGACAAATGTCACAATGCTAAATGTCAAAAATGACAAATTTCAAGATGGCAAATGTCAAAGATGTCAAATGACAAATGTCACAATGCTAAATGTCAAAAATGAAAAGTGTCACCATGAAAAATGTCAAAAATGACAAATTTCAAGATGGCAAATGTCAAAGATGTCAAATGACAAATGTCACAATGCTAAATGTCAAAAATGAAAAGTGTCACCATGAAAAATGTCAAAAATGACAAATTTCAAGATGGCAAATGTCAAAACTGACAAATGTCACAATGCTAAATGTCAAAAATGAAAAGTGTCACCATGAAAAATGTCAAAAATGACAAATTTCAAGATGGCAAATGTCAAAGATGTCAAATGACAAATGTTACAATGCTAAATGTTAAAAATGAAAAGTGTCACCATGAAAAATGTCAAAAATGACAAATTTCAAGATGGCAAATGTCAAAGATGTCAAATGACAAATGTCACAATGCTAAATGTCAAAAATGAAAGGTGTCACAATGCTAAATGTCAAAAATGACAAATTTCACGATGGCAAATGTCAAAACTGACAAATGTCACAATGCTAAATGTCAAAAATAAAAAATGTCAAAAATAACAAATTTCAAGATAACAAATGTCAAAGATGTCAAATGACAAATGTCACAATGCTAAATGTCAAAAATGACAAATTTCAAGATGGCAAATGTCAAAGATGTCAAATGACAAATGTCACAATGCTAAATGTCAAAAATGAAAAGTGTCACCATGAAAAATGTCAAAAATGACAAATTTCAAGATGGCAAATGTCAAAGATGTCAAATGACAAATGTCACAATGCTAAATGTCAAAAATGAAAAGTGTCACCATGAAAAATGTCAAAAATGACAAATTTCAAGATGGCAAATGTCAAAACTGACAAATGTCACAATGCTAAATGTCAAAAATGAAAAGTGTCACCATGAAAAATGTCAAAAATGACAAATTTCAAGATGGCAAATGTCAAAGATGTCAAATAACAAATGTCACAATGCTAAATGTCAAAAATGAAAAGTGTCAAAAATGACAAATTTCAAGATGGCAAATGTCTAAGATGTCAAATGACAAATGTCACAATGCTACATGTCAAAAATGAAAAGTATGACCATGAAAAATGTCAAAAATGACAAATTTCAAGATGGCAAATGTCAAAGATGTCAAATGACAAATGTCACAATTCTAAATGTCAAAAATGAAAAGTGTCACCATGAAAAATGTCAAAAATGACAAATTTCAAGATGGCAAGTGTCAAAGATGTCAAATGACAAATGTCACAATGCTAAATGTCAAAAATGAAAATGGTTACCATGAAAAATGTCAAAAATAAAAAATTTCAAGATGGCAAATGTCAAAGATGTCAAATGACAAATGTCACAATGCTAAATGTCAAAAATGAAAAGTGTCACCATGAAAAATGTCAAAAATGACAAATTTCAAGATGGCAAATGTCAAAGATATAAAATGACAAATATCACAATGCGAAATGTCAAAAATGACAAATTTCAAGATGGCAAATATCAAAGATGTCAAATGACAAATGTCACAATGCTAAATGTCAAAAATAAAAAGTGTCACCATGAAAAATGTCAAAAATGACAAATTTCAAGATGACAAATGTCAAAGATGACAAATGTCAAAGATGTCAAATGACAAATGTCACAATGCTAAATGTCAAAAATGACAAATTTCAAGATGGCAAATGTCAAAACTGACAAATGTCACAATGCTAAATGTCAAAAATGAAAAGTGTCACCATGAAAAATGTCAAAAATAACAAATTTCAAGATGGCAAATGTCAAAGATGTCAAATGACAAATGTCACAATGCTAAATGTCAAAAATGACAAATTTCAAGATGGCAAATGTCAAAGATGTCAAATGACAAATGTCACAATGCTAAATGTCAAAAATGAAAAGTGTCACCATAAAAAATGTCAAAAATGACAAATTTCAAGATGGCAAATGTCAAAGATGTCAAATGACAAATGTCACAATGCTAAATGTTAAAAATGAAAAGTGTCACCATGAAAAATGTCAAAAATGACAAATTTCAAGATGGCAAATGTCAAAGATGTCAAATGACAAATGTCACAATGCTAAGTGTCAAAAATGAAAAGGGTCAAACATAATAAATTTCAAGATGGCAAATGTCAAAGATGTCAAATGACAAATGTCACAATGCTAAATGTCAAAAATGACAAATTTTAAGATGGCAAATGTCAAAGATGTCAAATGACAAATGTCACAATGCTAAATGTCAAAAATGAAAAGTGTCACCATGAAAAATGTCAAAAATGACAAATTTCAAGATGGCAAATGTCAAAGATGTCAAATGACAAATGTCACAATGCTAAATGTCAAAAATGACAAATTTCAAGATGGCAAATGTCAAAGATGTCAAATGACAAATGTCACAATGCTAAATGTCAAAAATGAAAAGTGTCACCATGAAAAATGTCAAAAATAACAAATTTCAAGATGGCAAATGTCAACGATGTCAAATGACAAATGTCACAATGCTAAATGTCAAAAATGAAAAGTGTCACCATGAAAAATGTCAAAAATAACAAATTTCAAGATGGCAAATGTCAAAGATGTCAAATGACAAATGTCACAATGCTAAATGTCAAAAATGAAAAGTGTCACCATGAAAAATGTCAAAAATGACAAATTTCAAGATGGCAAATGTCAAAGATGTCAAATAACAAATGTCACAATGCTAAATGTCAAAAATGAAAAGTGTCACCATGAAAAATGTCAAAAATGACAAATTTCAAGATGGCAAATGTCAAAGATGTCAAATGACAAATGTCACAATGCTAAATGTCAAAAATGAAAAGTGTCACCATAAAAAATGTCAAAAATAACAAATTTCAAGATGGCAAATGTCAAAGATGTCAAATGACAAATGTCACAATGCTAAATGTCAAAAATGAAAAGTGTCACCATGAAAAATGTCAAAAATGACAAATTTCAAGATGGCAAATGTCAAAGATGTCAAATGACAAATGTCACAATGCTAAATGTCAAAAATGATAAGTGTCACCATGAAAAATGTCAAAAATAACAAATTTCAAGATGGCAAATATCAAAGATGTCAAATGACAAATGTCACAATGCTAAATGTCAAAAATGAAAAGTGTCACCATGAAAAATGTCAAAAATGACAAATTTCAAGATGGCAAATGTCAAAGATGTCAAATGACAAATGTCACAATGCTAAATGTCAAAAATGAAAAAAGTCACCATGAAAAATGTCAAAAATGACAAATTTCAAGATGGCAAATGTCAAAGATGTCAAATGACAAATGTCACAATGCTAAATGTCAAAAATGAAAAGCGTCACCATGAAAAATGACAAATTTCAAGATGGCAAATGTCAAAGATGTCAAATGACAAATGTCACAATGCTAAATGTCAAAAATGAAAAGTGTCACAATGCTAAATGTCAAAAATGACAAATTTCACGATGGCAAATGTCAAAACTGACAAATGTCACAATGCTAAATGTCAAAAATGAAAAATGTCAAAAATAACAAATTTCAAGATAGCAAATGTCAAAGATGTCAAATGACAAATGTCACAATGCTAAATGTCAAAAATGACAAATTTCAAGATGGCAAATGTCAAAGATGTCAAATGACAAATGTCACAATGCTAAATGTCAAAAATGAAAAGTGTCACCATGAAAAATGTCAAAAATGACAAATTTCAAGATGGCAAATGTCAAAGATGTCAAATGACAAATGTCACAATGCTAAATGTCAAAAATGAAAAGTGTCACCATGAAAAATGTCAAAAATGACAAATTTCAAGATGGCAAATGTCAAAACTGACAAATGTCACAATGCTAAATGTCAAAAATGAAAAGTGTCACCATGAAAAATGTCAAAAATAACAAATTTCAAGATGGTAAATGTCCAAGATGTCAAATGACAAATGTCACAATGCTAAATGTCAAAAATGAAAAGTGTCACCATGAAAAATGTCAAAAATGACAAATTTCAAGATGGCAAATGTCAAAGATATCAAATGACAAATGTCACAATGCTAAATGTCAAAAATGATAAGTGTCACCATGAAAAATGTCAAAAATAACAAATTTCAAGATGGCAAATGTCAGAGATGTCAAATGACAAATGTCACAATGCTAAATGTCAAAAATGAAAAGTGTCACCATGAAAAATGTCAAAAATGACAAATTACAAGATGGCAAATGTCAAAGATGTCAAATGACAAATGTCACAATGCTAAATGTCAAAAATGAAAAGTGTTACCATGAAAAATCTCAAAAATGACAAATTTCAAGATGGCAAATGTCAAAGATGTTAAATGACAAATGTCACAATGCTAAATGTCAAAAATGAAAAGTGTCACCATGAAAAATGTCAAAAATGACAAATTTCAAGATGGCAAATGTCAAAGATGTCAAATGACAAATGCCACAATGCTAAATGTCAAAAATGAAAAGTGTCACAATGCTAAATGTCAAAAATGACAAATTTCACGATGGCAAATGTCAAAACTGACAAATGTCACAATGCTAAATGTCAAAAATGAAAAATGTCAAAAATAACAAATTTCAAGATAGCAAATGTCAAAGATGTCAAATGACAAATGTCACAATGCTAAATGTCAAAAATGACAAATTTCAAGATGGCAAATGTCAAAGATGTCAAATGACAAATGTCACAATGCTAAATGTCAAAAATGAAAAGTGTCACCATGAAAAATGTCAAAAATGACAAATTTCAAGATGGCAAATGTCAAAGATGTCAAATGACAAATGTCACAATGCTAAATGTCAAAAATGAAAAGTGTCACCATGAAAAATGTCAAAAATGACAAATTTCAAGATGGCAAATGTCAAAGATGTCAAATGACAAATGTCACAATGCTAAATGTCAAAATGAAAAGTGTCAAAAATGACAAATTTCAAGATGGCAAATGTCTAAGATGTCAAATGACAAATGTCACAATGCTAAATGTCAAAAATGAAAAGTGTCACAATGCTAAATGTCAAAAATGACAAATTTCACGATGGCAAATGTCAAAACTGACAAATGTCACAATGCTAAATGTCAAAAATGAAAAATGTCAAAAATAACAAATTTCAAGATAGCAAATGTCAAAGATGTCAAATGACAAATGTCACAATGCTAAATGTCAAAAATGACAAATTTCAAGATGGCAAATGTCAAAGATGTCAAATGACAAATGTCACAATGCTAAATGTCAAAAATGAAAAGTGTCACCATGAAAAATGTCAAAAATGACAAATTTCAAGATGGCAAATGTCAAAGATGTCAAATGACAAATGTCACAATGCTAAATGTCAAAAATGAAAAGTGTCACCATGAAAAATGTCAAAAATGACAAATTTCAAGATGGCAAATGTCAAAACTGACAAATGTCACAATGCTAAATGTCAAAAATGAAAAGTGTCACCATGAAAAATGTCAAAAATAACAAATTTCAAGATGGTAAATGTCCAAGATGTCAAATGACAAATGTCACAATGCTAAATGTCAAAAATGAAAAGTGTCACCATGAAAAATGTCAAAAATGACAAATTTCAAGATGGCAAATGTCAAAGATATCAAATGACAAATGTCACAATGCTAAATGTCAAAAATGATAAGTGTCACCATGAAAAATGTCAAAAATAACAAATTTCAAGATGGCAAATGTCAGAGATGTCAAATGACAAATGTCACAATGCTAAATGTCAAAAATGAAAAGTGTCACCATGAAAAATGTCAAAAATGACAAATTACAAGATGGCAAATGTCAAAGATGTCAAATGACAAATGTCACAATGCTAAATGTCAAAAATGAAAAGTGTTACCATGAAAAATCTCAAAAATGACAAATTTCAAGATGGCAAATGTCAAAGATGTTAAATGACAAATGTCACAATGCTAAATGTCAAAAATGAAAAGTGTCACCATGAAAAATGTCAAAAATGACAAATTTCAAGATGGCAAATGTCAAAGATGTCAAATGACAAATGCCACAATGCTAAATGTCAAAAATGAAAAGTGTCACAATGCTAAATGTCAAAAATGACAAATTTCACGATGGCAAATGTCAAAACTGACAAATGTCACAATGCTAAATGTCAAAAATGAAAAATGTCAAAAATAACAAATTTCAAGATAGCAAATGTCAAAGATGTCAAATGACAAATGTCACAATGCTAAATGTCAAAAATGACAAATTTCAAGATGGCAAATGTCAAAGATGTCAAATGACAAATGTCACAATGCTAAATGTCAAAAATGAAAAGTGTCACCATGAAAAATGTCAAAAATGACAAATTTCAAGATGGCAAATGTCAAAGATGTCAAATGACAAATGTCACAATGCTAAATGTCAAAAATGAAAAGTGTCACCATGAAAAATGTCAAAAATGACAAATTTCAAGATGGCAAATGTCAAAACTGACAAATGTCACAATGCTAAATGTCAAAAATGAAAAGTGTCACCATGAAAAATGTCAAAAATGACAAATTTCAAGATGGCAAATGTCAACGATGTCAAATGACAAATGTCACAATGCTAAATGTCAAAAATGAAAAGTGTCACCATGAAAAATGTCAAAAATGACAAATTTCAAGATGGCAAATGTCAAAGATGTCAAATGACAAATGTCACAATGCTAAATGTCAAAAATGAAAAGTGTCACCATGAAAAATGTCAAAAATGACAAATTTCAAGATGGCAAATGTCAAAGATGTCAAATGACAAATGTCACAATGCTAAATGTCAAAAATGAAAAGTGTCAAAAATGACAAATTTCAAGATGGCAAATGTCTAAGATGTCAAATGACAAATGTCACAATGCTAAATGTCAAAAATGAAAAGTGTCAAAAATGACAAATTTCAAGATGGCAAATGTCTAAGATGTCAAATGACAAATGTCACAATGCTAAATGTCAAAAATGAAAAGTGTCACCATGAAAAGTGTCACTATGAAAAATGTCAAAAATAACAAATTTCAAGATGGCAAATGTCAAAGATGTCAAATGACAAATGTCACAATGCTAAATGTCAAAAATGAAAAGTGTCACCATGAAAAATGTCAAAAATGACAAATTTTACGATGGCAAATGTCAAAGATGTCAAATGACAAATATCACAATGCTAAATGTCAAAAATGACAAATTTCAAGATGGCAAATGTCAAAGATGTCAAATGACAAATGTCACAATGCTAAATGTCAAAAATAAAAAGTGTCACCATGAAAAATGTCAAAAATGACAAATTTCAAGATGACAAATGTCAAAGATGTCAAATGACAAATGTCACAATGCTAAATGTCAAAAATGACAAATTTTAAGATAGCAAATGTCAAAACTGACAAATGTCACAATGCTAAATGTCAAAAATGAAAAGTGTCACCATGAAAAATGTCAAAAATAACAAATTTCAAGATGGCAAATGTCAAAGATGTCAAATGACAAATGTCACAATGCTAAATGTCAAAAATGGCAAATTTCAAGATGGCAAATGTCAAAACTGACAAATGTCACAATGCTAAATGTCAAAAATGAAAAGTGTCACCATGAAAAATGTCAAAAATGACAAATTTCAAGATGGCAAATGTCAAAGATGTCAAATGACAAATGTCACAATGCTAAATGTCAAAAATGAAAAAAGTCACCATGAAAAATGTCAAAAATGACAAATTTCAAGATGGCAAATGTCAAAGATGTCAAATGACAAATGTCACAATGCTAAATGTCAAAAATGAAAAGCGTCACCATGAAAAATGACAAATTTCAAGATGGCAAATGTCAAAGATGTCAAATGACAAATGTCACAATGCTAAATGTCAAAAATGAAAAGTGTCACAATGCTAAATGTCAAAAATGACAAATTTCACGATGGCAAATGTCAAAACTGACAAATGTCACAATGCTAAATGTCAAAAATGAAAAATGTCAAAAATAACAAATTTCAAGATAGCAAATGTCAAAGATGTCAAATGACAAATGTCACAATGCTAAATGTCAAAAATGACAAATTTCAAGATGGCAAATGTCAAAGATGTCAAATGACAAATGTCACAATGCTAAATGTCAAAAATGAAAAGTGTCACCATGAAAAATGTCAAAAATGACAAATTTCAAGATGGCAAATGTCAAAGATGTCAAATGACAAATGTCACAATGCTAAATGTCAAAAATGAAAAGTGTCACCATGAAAAATGTCAAAAATGACAAATTTCAAGATGGCAAATGTCAAAACTGACAAATGTCACAATGCTAAATGTCAAAAATGAAAAGTGTCACCATGAAAAATGTCAAAAATAACAAATTTCAAGATGGTAAATGTCCAAGATGTCAAATGACAAATGTCACAATGCTAAATGTCAAAAATGAAAAGTGTCACCATGAAAAATGTCAAAAATGACAAATTTCAAGATGGCAAATGTCAAAGATATCAAATGACAAATGTCACAATGCTAAATGTCAAAAATGATAAGTGTCACCATGAAAAATGTCAAAAATAACAAATTTCAAGATGGCAAATGTCAGAGATGTCAAATGACAAATGTCACAATGCTAAATGTCAAAAATGAAAAGTGTCACCATGAAAAATGTCAAAAATGACAAATTACAAGATGGCAAATGTCAAAGATGTCAAATGACAAATGTCACAATGCTAAATGTCAAAAATGAAAAGTGTTACCATGAAAAATCTCAAAAATGACAAATTTCAAGATGGCAAATGTCAAAGATGTTAAATGACAAATGTCACAATGCTAAATGTCAAAAATGAAAAGTGTCACCATGAAAAATGTCAAAAATGACAAATTTCAAGATGGCAAATGTCAAAGATGTCAAATGACAAATGCCACAATGCTAAATGTCAAAAATGAAAAGTGTCACAATGCTAAATGTCAAAAATGACAAATTTCACGATGGCAAATGTCAAAACTGACAAATGTCACAATGCTAAATGTCAAAAATGAAAAATGTCAAAAATAACAAATTTCAAGATAGCAAATGTCAAAGATGTCAAATGACAAATGTCACAATGCTAAATGTCAAAAATGACAAATTTCAAGATGGCAAATGTCAAAGATGTCAAATGACAAATGTCACAATGCTAAATGTCAAAAATGAAAAGTGTCACCATGAAAAATGTCAAAAAATGACAAATTTCAAGATGGCAAATGTCAAAGATGTCAAATGACAAATGTCACAATGCTAAATGTCAAAAATGAAAAGTGTCACCATGAAAAATGTCAAAAATGACAAATTTCAAGATGGCAAATGTCAAAGATGTCAAATGACAAATGTCACAATGCTAAATGTCAAAATGAAAAGTGTCAAAAATGACAAATTTCAAGATGGCAAATGTCTAAGATGTCAAATGACAAATGTCACAATGCTAAATGTCAAAAATGAAAAGTGTCACAATGCTAAATGTCAAAAATGACAAATTTCACGATGGCAAATGTCAAAACTGACAAATGTCACAATGCTAAATGTCAAAAATGAAAAATGTCAAAAATAACAAATTTCAAGATAGCAAATGTCAAAGATGTCAAATGACAAATGTCACAATGCTAAATGTCAAAAATGACAAATTTCAAGATGGCAAATGTCAAAGATGTCAAATGACAAATGTCACAATGCTAAATGTCAAAAATGAAAAGTGTCACCATGAAAAATGTCAAAAATGACAAATTTCAAGATGGCAAATGTCAAAGATGTCAAATGACAAATGTCACAATGCTAAATGTCAAAAATGAAAAGTGTCACCATGAAAAATGTCAAAAATGACAAATTTCAAGATGGCAAATGTCAAAACTGACAAATGTCACAATGCTAAATGTCAAAAATGAAAAGTGTCACCATGAAAAATGTCAAAAATAACAAATTTCAAGATGGTAAATGTCCAAGATGTCAAATGACAAATGTCACAATGCTAAATGTCAAAAATGAAAAGTGTCACCATGAAAAATGTCAAAAATGACAAATTTCAAGATGGCAAATGTCAAAGATATCAAATGACAAATGTCACAATGCTAAATGTCAAAAATGATAAGTGTCACCATAAAAAATGTCAAAAATAACAAATTTCAAAATGGCAAATGTCAGAGATGTCAAATGACAAATGTCACAATGCTAAATGTCAAAAATGAAAAGTGTCACCATGAAAAATGTCAAAAATGACAAATTACAAGATGGCAAATGTCAAAGATGTCAAATGACAAATGTCACAATGCTAAATGTCAAAAATGAAAAGTGTTACCATGAAAAATCTCAAAAATGACAAATTTCAAGATGGCAAATGTCAAAGATGTTAAATGACAAATGTCACAATGCTAAATGTCAAAAATGATAAGTGTCACCATAAAAAATGTCAAAAATAACAAATTTCAAGATGGCAAATGTCAAAGATATCAAATGACAAATGTCACAATGCTAAATGTCAAAAATGATAAGTGTCACCATGAAAAATGTCAAAAATAACAAATTTCAAGATGGCAAATGTCAGAGATGTCAAATGACAAATGTCACAATGCTAAATGTCAAAAATGAAAAGTGTCACCATGAAAAATGTCAAAAATGACAAATTTCAAGATGGCAAATGTCAAAGATGTCAAATAACAAATGTCACAATGCTAAATGTCAAAAATGAAAAGTGTCACCATGAAAAATGTCAAAAATGACAAATTTCAAGATGGCAAATGTCAAAGATGTCAAATGACAAATGTCACAATGCTAAATGTCAAAAATGAAAAGTGTCACCATAAAAAATGTCAAAAATAACAAATTTCAAGATGGCAAATGTCAAAGATGTCAAATGACAAATGTCACAATGCTAAATGTCAAAAATGAAAAGTGTCACCATGAAAAATGTCAAAAATGACAAATTTCAAGATGGCAAATGTCAAAGATGTCAAATGACAAATGTCACAATGCTAAATGTCAAAAATGATAAGTGTCACCATGAAAAATGTCAAAAATAACAAATTTCAAGATGGCAAATATCAAAGATGTCAAATGACAAATGTCACAATGCTAAATGTCAAAAATGAAAAGTGTCACCATGAAAAATGTCAAAAATGACAAATTTCAAGATGGCAAATGTCAAAGATGTCAAATGACAAATGTCACAATGCTAAATGTCAAAAATGAAAAAAGTCACCATGAAAAATGTCAAAAATGACAAATTTCAAGATGGCAAATGTCAAAGATGTCAAATGACAAATGTCACAATGCTAAATGTCAAAAATGAAAAGCGTCACCATGAAAAATGACAAATTTCAAGATGGCAAATGTCAAAGATGTCAAATGACAAATGTCACAATGCTAAATGTCAAAAATGAAAAGTGTCACAATGCTAAATGTCAAAAATGACAAATTTCACGATGGCAAATGTCAAAACTGACAAATGTCACAATGCTAAATGTCAAAAATGAAAAATGTCAAAAATAACAAATTTCAAGATAGCAAATGTCAAAGATGTCAAATGACAAATGTCACAATGCTAAATGTCAAAAATGACAAATTTCAAGATGGCAAATGTCAAAGATGTCAAATGACAAATGTCACAATGCTAAATGTCAAAAATGAAAAGTGTCACCATGAAAAATGTCAAAAATGACAAATTTCAAGATGGCAAATGTCAAAGATGTCAAATGACAAATGTCACAATGCTAAATGTCAAAAATGAAAAGTGTCACCATGAAAAATGTCAAAAATGACAAATTTCAAGATGGCAAATGTCAAAACTGACAAATGTCACAATGCTAAATGTCAAAAATGAAAAGTGTCACCATGAAAAATGTCAAAAATAACAAATTTCAAGATGGTAAATGTCCAAGATGTCAAATGACAAATGTCACAATGCTAAATGTCAAAAATGAAAAGTGTCACCATGAAAAATGTCAAAAATGACAAATTTCAAGATGGCAAATGTCAAAGATATCAAATGACAAATGTCACAATGCTAAATGTCAAAAATGATAAGTGTCACCATGAAAAATGTCAAAAATAACAAATTTCAAGATGGCAAATGTCAGAGATGTCAAATGACAAATGTCACAATGCTAAATGTCAAAAATGAAAAGTGTCACCATGAAAAATGTCAAAAATGACAAATTACAAGATGGCAAATGTCAAAGATGTCAAATGACAAATGTCACAATGCTAAATGTCAAAAATGAAAAGTGTTACCATGAAAAATCTCAAAAATGACAAATTTCAAGATGGCAAATGTCAAAGATGTTAAATGACAAATGTCACAATGCTAAATGTCAAAAATGAAAAGTGTCACCATGAAAAATGTCAAAAATGACAAATTTCAAGATGGCAAATGTCAAAGATGTCAAATGACAAATGCCACAATGCTAAATGTCAAAAATGAAAAGTGTCACAATGCTAAATGTCAAAAATGACAAATTTCACGATGGCAAATGTCAAAACTGACAAATGTCACAATGCTAAATGTCAAAAATGAGAAATGTCAAAAATAACAAATTTCAAGATAGCAAATGTCAAAGATGTCAAATGACAAATGTCACAATGCTAAATGTCAAAAATGACAAATTTCAAGATGGCAAATGTCAAAGATGTCAAATGACAAATGTCACAATGCTAAATGTCAAAAATGAAAAGTGTCACCATGAAAAATGTCAAAAATGACAAATTTCAAGATGGCAAATGTCAAAGATGTCAAATGACAAATGTCACAATGCTAAATGTCAAAAATGAAAAGTGTCACCATGAAAAATGTCAAAAATGACAAATTTCAAGATGGCAAATGTCAAAGATGTCAAATGACAAATGTCACAATGCTAAATGTCAAAATGAAAAGTGTCAAAAATGACAAATTTCAAGATGGCAAATGTCTAAGATGTCAAATGACAAATGTCACAATGCTAAATGTCAAAAATGAAAAGTGTCACAATGCTAAATGTCAAAAATGACAAATTTCACGATGGCAAATGTCAAAACTGACAAATGTCACAATGCTAAATGTCAAAAATGAAAAATGTCAAAAATAACAAATTTCAAGATAGCAAATGTCAAAGATGTCAAATGACAAATGTCACAATGCTAAATGTCAAAAATGACAAATTTCAAGATGGCAAATGTAAAAGATGTCAAATGACAAATGTCACAATGCTAAATGTCAAAAATGAAAAGTGTCACCATGAAAAATGTCAAAAATGACAAATTTCAAGATGGCAAATGTCAAAGATGTCAAATGACAAATGTCACAATGCTAAATGTCAAAAATGAAAAGTGTCACCATGAAAAATGTCAAAAATGACAAATTTCAAGATGGCAAATGTCAAAACTGACAAATGTCACAATGCTAAATGTCAAAAATGAAAAGTGTCACCATGAAAAATGTCAAAAATAACAAATTTCAAGATGGTAAATGTCCAAGATGTCAAATGACAAATGTCACAATGCTAAATGTCAAAAATGAAAAGTGTCACCATGAAAAATGTCAAAAATGACAAATTTCAAGATGGCAAATGTCAAAGATATCAAATGACAAATGTCACAATGCTAAATGTCAAAAATGATAAGTGTCACCATGAAAAATGTCAAAAATAACAAATTTCAAGATGGCAAATGTCAGAGATGTCAAATGACAAATGTCACAATGCTAAATGTCAAAAATGAAAAGTGTCACCATGAAAAATGTCAAAAATGACAAATTACAAGATGGCAAATGTCAAAGATGTCAAATGACAAATGTCACAATGCTAAATGTCAAAAATGAAAAGTGTTACCATGAAAAATCTCAAAAATGACAAATTTCAAGATGGCAAATGTCAAAGATGTTAAATGACAAATGTCACAATGCTAAATGTCAAAAATGAAAAGTGTCACCATGAAAAATGTCAAAAATGACAAATTTCAAGATGGCAAATGTCAAAGATGTCAAATGACAAATGCCACAATGCTAAATGTCAAAAATGAAAAGTGTCACAATGCTAAATGTCAAAAATGACAAATTTCAAGATGGCAAATGTCAAAGATGTCAAATGACAAATGTCACAATGCTAAATGTCAAAAATAAAAAGTGTCACCATGAAAAATGTCAAAAATGACAAATTTCAAGATGACAAATGTCAAAGATGTCAAATGACAAATGTCACAATGCTAAATGTCAAAAATGACAAATTTTAAGATAGCAAATGTCAAAACTGACAAATGTCACAATGCTAAATGTCAAAAATGAAAAGTGTCACCATGAAAAATGTCAAAAATAACAAATTTCAAGATGGCAAATGTCAAAGATGTCAAATGACAAATGTCACAATGCTAAATGTCAAAAATGGCAAATTTCAAGATGGCAAATGTCAAAACTGACAAATGTCACAATGCTAAATGTCAAAAATGAAAAGTGTCACCATGAAAAATGTCAAAAATGACAAATTTCAAGATGGCAAATGTCAAAGATGTCAAATGACAAATGTCACAATGCTAAATGTCAAAAATGATAAGTGTCACCATGAAAAATGTCAAAAATGACAAATTTCAAGATGGCAAATGTCAAAGATGTCAAATGACAAATGTCACAATGCTAAATGTCAAAAATGAAAAGTGTCACCATGAAAAATGTCAAAAATGACAAATTTCAAGATGGCAAATGTCAAATGTCACAATGCTAAATGTCAAAAATGAAAAGTGTCACCATGAAAAATGTCAAAAATGACAAATTTCAAGATGGCAAATGTCAAAGATGTCAAATGACAAATGTCACAATGCTAAATGTCAAAAATGAAAAGTGTCACCATGAAAAATGTCAAAAATGACAAGTTTCAAGATGGCAAATGTCAAAGATGTCAAATGACAAATGTCACAATGCTAAATGTCAAAAATGAAAAGTGTCACCATGAAAAATGTTAAAAATGACAAATTTCAAGATGGCAAATGTCAAAACTGACAAATGTCACAATGCTAAATGTCAAAAATGATAAGTGTCACCATGAAAAATGTCAAAAATGACAAATTTCAAGATGGCAAATGTCAAAGATGTCAAATGACAAATGTCACAATGCTAAATGTCAAAATGAAAAGTGTCAAAAATGACAAATTTCAAGATGGCAAATGTCTAAGATGTCAAATGACAAATGTCACAATGCTAACTGTCAAAAATGTAAAGTGTCACCGTGAAAAATGTCAAAAATGACAAATTTCAAGATGGCAAATGTCAAAGATGTCAAATGACAAATGTCACAATGCTAAATGTCAAAAATGAAAAGTGTCACCATGAAAAATGTCAAAAATAACAAATTTCAAGATGGCAAATGTCAAAGATGTCAAATGACAAATGTCACAATGCTAAATGTCAAAAATGAAAAGCGTCCCCATGAAAAATGTCAATAATAACAAATTTCAAGATGGCAAATGTCAAAGATGTCAAATGACAAATGTCACAATGCTAAATGTCAAAAATGAAAAGTGTCACCATGAAAAATGACAAATTTTAAGATGGCAAATGTCAAAGATGTCGAATATCACAAATGTCACAATGCTAAATGTCAAAAATGAAAAGTGTCACCATGAAAAATGTCAAAAATGACCAATTTCAAGATGGCAAATGTCAAAGATGTCAAATGACAAATGTCACAATGCTAAATGTCACAAATGAAAAGTGTCACCATGAAAAATGTCAAAAATGACAAATTTTAAGATGGCAAATATCAAAGATGTCAAATGACAAATGTCACAATGCTAAATGTCAAAAATGACAAATTTCAAGATGGCAAATGTCAAAGATGTCAAATGACAAATGTTACAATGCTAAATGTCAAAAATGAAAAGTGTCACCATGAAAAATGTCAAAAATGACAAATTTCAAGATGGCAAATGTCAAAGATGTCAAATGACAAATGTCACAATGCTAAATGTCAAAAATGAAAAGTGTCACAATGCTAAATGTCAAAAATGACAAATTTCAAGATGGCAAATGTCAAAACTGACAAATGTCACAATGCTAAATGTCAAAAATGAAAAGTGTCACCATGAAAAATGTCAAAAATGACAAATTTCAAGATGGCAAATGTCAAAGATGTCAAATGACAAATGTCACAATGCTAAATGTCAAAAATGAAAAGTGTCACAATGCTAAATGTCAAAAATGACAAATTTCAAGATGGCAAATGTCAAAACTGACAAATGTCACAATGCTAAATGTCAAAAATGAAAAGTGTCACCATGAAAAATGTCAAAAATAACAAATTTCAAGATAGCAAATGTCAAAGATGTCAAATGACAAATGTCACAATGCTAAATGTCAAAAATGACAAATTTCAAGATGGCAAATGTCAAAGATGTCAAATGACAAATGTCACAATGCTAAATGTCAAAAATGAAAAGTGTCACCATGAAAAATGTCAAAAATGACAAATTTCAAGATGGCAAATGTCAAAGATGTCAAATGACAAATGTCACAATGCTAAATGTCAAAAATGAAAAGTGTCACAATGCTAAATGTCAAAAATGACAAATTTCAAGATGGCAAATGTCAAAACTGACAAATGTCACAATGCTAAATGTCAAAAATGAAAAGTGTCACCATGAAAAATGTCAAAAATAACAAATTTCAAGATAGCAAATGTCAAAGATGTCAAATGACAAATGTCACAATGCTAAATGTCAAAAATGACAAATTTCAAGATGGCAAATGTCAAAGATGTCAAATGACAAATGTCACAATGCTAAATGTCAAAAATGAAAAGTGTCACCATGAAAAATGTCAAAAATGACAAATTTCAAGATGGCAAAAGTCAAAGATGTCAAATGACAAATGTTACAATGCTAAATGTCAAAAATGAAAAGTGTCACCATGAAAAATGTCAAAAATGACAAATTTCAAGATGGCAAATGTCAAAGATGTCAAATGACAAATGTCACAATGCTAAATGTCAAAAATGAAAAGTGTCACCATGAAAAATGTCAAAAATGACAAATTTCAAGATGTCAAATGTCAAAGATGTCAAATGACAAATGTCACAATGCTAAATGTCAAAAATGAAAAGTGTCACCATGAAAAATGTCAAAAATGACAAATTTCAAGATGGCAAATGTCAAAGATGTCAAATGACAAATGTCACAATGCTAAATGTCAAAAATGAAAAGTGTCACAATGCTAAATGTCAAAAATGACAAATTTCACGATGGCAAATGTCAAAACTGACAAATGTCACAATGCTAAATGTCAAAAATGAAAAATGTCAAAAATAACAAATTTCAAGATAGCAAATGTCAAAGATGTCAAATGACAAATGTCACAATGCTAAATGTCAAAAATGACAAATTTCAAGATGGCAAATGTCAAAGATGTCAAATGACAAATGTCACAATGCTAAATGTCAAAAATGAAAAGTATCACCATGAAAAATGTCAAAAATGACAAATTTCAAGATGGCAAATGTCAAAGATGTCAAATGACAAATGTCACAATGCTAAATGTCAAAAATGAAAAGTGTCACCATGAAAAATGTCAAAAATGACAAATTTCAAGATGGCAAATGTCAAAACTGACAAATGTCACAATGCTAAATGTCAAAAAATGAAAAGTGTCACCATGAAAAATGTCAAAAATGACAAATTTCAAGATGGCAAATGTCAAAGATGTCAAATGACAAATGTCACAATGCTAAATGTCAAAAATGAAAAGTGTCAAAAATGACAAATTTCAAGATGGCAAATGTCTAAGATGTCAAATGACAAATGTCACAATGCTAAATGTCAAAAATGAAAAGTGTCACCATGAAAAATGTCAAAAATGACAAATTTCAAGATGGCAAATGTCAAAACTGATAAATGTCACAATGCTAAATGTCAAAAATGAAAAGTGTCACCATGAAAAATGTCAAAAATGACAAATTTCAAGATGGCAAATGTCAAAGATGTCAAATGACAAATGTCACAATGCTAAATGTCAAAAATGACAAATTTCAAGATGGCAAATGTCAAAGATGTCAAATGACAAATGTTACAATGCTAAATGTTAAAAATGAAAAGTGTCACCATGAAAAATGTCAAAAATGACAAATTTCAAGATGGCAAATGTCAAAGATGTCAAATGACAAATGTCACAATGCTAAATGTCAAAAATGAAAAGTGTCAAAAATGACAAATTTCAAGATGGCAAATGTCTAAGATGTCAAATGACAAATGTCACAATGCTACATGTCAAAAATGAAAAGTATGACCATGAAAAATGTCAAAAATGACAAATTTCAAGATGGCAAATGTCAAAGATGTCAAATGACAAATGTCACAATTCTAAATGTCAAAAATAAAAAGTGTCACCATGAAAAATGTCAAAAATGACAAATTTCAAGATGGCAAGTGTCAAAGATGTCAAATGACAAATGTCACAATGCTAAATGTCAAAAATGAAAATGGTTACCATGAAAAATGTCAAAAATAAAAAATTTCAAGATGGCAAATGTCAAAGATGTCAAATGACAAATGTCACAATGCTAAATGTCAAAAATGAAAAGTGTCACCATGAAAAATGTCAAAAATGACAAATTTCAAGATGGCAAATGTCAAAGATATAAAATGACAAATATCACAATGCTAAATGTCAAAAATGACAAATTTCAAGATGGCAAATATCAAAGATGTCAAATGACAAATGTCACAATGCTAAATGTCAAACATAAAAAGTGTCACTATGAAAAATGTCAAAAATGACAAATTTCAAGATGACAAATGTCAAAGATGACAAATGTCAAAGATGTCAAATGACAAATGTCACAATGCTAAATGTCAAAAATGACAAATTTCAAGATGGCAAATGTCAAAACTGACAAATGTCACAATGCTAAATGTCAAAAATGAAAAGTGTCACCATGAAAAATGTCAAAAATAACAAATTTCAAGATGGCAAATGTCAAAGATGTCAAATGACAAATGTCACAATGCTAAATGTCAAAAATGACAAATTTCAAGATGGCAAATGTCAAAGATGTCAAATGACAAATGTCACAATGCTAAATGTCAAAAATGAAAAGTGTCACCATGAAAAATGTCAAAAATGACAAATTTCAAGATGGCAAATGTCAAAGATGTCAAATGACAAATGTCACAATGCTAAATGTTAAAAATGAAAAGTGTCACCATGAAAAATGTCAAAAATGACAAATTTCAAGATGGCAAATGTCAAAGATGTCAAATGACAAATGTCACAATGCTAAGTGTCAAAAATGAAAAGTGTCAAAAATAATAAATTTCAAGATGGCAAATGTCAAAGATGTCAAATGACAAATGTCACAATGCTAAATGTCAAAAATGACAAATTTTAAGATGGCAAATGTCAAAGATGTCAAATGACAAATGTCACAATGCTAAATGTCAAAAATGAAAAGTGTCACCATGAAAAATGTCAAAAATGACAAATTTCAAGATGGCAAATGTCAAAGATGTCAAATGACAAATGTCACAATGCTAAATGTCAAAAATGACAAATTTCAAGATGGCAAATGTCAAAGATGTCAAATGACAAATGTCACAATGCTAAATGTCAAAAATGAAAAGTGTCACCATGAAAAATGTCAAAAATGACAAATTTCAAGATGGCAAATGTCAACGATGTCAAATGACAAATGTCACAATGCTAAATGTCAAAAATGAAAAGTGTCACCATGAAAAATGTCAAAAATAACAAATTTCAAGATGGCAAATGTCAAAGATGTCAAATGACAAATGTCACAATGCTAAATGTCAAAAATGAAAAGTGTCACCATGAAAAATGTCAAAAATGACAAATTTCAAGATGGCAAATGTCAAAGATGTCAAATAACAAATGTAACAATGCTAAATGTCAAAAATGAAAAGTGTCACCATGAAAAATGTCAAAAATGACAAATTTCAAGATGGCAAATGTCAAAGATGTCAAATGACAAATGTCACAATGCTAAATGTCAAAAATGAAAAGTGTCACCATAAAAAATGTCAAAAATAACAAATTTCAAGATGGCAAATGTCAAAGATGTCAAATGACAAATGTCACAATGCTAAATGTCAAAAATGAAAAGTGTCACCATGAAAAATGTCAAAAATGACAAATTTCAAGATGGCAAATGTCAAAGATGTCAAATGACAAATGTCACAATGCTAAATGTCAAAAATGATAAGTGTCACCATGAAAAATGTCAAAAATAACAAATTTCAAGATGGCAAATATCAAAGATGTCAAATGACAAATGTCACAATGCTAAATGTCAAAAATAAAAAGTGTCACCATGAAAAATGTCAAAAATGACAAATTTCAAGATGGCAAATGTCAAAGATGTCAAATGACAAATGTCACAATGCTAAATGTCAAAAATGAAAAAAGTCACCATGAAAAATGTCAAAAATGACAAATTTCAAGATGGCAAATGTCAAAGATGTCAAATGACAAATGTCACAATGCTAAATGTCAAAAATGAAAAGCGTCACCATGAAAAATGACAAATTTCAAGATGGCAAATGTCAAAGATGTCAAATGACAAATGTCACAATGCTAAATGTCAAAAATGAAAAGCGTCACAATGCTAAATGTCAAAAATGACAAATTTCACGATGGCAAATGTCAAAACTGACAAATGTCACAATGCTAAATGTCAAAAATGAAAAATGTCAAAAATAACAAATTTCAAGATAGCAAATGTCAAAGATGTCAAATGACAAATGTCACAATGCTAAATGTCAAAAATGACAAATTTCAAGATGGCAAATGTCAAAGATGTCAAATGACAAATGTCACAATGCTAAATGTCAAAAATGAAAAGTGTCACCATGAAAAATGTCAAAAATGACAAATTTCAAGATGGCAAATGTCAAAGATGTCAAATGACAAATGTCACAATGCTAAATGTCAAAAATGAAAAGTGTCACCATGAAAAATGTCAAAAATGACAAATTTCAAGATGGCAAATGTCAAAACTGACAAATGTCACAATGCTAAATGTCAAAAATGAAAAGTGTCACCATGAAAAATGTCAAAAATAACAAATTTCAAGATGGTAAATGTCCAAGATGTCAAATGACAAATGTCACAATGCTAAATGTCAAAAATGAAAAGTGTCACCATGAAAAATGTCAAAAATGACAAATTTCAAGATGGCAAATGTCAAAGATGTCAAATGACAAATGTCACAATGCTAAATGTCAAAAATGATAAGTGTCACCATGAAAAATGTCAAAAATAACAAATTTCAAGATGGCAAATGTCAAAGATGTCAAATGACAAATGTCACAATGCTAAATGTCAAAAATGAAAAGTGTCACCATGAAAAATGTCAAAAATGACAAATTACAAGATGGCAAATGTCAAAGATGTCAAATGACAAATGTCACAATGCTAAATGTCAAAAATGAAAAGTGTTACCATGAAAAATCTCAAAAATGACAAATTTCAAGATGGCAAATGTCAAAGATGTCAAATGACAAATGTCACAATGCTAAATGTCAAAAATGAAAAGTGTCACAATGCTAAATGTCAAAAATGACAAATTTCACGATGGCAAATGTCAAAACTGACAAATGTCACAATGCTAAATGTCAAAAATGAAAAATGTCAAAAATAACAAATTTCAAGATAGCAAATGTCAAAGATGTCGAATGACAAATGTCACAATGCTAAATGTTAAAAATGACAAATTTCAAGATGGCAAATGTCAAAGATGTCAAATGACAAATGTCACAATGCTAAATGTCAAAAATGAAAAGTGTTACCATGAAAAATGTCAAAAATGACAAATTTCAAGATGGCAAATGTCAAAGATGTCAAATGACAAATGCCACAATGCTAAATGTCAAAAATGAAAAGTGTCACAATGCTAAATGTCAAAAATGACAAATTTCACGATGGCAAATGTCAAAACTGACAAATGTCACAATGCTAAATGTCAAAAATGAAAAATGTCAAAAATAACAAATTTCAAGATAGCAAATGTCAAAGATGTCAAATGACAAATGTCACAATGCTAAATGTTAAAAATGACAAATTTCAAGATGGCAAATGTCAAAGATGTCAAATGACAAATGTCACAATGCTAAATGTCAAAAATGAAAAGTGTCACCATGAAAAATGTCAAAAATGACAAATTTCAAGATGGCAAATGTCAAAGATGTCAAATGACAAATGTCACAATGCTAAATGTCAAAAATGAAAAGTGTCACCATGAAAAATGTCAAAAATGACAAATTTCAAGATGGCAAATGTCAAAGATGTCAAATGACAAATGTCACAATGCTAAATGTCAAAAATGAAAAGTGTCACCATGAAAAATGTCAAAAATGACAAATTACAAGATGGCAAATGTCAAAGATGTCAAATGACAAATGTCACAATGCTAAATGTCAAAAATGAAAAGTGTTACCATGAAAAATGTCAAAAATGACAAATTTCAAGATGGCAAATGTCAAAGATGTCAAATGACAAATGCCACAATGCTAAATGTCAAAAATGAAAAGTGTCACAATGCTAAATGTCAAAAATGACAAATTTCACGATGGCAAATGTCAAAACTGACAAATGTCACAATGCTAAATGTCAAAAATGAAAAATGTCAAAAATAACAAATTTCAAGATAGCAAATGTCAAAGATGTCAAATGACAAATGTCACAATGCTAAATGTTAAAAATGACAAATTTCAAGATGGCAAATGTCAAAGATGTCAAATGACAAATGTCACAATGCTAAATGTCAAAAATGAAAAGTGTCACCATGAAAAATGTCAAAAATGACAAATTTCAAGATGGCAAATGTCAAAGATGTCAAATGACAAATGTCACAATGCTAAATGTCAAAAATGAAAAGTGTCACCATGAAAAATGTCAAAAATGACAAATTTCAAGATGGCAAATGTCAAAGATGTCAAATGACAAATGTCACAATGCTAAATGTCAAAAATGAAAAGTGTCAAAAATGACAAATTTCAAGATGGCAAATGTCTAAGATGTCAAATGACAAATGTAACAATGCTAAATGTCAAAAATGAAAAGTGTCACCATGAAAAATGTCAAAAATGACAAATTTCAAGATGGCAAATGTCAAAGATGTCAAATGACAAATGTCACAATGCTAAATGTCAAAAATGAAAAGTGTCACCATGAAAAATGTCAAAAATGACAAATTTCAAGATGGCAAATGTCAAAGATGTCAAATGACAAATATCACAATGCTAAATGTCAAAAATGAAAAGTGTCAAAAATGACAAATTTCAAGATGGCAAATGTCTAAGATGTCAAATGACAAATGTCACAATGCTAAATGTCAAAAATGAAAAGTGTCACCATGAAAAGTGTCACTATGAAAAATGTCAAAAATAACAAATTTCAAGATGGCAAATGTCAAAGATGTCAAATGACAAATGTCACAATGCTAAATGTCAAAAATGAAAAGTGTCACCATGAAAAATGTCAAAAATGACAAATTTTACGATGGCAAATGTCAAAGATGTCAAATGACAAATGTCACAATGCTAAATGTCAAAAATAAAAAGTGTCACCATGAAAAATGTCAAAAATGACAAATTTCAAGATGACAAATGTCAAAGATGTCAAATAACAAATGTCACAATGCTAAATGTCAAAAATGGCAAATTTCAAGATGGCAAATGTCAAAACTGACAAATGTCACAATGCTAAATGTCAAAAATGAAAAGTGTCACCATGAAAAATGTCAAAAATGACAAATTTCAAGATGGCAAATGTCAAAGATGTCAAATGACAAATGTCACAATGCTAAATGTCAAAAATGATAAGTGTCACCATGAAAAATGTCAAAAATGACAAATTTCAAGATGGCAAATGTCAAAGATGTCAAATGACAAATGTCACAATGCTAAATGTCAAAAATGAAAAGTGTCACCATGAAAAATGTCAAAAATGACAAATTTCAAGATGGCAAATGTCAAATGTCACAATGCTAAATGTCAAAAATGAAAAGTGTCACCATGAAAAATGTCAAAAATGACAAATTTCAAGATGGCAAATGTCAAAGATGTCAAATGACAAATGTCACAATGCTAAATGTCAAAAATGAAAAGTGTCACCATGAAAAATGTCAAAAATGACAAGTTTCAAGATGGCAAATGTCAAAGATGTCAAATGACAAATGTCACAATGCTAAATGTCAAAAATGAAAAGTGTCACCATGAAAAATGTTAAAAATGACAAATTTCAAGATGGCAAATGTCAAAACTGACAAATGTCACAATGCTAAATGTCAAAAATGATAAGTGTCACCATGAAAAATGTCAAAAATGACAAATTTCAAGATGGCAAATGTCAAAGATGTCAAATGACAAATGTCACAATGCTAAATGTCAAAAATGAAAAGTGTCACAATGCTAAATGTCAAAAATGACAAATTTCAAGATGGCAAATGTCAAAACTGACAAATGTCACAATGCTAAATGTCAAAAATGAAAAGTGTCACCATGAAAAATGTCAAAAATGACAAATTTCAAGATGGCAAATGTCAAAGATGTCAAATGACAAATGTCACAATGCTAAATGTCAAAAATGAAAAGTGTCACAATGCTAAATGTCAAAAATGACAAATTTCAAGATGGCAAATGTCAAAACTGACAAATGTCACAATGCTAAATGTCAAAAATGAAAAGTGTCACCATGAAAAATGTCAAAAATAACAAATTTCAAGATGGCAAATGTCAAAGATGTCAAATGACAAATGTCACAATGCTAAATGTCAAAAATGACAAATTTCAAGATGGCAAATGTCAAAGATGTCAAATGACAAATGTTACAATGCTAAATGTCAAAAATGAAAAGTGTCACCATGAAAAATGTCAAAAATGACAAATTTCAAGATGGCAAATGTCAAAGATGTCAAATGACAAATGTCACAATGCTAAATGTCAAAAATGAAAAGTGTCACAATGCTAAATGTCAAAAATGACAAATTTCAAGATGGCAAATGTCAAAACTGACAAATGTCACAATGCTAAATGTCAAAAATGAAAAGTGTCACCATGAAAAATGTCAAAAATAACAAATTTCAAGATAGCAAATGTCAAAGATGTCAAATGACAAATGTCACAATGCTAAATGTCAAAAATGACAAATTTCAAGATGGCAAATGTCAAAGATGTCAAATGACAAATGTCACAATGCTAAATGTCAAAAATGAAAAGTGTCACCATGAAAAATGTCAAAAAAGGGCAAAATTTCAAGATGGCAAATGTCAAAGATGTCAAATGACAAATGTCACAATGCTAAATGTCAAAAATGAAAAGTGTCACAATGCTAAATGACAAATTTCAAGATGGAAAATGTCAAAACTGACAAATGTCACAATGCTAAATGTCAAAAATGAAAAGTGTCACCATGAAAAATGTCAAAAATAACAAATTTCAAGATAGCAAATGTCAAAGATGTCAAATGACAAATGTCACAATGCTAAATGTCAAAAATGACAAATTTCAAGATGGCAAATGTCAAAGATGTCAAATGACAAATGTCACAATGCTAAATGTCAAAAATGAAAAGTGTCACCATGAAAAATGTCAAAAATGACAAATTTCAAGATGGCAAAAGTCAAAGATGTCAAATGACAAATGTCACAATGCTAAATGTCAAAAATGAAAAGTGTCACCATGAAAAATGTCAAAAATGACAAATTTCAAGATGGCAAATGTCAAAGATGTCAAATGACAAATGTCACAATGCTAAATGTCAAAAATGAAAAGTGTCACCATGAAAAATGTCAAAAATGACAAATTTCAAGATGTCAAATGTCAAAGATGTCAAATGACAAATCTCACAATGCTAAATGTCAAAAATAAAAAGTGTCACCATGAAAAATGTCAAAAATGACAAATTTCAAGATGGCAAATGTCAAAGATGTCAAATGACAAATGTCACAATGCTAAATGTCAAAAATGAAAAGTGTCACAATGCTAAATGTCAAAAATGACAAATTTCACGATGGCAAATGTCAAAACTGACAAATGTCACAATGCTAAATGTCAAAAATGAAAAATGTCAAAAATAACAAATTTCAAGATAGCAAATGTCAAAGATGTCAAATGACAAATGTCACAATGCTAAATGTCAAAAATGACAAATTTCAAGATGGCAAATGTCAAAGATGTCAAATGACAAATGTCACAATGCTAAATGTCAAAAATGAAAAGTGTCACCATGAAAAATGTCAAAAATGACAAATTTCAAGATGGCAAATGTCAAAGATGTCAAATGACAAATGTCACAATGCTAAATGTCAAAAATGAAAAGTGTCACCATGAAAAATGTCAAAAATGACAAATTTCAAGATGGCAAATGTCAAAACTGACAAATGTCACAATGCTAAATGTCAAAAAATGAAAAGTGTCACCATGAAAAATGTCAAAAATGACAAATTTCAAGATGGCAAATGTCAAAGATGTCAAATGACAAATGTCACAATGCTAAATGTCAAAAATGAAAAGTGTCAAAAATGACAAATTTCAAGATGGCAAATGTCTAAGATGTCAAATGACAAATGTCACAATGCTAAATGTCAAAAATGAAAAGTGTCACCATGAAAAATGTCAAAAATGACAAATTTCAAGATGGCAAATGTCAAAACTGATAAATGTCACAATGCTAAATGTCAAAAATGAAAAGTGTCACCATGAAAAATGTCAAAAATGACAAATTTCAAGATGGCAAATGTCAAAGATGTCAAATGACAAATGTCACAATGCTAAATGTCAAAAATGACAAATTTCAAGATGGCAAATGTCAAAGATGTCAAATGACAAATGTTACAATGCTAAATGTTAAAAATGAAAAGTGTCACCATGAAAAATGTCAAAAATGACAAATTTCAAGATGGCAAATGTCAAAGATGTCAAATGACAAATGTCACAATGCTAAATGTCAAAAATGAAAAGTGTCAAAAATGACAAATTTCAGGATGGCAAATGTCTAAGATGTCAAATGACAAATGTCACAATGCTACATGTCAAAAATGAAAAGTATGACCATGAAAAATGTCAAAAATGACAAATTTCAAGATGGCAAATGTCAAAGATGTCAAATGACAAATGTCACAATTCTAAATGTCAAAAATGAAAAGTGTCACCATGAAAAATGTCAAAAATGACAAATTTCAAGATGGCAAGTGTCAAAGATGTCAAATGACAAATGTCACAATGCTAAATGTCAAAAATGAAAATGGTTACCATGAAAAATGTCAAAAATAAAAAATTTCAAGATGGCAAATGTCAAAGATGTCAAATGACAAATGTCACAATGCTAAATGTCAAAAATGAAAAGTGTCACCATGAAAAATGTCAAAAATGACAAATTTCAAGATGGCAAATGTCAAAGATATAAAATGACAAATATCACAATGCTAAATGTCAAAAATGACAAATTTCAAGATGGCAAATATCAAAGATGTCAAATGACAAATGTCACAATGCTAAATGTCAAACATAAAAAGTGTCACTATGAAAAATGTCAAAAATGACAAATTTCAAGATGACAAATGTCAAAGATGACAAATGTCAAAGATGTTAAATGACAAATGTCACAATGCTAAATGTCAAAAATGACAAATTTCAAGATGGCAAATGTCAAAACTGACAAATGTCACAATGCTAAATGTCAAAAATGAAAAGTGTCACCATGAAAAATGTCAAAAATAACAAATTTCAAGATGGCAAATGTCAAAGATGTCAAATGACAAATGTCACAATGCTAAATGTCAAAAATGACAAATTTCAAGATGGCAAATGTCAAAGATGTCAAATGACAAATGTCACAATGCTAAATGTCAAAAATGAAAAGTGTCACCATGAAAAATGTCAAAAATGACAAATTTCAAGATGGCAAATGTCAAAGATGTCAAATGACAAATGTCACAATGCTAAATGTTAAAAATGAAAAGTGTCACCATGAAAAATGTCAAAAATGACAAATTTCAAGATGGCAAATGTCAAAGATGTCAAATGACAAATGTCACAATGCTAAGTGTCAAAAATGAAAAGTGTCAAAAATAATAAATTTCAAGATGGCAAATGTCAAAGATGTCAAATGACAAATGTCACAATGCTAAATGTCAAAAATGACAAATTTTAAGATGGCAAATGTCAAAGATGTCAAATGACAAATGTCACAATGCTAAATGTCAAAAATGAAAAGTGTCACCATGAAAAATGTCAAAAATGACAAATTTCAAGATGGCAAATGTCAAAGATGTCAAATGACAAATGTCACAATGCTAAATGTCAAAAATGACAAATTTCAAGATGGCAAATGTCAAAGATGTCAAATGACAAATGTCACAATGCTAAATGTCAAAAATGAAAAGTGTCACCATGAAAAATGTCAAAAATGACAAATTTCAAGATGGCAAATGTCAACGATGTCAAATGACAAATGTCACAATGCTAAATGTCAAAAATGAAAAGTGTCACCATGAAAAATGTCAAAAATAACAAATTTCAAGATGGCAAATGTCAAAGATGTCAAATGACAAATGTCACAATGCTAAATGTCAAAAATGAAAAGTGTCACCATGAAAAATGTCAAAAATGACAAATTTCAAGATGGCAAATGTCAAAGATGTCAAATAACAAATGTCACAATGCTAAATGTCAAAAATGAAAAGTGTCACCATGAAAAATGTCAAAAATGACAAATTTCAAGATGGCAAATGTCAAAGATGTCAAATGACAAATGTCACAATGCTAAATGTCAAAAATGAAAAGTGTCACCATAAAAAATGTCAAAAATAACAAATTTCAAGATGGCAAATGTCAAAGATGTCAAATGACAAATGTCACAATGCTAAATGTCAAAAATGAAAAGTGTCACCATGAAAAATGTCAAAAATGACAAATTTCAAGATGGCAAATGTCAAAGACGTCAAATGACAAATGTCACAATGCTAAATGTCAAAAATGATAAGTGTCACCATGAAAAATGTCAAAAATAACAAATTTCAAGATGGCAAATATCAAAGATGTCAAATGACAAATGTCACAATGCTAAATGTCAAAAATGAAAAGTGTCACCATGAAAAATGTCAAAAATGACAAATTTCAAGATGGCAAATGTCAAAGATGTCAAATGACAAATGTCACAATGCTAAATGTCAAAAATGAAAAAAGTCACCATGAAAAATGTCAAAAATGACAAATTTCAAGATGGCAAATGTCAAAGATGTCAAATGACAAATGTCACAATGCTAAATGTCAAAAATGAAAAGCGTCACCATGAAAAATGACAAATTTCAAGATGGCAAATGTCAAAGATGTCAAATGACAAATGTCACAATGCTAAATGTCAAAAATGAAAAGTGTCACAATGCTAAATGTCAAAAATGACAAATTTCACGATGGCAAATGTCAAAACTGACAAATGTCACAATGCTAAATGTCAAAAATGAAAAATGTCAAAAATAACAAATTTCAAGATAGCAAATGTCAAAGATGTCAAATGACAAATGTCACAATGCTAAATGTCAAAAATGACAAATTTCAAGATGGCAAATGTCAAAGATGTCAAATGACAAATGTCACAATGCTAAATGTCAAAAATGAAAAGTGTCACCATGAAAAATGTCAAAAATGACAAATTTCAAGATGGCAAATGTCAAAGATGTCAAATGACAAATGTCACAATGCTAAATGTCAAAAATGATAAGTGTCACCATGAAAAATGTCAAAAATAACAAATTTCAAGATGGCAAATGTCAAAGATGTCAAATGACAAATGTCACAATGCTAAATGTCAAAAATGAAAAGTGTCACCATGAAAAATGTCAAAAATGACAAATTACAAGATGGCATATGTCAAAGATGTCAAATGACAAATGTCACAATGCTAAATGTCAAAAATGAAAAGTGTCACCATGAAAAATGTCAAAAATAACAAATTTCAAGATGGTAAATGTCCAAGATGTCAAATGACAAATGTCACAATGCTAAATGTCAAAAATGAAAAGTGTCACCATGAAAAATGTCAAAAATGACAAATTTCAAGATGGCAAATGTCAAAGATGTCAAATGACAAATGTCACAATGCTAAATGTCAAAAATGATAAGTGTCACCATGAAAAATGTCAAAAATAACAAATTTCAAGATGGCAAATGTCAAAGATGTCAAATGACAAATGTCACAATGCTAAATGTCAAAAATGAAAAGTGTCACCATGAAAAATGTCAAAAATGACAAATTACAAGATGGCATATGTCAAAGATGTCAAATGACAAATGTCACAATGCTAAATGTCAAAAATGAAAAGTGTTACCATGAAAAATCTCAAAAATGACAAATTTCAAGATGGCAAATGTCAAAGATGTCAAATGACAAATGTCACAATGCTAAATGTCAAAAATGAAAAGTGTCACCATAAAAAATGTCAAAAATGACAAATTTCAAGATGGCAAATGTCAAAGATGTCAAATGACAAATGCCACAATGCTAAATGTCAAAAATGAAAAGTGTCACAATGCTAAATGTCAAAAATGACAAATTTCACGATGGCAAATGTCAAAACTGACAAATGTCACAATGCTAAATGTCAAAAATGAAAAATGTCAAAAATAACAAATTTCAAGATGGCAAATGTCAAAACTGACAAATGTCACAATGCTAAATGTCAAAAATGAAAAGTGTCACCATGAAAAATGTCAAAAATAACAAATTTCAAGATGGTAAATGTCCAAGATGTCAAATGACAAATGTCACAATGCTAAATGTCAAAAATGAAAAGTGTCACCATGAAAAATGTCAAAAATGACAAATTTCAAGATGGCAAATGTCAAAGATGTCAAATGACAAATGTCACAATGCTAAATGTCAAAAATGATAAGTGTCACCATGAAAAATGTCAAAAATAACAAATTTCAAGATGGTAAATGTCCAAGATGTCAAACGACAAATGTCACAATGCTAAATGTCAAAAATGAAAAGTGTCACCATGAAAAATGTCAAAAATGACAAATTTCAAGATGGCAAATGTCAAAGATGTCAAATGACAAATGTCACAATGCTAAATGTCAAAAATGATAAGTGTCACCATGAAAAATGTCAAAAATAACAAATTTCAAGATGGCAAATGTCAAAGATGTCAAATGACAAATGTCACAATGCTAAATGTCAAAAATGAAAAGTGTCACCATGAAAAATGTCAAAAATGACAAATTACAAGATGGCATATGTCAAAGATGTCAAATGACAAATGTCACAATGCTAAATGTCAAAAATGAAAAGTGTTACCATGAAAAATCTCAAAAATGACAAATTTCAAGATGGCAAATGTCAAAGATGTCAAATGACAAATGTCACAATGCTAAATGTCAAAAATGAAAAGTGTCACCATAAAAAATGTCAAAAATGACAAATTTCAAGATGGCAAATGTCAAAGATGTCAAATGACAAATGCCACAATGCTAAATGTCAAAAATGAAAAGTGTCACAATGCTAAATGTCAAAAATGACAAATTTCACGATGGCAAATGTCAAAACTGACAAATGTCACAATGCTAAATGTCAAAAATGAAAAATGTCAAAAATAACAAATTTCAAGATAGCAAATGTCAAAGATGTCAAATGACAAATGTCACAATGCTAAATGTCAAAAATGACAAATTTCAAGATGGCAAATGTCAAAGATGTCAAATGACAAATGTCACAATGCTAAATGTCAAAAATGAAAAGTGTCACCATGAAAAATGTCAAAAATGACAAATTTCAAGATGGCAAATGTCAAAGATGTCAAATGACAAATATCACAATGCTAAATGTCAAAAATGAAAAGTGTCACCATGAAAAATGTCAAAAATGACAAATTTCAAGATGGCAAATGTCAAAGATGTCAAATGACAAATGTCACAATGCTAAATGTCAAAAATGAAAAGTGTCAAAAATGACAAATTTCAAGATGGCAAATGTCTAAGATGTCAAATGACAAATGTCACAATGCTAAATGTCAAAAATGAAAAGTGTCACCATGAAAAATGTCAAAAATGACAAATTTCAAGATGGCAAATGTCAAAGATGTCAAATGACAAATGTCACAATGCTAAATGTCAAAAATGAAAAGTGTCACCATGAAAAATGTCAAAAATGACAAATTTCAAGATGGCAAATGTCAAAGATGTCAAATGACAAATATCACAATGCTAAATGTCAAAAATGAAAAGTGTCAAAAATGACAAATTTCAAGATGGCAAATGTCTAAGATGTCAAATGACAAATGTCACAATGCTAAATGTCAAAAATGAAAAGTGTCACCATGAAAAGTGTCACTATGAAAAATGTCAAAAATAACAAATTTCAAGATGGCAAATGTCAAAGATGTCAAATGACAAATGTCACAATGCTAAATGTCAAAAATGAAAAGTGTCACCATGAAAAATGTCAAAAATGACAAATTTTACGATGGCAAATGTCAAAGATGTCAAATGACAAATATCACAATGCTAAATGTCAAAAATGACAAATTTCAAGATGGCAAATGTCAAAGATGTCAAATGACAAATGTCACAATGCTAAATGTCAAAAATAAAAAGTGTCACCATGAAAAATGTCAAAAATGACAAATTTCAAGATGACAAATGTCAAAGATGTCAAATGACAAATGTCACAATGCTAAATGTCAAAAATGGCAAATTTCAAGATGGCAAATGTCAAAACTGACAAATGTCACAATGCTAAATGTCAAAAATGAAAAGTGTCACCATGAAAAATGTCAAAAATGACAAATTTCAAGATGGCAAATGTCAAAGATGTCAAATGACAAATGTCACAATGCTAACTGTCAAAAATGATAAGTGTCACCATGAAAAATGTCAAAAATGACAAATTTCAAGATGGCAAATGTCAAAGATGTCAAATGACAAATGTCACAATGCTAAATGTCAAAAATGAAAAGTGTCACCATGAAAAATGTCAAAAATGACAAATTTCAAGATGGCAAATGTCAAATGTCACAATGCTAAATGTCAAAAATGAAAAGTGTCACCATGAAAAATGTCAAAAATGACAAATTTCAAGATGGCAAATGTCAAAGATGTCAAATGACAAATGTCACAATGCTAAATGTCAAAAATGAAAAGTGTCACCATGAAAAATGTCAAAAATGACAAGTTTCAAGATGGCAAATGTCAAAGATGTCAAATGACAAATGTCACAATGCTAAATGTCAAAAATGAAAAGTGTCACCATGAAAAATGTTAAAAATGACAAATTTCAAGATGGCAAATGTCAAAACTGACAAATGTCACAATGCTAAATGTCAAAAATGATAAGTGTCACCATGAAAAATGTCAAAAATGACAAATTTCAAGATGGCAAATGTCAAAGATGTCAAATCACAAATGTCACAATGCTAAATGTCAAAATGAAAAGTGTCAAAAATGACAAATTTCAAGATGGCAAATGTCTAAGATGTCAAATGACAAATGTCACAATGCTAAATGTCAAAAATGTAAACTGTCACCGTGAAAAATGTCAAAAATGACAAATTTCAAGATGGCAAATGTCAAAGATGTCAAATGACAAATGTCACAATGCTAAATGTCAAAAATGAAAAGTGTCACCATGAAAAATGTCAAAAATAACAAATTTCAAGATGGCAAATGTCAAAGATGTCAAATGACAAATGTCACAATGCTAAATGTCAAAAATGAAAAGCGTCCCCATGAAAAATGTCAATAATAACAAATTTCAAGATGGCAAATGTCAAAGATGTCAAATGACAAATGTCACAATGCTAAATGTCAAAAATGAAAAGTGTCACCATGAAAAATGACAAATTTTAAGATGGCAAATGTCAAAGATGTCGAATATGACAAATGTCACAATGCTAAATGTCAAAAATGAAAAGTGTCACCATGAAAAATGTCAAAAATGACAAATTTCAAGATGGCAAATGTCAAAGATGTCAAATGTCAAATGTCACAATGCTAAATGTCACAAATGAAAAGTGTCACCATGAAAAATGTCAAAAATGACAAATTTCAAGATGGCAAATATCAAAGATGTCAAATGACAAATGTCACAATGCTAAATGTCAAAAATGACAAATTTTAAGATAGCAAATGTCAAAGATGTCAAATGACAAATGTCACAATGCTAAATGTTAAAAATGAAAAGTGTCACCATGAAAAATGTCAAAAATGACAAATTTCAAGATGGCAAATGTCAAAGATGTCAAATGACAAATGTCACAATGCTAAATGTCAAAAATGAAAAGTGTCACCATGAAAAATGTCAAAAATAACAAATTTCAAGATGGCAAATGTCAAAGATGTCAAATGACAAATGTCACAATGCTAAATGTCAAAAATGAAAAGTGTCACCGTGAAAAATGTCAAAAATAACAAATTTCAAGATGGCAAATGTCAAAGATGTCAAATGACAAATGTCACAATGCTAAATGTCAAAAATGAAAAGTGTCACCATGAAAAATGTCAAAAATAACAAATTTCAAGATGGCAAATGTCAAAGATGTCAAATGACAAATGTCACAATGCTAAATGTCAAAAATGAAAAGTGTCACCATGAAAAATGTCAAAAATGACAAATTTCAAGATGGCAAATGTCAAAGATATCAAATGACAAATGTCACAATGCTAAATGTCAAAAATGAAAAGTGTCACCATGAAAAATGTCAAAAATAACAAATTTCAAGATGGCAAATGTCAAAGATGTCAAATGACAAATGTCACAATGCTAAATGTCAAAAATAAAAAGTGTCACCATGAAAAATGTCAAAAATGACAAATTTCAAGATGGCAAATGTCAAACCTGAAAAATGTCACAATGCTAAATGTCAAAAATGAAAAGTGTCACCATGAAAAATGTCAAAAATAACAAGTTTCAAGATGGCAAATGTCAAAGATGTCAAATGACAAATGTCACAATGCTAAATGTCAAAAATGACAAATTTCAAGATGGCAAATGTCTCAGATGTCAAATGACAAATGTCACAATGCTAAATGTCAAAAATGAAAAGTGTCACCATGAAAAATGTCAAAAATGACAAATTTCAAGATGGCAAATGTCCAAGATGTCAAATGACAAATGTCACAATGCTAAATGTCAAAAATGCAAAGTGTCACCATGGAAAATGTCAAAAATGACAAATTTTAAGATGGCAAATGTCAAAGATGTCAAATGACAAATGTCACAATGCTAAATGTCAAAAATGAAAAGTGTCAAAAATGACAAATTTCAAGATGGCAAATGTCTAAGATGTCAAATGACAAATGTCACAATGCTAAATGTCAAAAATGAAAAGTGTCACCATGAAAAATGTCAAAAATGACAAATTTCAAGATGGCAAATGTCAAAGATGTCAAATGACAAATGTCACAATGCTAAATGTCAAAAATGAAAAGTGTCCCCATGAAAAATGTCAATAATGACAAATTTCAAGATGGCAAATGTCAAAGATGTCAAATGACAATGTCACAATGCTAAATGTCAAAAATGAAAAGTGTCACCATGAAAAATGTCAAAAATGACAAATTTCAAGATGGCAAATGTCAAAGATGTCGAATATGACAAATGTCACAATGCTAAATGTCAAAAATGAAAATTGTCACCATGAAAAATGTCAAAAATGACAAATTTCAAGATGGCAAATGTCAAAGATGTCAAATGACAAATGTCACAATGCTAAATGTCTAAAATGAAAAGTGTCACCATGAAAAATGTCAAAAATGACAAATTTCAAGATGGCAAATGTCAAATGTCACAATGCTAAATGTCAAAAATGAAAAGTGTCACCATGAAAAATGTCAAAAATGACAAATTTCAAGATGGCAAATGTCAAAGATGTCAAATGACAAATGTCACAATGCTAAATGTCAAAAATGAAAGTGTCACCATGAAAAATGTCAAAAATGACAAGTTTCAAGATGGCAAATGTCAAAGATGTCAAATGACAAATGTCACAATGCTAAATGTCAAAAATGAAAAGTGTCACCATGAAAAATGTCAAAAATGACAAATTTCAAGATGGCAAATGTCAAAGATGTCAAATGACAAATGTCACAATGCTAAATGTCAAAAATGAAAAGTGTCACCATGAAAAATGTCAAAAATGACAAATTTCAAGATGGCAAATGTCAAATGTCACAATGCTAAATGTCAAAAATAAAAAGTGTCACCATGAAAAATGTCAAAAATGACAAATTTTAAGATGGCAAATGTCAAAGATGTCAAATGACAAATGTCACAATGCTAAATGTCAAAAATGAAAAGTGTCACCATGAAAAATGTCAAAAATGACAAATTTCAAGATGGCAAATGTCAAAGATGTCAAATGACAAATGTCACAATGCTAAATGTCAAAAATGAAAAGTGTCAAAAATGACAAATTTCAAGATGGCAAATGTCAAAGATGTCAAATGACAAATGTCACAATGCTAAATGTCAAAAATGAAAAGTGTCAAAAATGACAAATTTCAAGATGGAAAATGTCAAAGATGTCAAATGACAAATGTCACAATGCTAAATGTCAAAAATGAAAAGTGTCACCATGAAAAATGTCAAAAATGACAAATTTCAAGATGGCAAATGTCAAAACTGACAAATGTCACAATGCTAAATGTCAAAAATGAAAAGTGTCACCATGAAAAATGTCAAAAATAACAAATTTCAAGATGGCAAATGTCAAAGATGTCAAATGACAAATGTCACAATGCTTAATGTCAAAAATGACAAATTTCAAGATGGCAAATGTCAAAGATGTCAAATGACAAATGTCACAATGCTAAATGTCAAAAATGAAAAGTGTCACCATGAAAAATGTCAAAAATGACAAATTTCAAGATGGCAAATGTCCAAGATGTCAAATGACAAATGTCACAATGCTAAATGTCAAATATGAAAAGTGTCACCATGAAAAATATCAAAAATTACAAATTTCAAGATGGCAAATGGCAAAGATGTCAAATGACAAATGTCACAATGCTAAATGTCACAAATAAAAAGTGTCAAAAATAACAAATTTCAAGATGGCAAATGTCTAAGATGTCAAATGACAAATGTCACAATGCTAAATGTCAAAAATGAAAAGTGTCACCATGAAAAATGTCAAAAATGACAAATTTCAAGATGGCAAATGTCAAAACTGACAAATGTCACAATGCTAAATGTCAAAAATAAAAAGTGTGACCATGAAAAATGTCAAAAATAACAAATTTCAAGATGGCAAATGTCAAAGATATCAAATGACAAATGTCACAATGCTAAATGTCAAAAATGACAAATTTCAAGATGGCAAATGTCAAAGATGTCAAATGACAAATGTCACAATGCTAAATGTGAAAAATGAAAAGTGTCAAAAATGACAAATTTCAAGATGGCAAATGTCTAAGATGTCAAATGACAAATGTCACAATGCTAAATGTCAAAAATGAAAAGTGTCACCATGAAATATGTCAAAAATGACAAATTTCAAGATGGCAAATGTCAAAACTGACAAATGTCACAATGCTAAATGTCAAAAATGAAAAGTGTCACCATGAAAAATGTCAAAAATGACAAATTTCAAGATGGCAAATGTCAAAGATGTCAAATGACAAATGTCACAATGCTAAATGTCAAAAATGAAAAGTGTCACCATGAAAAATGTCAAAGATGACAAATTTCAAGATGGCAAATGTCAAATGTCACAATGCTAAATGTCAAAAATGAAAAGTGTCACCATGAAAAATGTCAAAAATGACAAATTTTAAGATGGCAAATGTCAAAGATGTCAAATGACAAATGTCACAATGCTAAATGTCAAAAATGAAAAGTGTCACCATGAAAAATGTCAAAAATGACAAGTTTCAAGATGGCAAATGTCAAAGATGTCAAATGACAAATGTCACAATGCTAAATGTCAAAAATGAAAAGTGTCACCATGAAAAATGTCAAAAATGACAAATTTCAAGATGGCAAATGTCAAAACTGACAAATGTCACAATGCTAAATGTCAAAAATGATAAGTGTCACCATGAAAAATGTCAAAAATGACAAATTTTAAGATGGCAAATGTCCAAGATGTCAAATGACAAATGTCACAATGCTAAATGTCAAAAATGAAAAGTGTCACCATGAAAAATGTCAAAAATGACAAATTTCAAGATGGCAAATGTCAAAGATGTCAAATGACAAATGTCACAATGCTAAATGTCAAAAATGAAAAGTGTCAAAAATGACAAATTTCAAGATGGAAAATGTCAAAGATGTCAAATGACAAATGTCACAATGCTAAATGTCAAAAATGAAAAGTGTCACCATGAAAAATGGCAAAAATGACAAATTTCAAGATGGCAAATGTCAAAACTGACAAATGTCACAATGCTAAATGTCAAAAATGAAAAGTGTCACCATGAAAAATGTCAAAAATAACAAATTTCAAGATGGCAAATGTCAAAGATGTCAAATGACAAATGTAACAATGCTTAATGTCAAAAATTACAAATTTAAAGATGGCAAATGTCAAAGATGTCAAATGACAAATGTCACAATGCTAAATGTCAAAAATGAAAAGTGTCACAATGAACAATGTCAAAAATGACAAATTTCAAGATGGCAAATGTCAAAGATGTCAAATGACAAATGTCACAATGCTAAATGTCAAAAATGAAAAGTGTCACCATGAAAAATGTCAAAAATGACAAATTTCAAGATGGCAAATGTCAAAACTGACAAATGTCACAATGCTAAATGTCAAAAATGATAAGTGTCACCATGAAAAATGTCAAAAATGACAAATTTCAAGATGGCAAATGTCCAAGATGTCAAATGACAAATGTCACAATGCTAAATGTCAAATATGAAAAGTGTCACCATGACAAATATCAAAAATGACAAATTTCAAGATGGCAAATGTCAAAGATGTCAAATGACAAATGTCACAATGCTAAATGTCACAAATGAAAAGTGTCAAAAATGACAAATTTCAAGATGGCAAATGTCTAAGATGTCAAATGACAAATGTCACAATGCTAAATGTCAAAAATGAAAAGTGTCACCATGAAAAATGTCAAAAATGACAAATTTCAAGATGGCAAATGTCAAAACTGACAAATGTCACAATGCTAAATGTCAAAAATGAAAAGTGTCACCATGAAAAATGTCAAAAATAACAAATTTCAAGATGGCAAATGTCAAAGATGTCAAATGACAAATGTCACAATGCTAAATGTCAAAAATGACAAATTTCAAGATGGCAAATGTCAAAGATGTCAAATGACAAATGTCACAATGCTAAATGTCAAAAATGAAAAGTGTCACCATGAAAAATGTCAAAAATAACAAATTTCAAGATGGCAAATGTCAAAGATGTCAAATGACAAATGTCACAATGCTAAATGTCAAAAATGAAAAGTGTCACCATGAAAAATGTCAAAAATAACAAATTTCAAGATGGCAAATGTCAAAGATGTCAAATGACAAATGTCACAATGCTAAATGTCAAAAATGAAAAGTGTCACCGTGAAAAATGTCAAAAATAACAAATTTCAAGATGGCAAATGTCAAAGATGTCAAATGACAAATATCACAATGCTAAATGTCAAAAATGAAAAGTGTCACCATGAAAAATGTCAAAAATAACAAATTTCAAGATGGCAAATGTCAAAGATGTCAAATGACAAATGTCACAATGCTAAATGTCAAAAATGAAAAGTGTCACCATGAAAAATGTCAAAAATGACAAATTTTAAGATGGCAAATGTCAAAGATGTCAAATGACAAATGTCACAATGCTAAATGTCAAAAATGAAAAGTGTCACCATGAAAAATGTCAAAAATAACAAATTTCAAGATGGCAAATGTCAAAGATGTCAAATGACAAATGTCACAATGCTAAATGTCAAAAATGAAAAGTGTCACCATGAAAAATGTCAAAAATGACAAATTTCAAGATGGCAAATGTCAAACCTGAAAAATGTCACAATGCTAAATGTCAAAAATGAAAAGTGTCACCATGAAAAATGTCAAAAATAACAAGTTTCAAGATGGCAAATGTCAAAGATGTCAAATGACAAATGTCACAATGCTAAATGTCAAAAATGACAAATTTCAAGATGGCAAATGTCTCAGATGTCAAATGACAAATGTCACAATGCTAAATGTCAAAAATGAAAAGTGTCACCATGAAAAATGTCAAAAATGACAAATTTCAAGATGGCAAATGTCCAAGATGTCAAATGACAAATGTCACAATGCTAAATGTCAAAAATGAAAAGTGTCACCATGGAAAATGTCAAAAATGACAAATTTTAAGATGGCAAATGTCAAAGATGTCAAATGACAAATGTCACAATGCTAAATGTCAAAAATGAAAAGTGTCAAAAATGACAAATTTCAAGATGGCAAATGTCTAAGATGTCAAATGACAAATGTCACAATGCTAAATGTCAAAAATGAAAAGTGTCACCATGAAAAATGTCAAAAATGACAAATTTCAAGATGGCAAATGTCAAAGATGTCAAATGACAAATGTCACAATGCTAAATGTCAAAAATGAAAAGTGTCCCCATGAAAAATGTCAATAATGACAAATTTCAAGATGGCAAATGTCAAAGATGTCAAATGACAATGTCACAATGCTAAATGTCAAAAATGAAAAGTGTCACCATGAAAAATGTCAAAAATGACAAATTTCAAGATGGCAAATGTCAAAGATGTCGAATATGACAAATGTCACAATGCTAAATGTCAAAAATGAAAATTGTCACCATGAAAAATGTCAAAAATGACAAATTTCAAGATGGCAAATGTCAAAGATGTCAAATGACAAATGTCACAATGCTAAATGTCTAAAATGAAAAGTGTCACCATGAAAAATGTCAAAAATGACAAATTTCAAGATGGCAAATGTCAAATGTCACAATGCTAAATGTCAAAAATGAAAAGTGTCACCATGAAAAATGTCAAAAATGACAAATTTCAAGATGGCAAATGTCAAAGATGTCAAATGACAAATGTCACAATGCTAAATGTCAAAAATGAAAGTGTCACCATGAAAAATGTCAAAAATGACAAGTTTCAAGATGGCAAATGTCAAAGATGTCAAATGACAAATGTCACAATGCTAAATGTCAAAAATGAAAAGTGTCACCATGAAAAATGTCAAAAATGACAAATTTCAAGATGGCAAATGTCAAAGATGTCAAATGACAAATGTCACAATGCTAAATGTCAAAAATGAAAAGTGTCACCATGAAAAATGTCAAAAATGACAAATTTCAAGATGGCAAATGTCAAATGTCACAATGCTAAATGTCAAAAATAAAAAGTGTCACCATGAAAAATGTCAAAAATGACAAATTTTAAGATGGCAAATGTCAACGATGTCAAATGACAAATGTCACAATGCTAAATGTCAAAAATGAAAAGTGTCACCATGAAAAATGTCAAAAATGACAAATTTCAAGATGGCAAATGTCAAAGATGTCAAATGACAAATGTCACAATGCTAAATGTCAAAAATGAAAAGTGTCAAAAATGACAAATTTCAAGATGGCAAATGTCAAAGATGTCAAATGACAAATGTCACAATGCTAAATGTCAAAAATGAAAAGTGTCAAAAATGACAAATTTCAAGATGGAAAATGTCAAAGATGTCAAATGACAAATGTCACAATGCTAAATGTCAAAAATGAAAAGTGTCACCATGAAAAATGTCAAAAATGACAAATTTCAAGATGGCAAATGTCAAAACTGACAAATGTCACAATGCTAAATGTCAAAAATGAAAAGTGTCACCATGAAAAATGTCAAAAATAACAAATTTCAAGATGGCAAATGTCAAAGATGTCAAATGACAAATGTCACAATGCTTAATGTCAAAAATGACAAATTTCAAGATGGCAAATGTCAAAGATGTCAAATGACAAATGTCACAATGCTAAATGTCAAAAATGAAAAGTGTCACAATGAACAATGTCAACAATGACAAATTTCAAGATGGCAAATGTCAAAGATGTCAAATGACAAATGTCACAATGCTAAATGTCAAAAATGAAAAGTGTCACCATGAAAAATGTCAAAAATGACAAATTTCAAGAGGGCAAATGTCAAAACTGACAAATGTCACAATGCTAAATGTCAAAAATGATAAGTGTCACCATGAAAAATGTCAAAAATGACAAATTTCAAGATGGCAAATGTCCAAGATGTCAAATGACAAATGTCACAATGCTAAATGTCAAATATGAAAAGTGTCACCATGAAAAATATCAAAAATTACAAATTTCAAGATGGCAAATGGCAAAGATGTCAAATGACAAATGTCACAATGCTAAATGTCACAAATAAAAAGTGTCAAAAATGACAAATTTCAAGATGGCAAATGTCTAAGATGTCAAATGACAAATGTCACAATGCTAAATGTCAAAAATGAAAAGTGTCACCATGAAAAATGTCAAAAATGACAAATTTCAAGATGGCAAATGTCAAAACTGACAAATGTCACAATGCTAAATGTCAAAAATAAAAAGTGTGACCATGAAAAATGTCAAAAATAACAAATTTCAAGATGGCAAATGTCAAAGATATCAAATGACAAATGTCACAATGCTAAATGTCAAAAATGACAAATTTCAAGATGGCAAATGTCAAAGATGTCAAATGACAAATGTCACAATGCTAAATGTGAAAAATGAAAAGTGTCAAAAATGACAAATTTCAAGATGGCAAATGTCTAAGATGTCAAATGACAAATGTCACAATGCTAAATGTCAAAAATGAAAAGTGTCACCATGAAATATGTCAAAAATGACAAATTTCAAGATGGCAAATGTCAAAACTGACAAATGTCACAATGCTAAATGTCAAAAATGAAAAGTGTCACCATGAAAAATGTCAAAAATGACAAATTTCAAGATGGCAAATGTCAAAGATGTCAAATGACAAATGTCACAATGCTAAATGTCAAAAATGAAAAGTGTCACCATGAAAAATGTCAAAGATGACAAATTTCAAGATGGCAAATGTCAAATGTCACAATGCTAAATGTCAAAAATGAAAAGTGTCACCATGAAAAATGTCAAAAATGACAAATTTTAAGATGGCAAATGTCAAAGATGTCAAATGACAAATGTCACAATGCTAAATGTCAAAAATGAAAAGTGTCACCATGAAAAATGTCAAAAATGACAAGTTTCAAGATGGCAAATGTCAAAGATGTCAAATGACAAATGTCACAATGCTAAATGTCAAAAATGAAAAGTGTCACCATTAAAAATGTCAAAAATGACAAATTTCAAGATGGCAAATGTCAAAACTGACAAATGTCACAATGCTAAATGTCAAAAATGATAAGTGTCACCATGAAAAATGTCAAAAATGACAAATTTCAAGATGGCAAATGTCCAAGATGTCAAATGACAAATGTCACAATGCTAAATGTCAAAAATGAAAAGTGTCACCATGAAAAATGTCAAAAATGACAAATTTCAAGATGGCAAATGTCAAAGATGTCAAATGACAAATGTCACAATGCTAAATGTCAAAAATGAAAAGTGTCAAAAATGACAAATTTCAAGATGGAAAATGTCAAAGATGTCAAATGACAAATGTCACAATGCTAAATGTCAAAAATGAAAAGTGTCACCATGATAAATGGCAAAAATGACAAATTTCAAGATGGCAAATGTCAAAACTGACAAATGTCACAATGCTAAATGTCAAAAATGAAAAGTGTCACCATGAAAAATGTCAAAAATAACAAATTTCAAGATGGCAAATGTCAAAGATGTCAAATGACAAATGTAACAATGCTTAATGTCAAAAATTACAAATTTAAAGATGGCAAATGTCAAAGATGTCAAATGACAAATGTCACAATGCTAAATGTCAAAAATGAAAAGTGTCACAATGAACAATGTCAAAAATGACAAATTTCAAGATGGCAAGTGTCAAAGATGTCAAATGACAAATGTCACAATGCTAAATGTCAAATATGAAAAGTGTCACCATGAAAAATATCAAAAATGACAAATTTCAAGATGGCAAATGTCAAAGATGTCAAATGACAAATGTCACAATGCTAAATGTCACAAATGAAAAGTGTCAAAAATGACAAATTTCAAGATGGCAAATGTCTAAGATGTCAAATGACAAATGTCACAATGCTAAATGTCAAAAATGAAAAGTGTCACCATGAAAAATGTCAAAAATGACAAATTTCAAGATGGCAAATGTCAAAACTGACAAATGTCACAATGCTAAATGTCAAAAATGAAAAGTGTCACCATGAAAAATGTCAAAAATAACAAATTTCAAGATGGCAAATGTCAAAGATGTCAAATGACAAATGTCACAATGCTAAATGTCAAAAATGACAAATTTCAAGATGGCAAATGTCAAAGATGTCAAATGACAAATGTCACAATGCTAAATGTCAAAAATGAAAAGTGTCACCATGAAAAATGTCAAAAATGACAAATTTCAAGATGGCAAATGTCAAAGATGTCAAATGACAAATGTCACAATGCTAAATGTCAAAAATGAAAAGTGTCACCTTGAACAATGTCAAAAATGACAAATTTCAAGATGGCAAATGTCAAAACTGACAAATGTCACAATGCTAAATGTCAAAAATGATAAGTGTCACCATGAAAAATGTCAAAAATAACAAATTTCAAGATGGCAAATGTCAAAGATGTCAAATGACAAATGTCACAATGCTAAATGTCAAAAATGACAAATTTCAAGATGGCAAATGTCTAAGATGTCAAATGACAAATGTCACAATGCTAAATGTCAAAAATGAAAAGTGTCACCATAAATAATGTCAAAAATGACAAATTTCAAGATGGAAAATGTCCAAGATGTCAAATGACAAATGTCACAATGCTAAATGTCAAAAATGAAAGGTGTCACTATGAAAAATGTCAAAAATGACAAATTTAAAGATGGCAAATATCAAAGATGTCAAATGACAAATGTCACAATGCTAAATGTCAAAAATGAAAAGTGTCAAAAATGACAAATTTCAAGATGGCAAATGTCTAAGATGTCAAATGACAAATGTCACAATGCTAAATGTCAAAAATGAAAAGTGTTACCGTGAAAAATGTCAAAAATGACAAATTTCAAGATGGCAAATGTCAAAGATGTCAAATGACAAATGTCACAATGCTAAATGTCAAAAATAAAAAGTGTCACCATGAAAAATGTCAAAAATGACAAATTTCAAGATGGCAAATGTCAAAGATGTCAAATGACAAATGTCACAATGCTAAATGTCAAAAATGAAAAGTGTCCCCATGAAAAATGTCAATAATGACAAATTTCAAGATGGCAAATGTCAAAGATGTCAAATGACAAATGTCACAATGCTAAATGTCAAAAATGAAAAGTGTCACCATGAAAAATGTCAAAAATGACAAATTTCAAGATGGCAAATGTCAAAGATGTCGAATATGACAAATGTCACAATGCTAAATGTCAAAAATAAAAAGTGTCACCATGAAAAATGTCAAAAATGACAAATTTCAAGATGGCAAATGTCAAAGATGTCAAATGACAAATGTCACAATGCTAAATGTCAAAAATGAAAAGTGTCACCATGAAAAATGTCAAAAATGACAAATTTCAAGATGGCAAATATCAAAGATGTCAAATGACAAATGTCACAATGCTAAATGTCAAAAATGACAAATTTCAAGATGGCAAATGTCAAAGATGTCAAATGACAAATGTCACAATGCTAAATGTCAAAAATGAAAAGTGTCACCATGAAAAATGTCAAAAATGACAAATTTCAAGATGGCAAATGTCAAAGATGTCAAATGACAAATGTCACAATGCTAAATGTCAAAAATGAAAAGTGTCACCATGAAAAATGTCAAAAATGACAAATTTCAAGATGGCAAATGTCAAAGATGTCAAATGACAAATGTCACAATGCTAAATGTCAAAAATGAAAAGTGTCACCATGAAAAATGTCAAAAATGACAAATTTCAAGATGGCAAATGTCAAAGATGTCGAATATGACAAATGTCACAATGCTAAATCAAAAATGAAAAGTGTCACCATGAAAAATGTCAAAAATGACAAATTTCAAGATGGCAAATGTCAAAGATGTCAAATGACAAATGTCACAATGCTAAATGTCAAAAATGAAAAGTGTCACCATGAAAAATGTCAAAAATGACAAATTTCAAGATGGCAAATGTCAAAACTGACAAATGTCACAATGCTAAATGTCAAAAATGATAAGTGTCACCATGAAAAATGTCAAAAATGACAAATTTCAAGATGGCAAATGTCCAAGGTGTCAAATGACAAATGTCACAATGCTAAATGTCAAATATGAAAAGTGTCACCATGAAAAATATCAAAAATGACAAATTTCAAGATGGCAAATGTCAAAGATGTCAAATGACAAATGTCACAATGCTAAATGTCACAAATGAAAAGTGTCAAAAATGACAAATTTCAAGATGGCAAATGTCTAAGATGTCAAATGACAAATGTCACAATGCTAAATGTCAAAAATGAAAAGTGTCACCATGAAAAATGTCAAAAATGACAAATTTCAAGATGGCAAATGTCAAAACTGACAAATGTCACAATGCTAAATGTCAAAAATGAAAAGTGTGACCAAGAAAAATGTCAAAAATAACAAATTTCAAGATGGCAAATGTCAAAGATGTCAAATGACAAATGTCACAATGCTAAATGTCAAAAATGACAAATTTCAAGATGGCAAATGTCAAAGATGTCAAATGACAAATGTCACAATGCTAAATGTGAAAAATGAAAAGTGTCACCATGAAAAATGTCAAAAATAACAAATTTCAAGATGGCAAATGTCAAAGATGTCAAATGACAAATGTCACAATGCTAAATGTCAAAAATGAAAAGTGTCACCATGAACAATGTCAAAAATGACAAATTTCAAGATGGCAAATGTCAAAACTGACAAATGTCACAATGCTAAATGTGAAAAATGAAAAGTGTCACCATGAAAGATGTCAAAAATAACAAATTTCAAGATGGCAAATGTCAAAGATGTCAAATGACAAATGTCACAATGCTAAATGTCAAAAATGAAAAGTGTCACCATGAAAAATGTCAAAAATGACAAATTTCAAGATGGCAAATGTCAAAGATGTCAAATGACAAATGTCACAATGCTAAATGTCAAAAATGAAAAGTGTCACCATGAAAAATGTCAAAAATGACAAATTTCAAGATGGCAAATGTCAAATGTCACAATGCTAAATGTCAAAAATGATAAGTGTCACCATGAAAAATGTCAAAAATGACAAGTTTCAAGATGGCAAATGTCAAAGATGTCAAATGACAAATGTCACAATGCTAAATGTCAAAAATGAAAAGTGTCACCATGAAAAATGTCAAAAATGACAAATTTTAAGATGGCAAATGTCAAAACTGACAAATGTCACAATGCTAAATGTCAAAAATGATAAGTGTCACCATGAAAAATGTCAAAAATGACAAATTTCAAGATGGCAAATGTCAAAGATGTCAAATGACAAATGTCACAATGCTAAGTGTCAAAAATGAAAAGTGTCACCATGAAAAATGTCAAAAATGACAAGTTTCAAGATGGCAAATGTCAAAGATGTCAAATGACAAATGTCACAATGCTAAATGTCAAAAATGAAAAGTGTCACCATGAAAAATGTCAAAAATGACAAATTTTAAGATGGCAAATGTCAAAACTGACAAATGTCACAATGCTAAATGTCAAAAATGATAAGTGTCACCATGAAAAATGTCAAAAATGACAAATTTCAAGATGGCAAATGTCCAAGATGTCAAATGACAAATGTCACAATGCTAAATGTCAAAAATGAAAAGTGTCAACATGAAAAATGTCAAAAATGACAAATTTCAAGATGGCAAATGTCAAAGATGTCAAATGACAAATGTCACAATGCTAAATGTCAAAAATGAAAATAGTCAAAAATGACAAATTTCAAGATGGAAAATGTCAAAGATGTCAAATGACAAATGTCACAATGCTAAATGTCAAAAATGAAAAGTGTCACCATAAAAAATGTCAAAAATGACAAATTTTAAGATGGCAAATGTCAAAACTGACAAATGTCACAATGCTAAATGTCAAAAATGAAAAGTGTCACCATGAAAAATGTCAAAAATAACAAATTTCAAGATGGCAAATGTCAAAGATGTCAAATGACAAATGTCACATTGCTTAATGTCAAAAATGACAAATTTCAAGATGGCAAATGTCAAAGATGTCAAATAACAAATGTCACAAGGCTAAATGTCAAAAATGAAAAGTGTCACAATGAACAATGTCAAAAATGACAAATTTCAAGATGGCAAATGTCAAAGATGTCAAATGACAAATGTCACAATGCTAAATGTCAAAAATGAAAAGTGTCACCATGAAAAATGTCAAAAATGACAAATTTCAAGATGGCAAATGTTAAAACTGACAAATGTCACAATGCTACATGTCAAAAATGATAAGTGTCACCATGAAAAATGTCAAAAATGACAAATTTCAAGATGGCAAATGTCCAAGATGTCAAATGACAAATGTCACAAAGCTAAATGTCAAATATAAAAAGTGTCACCATGAAAAATATCAAAAATGACAAATTTCAAGATGGCAAATGTCAAAGATGTCAAATGACAAATGTCACAATGCTAAATGTCACAAATGAAAAGTGTCAAAAATGACAAATTTCAAGATGGCAAATGTCTAAGATGTCAAATGACAAATGTCACAATGCTAAATGTCAAAAATGAAAAGTGTCACCATGAAAAATGTCAAAAATGACAAATTTCAAGATGGCAAATGTCAAAACTGACAAATGTCACAATGCTAAATGTCAAAAATGAAAAGTGTCACCATAAAAAATGCCAAAAATAACAAATTTCAAGATGGCAAATGTCAAAGATGTCAAATGACAAATGTCACAATGCTAAATGTCAAAAATGACAAATTTCAAGATGGCAAATGTCAAAGATGTCAAATGACAAATGTCACAACGCTAAATGTCAAAAATGAAAAGTGTCACCATGAAAAATGTCAAAAATGACAAATTTCAAGATGGCAAATGTCAAAGATGTCAAATGACAAATGTCACAATGCTAAATGTCAAAAATGAAAAGTGTCACCATGAACAATGTCAAAAATGACAAATTTGAAGATGGCAAATGTCAAAACTGACAAATGTCACAATGCTAAATGTCCAAAAATGATAAGTGTCACCATGAAAAATGTCAAAAATAACAAATTTCAAGATTGCAAATGTCAAAGATGTCAAATGACAAATGTCACAATGCTAAATGTCAAAAATGACAAATTTCAAGATGGCAAATGTCTAAGATGTCAAATGACAAATGTCACAATGCTAAATGTCAAAAATGAAAAGTGTCACCATGAAAAATGTCAAAAATGACAAATTTCAAGATGGAAAATGTCCAAGATGTCAAATGACAAATGTCACAATGCTAAATGTCAAAAATGAAAAGTGTCACCATGAAAAATGTCAAAAATGACAAATTTAAAGATGGCAAATATCAAAGATGTCAAATGACAAATGTCACAATGCTAAATGTCAAAAATGAAAAGTGTCAAAAATGACAAATTTCAAGATGGCAAATGTCTAAGATGTCAAATGACAAATGTCACAATGCTAAATGTCAAAAATAAAAAATGTCACCGTGAAAAATGTCAAAAATGACAAATTTCAAGATGGCAAATGTCAAAGATGTCAAATGACAAATGTCACAATGCTAAATGTCAAAAATGAAAAGTGTCACCATGAAAAATGTCAAAAATGACAAATTTCAAGATGACAAATGTCAAAGATGTCAAATGACAAATGTCACAATGCTAAATGTCAAAAATGAAAAGTGTCCCCATGAAAAATGTCAATAATGACAAATTTCAAGATGGCAAATGTCAAAGATGTCAAATGACAAATGTCACAATGATAAATGTCAAAAATGAAAAGTGTCACCATGAAAAATGTCAAAAATGACAAATTTCAAGATGGCAAATGTCAAAGATATATAATGACAAATATCACAATGCTAAATGTCAAAAATGACAAATTTCAAGATGGCAAATATCAAAGATGTCAAATGACAAATGTCACAATGCTAAATGTCAAAAATAAAAAGTGTCACCATGAAAAATGTCAAAAATGACAAATTTCAAGATGACAAATGTCAAAGATGACAAATGTCAAAGATGTCAAATGACAAATGTCACAATGCTAAATGTCAAAAATGACAAATTTCAAGATGGCAAATGTCAAAACTGACAAATGTCACAATGCTAAATGTCAAAAATGAAAAGTGTCACCATGAAAAATGTCAAAAATAACAAATTTCAAGATGGCAAATGTCAAAGATGTCAAATGACAAATGTCACAATGCTAAATGTCAAAAATGACAAATTTCAAGATGGCAAATGTCAAAGATGTCAAATGACAAATGTCACAATGCTAAATGTCAAAAATGAAAAGTGTCACCATGAAAAATGTCAAAAATGACAAATTTCAAGATGGCAAATGTCAAAGATGTCAAATGACAAATGTCACAATGCTAAATGTTAAAAATGAAAAGTGTCACCATGAAAAATGTCAAAAATGACAAATTTCAAGATGGCAAATGTCAAAGATGTCAAATGACAAATGTCACAATGCTAAGTGTCAAAAATGAAAAGTGTCAAAAATAATAAATTTCAAGATGGCAAATGTCAAAGATGTCAAATGACAAATGTCACAATGCTAAATGTCAAAAATGACAAATTTTAAGATTTCAAATGTCAAAGATGTCAAATGACAAATGTCACAATGCTAAATGTCAAAAATGAAAAGTGTCACCATGAAAAATGTCAAAAATGACAAATTTCAAGATGGCAAATGTCAAAGATGTCAAATGACAAATGTCACAATGCTAAATGTCAAAAATGACAAATTTCAAGATGGCAAATGTCAAAGATGTCAAATGACAAATGTCACAATGCTAAATGTCAAAAATGAAAAGTGTCACCATGAAAAATGTCAAAAATGACAAATTTCAAGATGGCAAATGTCAACGATGTCAAATGACAAATGTCACAATGCTAAATGTCAAAAATGAAAAGTGTCACCATGAAAAATGTCAAAAATAACAAATTTCAAGATGGCAAATATCAAAGATGTCAAATGACAAATGTCACAATGCTAAATGTCAAAAATGAAAAGTGTCACCATGAAAAATGTCAAAAATGACAAATTTCAAGATGGCAAATGTCAAAGATGTCAAATAACAAATGTCACAATGCTAAATGTCAAAAATGAAAAGTGTCACCATGAAAAATGTCAAAAATGACAAATTTCAAGATGGCAAATGTCAAAGATGTCAAATGACAAATGTCACAATGCTAAATGTCAAAAATGAAAAGTGTCACCATAAAAAATGTCAAAAATAACAAATTTCAAGATGGCAAATGTCAAAGATGTCACATGACAAATGTCACAATGCTAAATGTCAAAAATGAAAAGTGTCACCATGAAAAATGTCAAAAATGACAAATTTCAAGATGGCAAATGTCAAAGATGTCAAATGACAAATGTCACAATGCTAAATGTCAAAAATGATAAGTGTCACCATGAAAAATGTCAAAAATAACAAATTTCAAGATGGCAAATGTCAAAGATGTCAAATGACAAATGTCACAATGCTAAATGTCAAAAATGAAAAGTGTCACCATGAAAAATGTCAAAAATGACAAATTTCAAGATGGCAAATGTCAAAGATGTCAAATGACAAATGTCACAATGCTAAATGTCAAAAATGAAAAAAGTCACCATGAAAAATGTCAAAAATGACAAATTTCAAGATGGCAAATGTCAAAGATGTCAAATGACAAATGTCACAATGCTAAATGTCAAAAATGAAAAGCGTCACCATGAAAAATGACAAATTTCAAGATGGCAAATGTCAAAGATGTCAAATGACAAATGTCACAATGCTAAATGTCAAAAATGAAAAGTGTCACAATGCTAAATGTCAAAAATGACAAATTTCACGATGGCAAATGTCAAAACTGACAAATGTCACAATGCTAAATGTCAAAAATGAAAAATGTCAAAAATAACAAATTTCAAGATAGCAAATGTCAAAGATGTCAAATGACAAATGTCACAATGCTAAATGTCAAAAATGACAAATTTCAAGATGGCAAATGTTCAAAGATGTCAAATGACAAATGTCACAATGCTAAATGTCAAAAATGAAAAGTGTCACCATGAAAAATGTCAAAAATGACAAATTTCAAGATGGCAAATGTCAAAGATGTCAAATGACAAATGTCACAATGCTAAATGTCAAAAATGAAAAGTGTCACCATGAAAAATGTCAAAAATGACAAATTTCAAGATAGCAAATGTCAAAACTGACAAATGTCACAATGCTAAATGTCAAAAATGAAAAGTGTCACCATAAAAAATGTCAAAAATAACAAATTTCAAGATGGTAAATGTCCAAGATGTCAAATGACAAATGTCACAATGCTAAATGTCAAAAATGAAAAGTGTCACCATGAAAAATGTCAAAAATGACAAATTTCAAGATGGCAAATGTCAAAGATGTCAAATGACAAATGTCACAATGCTAAATGTCAAAAATGATAAGTGTCACCATGAAAAATGTCAAAAATAACAAATTTCAAGATGGCAAATGTCAAAGATGTCAAATGACAAATGTCACAATGCTAAATGTCAAAAATGAAAAGTGTCACCATGAAAAATGTCAAAAATGACAAATTACAAGATGGCAAATGTCAAAGATGTCAAATGACAAATGTCACAATGCTAAATGTCAAAAATGAAAAGTGTCACCATGAAAAATCTCAAAAATGACAAATTTCAAGATGGCAAATGTCAAAGATGTCAAATGACAAATGTCACAATGCTAAATGTCAAAAATGAAAAGTGTCACCATGAAAAATGTCAAAAATGACAAATTTCAAGATGGCAAATGTCAAAGATGTCAAATGACAAATGCCACAATGCTAAATGTCAAAAATGAAAAGTGTCACAATGCTAAATGTCAAAAATGACAAATTTCACGATGGCAAATGTCAAAACTGACAAATGTCACAATGCTAAATGTCAAAAATGAAAAATGTCAAAAATAACAAATTTCAAGATAGCAAATGTCAAAGATGTCAAATGACAAATGTCACAATGCTAAATGTCAAAAATGACAAATTTCAAGATTGCAAATGTCAAAGATGTCAAATGACAAATGTCACAATGCTAAATGTCAAAAATGAAAAGTGTCACCATGAAAAATGTCAAAAATGACAAATTTCAAGATGACAAATGTCAAAGATGTCAAATGACAAATGTCACAATGCTAAATGTCAAAAATGAAAAGTGTCACCATGAAAAATGTCAAAAATGACAAATTTCAAGATGGCAAATGTCAAAGATGTCAAATGACAAATGTCACAATGCTAAATGTCAAAAATGAAAAGTGTCAAAAATGACAAATTTCAAGATGGCAAATGTCTAAGATGTCAAATGACAAATGTCACAATGCTAAATGTCAAAAATGAAAAGTGTCACCATGAAAAATGTCAAAAATGACAAATTTCAAGATGGCAAATGTCAAAACTGACAAATGTCACAATGCTAAATGTCAAAAATGAAAAGTGTTACCATAAAAAATGTCAAAAATGACAAATTTCAAGATGGCAAATGTCAAAGATGTCAAATGACAAATATCACAATGCTAAATGTCAAAAATGAAAAGTGTCAAAAATGACAAATTTCAAGATGGCAAATGTCTAAGATGTCAAATGACAAATGTCACAATGCTAAATGTCAAAAACGAAAAGTGTCACCATGAAAAGGGTCACTATGAAAAATGTCAAAAATAACAAATTTCAAGATGGCAAATGTCAAAGATGTCAAATGACAAATGTCACAATGCTAAATGTCAAAAATGAAAAGTGTCACCATGAAAAATGTCAAAAATGACAAATTTCACGATGGCAAATGTCAAAGATGTCAAATGACAAATATCACAATGCTAAATGTCAAAAATGACAAATTTCAAGATGGCAAATGTCAAAGATGTCAAATGACAAATGTCACAATGCTAAATGTCAAAAATAAAAAGTGTCACCATGAAAAATGTCAAAAATGACAAATTTCAAGATGACAAATGTCAAAGATGTCAAATGACAAATGTCACAATGCTAAATGTCAAAAATGACAAATTTTAAGATAGCAAATGTCAAAACTGACAAATGTCACAATGCTAAATGTCAAAAATGAAAAGTGTCACCATGAAAAATGTCAAAAATAACAAATTTCAAGATGACAAATGTCAAAGATGTCAAATGACAAATGTCACAATGCTAAATGTCAAAAATGAAAAGTGTCACCATGAAAAATGTCAAAAATGACAAATTACAAGATGGCAAATGTCAAAGATGTCAAATGACAAATGTCACAATGCTAAATGTCAAAAATGAAAAGTGTCACCATGAAAAATCTCAAAAATGACAAATTTCAAGATGGCAAATGTCAAAGATGTCAAATGACAAATGTCACAATGCTAAATGTCAAAAATGAAAAGTGTCACCATGAAAAATGTCAAAAATGACAAATTTCAAGATGGCAAATGTCAAAGATGTCAAATGACAAATGCCACAATGCTAAATGTCAAAAATGAAAAGTGTCACAATGCTAAATGTCAAAAATGACAAATTTCACGATGGCAAATGTCAAAACTGACAAATGTCACAATGCTAAATGTCAAAAATGAAAAATGTCAAAAATAACAAATTTCAAGATGGCAAATGTCAAAGATGTCAAATGACAAATGTCACAATGCTAAATGTCAAAAATGGCAAATTTCAAGATGGCAAATGTCAAAACTGACAAATGTCACAATGCTAAATGTCAAAAATGAAAAGTGTCACCATGAAAAATGTCAAAAATGACAAATTTCAAGATGGCAAATGTCAAAGATGTCAAATGACAAATGTCACAATGCTAAATGTCAAAAATGAAAAGTGTCACCATGAAAAATGTCAAAAATAACCAATTTCAAGATGGCAAATGTCAAAGATGTCAAATGACAAATGTCACAATGCTAAATGTCAAAAATGAAAAGTGTCACCATGAAAAATGTCAAAAATGACAAATTTCAAGATGGCAAATGTCAAACCTGAAAAATGTCACAATGCTAAATGTCAAAAATGAAAAGTGTCACCATGAAAAATGTCAAAAATAACAAGTTTCAAGATGGCAAATGTCAAAGATGTCAAATGACAAATGTCACAATGCTAAATGTCAAAAATGACAAATTTCAAGATGGCAAATGTCTCAGATGTCAAATGACAAATGTCACAATGCTAAATGTCAAAAATGAAAAGTGTCACCATGAAAAATGTCAAAAATGACAAATTTCAAGATGGCAAATGTCCAAGATGTCAAATGACAAATGTCACAATGCTAAATGTCAAAAATGAAAAGTGTCACCATGAAAAATGTCAAAAATGACAAATTTTAAGATGGCAAATGTCAAAGATGTCAAATGACAAATGTCACAATGCTAAATGTCAAAAATGAAAAGTGTCAAAAATGACAAATTTCAAGATGGCAAATGTCTAAGATGTCAAATGACAAATGTCACAATGCTAAATGTCAAAAATGAAAAGTGTCACCATGAAAAATGTCAAAAATGACAAATTTCAAGATGGCAAATGTCAAAGATGTCAAATGACAAATGTCACAATGCTAAATGTCAAAAATGAAAAGTGTCCCCATGAAAAATGTCAATAATGACAAATTTCAAGATGGCAAATGTCAAAGATGTCAAATGACAATGTCACAATGCTAAATGTCAAAAATGAAAAGTGTCACCATGAAAAATGTCAAAAATGACAAATTTCAAGATGGCAAATGTCAAAGATGTCGAATATGACAAATGCCACAATGCTAAATGTCAAAAATGAAAATTGTCACCATGAAAAATGTCAAAAATGACAAATTTCAAGATGGCAAATGTCAAATGTCACAATGCTAAATGTCAAAAATGAAAAGTGTCACCATGAAAAATGTCAAAAATGACAAATTTCAAGATGGCAAATGTCAAAGATGTCAAATGACAAATGTCACAATGCTAAATGTCAAAAATGAAAGTGTCACCACGAAAAATGTCAAAAATGACAAGTTTCAAGATGGCAAATGTCAAAGATGTCAAATGACAAATGTCACAATGCTAAATGTCAAAAATGAAAAGTGTCACCATGAAAAATGTCAAAAATGACAAATTTCAAGATGGCAAATGTCAAAACTGACAAATTTCACAATGCTAAATGTCAAAAATGATAAGTGTCACCATGAAAAATGTCAAAAATGACAAATTTCAAGATGGCAAATGTCAAAGATGTCAAATGACAAATGTCACAATGCTAAATGTCAAAAATGAAAAGTGTCAAAAATGACAAATTTCAAGATGGAAAATGTCAAAGATGTCAAATGACAAATGTCACAATGCTAAATGTCAAAAATGAAAAGTGTCACCATGAAAAATGTCAAAAATGACAAATTTCAAGATGGCAAATGTCAAAACTGACAAATGTCACAATGCTAAATGTCAAAAATGAAAAGTGTCACCATGAAAAATGTCAAAAATGACAAATTTCAAGATGGCAAATGTCCAAGATGTCAAATGACAAATGTCACAATGCTAAATGTCAAAAATGAAAAGTGTCACCATGAAAAATGTCAAAAATGACAAATTTTAAGATGGCAAATGTCAAAGATGTCAAATGACAAATGTCACAATGCTAAATGTCAAAAATGAAAAGTGTCAAAAATGACAAATTTCAAGATGGCAAATGTCTAAGATGTCAAATGACAAATGTCACAATGCTAAATGTCAAAAATGAAAAGTGTCACCATGAAAAATGTCAAAAATGACAAATTTCAAGATGGCAAATGTCAAAGATGTCAAATGACAAATGTCACAATGCTAAATGTCAAAAATGAAAAGTGTCCCCATGAAAAATGTCAATAATGACAAATTTCAAGATGGCAAATGTCAAAGATGTCAAATGACAATGTCACAATGCTAAATGTCAAAAATGAAAAGTGTCACCATGAAAAATGTCAAAAATGACAAATTTCAAGATGGCAAATGTCAAAGATGTCGAATATGACAAATGTCACAATGCTAAATGTCAAAAATGAAAATTGTCACCATGAAAAATGTCAAAAATGACAAATTTCAAGATGGCAAATGTCAAATGTCACAATCTAAATGTCAAAAATGAAAAGTGTCACCATGAAAAATGTCAAAAATGACAAATTTCAAGATGGCAAATGTCAAAGATGTCAAATGACAAATGTCACAATGCTAAATGTCAAAAATGAAAGTGTCACCACGAAAAATGTCAAAAATGACAAGTTTCAAGATGGCAAATGTCAAAGATGTCAAATGACAAATGTCACAATGCTAAATGTCAAAAATGAAAAGTGTCACCATGAAAAATGTCAAAAATGACAAATTTCAAGATGGCAAATGTCAAAACTGACAAATTTCACAATGCTAAATGTCAAAAATGATAAGTGTCACCATGAAAAATGTCAAAAATGACAAATTTCAAGATGGCAAATGTCAAAGATGTCAAATGACAAATGTCACAATGCTAAATGTCAAAAATGAAAAGTGTCAAAAATGACAAATTTCAAGATGGAAAATGTCAAAGATGTCAAATGACAAATGTCACAATGCTAAATGTCAAAAATGAAAAGTGTCACCATGAAAAATGTTAAAAATGACAAATTTCAAGATGGCAAATGTCAAAACTGACAAATGTCACAATGCTAAATGTCAAAAATGAAAAGTGTCACCATGAAAAATGTCAAAAATAACAAATTTCAAGATGGCAAATGTCAAAGATGTCAAATGACAAATGTCACAATGCTTAATGTCAAAAATGACAAATTTCAAGATGGCAAATGTCAAAGATGTCAAATCACAAATGTCACAATGCTAAATGTCAAAAATGAAAAGTGTCACAATGAACAATGTCAACAATGACAAATTTCAAGATGGCAAATGTCAAAGATGTCAAATGACAAATGTCACAATGCTAAATGTCAAAAATGAAAAGTGTCACCATGAAAAATGTCAAAAATGACAAATTTCAAGATGGCAAATGTCAAAACTGACAAATGTCACAATGCTAAATGTCAAAAATGATAAGTGTCACCATGAAAAATGTCAAAAATGACAAATTTCAAGATGGCAAATGTCCAAGATGTCAAATGACAAATGTCACAATGCTAAATGTCAAATATGAAAAGTGTCACCATGAAAAATATCAAAAATTACAAATTTCAAGAAGGCAAATGTCAAAGATGTCAAATGACAAATGTCACAATGCTAAATGTCACAAATGAAAAGTGTCAAAAATGACAAATTTCAAGATGGCAAATGTCTAAGATGTCAAATGACAAATGTCACAATGCTAAATGTCAAAAATGAAAAGTGTCACCATGAAAAATGTCAAAAATGACAAATTTCAAGATGGCAAATGTCAAAACTGACAAATGTCACAATGCTAAATGTCAAAAATAAAAAGTGTGACCATGAAAAATGTCAAAAATAACAAATTTCAAGATGGCAAATGTCAAAGATGTCAAATGACAAATGTCACAATGCTAAATGTCAAAAATGACAAATTTCAAGATGGCAAATGTCAAAGATGTCAAATGACAAATGTCACAATGCTAAATGTGAAAAATGAAAAGTGTCAAAAATGACAAATTTCAAGATGGCAAATGTCTAAGATGTCAAATGACAAATGTCACAATGCTAAATGTCAAAAATAAAAAGTGTCACCATGAAATATGTCAAAAATGACAAATTTCAAGATGGCAAATGTCAAAGATGTCAAATGACAAATGTCACAATGCTAAATGTCAAAATTGAAAAGTGTCACCATGAAAAATGTCAAAAATGACAAATTTCAAGATGGCAAATGTCAAATGTCACAATGCTAAATGTCAAAAATGAAAAGTGTCACCATGAAAAATGTCAAAAATGACAAATTTTAAGATGGCAAATGTCAAAGATGTCAAATGACAAATGTCACAATGCTAAATGTCAAAAATGAAAAGTGTCACCATGAAAAATGTCAAAAATGACAAGTTTCAAGATGGCAAATGTCAAAGATGTCAAATGACAAATGTCACAATGCTAAATGTCAAAAATGAAAAGTGTCACCATGAAAAATGTCAAAAATGACAAATTTCAAGATGGCAAATGTCAAAACTGACAAATGTCACAATGCTAAATGTCAAAAATGATAAGTGTCACCATGAAAAATGTCAAAAATGACAAATTTCAAGATGGCAAATGTCCAAGATGTCAAATGACAAATGTCACAATGCTAAATGTCAAAAATGAAAAGTGTCACCATGAAAAATGTCAAAAATGACAAATTTCAAGATGGCAAATGTCAAAGATGTCAAATGACAAATGTCACAATGCTAAATGTCAAAAATGAAAAGTGTCAAAAATGACAAATTTCAAGATGGAAAATGTCAAAGATGTCAAATGACAAATGTCACAATGCTAAATGTCAAAAATGAAAAGTGTCACCATGAAAAATGGCAAAAATGACAAATTTCAAGATAGCAAATGTCAAAACTGACAAATGTCACAATGCTAAATGTCAAAAATGAAAAGTGTCACCATGAAAAATGTCAAAAATAACAAATTTCAAGATGGCAAATGTCAAAGATGTCAAATGACAAATGTAACAATGCTTAATGTCAAAAATTACAAATTTAAAGATGGCAAATGACAAATGTCACAATGCTAAATGTCAAAAATGAAAAGTGTCACAATGAACAATGTCAAAAATGACAAATTTCAAGATGGCAAATGTCAAAGATGTCAAATGACAAATGTCACAATGCTAAATGTCAAAAATGAAAAGTGTCACCATGAAAAATGTCAAAAATGACAAATTTCAAGATGGCAAATGTCAAAACTGACAAATGTCACAATGCTAAATGTCAAAAATGACAAGTGTCACCATGAAAAATGTCAAAAATGACAAATTTCAAGATGGCAAATGTCCAAGATGTCAAATGACAAATGTCACAATGCTAAATGTCAAATATGAAAAGTGTCACCATGAAAAATATTAAAAATGACAAATTTCAAGATGGCAAATGTCAAAGATGTCAAATGACAAATGTCACAATGCTAAATGTCACAAATGAAAAGTGTCAAAAATGACAAATTTCAAGATGGCAAATGTCTAAAATGTCAAATGACAAATGTCACAATGCTAAATGTCAAAAATGAAAAGTGTCACCATGAAAAATGTCAAAAATGACAAATTTCAAGATGGCAAATGTCAAAACTGACAAATGTCACAATGCTAAATGTCAAAAATGAAAAGTGTCACCATGAAAAATGTCAAAAATAACAAATTTCAAGATGGCAAATGTCAAAGATGTCAAATGACAAATGTCACAATGCTTAATGTCAAAAATGACAAATTTCAAGATGGCAAATGTCAAAGATGTCAAATGACAAATGTCACAATGCTAAATGTCAAAAATGAAAAGTGTCACAATGAACAATGTCAACAATGACAAATTTCAAGATGGCAAATGTCAAAGATGTCAAATGACAAATGTCACAATGCTAAATGTCAAAAATGAAAAGTGTCACCATGAAAAATGTCAAAAATGACAAATTTCAAGATGGCAAATGTCAAAACTGACAAATGTCACAATGCTAAATGTCAAAAATGATAAGTGTCACCATGAAAAATGTCAAAAATGACAAATTTCAAGATGGCAAATGTCCAAGATGTCAAATGACAAATGTCACAATGCTAAATGTCAAATATGAAAAGTGTCACCATGAAAAATATCAAAAATTACAAATTTCAAGAAGGCAAATGTCAAAGATGTCAAATGACAAATGTCACAATGCTAAATGTCACAAATGAAAAGTGTCAAAAATGACAAATTTCAAGATGGCAAATGTCTAAGATGTCAAATGACAAATGTCACAATGCTAAATGTCAAAAATGAAAAGTGTCACCATGAAAAATGTCAAAAATGACAAATTTCAAGATGGCAAATGTCAAAACTGACAAATGTCACAATGCTAAATGTCAAAAATAAAAAGTGTGACCATGAAAAATGTCAAAAATAACAAATTTCAAGATGGCAAATGTCAAAGATGTCAAATGACAAATGTCACAATGCTAAATGTCAAAAATGACAAATTTCAAGATGGCAAATGTCAAAGATGTCAAATGACAAATGTCACAATGCTAAATGTGAAAAATGAAAAGTGTCAAAAATGACAAATTTCAAGATGGCAAATGTCTAAGATGTCAAATGACAAATGTCACAATGCTAAATGTCAAAAATAAAAAGTGTCACCATGAAATATGTCAAAAATGACAAATTTCAAGATGGCAAATGTCAAAGATGTCAAATGACAAATGTCACAATGCTAAATGTCAAAATTGAAAAGTGTCACCATGAAAAATGTCAAAAATGACAAATTTCAAGATGGCAAATGTCAAATGTCACAATGCTAAATGTCAAAAATGAAAAGTGTCACCATGAAAAATGTCAAAAATGACAAATTTTAAGATGGCAAATGTCAAAGATGTCAAATGACAAATGTCACAATGCTAAATGTCAAAAATGAAAAGTGTCACCATGAAAAATGTCAAAAATGACAAGTTTCAAGATGGCAAATGTCAAAGATGTCAAATGACAAATGTCACAATGCTAAATGTCAAAAATGAAAAGTGTCACCATGAAAAATGTCAAAAATGACAAATTTCAAGATGGCAAATGTCAAAACTGACAAATGTCACAATGCTAAATGTCAAAAATGATAAGTGTCACCATGAAAAATGTCAAAAATGACAAATTTCAAGATGGCAAATGTCCAAGATGTCAAATGACAAATGTCACAATGCTAAATGTCAAAAATGAAAAGTGTCACCATGAAAAATGTCAAAAATGACAAATTTCAAGATGGCAAATGTCAAAGATGTCAAATGACAAATGTCACAATGCTAAATGTCAAAAATGAAAAGTGTCAAAAATGACAAATTTCAAGATGGAAAATGTCAAAGATGTCAAATGACAAATGTCACAATGCTAAATGTCAAAAATGAAAAGTGTCACCATGAAAAATGGCAAAATTGACAAATTTCAAGATAGCAAATGTCAAAACTGACAAATGTCACAATGCTAAATGTCAAAAATGAAAAGTGTCACCATGAAAAATGTCAAAAATAACAAATTTCAAGATGGCAAATGTCAAAGATGTCAAATGACAAATGTAACAATGCTTAATGTCAAAAATTACAAATTTAAAGATGGCAAATGACAAATGTCACAATGCTAAATGTCAAAAATGAAAAGTGTCACAATGAACAATGTCAAAAATGACAAATTTCAAGATGGCAAATGTCAAAGATGTCAAATGACAAATGTCACAATGCTAAATGTCAAAAATGAAAAGTGTCACCATGAAAAATGTCAAAAATGACAAATTTCAAGATGGCAAATGTCAAAACTGACAAATGTCACAATGCTAAATGTCAAAAATGACAAGTGTCACCATGAAAAATGTCAAAAATGACAAATTTCAAGATGGCAAATGTCCAAGATGTCAAATGACAAATGTCACAATGCTAAATGTCAAATATGAAAAGTGTCACCATGAAAAATATTAAAAATGACAAATTTCAAGATGGCAAATGTCAAAGATGTCAAATGACAAATGTCACAATGCTAAATGTCACAAATGAAAAGTGTCAAAAATGACAAATTTCAAGATGGCAAATGTCTAAAATGTCAAATGACAAATGTCACAATGCTAAATGTCAAAAATGAAAAGTGTCACCATGAAAAATGTCAAAAATGACAAACTTCAAGATGGCAAATGTCAAAACTGACAAATGTCACAATGCTAAATGTCAAAAATGAAAAGTGTCACCATGAAAAATGTCAAAAATAACAAATTTCAAGATGGCAAATGTCAAAGATGTCAAATGACAAATGTCACAATGCTAAATGTCAAAAATGACAAATTTCAAGATGGCAAATGTCAAAGATGTCAAATGACAAATGTCACAATGCTAAATGTCAAAAATGAAAAGTGTCACCATGAAAAATGTCAAAAATGACAAATTTCAAGATGGCAAATGTCAAAGATGTCAAATGACAAATGTCACAATGCTAAATGTCAAAAATGAAAAGTGTCACCTTGAACAATGTCAAAAATGACAAATTTCAAGATGGCAAATGTCAAAACTGACAAATGTCACAATGCTAAATGTCAAAAATGATAAGTGTCACCATGAAAAATGTCAAAAATAACAAATTTCAAGATGGCAAATGTCAAAGATGTCAAATGACAAATGTCACAATGCTAAATGTCAAAAATGACAAATTTCAAGATGGCAAATGTCTAAGATGTCAAATGACAAATGTCACAATGCTAAATGTCAAAAATGAAAAGTGTCACCATAAATAATGTCAAAAATGACAAATTTCAAGATGGAAAATGTCCAAGATGTCAAATGACAAATGTCACAATGCTAAATGTCAAAAATGAAAAGTGTCACCATGAAAAATGTCAAAAATGACAAATTTAAAGATGGCAAATATCAAAGATGTCAAATGACAAATGTCACAATGCTAAATGTCAAAAATGAAAAGTGTCAAAAATGACAAATTTCAAGATGGCAAATGTCTAAGATGTCAAATGACAAATGTCACAATGCTAAATGTCAAAAATTAAAAGTGTTACCGTGAAAAATGTCAAAAATGACAAATTTCAAGATGGCAAATGTCAAAGATGTCAAATGACAAATGTCACAATGCTAAATGTCAAACATGAAAAGTGTCACCATGAAAAATGTCAAAAATGACAAATTTCAAGATGGCAAATGTCAAAGATGTCAAATGACAAATGTCACAATGCTAAATGTCAAAAATGAAAAGTGTCCCCATGAAAAATGTCAATAATGACAAATTTCAAGATGGCAAATGTCAAAGATGTCAAATGACAAATGTCACAATGCTAAATGTCAAAAATGAAAAGTGTCACCATGAAAAATGTCAAAAATGACAAATTTCAAGATGGCAAATGTCAAAGATGTCAAATATGACAAATGTCACAATGCTAAATGTCAAAAATAAAAAGTGTCACCATGAAAAATGTCAAAAATGACAAATTTCAAGATGGCAAATGTCAAAGATGTCAAATGACAAATGTCACAATGCTAAATGTCAAAAATGAAAAGTGTCACCATGAAAAATGTCAAAAATGACAAATTTCAAGATGGCAAATATCAAAGATGTCAAATGACAAATGTCACAATGCTAAATGTCAAAAATGACAAATTTCAAGATGGCAAATGTCAAAGATGTCAAATGACAAATGTCACAATGCTAAATGTCAAAAATGAAAAGTGTCACCATGAAAAATGTCAAAAATGACAAATTTCAAGATGGCAAATGTCAAAGATGTCAAATGACAAATGTCACAATGCTAAATGTCAAAAATGAAAAGTGTCACCATGAAAAATGTCAAAAATGACAAATTTCAAGATGGCAAATGTCAAAGATGTCAAATGACAAATGTCACAATGCTAAATGTCAAAAATGAAAAGTGTCACCATGAAAAATGTCAAAAATGACAAATTTCAAGATGGCAAATGTCAAAGATGTCGAATATGACAAATGTCACAATGCTAAATCAAAAATGAAAAGTGTCACCATGAAAAATGTCAAAAATGACAAATTTCAAGATGGCAAATGTCAAAGATGTCAAATGACAAATGTCACAATGCTAAATGTCAAAAATGAAAAGTGTCACCATGAAAAATGTCAAAAATGACAAATTTCAAGATGGCAAATGTCAAAACTGACAAATGTCACAATGCTAAATGTCAAAAATGATAAGTGTCACCATGAAAAATGTCAAAAATGACAAATTTCAAGATGGCAAATGTCCAAGGTGTCAAATGACAAATGTCACAATGCTAAATGTCAAATATGAAAAGTGTCACCATGAAAAATATCAAAAATGACAAATTTCAAGATGGCAAATGTCAAAGATGTCAAATGACAAATGTCACAATGCTAAATGTCACAAATGAAAAGTGTCAAAAATGACAAATTTCAAGATGGCAAATGTCTAAGATGTTAAATGACAAATGTCACAATGCTAAATGTCAAAAATGAAAAGTGTCACCATGAAAAATGTCAAAAATGACAAATTTCAAGATGGCAAATGTCAAAACTGACAAATATCACAATGCTAAATGTTAAAAATGAAAAGTGTGACCAAGAAAAATGTCAAAAATAACAAATTTCAAGATGGCAAATGTCAAAGATGTCAAATGACAAATGTCACAATGCTAAATGTCAAAAATGACAAATTTCAAGATGGCAAATGTCAAAGATGTCAAATGACAAATGTCACAATGCTAAATGTGAAAAATGAAAAGTGTCACCATGAAAAATGTCAAAAATAACAAATTTCAAGATGGCAAATGTCAAAGATGTCAAATGACAAATGTCACAATGCTAAATGTCAAAAATGAAAAGTGTCACCATGAACAATGTCAAAAATGACAAATTTCAAGATGGCAAATGTCAAAACTGACAAATGTCACAATGCTAAATGTGAAAAATGAAAAGTGTCACCATGAAAAATGTCAAAAATAACAAATTTCAAGATGGCAAATGTCAAAGATGTCAAATGACAAATGTCACAATGCTAAATGTCAAAAATGAAAAGTGTCACCATGAAAAATGTCAAAAATGACAAATTTCAAGATGGCAAATGTCAAAGATGTCAAATGACAAATGTCACAATGCTAAATGTCAAAAATGAAAAGTGTCACCATGAAAAATGTCAAAAATGACAAATTTCAAGATGGCAAATGTCAAATGTCACAATGCTAAATGTCAAAAATGATAAGTGTCACCATGAAAAATGTCAAAAATGACAAATTTCAAGATGGCAAATGTCAAAGATGTCAAATGACAAATGTCACAATGCTAAATGTCAAAAATGAAAAGTGTCACCATGAAAAATGTCAAAAATGACAAGTTTCAAGATGGCAAATGTCAAAGATGTCAAATGACAAATGTCACAATGCTAAATGTCAAAAATGAAAAGTGTCACCATGAAAAATGTCAAAAATGACAAATTTAAAGATGGCAAATGTCAAAACTGACAAATGTCACAATGCTAAATGTCAAAAATGATAAGTGTCACCATGAAAAATGTCAAAAATGACAAATTTCAAGATGGCAAATGTCCAAGATGTCAAATGACAAATGTCACAATGCTAAATGTCAAAAATGAAAAGTGTCACCATGAAAAATGTCAAAAATGACAAATTTCAAGATGGCAAATGTCAAAGATGTCAAATGACAAATGTCACAATGCTAAATGTCAAAAATGAAAAGTGTCAAAAATGACAAATTTCAAGATGGAAAATGTCAAAGATGTCAAATGACAAATGACACAATGCTAAATGTCAAAAATGAAAAGTGTCACCATAAAAAATGTCAAAAATGACAAATTTTAAGATGGCAAATGTCAAAACTGACAAATGTCACAATGCTAAATGTCAAAAATACAAAATGTGTCACTATGAAAAATGTCAAAAATAACAAATTTCAAGATGGCAAATGTCAAAGATGTCAAATGACAAATGTCACATTGCTTAATGTCAAAAATGACAAATTTCAAGATGGCAAATGTCAAAGATGTCAAATAACAAATGTCACCAGGCTTTTAATTTTATTTTATATTCCTACACTATGTACCTACTTGTTTTTGTCTTTTTATGTGTATTGTTTTGTATGTTTTTTTTACTGACGTGTTTGTTCATTTAATGTAATCTACATGTAAATGAAAAATGAAAATATATTCTATTCTATTCTATTCTATTCTAAATGTCAAAAATGAAAAGTGTCACAATGAACAATGTCAAAAATGACAAATTTCAAGATGGCAAATGTCAAAGATGTCAAATGACAAATGTCACAATGCTAAATGTCAAAAATGAAAAGTGTCACCATGAAAAATGTCAAAAATGACAAATTTCAAGATGGCAAATGTTAAAACTGACAAATGTCACAATGCTACATGTCAAAAATGATAAGTGTCACCATGAAAAATGTCAAAAATGACAAATTTCAAGATGGCAAATGTCCAAGATGTCAAATGACAAATGTCACAAAGCTAAATGTCAAATATGAAAAGTGTCACCATGAAAAATATCAAAAATGACAAATTTCAAGATGGAAAATGTCAAAGATGTCAAATGACAAATGTCACAATGCTAAATGTCACAAATGAAAAGTGTCAAAAATGACAAATTTCAAGATGGCAAATGTCTAAGATGTCAAATGACAAATGTCACAATGCTAAATGTCAAAAATGAAAAGTGTCACCATGAAAAATGTCAAAAATGACAAATTTCAAGATGGCAAATGTCAAAACTGACAAATGTCACAATGCTAAATGTCAAAAATGAAAAGTGTCACCATAAAAAATGCCAAAAATAACAAATTTCAAGATGGCAAATGTCAAAGATGTCAAATGACAAATGCCACAATGCTAAATGTCAAAAATGAAAAGTGTCACAATGCTAAATGTCAAAAATGACAAATTTCACGATGGCAAATGTCAAAACTGACAAATGTCACAATGCTAAATGTCAAAAATGAAAAATGTCAAAAATAACAAATTTCAAGATAGCAAATGTCAAAGATGTCAAATGACAAATGTCACAATGCTAAATGTCAAAAATGACAAATTTCAAGATGGCAAATGTCAAAGATGTCAAATGACAAATGTCACAATGCTAAATGTCAAAAATGAAAAGTGTCACCATGAAAAATGTCAAAATCGACAAATTTCAAGATGGCAAATGTCAAAGATGTCAAATGACAAATGTCACAATGCTAAATGTCAAAAATGAAAAGTGTCACCATGAAAAATGTCAAAAATGACAAATTTCAAGATGGCAAATGTCAAAGATGTCAAATGACAAATGTCACAATGCTAAATGTCAAAAATGAAAAGTGTCACCATGAAAAATGTCAAAAATGACAAGTTTCAAGATGGCAAATATCAAAGATGTCAAATGACAAATGTCACAATGCTAAATGTCAAAAATGAAAAGTGTCACCATGAAAAATGTCAAAAATGACAAATTTTAAGATGGCAAATGTCAAAACTGACAAATGTCACAATGCTAAATGTCAAAAATGATAAGTGTCACCATGAAAAATGTCAAAAATGACAAATTTCAATATGGCAAATGTCCAAGATGTCAAATGACAAATGTCACAATGCTAAATGTCAAAAATGAAAAGTGTCACCATGAAAAATGTCAAAAATGACAAATTTCAAGATGGCAAATGTCAAAGATGTCAAATGACAAATGTCACAATGCTAAATGTCAAAAATGAAAAGTGTCAAAAATGACAAATTTCAAGATGGAAAATGTCAAAGATGTCAAATGACAAATGACACAATGCTAAATGTCAAAAATGAAAAGTGTCACCATAAAAAATGTCAAAAATGACAAATTTCAAGATGGCAAATGTCAAAACTGACAAATGTCACAATGCTAAATGTCAAAAATGAAAAGTGTCACTATGAAAAATGTCAAAAATAACAAATTTCAAGATGGCAAATGTCAAAGATGTCAAATGACAAATGTCACATTGCTTAATGTCAAAAATGACAAATTTCAAGATGGCAAATGTCAAAGATGTCAAATAACAAATGTCACCAGGCTAAATGTCAAAAATGAAAAGTGTCACAATGAACAATGTCAAAAATGACAAATTTCAAGATGGCAAATGTCAAAGATGTCAAATGACAAATGTCACAATGCTAAATGTCAAAAATGAAAAGTGTCACCATGAAAAATGTCAAAAATGACAAATTTCAAGATGGCAAATGTTAAAACTGACAAATGTCACAATGCTACATGTCAAAAATGATAAGTGTCACCATGAAAAATGTCAAAAATGACAAATTTCAAGATGGCAAATGTCCAAGATGTCAAATGACAAATGTCACAAAGCTAAATGTCAAATATGAAAAGTGTCACCATGAAAAATATCAAAAATGACAAATTTCAAGATGGAAAATGTCAAAGATGTCAAATGACAAATGTCACAATGCTAAATGTCACAAATGAAAAGTGTCAAAAATGACAAATTTCAAGATGGCAAATGTCTAAGATGTCAAATGACAAATGTCACAATGCTAAATGTCAAAAATGAAAAGTGTCACCATGAAAAATGTCAAAAATGACAAATTTCAAGATGGCAAATGTCAAAACTGACAAATGTCACAATGCTAAATGTCAAAAATGAAAAGTGTCACCATAAAAAATGCCAAAAATAACAAATTTCAAGATGGCAAATGTCAAAGATGTCAAATGACAAATGTCACAATGCTAAATGTCAAAAATGACAAATTTCAAGATGGCAAATGTCAAAGATGTCAAATGACAAATGTCACAATGCTAAATGTCAAAAATGAAAAGTGTCACCATGAAAAATGTCAAAAATGACAAATTTCAAGATGGCAAATGTCAAAGATGTCAAATGACAAATGTCACAATGCTAAATGTCAAAAATGAAAAGTGTCACCATGAACAATGTCAAAAATGACAAATTTCAAGATGGCAAATGTCAAAACTGACAAATGTCACAATGCTAAATGTCCAAAAATGAAAAGTGTCACCATGAAAAATGTCAAAAATAACAAATTTCAAGATTGCAAATGTCAAAGATGTCAAATGACAAATGTCACAATGCTAAATGTCAAAAATGACAAATTTCAAGATGGCAAATGTCTAAGATGTCAAATGACAAATGTCACAATGCTAAATGTCAAAAATGAAAAGTGTCACCATGAAAAATGTCAAAAATGACAAATTTCAAGATGGAAAATGTCCAAGATGTCAAATGACAAATGTCACAATGCTAAATGTCAAAAATGAAAAGTGTCACCATGAAAAATGTCAAAAATGACAAATTTAAAGATGGCAAATATCAAAGATGTCAAATGACAAATGTCACAATGCTAAATGTCAAAAATGAAAAGTGTCAAAAATGACAAATTTCAAGATGGCAAATGTCTAAGATGTCAAATGACAAATGTCACAATGCTAAATGTCAAAAATAAAAAATGTCACCGTGAAAAATGTCAAAAATGACAAATTTCAAGATGGCAAATGTCAAAGATGTCAAATGACAAATGTCACAATGCTAAATGTCAAAAATGAAAAGTGTCACCATGAAAAATGTCAAAAATAACAAATTTCAAGATGGCAAATGTCAAAGATGTCAAATGACAAATGTCACAATGCTAAATGTCAAAAATGAAAAGTGTCCCCATGAAAAATGTCAATAATGACAAATTTCAAGATGGCAAATGTCAAAGATGTCAAATGACAAATGTCACAATGATAAATGTCAAAAATGAAAAGTGTCACCATGAAAAATGTCAAAAATGACAAATTTCAAGATGGCAAATGTCAAAGATGTCGAATATGACAAATGTCACAATGCTAAATGTCAAAAATAAAAAGTGTCACCATGAAAAATGTCAAAAATGACAAATTTCAAGATGGCAAATGTCAAAGATGTCAAATGACAAATGTCACAATGCTAAATGTCAAAAATGAAAAGTGTCACCATGAAAAATGTCAAAAATGACAAATTTCAAGATGGCAAATATCAAAGATGTCAAATGACAAATGTCACAATGCTAAATGTCAAAAATGACAAATTTCAAGATGGCAAATGTCAAAGATGTCAAATGACAAATGTCACAATGCTAAATGTCAAAAATGAAAAGTGTCACCATGAAAAATGTCAAAAATGACAAATTTCAAGATGGCAAATGTCAAAGATGTCAAATGACAAATGTCACAATGCTAAATGTCAAAAATGAAAAGTGTCACCATGAAAAATGTCAAAAATGACAAATTTCAAGATGGCAAATGTCAAAGATGTCAAATGACAAATGTCACAATGCTAAATGTCAAAAATGAAAAGTGTCACCATGAAAAATGTCAAAAATGACAAGTTTCAAGATGGCAAATGTCAAAGATGTCAAATGACAAATGTCACAATGCTAAATGTCAAAAATGAAAAGTGTCACCATGAAAAATGTCAAAAATGACAAATTTCAAGATGGCAAATGTCAAAGATGTCAAATGACAAATATCACAATGCTAAATGTCAAAAATGAAAAGTGTCAAAAATGACAAATTTCAAGATGGCAAATGTCTAAGATGTCAAATGACAAATGTCACAATGCTAAATGTCAAAAATGAAAAGTGTCACCATGAAAAGTGTCACTATGAAAAATGTCAAAAATAACAAATTTCAAGATGGCAAATGTCAAAGATGTCAAATGACAAATGTCACAATGCTAAATGTCAAAAATGAAAAGTGTCACCATGAAAAATGTCAAAAATGACAAATTTCAAGATGGCAAATGTCAAAGATGTCAAATGACAAATATCACAATGCTAAATGTCAAAAATGACAAATTTCAAGATGGCAAATGTCAGAGATGTCAAATGACAAATGTCACAATGCTAAATGTCAAAAATAAAAAGTGTCACCATGAAAAATGTCAAAAATGACAAATTTCAAGATGACAAATGTCAAAGATGTCAAATGACAAATGTCACAATGCTAAATGTCAAAAATGACAAATTTTAAGATAGCAAATGTCAAAACTGACAAATGTCACAATGCTAAATCTCAAAAATGAAAAGTGTCACCATGAAAAATGTCAAAAATAACAAATTTCAAGATGGCAAATGTCAAAGATGTCAAATGACAAATGTCACAATGCTAAATGTCAAAAATGGCAAATTTCAAGATGGCAAATGTCAAAACTGACTAATGTCACAATGCTAAATGTCAAAAATGAAAAGTGTCACCATGAAAAATGTCAAAAATGACAAATTTAAGATGGCAAATGTCAAAGATGTCAAATGACAAATGTCACAATGCTAAATGTCAAAAATGATAAGTGTCACCATGAAAAATGTCAAAAATGACAAATTTCAAGATGGCAAATGTCAAAGATGTCAAATGACAAATGTCACAATGCTAAATGTCAAAAATGAAAAGTGTCACCATGAAAAATGTCAAAAATGACAAATTTCAAGATGGCAAATGTCAAATGTCACAATGCTAAATGTCAAAAATGAAAAGTGTCACCATGAAAAATGTCAAAAATGACAAATTTCAAGATGGCAAATGTCAAAGATGTCAAATGACAAATGTCACAATGCTAAATGTCAAAAATGAAAAGTGTCACCATGAAAAATGTCAAAAATGACAAGTTTCAAGATGGCAAATGTCAAAGATGTCAAATGACAAATGTCACAATGCTAAATGTCAAAAATGAAAAGTGTCACCATGAAAAATGTCAAAAATGACAAATTACAAGATGGCAAATGTCAAAGATGTCAAATGACAAATGTCACAATGCTAAATGTCAAAAATGAAAAGTGTCACCATGAAAAATCTCAAAAATGACAAATTTCAAGACGGCAAATGTCAAAGATGTCAAATGACAAATGTCACAATGCTAAATGTCAAAAATGAAAAGTGTCACCATGAAAAATGTCAAAAATGACAAATTTCAAGATGGCAAATGTCAAAGATGTCAAATGACAAATGCCACAATGCTAAATGTCAAAAATGAAAAGTGTCACAATGCTAAATGTCAAAAATGACAAATTTCACGATGGCAAATGTCAAAACTGACAAATGTCACAATGCTAAATGTCAAAAATGAAAAATGTCAAAAATAACAAATTTCAAGATAGCAAATGTCAAAGATGTCAAATGACAAATGTCACAATGCTAAATGTCAAAAATGACAAATTTCAAGATGGCAAATGTCAAAGATGTCAAATGACAAATGTCACAATGCTAAATGTCAAAAATGAAAAGTGTCACCATGAAAAATGTCAAAATCGACAAATTTCAAGATGGCAAATGTCAAAGATGTCAAATGACAAATGTCACAATGCTAAATGTCAAAAATGAAATGTGTCACCATGAAAAATGTCAAAAATGACAAATTTCAAGATGGCAAATGTCAAAGATGTCAAATGACAAATGTCACAATGCTAAATGTCAAAAATGAAAAGTGTCAAAAATGACAAATTTCAAGATGGCAAATGTCTAAGATGTCAAATGACAAATGTCACAATGCTAAATGTCAAAAATGAAAAGTGTCACCATGAAAAATGTCAAAAATGACAAATTTCAAGATGGCAAATGTCAAAACTGACAAATGTCACAATGCTAAATGTCAAAAATGAAAAGTGTGACCATGAAAAATGTCAAAAATAACAAATTTCAAGATGGCAAATGTCAAAGATGTCAAATGCCAAATGTCACAATGCTAAATGTCAAAAATGACAAATTTCAAGATGGCAAATGTTAAAGATGTCAAATGACAAATGTCACAATGCTAAATGTGAAAAATGAAAAGTGTCACCATGAAAAATGTCAAAAATGACAAATTTCAAGATGGCAAATGTCAAAAATGTCAAATGACAAATATCACAATGCTAAATGTCAAAAATGAAAAGTGTCAAAAATGACAAATTTCAAGATGGCAAATGTCTAAGATGTCAAATGACAAATGTCACAATGCTAAATGTCAAAAATGAAAAGTGTCACCATGAAAAGTGTCACTATGAAAAATGTCAAAAATAACAAATTTCAAGATGGCAAATGTCAAAGATGTCAAATGACAAATGTCACAATGCTAAATGTCAAAAATGAAAAGTGTCACCATGAAAAATGTCAAAAATGACAAATTTCACGATGGCAAATGTCAAAGATGTCAAATGACAAATATCACAATGCTAAATGTCAAAAATGACAAATTTCAAGATGGCAAATGTCAAAGATGTCAAATGACAAATGTCACAATGCTAAATGTCAAAAATAAAAAGTGTCACCATGAAAAATGTCAAAAATGACAAATTTCAAGATGACAAATGTCAAAGATGTCAAATGACAAATGTCACAATGCTAAATGTCAAAAATGACAAATTTTAAGATAGCAAATGTCAAAACTGACAAATGTCACAATGCTAAATGTCAAAAATGAAAAGTGTCACCATGAAAAATGTCAAAAATAACAAATTTCAAGATGGCAAATGTCAAAGATGTCAAATGACAAATGTCACAATGCTAAATGTCAAAAATGGCAAATTTCAAGATGGCAAATGTCAAAACTGACAAATGTCACAATGCTAAATGTCAAAAATGAAAAGTGTCACCATGAAAAATGTCAAAAATGACAAATTTCAAGATGGCAAATGTCAAAGATGTCAAATGACAAATGTCACAATGCTAAATGTCAAAAATGATAAGTGTCACCATGAAAAATGTCAAAAATAACAAATTTCAAGATGGCAAATGTTAAAGATGTCAAATGACAAATGTCACAATGCTAAATGTCAAAAATGAAAAGTGTCACCATGAAAAATGTCAAAAATGACAAATTTCAAGATGGCAAAGGTCAAATGTCACAATGCTAAATGTCAAAAATGAAAAGTGTCACCATGAAAAATGTCAAAAATGACAAATTTCAAGATGGCAAATGTCAAAGATGTCAAATGACAAATGTCACAATGCTAAATGTCAAAAATGAAAAGTGTCACCATGAAAAATGTTAAAAATGACAAATTTCAAGATGGCAAATGTCAAAACTGACAAATGTCACAATGCTAAATGTCAAAAATGATAAGTGTCACCATGAAAAATGTCAAAAATGAAAAATTTCAAGATGGCAAATGTCAAAGATGTCAAACGACAAATGTCACAATGCTAAATGTCAAAATGAAAAGTGTCAAAAATGACAAATTTCAAGATGGCAAATGTCTAAGATGTCAAATGACAAATGTCACAATGCTAAATGTCAAAAATGTAAAGTGTCACCGTGAAAAATGTCAAAAATGACAAATTTCAAGATGGCAAATGTCAAAGATGTCAAATGACAAATATCACAATGCTAAATGTCAAAAATGACAAATTTCAAGATGGCAAATGTCAAAGATGTCAAATGACAAATGTCACAATGCTAAATGTCAAAAATAAAAAGTGTCACCATGAAAAATGTCAAAAATGACAAATTTCAAGATGACAAATGTCAAAGATGTCAAATGACAAATGTCACAATGCTAAATGTCAAAAATGACAAATTTTAAGATAGCAAATGTCAAAACTGACAAATGTCACAATGCTAAATGTCAAAAATGAAAAGTGTCACCATGAAAAATGTCAAAAATAACAAATTTCAAGATGGCAAATGTCAAAGATGTCAAATGACAAATGTCACAATGCTAAATGTCAAAAATGGCAAATTTCAAGATGGCAAATGTCAAAACTGACAAATGTCACAATGCTAAATGTCAAAAATGAAAAGTGTCACCATGAAAAATGTCAAAAATGACAAATTTCAAGATGGCAAATGTCAAAGATGTCAAATGACAAATGTCACAATGCTAAATGTCAAAAATGATAAGTGTCACCATGAAAAATGTCAAAAATAACAAATTTCAAGATGGCAAATGTTAAAGATGTCAAATGACAAATGTCACAATGCTAAATGTCAAAAATGAAAAGTGTCACCATGAAAAATGTCAAAAATGACAAATTTCAAGATGGCAAAGGTCAAATGTCACAATGCTAAATGTCAAAAATGAAAAGTGTCACCATGAAAAATGTCAAAAATGACAAATTTCAAGATGGCAAATGTCAAAGATGTCAAATGACAAATGTCACAATGCTAAATGTCAAAAATGAAAAGTGTCACCATGAAAAATGTTAAAAATGACAAATTTCAAGATGGCAAATGTCAAAACTGACAAATGTCACAATGCTAAATGTCAAAAATGATAAGTGTCACCATGAAAAATGTCAAAAATGAAAAATTTCAAGATGGCAAATGTCAAAGATGTCAAACGACAAATGTCACAATGCTAAATGTCAAAATGAAAAGTGTCAAAAATGACAAATTTCAAGATGGCAAATGTCTAAGATGTCAAATGACAAATGTCACAATGCTAAATGTCAAAAATGTAAAGTGTCACCGTGAAAAATGTCAAAAATGACAAATTTCAAGATGGCAAATGTCAAAGATGTCAAATGACAAATGTCACAATGCTAAATGTCAAAAATAAAAAGTGTCACCATGAAAAATGTCAAAAATAACAAATTTCAAGATGGCAAATGTCAAAGATGTCAAATGACAAATGTCACAATGCTAAATGTCAAAAATGAAAAGCGTCCCCATGAAAAATGTCAATAATGACAAATTTCAAGATGGCAAATGTCAAAGATGTCAAATGACAAATGTCACAATGCTAAATGTCAAAAATGAAAAGTGTCACCATGAAAAATGACAAATTTTAAGATGGCAAATGTCAAAGATGTCGAATATGACAAATGTCACAATGCTAAATGTCAAAAATGAAAAGTGTCACCATGAAAAATGTCAAAAATGACAAATTTCAAGATGGCAAATGTCAAAGATGTCAAATGACAAATGTCACAATGCTAAATGTCACAAATGAAAAGTGTCACCATGAAAAATGTCAAAAATGACAAATTTCAAGATGGCAAATATCAAAGATGTCAAATGACAAATGTCACAATGCTAAATGTCAAAAATGACAAATTTCAAGATAGCAAATGTCAAAAATGTCAAATGACAAATGTCACAATGCTAAATGTCAAAAATGAAAAGTGTCACCATAAAAAATGTCAAAAATGACAAATTTCAAGATGGCAAATGTCAAAGATGTCAAATGACAAATGTCACAATGCTAAATGTCAAAAATAAAAAGTGTCACCATGAAAAATGTCAAAAATAACAAATTTCAAGATGGCAAATGTCAAAGATGTCAAATGACAAATGTCACAATGCTAAATGTCAAAAATGAAAAGTGTCACCGTGAAAAATGTCAAAAATAACAAATTTCAAGATGGCAAATGTCAAAGGTGTCAAATGACAAATGTCACAATGCTAAATGTCAAAAATGAAAAGTGTCACCATGAAAAATGTCAAAAATAACAAATTTCAAGATGGCAAATGTCAAAGATGTCAAATGACAAATGTCACAATGCTAAATGTCAAAAATGAAAAGTGTCACCATGAAAAATGTCAAAAATGACAAATTTCAAGATGGCAAATGTCAAAGATGTCAAATGACAAATGTCACAATGCTAAATGTCAAAAATGAAAAGTGTCACCATGAAAAATGTCAAAAATAACAAATTTCAAGATGGCAAATGTCAAAGATGTCAAATGACAAATGTCACAATGCTAAATGTCAAAAATGACAAATTTCAAGATGGCAAATGTCTCAGATGTCAAATGACAAATGTCACAATGCTAAATGTCAAAAATGAAAAGTGTCACCATGAAAAATGTCAAAAATGACAAATTTCAAGATGGCAAATGTCCAAGATGTCAAATGACAAATGTCACAATGCTAAATGTCAAAAATGAAAAGTGTCACCATGAAAAATGTCAAAAATGACAAATTTTAAGATGGCAAATGTCAAAGATGTCAAATGACAAATGTCACAATGCTAAATGTCAAAAATGAAAAGTGTCAAAAATGACAAATTTCAAGATGGCAAATGTCTAAGATGTCAAATGACAAATGTCACAATGCTAAATGTCAAAAATGAAAAGTGTTACCATGAAAAATGTCAAAAATGACAAATTTCAAGATGGCAAATGTCAAAGATGTCAAATGACAAATGTCACAATGCTAAATGTCAAAAATGAAAAGTGTCCCCATGAAAAATGTCAATAATGACAAATTTCAAGATGGCAAATGTCAAAGATGTCAAATGACAATGTCACAATGCTAAATGTCAAAAATGAAAAGTGTCACCATGAAAAATGTCAAAAATGACAAATTTCAAGATGGCAAATGTCAAAGATGTCGAATATGACAAATGTCACAATGCTAAATGTCAAAAATGAAAATTGTCACCATGAAAAATGTCAAAAATGACAAATTTCAAGATGGCAAATGTCAAAGATGTCAAATGACAAATGTCACAATGCTAAATGTCAAAAATGAAAAGTGTCACCATGAAAAATGTCAAAAATGACAAATTTCAAGATGGCAAATGTCAAATGTCACAATGCTAAATGTCAAAAATGAAAAGTGTCACCATGAAAAATGTCAAAAATGACAAATTTTAAGATGGCAAATGTCAAAGATATCAAATGACAAATGTCACAATGCTAAATGTCAAAAATGAAAGTGTCACCATGAAAAATGTCAAAAATGACAAGTTTCAAGATGGCAAATGTCAAAGATGTCAAATGACAAATGTCACAATGCTAAATGTCAAAAATGAAAAGTGTCACCATGAAAAATGTCAAAAATGACAAATTTCAAGATGGCAAATGTCAAAACTGACAAATTTCACAATGCTAAATGTCAAAAATGATAAGTGTCACCATGAAAAATGTCAAAAATGACAAATTTCAAGATAACAAATGTCAAAGATGTCAAATGACAAATGACACAATGCTAAATGTCAAAAATGAAAAGTGTCAAAAATGACAAATTTCAAGATGGAAAATGTCAAAGATGTCAAATGACAAATGTCACAATGCTAAATGTCAAAAATGAAAAGTGTCACCATGAAAAATGTCAAAAATGACAAATTTCAAGATGGCAAATGTCAAAACTGACAAATGTCACAATGCTAAATGTCAAAAATGAAAAGTGTCACCATGAAAAATGTCAAAAATAACAAATTTCAAGATGGCAACTGTCAAAGATGTCAAATGACAAATGTCACAATGCTTAATGTCAAAAATGACAAATTTCAAGATGGCAAATGTCAAAGATGTCAAATGACAAATGTCACAATGCTAAATGTCAAAAATGAAAAGTGTCACAATGAACAATGTCAACAATGACAAATTTCAAGATGGCAAATGTCAAAGATGTCAAATGACAAATGTCACAATGCTAAATGTCAAAAATGAAAAGTGTCACCATGAAAAATGTCAAAAATGACAAATTTCAAGATGGCAAATGTCAAAACTGACAAATGTCACAATGCTAAATGTCAAAAATGATAAGTGTCACCATGAAAAATGTCAAAAATGACAAATTTCAAGATGGCAAATGTCCAAGATGTTAAATGACAAATGTCACAATGCTAAATGTCAAATATGAAAAGTGTCACCATGAAAAATATCAAAAATTACAAATTTCAAGATGGCAAATGTCAAAGATGTCAAATGACAAATGTCACAATGCTAAATGTCACAAATGAAAAGTGTCAAAAATGACAAATTTCAAGATGGCAAATGTCTAAGATGTCAAATGACAAATGTCACAATGCTAAATGTCAAAAATGAAAAGTGTCACCATGAAAAATGTCAAAAATGACAAATTTCAAGATTACAAATGTCAAAACTGACAAATGTCACAATGCTAAATGTCAAAAATGAAAAGTGTGACCATGAAAAATGTCAAAAATAACAAATTTCAAGATGGCAAATGTCAAAGATGTCAAATGACAAATGTCACAATGCTAAATGTCAAAAATGACAAATTTCAAGATGGCAAATGTCAAAGATGTCAAATGACAAATGTCACAATGCTAAATGTGAAAAATGAAAAGTGTCCAAAATGACAAATTTCAAGATGGCAAATGTCTAAGATGTCAAATGACAAATGTCACAATGCTAAATGTCAAAAATGAAAAGTGTTACCATGAAATATGTCAAAAATGACAAATTTCAAGATGGCAAATGTCAAAACTGACAAATGTCACAATGCTAAATGTCAAAAATGAAAAGTGTCACCATGAAAAATGTCAAAAATGACAAATTTCAAGATGGCAAATGTCAAAGATGTCAAATGACAAATGTCACAATGCTAAATGTCAAAAATGAAAAGTGTCACCATGAAAAATGTCAAAAATGACAAATTTCAAGATGGCAAATGTCAAATGTCACAATGCTAAATGTCAAAAATGAAAAGTGTCACCATGAAAAATGTCAAAAATGACAAATTTTAAGATGGCAAATGTCAAAGATGTCAAATGACAAATGTCACCATGCTAAATGTCAAAAATGACAAGTTTCAAGATGGCAAATGTCAAAGATGTCAAATGACAAATGTCACAATGCTAAATGTCAAAAATGAAAAGTGTCACCATGAAAAATGTCAAAAATGACAAATTTCAAGATGGCAAATGTCAAAACTGACAAATGTCACAATGCTAAATGTCAAAAATGATAAGTGTCACCATGAAAAATGTCAAAAATGACAAATTTCAAGATGGCAAATGTCCAAGATGTCAAATGACAAATGTCACAATGCTAAATGTCAAAAATGAAAAGTGTCACCATGAAAAATGTCAAAAATGACAAATTTCAAGATGGCAAATGTCAAAGATGTCAAATGACAAATGTCACAATGCTAAATGTCAAAAATGAAAAGTGTCAAAAATGACAAATTTCAAGATGGAAAATGTCAAAGATGTCAAATGACAAATGTCACAATGCTAAATGTCAAAAATAAAAAGTGTCACCATGAAAAATGGCAAAAATGACAAATTTCAAGATGGCAAATGTCAAAACTGACAAATGTCACAATGCTAAATGTCAAAAATGAAAAGTGTCACCATGAAAAATGTCAAAAATAACAAATTTCAAGATGGCAAATGTCAAAGATGTCAAATGACAAATGTAACAATGCTTAATGTCAAAAATTACAAATTTAAAGATGGCAAATGTCAAAGATGTCAAATGACAAATGTCACAATGCTAAATGTCAAAAATGAAAAGTGTCACAATGAACAATGTCAAAAATGACAAATTTCAAGATGGCAAATGTCAAAGATGTCAAATGACAAATGTCACAATGCTAAATGTCAAAAATGAAAAGTGTCACCATGAAAAATGTCAAAAATGACAAATTTTAAGATGGCAAATGTCAAAACTGACAAATGTCACAATGCTAAATGTCAAAAATGATAAGTGTCACCATGAAAAATGTCAAAAATGACAAATTTCAAGATGGCAAATGTCCAAGATGTCAAATGACAAATGTCACAATGCTAAATGTCAAATATGAAAAGTGTCACCATGAAAAATATCAAAAATGACAAATTTCAAGATGGCAAATGTCAAAGATGTCAAATGACAAATGTCACAATGCTAAATGTCACAAATGAAAAGTGTCAAAAATGACAAATTTCAAGATGGCAAATGTCTAAGATGTCAAATGACAAATGTCACAATGCTAAATGTCAAAAATGAAAAGTGTCACCATGAAAAATGTCAAAAATGACAAATTTCAAGATGGCAAATGTCAAAACTGACAAATGTCACAATGCTAAATGTCAAAAATGAAAAGTGTCACCATGAAAAATGTCAAAAATAACAAATTTCAAGATGGCAAATGTCAAAGATGTCAAATGACAAATGTCACAATGCTAAATGTCAAAAATGACAAATTTCAAGATGGCAAATGTCAAAGATGTCAAATGACAAATGTCACAATGCTAAATGTCAAAAATGAAAAGTGTCACCATGAAAAATGTCAAAAATGACAAATTTTAAGATGGCAAATGTCAAAGATGTCAAATGACAAATGTCACAATGCTAAATGTCAAAAATGAAAAGTGTCACCTTGAACAATGTCAAAAATGACAAATTTCAAGATGGCAAATGTCAAAACTGACAAATGTCACAATGCTAAATGTCAAAAATGATAAGTGTCACCATGAAAAATGTCAAAAATAACAAATTTCAAGATAGCAAATGTCAAAGATGTCAAATGACAAATGTCACAATGCTAAATGTCAAAAATGACAAATTTCAAGATGGCAAATGTCTAAGATGTCAAATGACAAATGTCACAATGCTAAATGTCAAAAATGAAAAGTGTCACCATAAATAATGTCAAAAATGACAAATTTCAAGATGGAAAATGTCCAAGATGTCAAATGACAAATGTCACAATGCTAAATGTCAAAAATGAAAAGTGTCACCATGAAAAATGTCAAAAATGACAAATTTAAAGATGGCAAATATCAAAGATGTCAAATGACAAATGTCACAATGCTAAATGTCAAAAATGAAAAGTGTCAAAAATGACAAATTTCAAGATGGCAAATGTCTAAGATGTCAAATGACAAATGTCACAATGCTAAATGTCAAAAATGAAAAGTGTTACCGTGAAAAATGTCAAAAATGACAAATTTCAAGATGGCAAATGTCAAAGATGTCAAATGACAAATGTCACAATGCTAAATGTCAAAAATGAAAAGTGTCACCATGAAAAATGTCAAAAATGACAAATTTCAAGATGGCAAATGTCAAAGATGTCAAATGACAAATGTCACAATGCTAAATGTCAAAAATGAAAAGTGTCCCCATGAAAAATGTCAATAATGACAAATTTCAAGATGGAAAATGTCAAAGATGTCAAATGACAAATGTCACAATGCTAAATGTCAAAAATGAAAAGTGTCACCATGAAAAATGTCAAAAATGACAAATTTCAAGATGGCAAATGTCAAAGATGTCGAATATGACAAATGTCACAATGCTAAATGTCAAAAATAAAAAGTGTCACCATGAAAAATGTCAAAAATGACAAATTTCAAGATGACAAATGTCAAAGATGTCAAATGACAAATGTCACAATGCTAAATGTCAAAAATGAAAAGTGTCACCATGAGAAATGTCAAAAATGACAAATTTCAAGATGGCAAATATCAAAGATGTCAAATGACAAATGTCACAATGCTAAATGTCAAAAATGACAAATTTCAAGATGGCAAATGTCAAAGATGTCAAATGACAAATGTCACAATGCTAAATGTCAAAAATGAAAAGTGTCACCATGAAAAATGTCAAAAATGACAAATTTCAAGATGGCAAATGTCAAAGATGTCAAATGACAAATGTCACAATGCTAAATGTCAAAAATAAAAAGTGTCACCATAAAAAATGTCAAAAATGAAAAGTGTCACCATCAAAAATGTCAAGAATGACAAATTTCAAGATGGCAAATGTCAAAGATGTCAAATGACAAATGTCACAATGCTAAATGTCAAAAATGAAAAGTGTCACCATGAAAAATGTCAAAAATGACAAATTTCAAGATGGCAAATGTCAAAGATGTCGAATATGACAAATGTCACAATGCTAAATCAAAAATGAAAAGTGTCACCATGAAAAATGTCAAAAATGACAAATTTCAAGATGGCAAATGTCAAAGATGTCAAATGACAAATGTCACAATGCTAAATGTCAAAAATGAAAAGTGTCACCATGAAAAATGTCAAAAATGACAAATTTCAAGATGGCAAATGTCAAAACTGACAAATGTCACAATGCTAAATGTCAAAAATAATAAGTGTCACCATGAAAAATGTCAAAAATGACAAATTTCAAGATGGCAAATGTCCAAGGTGTCAAATGACAAATGTCACAATGCTAAATGTCAAATATGAAAAGTGTCACCATGAAAAATATCAAAAATGACAAATTTCAAGATGGCAAATGTCAAAGATGTCAAATGACAAATGCCACAATGCTAAATGTCAAAAATGAAAAGTGTCACAATGCTAAATGTCAAAAATGACAAATTTCACGATGGCAAATGTCAAAACTGACAAATGTCACAATGCTAAATGTCAAAAATGAAAAATGTCAAAAATAACAAATTTCAAGATAGCAAATGTCAAAGATGTCAAATGACAAATGTCACAATGCTAAATGTCAAAAATGACAAATTTCAAGATGGCAAATGTCAAAGATGTCAAATGACAAATGTCACAATGCTAAATGTCAAAAATGAAAAGTGTCACCATGAAAAATGTCAAAATCGACAAATTTCAAGATGGCAAATGTCAAAGATGTCAAATGACAAATGTCACAATGCTAAATGTCAAAAATGAAAAGTGTCACCATGAAAAATGTCAAAAATGACAAATTTCAAGATGGCAAATGTCAAAGATGTCAAATGACAAATGTCACAATGCTAAATGTCAAAAATGAAAAGTGTCACCATGAAAAATGTCAAAAATGACATGTTTCAAGATGGCAAATGTCAAAGATGTCAAATGACAAATGTCACAATGCTAAATGTCAAAAATGAAAAGTGTCACCATGAAAAATGTCAAAAATGACAAATTTTAAGATGGCAAATGTCAAAACTGACAAATGTCACAATGCTAAATGTCAAAAATGATAAGTGTCACCATGAAAAATGTCAAAAATGACAAATTTCAAGATGGCAAATGTCCAAGATGTCAAATGACAAATGTCACAATGCTAAATGTCAAAAATGAAAAGTGTCACCATGAAAAATGTCAAAAATGACAAATTTCAAGATGGCAAATGTCAAAGATGTCAAATGACAAATGTCACAATGCTAAATGTCAAAAATGAAAAGTGTCAAAAATGACAAATTTCAAGATGGAAAATGTCAAAGATGTCAAATGACAAATGACACAATGCTAAATGTCAAAAATGAAAAGTGTCACCATAAAAAATGTCAAAAATGACAAATTTCAAGATGGCAAATGTCAAAACTGACAAATGTCACAATGCTAAATGTCAAAAATGAAAAGTGTCACTATGAAAAATGTCAAAAATAACAAATTTCAAGATGGCAAATGTCAAAGATGTCAAATGACAAATGTCACATTGCTTAATGTCAAAAATGACAAATTTCAAGATGGCAAATGTCAAAGATGTCAAATAACAAATGTCACCAGGCTAAATGTCAAAAATGAAAAGTGTCACAATGAACAATGTCAAAAATGACAAATTTTAAGATGGCAAATGTCAAAGATGTCAAATGACAAATGTCACAATGCTAAATGTCAAAAATGAAAAGTGTCACCATGAAAAATGTCAAAAATGACAAATTTCAAGATGGCAAATGTCCAAGATGTCAAATGACAAATGTCACAAAGCTAAATGTCAAATATGAAAAGTGTCACCATGAAAAATATCAAAAATGACAAATTTCAAGATGGAAAATGTCAAAGATGTCAAATGACAAATGTCACAATGCTAAATGTCACAAATGAAAAGTGTCAAAAATGACAAATTTCAAGATGGCAAATGTCTAAGATGTCAAATGACAAATGTCACAATGCTAAATGTCAAAAATGAAAAGTGTCACCATGAAAAATGTCAAAAATGACAAATTTCAAGATGGCAAATGTCAAAACTGACAAATGTCACAATGCTTAATGTCAAAAATGAAAAGTGTCACCATAAAAAATGCCAAAAATAACAAATTTCAAGATGGCAAATGTCAAAGATGTCAAATGACAAATGTCACAATGCTAAATGACAAATTTCAAGATGGCAAATGTCAAAGATGTCAAATGACAAATGTCACAATGCTAAATGTCAAAAATGAAAAGTGTCACCATGAAAAATGTCAAAAATGACAAATTTCAAGATGGCAAATGTCAAAGATGTCAAATGACAAATGTCACAATGCTAAATGTCAAAAATGAAAAGTGTCACCATGAACAATGTCAAAAATGACAAATTTCAAGATGGCAAATGTCAAAACTGACAAATGTCACAATGCTAAATGTCCAAAAATGAAAAGTGTCACCATGAAAAATGTCAAAAATAACAAATTTCAAGATTGCAAATGTCAAAGATGTCAAATGACAAATGTCACAATGCTAAATGTCAAAAATGACAAATTTCAAGATGGCAAATGTCTAAGATGTCAAATGACAAATGTCACAATGCTAAATGTCAAAAATGAAAAGTGTCACCATGAAAAATGTCAAAAATGACAAATTTCAAGATGGAAAATGTCCAAGATGTCAAATGACAAATGTCACAATGCTAAATGTCAAAAATGAAAAGTGTCACCATGAAAAATGTCAAAAATGACAAATTTAAAGATGGCAAATATCAAAGATGTCAAATGACAAATGTCACAATGCTAAATGTCAAAAATGAAAAGTGTCAAAAATGACAAATTTCAAGATGGCAAATGTCTAAGATGTCAAATGACAAATGTCACAATGCTAAATGTCAAAAATAAAAAATGTCACCGTGAAAAATGTCAAAAATGACAAATTTCAAGATGGCAAATGTCAAAGATGTCAAATGACAAATATCACAATGCTAAATGTCAAAAATGAAAAGTGTCACCATGAAAAATGTCAAAAATGACAAATTTCAAGATGGCAAATGTCAAAGATGTCAAATGACATATGTCACAATGCTAAATGTCAAAAATGAAAAGTGTCCCCATGAAAAATGTCAATAATGACAAATTTCAAGATGGCAAATGTCAAAGATGTCAAATGACAAATGTCACAATGATAAATGTCAAAAATGAAAAGTGTCACCATGAAAAATGTCAAAAATGACAAATTTCAAGATGGCAAATGTCAAAGATGTCGAATATGACAAATGTCACAATGCTAAATGTCAAAAATAAAAAGTGTCACCATGAAAAATGTCAAAAATGACAAATTTCAAGATGGCAAATGTCAAAGATGTCAAATGACAAATGTTACAATGCTAAATGTCAAAAATGAAAAGTGTCACCATGAAAAATGTCAAAAATGACAAATTTCAAGATGGCAAATATCAAAGATGTCAAATGACAAATGTCACAATGCTAAATGTCAAAAATGATAAGTGTCACCATGAAAAATGTCAAAAATGACAAATTTCAAGATGGCAAATGTCCAAGATGTTAAATGACAAATGTCACAATGCTAAATGTCAAATATGAAAAGTGTCACCATGAAAAATATCAAAAATTACAAATTTCAAGATGGCAAATGTCAAAGATGTCAAATGACAAATGTCACAATGCTAAATGTCACAAATGAAAAGTGTCAAAAATGACAAATTTCAAGATGGCAAATGTCTAAGATGTCAAATGACAAATGTCACAATGCTAAATGTCAAAAATGAAAAGTGTCACCATGAAAAATGTCAAAAATGACAAATTTCAAGATTACAAATGTCAAAACTGACAAATGTCACAATGCTAAATGTCAAAAATGAAAAGTGTGACCATGAAAAATGTCAAAAATAACAAATTTCAAGATGGCAAATGTCAAAGATGTCAAATGACAAATGTCACAATGCTAAATGTCAAAAATGACAAATTTCAAGATGGCAAATGTCAAAGATGTCAAATGACAAATGTCACAATGCTAAATGTGAAAAATGAAAAGTGTCCAAAATGACAAATTTCAAGATGGCAAATGTCTAAGATGTCAAATGACAAATGTCACAATGCTAAATGTCAAAAATGAAAAGTGTTACCATGAAATATGTCAAAAATGACAAATTTCAAGATGGCAAATGTCAAAACTGACAAATGTCACAATGCTAAATGTCAAAAATGAAAAGTGTCACCATGAAAAATGTCAAAAATGACAAATTTCAAGATGGCAAATGTCAAAGATGTCAAATGACAAATGTCACAATGCTAAATGTCAAAAATGAAAAGTGTCACCATGAAAAATGTCAAAAATGACAAATTTCAAGATGGCAAATGTCAAATGTCACAATGCTAAATGTCAAAAATGAAAAGTGTCACCATGAAAAATGTCAAAAATGACAAATTTTAAGATGGCAAATGTCAAAGATGTCAAATGACAAATGTCACCATGCTAAATGTCAAAAATGACAAGTTTCAAGATGGCAAATGTCAAAGATGTCAAATGACAAATGTCACAATGCTAAATGTCAAAAATGAAAAGTGTCACCATGAAAAATGTCAAAAATGACAAATTTCAAGATGGCAAATGTCAAAACTGACAAATGTCACAATGCTAAATGTCAAAAATGATAAGTGTCACCATGAAAAATGTCAAAAATGACAAATTTCAAGATGGCAAATGTCCAAGATGTCAAATGACAAATGTCACAATGCTAAATGTCAAAAATGAAAAGTGTCACCATGAAAAATGTCAAAAATGACAAATTTCAAGATGGCAAATGTCAAAGATGTCAAATGACAAATGTCACAATGCTAAATGTCAAAAATGAAAAGTGTCAAAAATGACAAATTTCAAGATGGAAAATGTCAAAGATGTCAAATGACAAATGTCACAATGCTAAATGTCAAAAATAAAAAGTGTCACCATGAAAAATGGCAAAAATGACAAATTTCAAGATGGCAAATGTCAAAACTGACAAATGTCACAATGCTAAATGTCAAAAATGAAAAGTGTCACCATGAAAAATGTCAAAAATAACAAATTTCAAGATGGCAAATGTCAAAGATGTCAAATGACAAATGTAACAATGCTTAATGTCAAAAATTACAAATTTAAAGATGGCAAATGTCAAAGATGTCAAATGACAAATGTCACAATGCTAAATGTCAAAAATGAAAAGTGTCACAATGAACAATGTCAAAAATGACAAATTTCAAGATGGCAAATGTCAAAGATGTCAAATGACAAATGTCACAATGCTAAATGTCAAAAATGAAAAGTGTCACCATGAAAAATGTCAAAAATGACAAATTTTAAGATGGCAAATGTCAAAACTGACAAATGTCACAATGCTAAATGTCAAAAATGATAAGTGTCACCATGAAAAATGTCAAAAATGACAAATTTCAAGATGGCAAATGTCCAAGATGTCAAATGACAAATGTCACAATGCTAAATGTCAAATATGAAAAGTGTCACCATGAAAAATATCAAAAATGACAAATTTCAAGATGGCAAATGTCAAAGATGTCAAATGACAAATGTCACAATGCTAAATGTCACAAATGAAAAGTGTCAAAAATGACAAATTTCAAGATGGCAAATGTCTAAGATGTCAAATGACAAATGTCACAATGCTAAATGTCAAAAATGAAAAGTGTCACCATGAAAAATGTCAAAAATGACAAATTTCAAGATGGCAAATGTCAAAACTGACAAATGTCACAATGCTAAATGTCAAAAATGAAAAGTGTCACCATGAAAAATGTCAAAAATAACAAATTTCAAGATGGCAAACGTCAAAGATGTCAAATGACAAATGTCACAATGCTAAATGTCAAAAATGACAAATTTCAAGATGGCAAATGTCAAAGATGTCAAATGACAAATGTCACAATGCTAAATGTCAAAAATGAAAAGTGTCACCATGAAAAATGTCAAAAATGACAAATTTTAAGATGGCAAATGTCAAAGATGTCAAATGACAAATGTCACAATGCTAAATGTCAAAAATGAAAAGTGTCACCTTGAACAATGTCAAAAATGACAAATTTCAAGATGGCAAATGTCAAAACTGACAAATGTCACAATGCTAAATGTCAAAAATGATAAGTGTCACCATGAAAAATGTCAAAAATAACAAATTTCAAGATAGCAAATGTCAAAGATGTCAAATGACAAATGTCACAATGCTAAATGTCAAAAATGACAAATTTCAAGATGGCAAATGTCTAAGATGTCAAATGACAAATGTCACAATGCTAAATGTCAAAAATGAAAAGTGTCACCATAAATAATGTCAAAAATGACAAATTTCAAGATGGAAAATGTCCAAGATGTCAAATGACAAATGTCACAATGCTAAATGTCAAAAATGAAAAGTGTCACCATGAAAAATGTCAAAAATGACAAATTTAAAGATGGCAAATATCAAAGATGTCAAATGACAAATGTCACAATGCTAAATGTCAAAAATGAAAAGTGTCAAAAATGACAAATTTCAAGATGGCAAATGTCTAAGATGTCAAATGACAAATGTCACAATGCTAAATGTCAAAAATGAAAAGTGTTACCGTGAAAAATGTCAAAAATGACAAATTTCAAGATGGCAAATGTCAAAGATGTCAAATGACAAATGTCACAATGCTAAATGTCAAAAATGAAAAGTGTCACCATGAAAAATGTCAAAAATGACAAATTTCAAGATGGCAAATGTCAAAGATGTCAAATGACAAATGTCACAATGCTAAATGTCAAAAATGAAAAGTGTCCCCATGAAAAATGTCAATAATGACAAATTTCAAGATGGAAAATGTCAAAGATGTCAAATGACAAATGTCACAATGCTAAATGTCAAAAATGAAAAGTGTCACCATGAAAAATGTCAAAAATGACAAATTTCAAGATGGCAAATGTCAAAGATGTCGAATATGACAAATGTCACAATGCTAAATGTCAAAAATAAAAAGTGTCACCATGAAAAATGTCAAAAATGACAAATTTCAAGATGACAAATGTCAAAGATGTCAAATGACAAATGTCACAATGCTAAATGTCAAAAATGAAAAGTGTCACCATGAGAAATGTCAAAAATGACAAATTTCAAGATGGCAAATATCAAAGATGTCAAATGACAAATGTCACAATGCTAAATGTCAAAAATGACAAATTTCAAGATGGCAAATGTCAAAGATGTCAAATGACAAATGTCACAATGCTAAATGTTAAAAATGAAAAGTGTCACCATGAAAAATGTCAAAAATGACAAATTTCAAGATGGCAAATGTCAAAGATGTCAAATGACAAATGTCACAATGCTAAATGTCAAAAATGAAAAGTGTCACCATGAAAAATGTCAAAAATGACAAATTTCAAGATGGCAAATGTCAAAGATGTCAAATGACAAATGTCACAATGCTAAATGTCAAAAATGAAAAGTGTCACCATGAAAAATGTCAAAAATGACAAATTTCAAGATGGCAAATGTCAAAGATGTCGAATATGACAAATGTCACAATGCTAAATCAAAAATGAAAAGTGTCACCATGAAAAATGTCAAAAATGACAAATTTCAAGATGGCAAATGTCAAAGATGTCAAATGACAAATGTCACAATGCTAAATGTCAAAAATGAAAAGTGTCACCATGAAAAATGTCAAAAATGACAAATTTCAAGATGGCAAATGTCAAAACTGACAAATGTCACAATGCTAAATGTCAAAAATAATAAGTGTCACCATGAAAAATGTCAAAAATGACAAATTTCAAGATGGCAAATGTCCAAGGTGTCAAATGACAAATGTCACAATGCTAAATGTCAAATATGAAAAGTGTCACCATGAAAAATATCAAAAATGACAAATTTCAAGATGGCAAATGTCAAAGATGTCAAATGACAAATGCCACAATGCTAAATGTCAAAAATGAAAAGTGTCACAATGCTAAATGTCAAAAATGACAAATTTCACGATGGCAAATGTCAAAACTGACAAATGTCACAATGCTAAATGTCAAAAATGAAAAATGTCAAAAATAACAAATTTCAAGATAGCAAATGTCAAAGATGTCAAATGACAAATGTCACAATGCTAAATGTCAAAAATGACAAATTTCAAGATGGCAAATGTCAAAGATGTCAAATGACAAATGTCACAATGCTAAATGTCAAAAATGAAAAGTGTCACCATGAAAAATGTCAAAATCGACAAATTTCAAGATGGCAAATGTCAAAGATGTCAAATGACAAATGTCACAATGCTAAATGTCAAAAATGAAAAGTGTCACCATGAAAAATGTCAAAAATGACAAATTTCAAGATGGCAAATGTCAAAGATGTCAAATGACAAATGTCACAATGCTAAATGTCAAAAATGAAAAGTGTCACCATGAAAAATGTCAAAAATGACATGTTTCAAGATGGCAAATGTCAAAGATGTCAAATGACAAATGTCACAATGCTAAATGTCAAAAATGAAAAGTGTCACCATGAAAAATGTCAAAAATGACAAATTTTAAGATGGCAAATGTCAAAACTGACAAATGTCACAATGCTAAATGTCAAAAATGATAAGTGTCACCATGAAAAATGTCAAAAATGACAAATTTCAAGATGGCAAATGTCCAAGATGTCAAATGACAAATGTCACAATGCTAAATGTCAAAAATGAAAAGTGTCACCATGAAAAATGTCAAAAATGACAAATTTCAAGATGGCAAATGTCAAAGATGTCAAATGACAAATGTCACAATGCTAAATGTCAAAAATGAAAAGTGTCAAAAATGACAAATTTCAAGATGGAAAATGTCAAAGATGTCAAATGACAAATGACACAATGCTAAATGTCAAAAATGAAAAGTGTCACCATAAAAAATGTCAAAAATGACAAATTTCAAGATGGCAAATGTCAAAACTGACAAATGTCACAATGCTAAATGTCAAAAATGAAAAGTGTCACTATGAAAAATGTCAAAAATAACAAATTTCAAGATGGCAAATGTCAAAGATGTCAAATGACAAATGTCACATTGCTTAATGTCAAAAATGACAAATTTCAAGATGGCAAATGTCAAAGATGTCAAATGACAAATGTCACAAAGCTAAATGTCAAATATGAAAAGTGTCACCATAAAAAATATCAAAAATGACAAATTTCAAGATGGAAAATGTCAAAGATGTCAAATGACAAATGTCACAATGCTAAATGTCACAAATGAAAAGTGTCAAAAATGACAAATTTCAAGATGGCAAATGTCTAAGATGTCAAATGACAAATGTCACAATGCTAAATGTCAAAAATGAAAAGTGTCACCATGAAAAATGTCAAAAATGACAAATTTCAAGATGGCAAATGTCAAAACTGACAAATGTCACAATGCTTAATGTCAAAAATGAAAAGTGTCACCATAAAAAATGCCAAAAATAACAAATTTCAAGATGGCAAATGTCAAAGATGTCAAATGACAAATGTCACAATGCTAAATGTCAAAAATGACAAATTTCAAGATGGCAAATGTCAAAGATGTCAAATGACAAATGTCACAATGCTAAATGTCAAAAATGAAAAGTGTCACCATGAAAAATGTCAAAAATGACAAATTTCAAGATGGCAAATGTCAAAGATGTCAAATGACAAATGTCACAATGCTAAATGTCAAAAATGAAAAGTGTCACCATGAACAATGTCAAAAATGACAAATTTCAAGATGGCAAATGTCAAAACTGACAAATGTCACAATGCTAAATGTCCAAAAATGAAAAGTGTCACCATGAAAAATGTCAAAAATAACAAATTTCAAGATTGCAAATGTCAAAGATGTCAAATGACAAATGTCACAATGCTAAATGTCAAAAATGACAAATTTCAAGATGGCAAATGTCTAAGATGTCAAATGACAAATGTCACAATGCTAAATGTCAAAAATGAAAAGTGTCACCATGAATTGTCAAAAATGACAAATTTCAAGATGGAAAATGTCCAAGATGTCAAATGACAAATGTCACAATGCTAAATGTCAAAAATGAAAAGTGTCACCATGAAAAATGTCAAAAATGACAAATTTAAAGATGGCAAATATCAAAGATGTCAAATGACAAATGTCACAATGCTAAATGTCAAAAATGAAAAGTGTCAAAAATGACAAATTTCAAGATGGCAAATGTCTAAGATGTCAAATGACAAATGTCACAATGCTAAATGTCAAAAATAAAAAATGTCACCGTGAAAAATGTCAAAAATGACAAATTTCAAGATGGCAAATGTCAAAGATGTCAAATGACAAATATCACAATGCTAAATGTCAAAAATGAAAAGTGTCACCATGAAAAATGTCAAAAATGACAAATTTCAAGATGGCAAATGTCAAAGATGTCAAATGACATATGTCACAATGCTAAATGTCAAAAATGAAAAGTGTCCCCATGAAAAATGTCAATAATGACAAATTTCAAGATGGCAAATGTCAAAGATGTCAAATGACAAATGTCACAATGATAAATGTCAAAAATGAAAAGTGTCACCATGAAAAATGTCAAAAATGACAAATTTCAAGATGGCAAATGTCAAAGATGTCGAATATGACAAATGTCACAATGCTAAATGTCAAAAATAAAAAGTGTCACCATGAAAAATGTCAAAAATGACAAATTTCAAGATGGCAAATGTCAAAGATGTCAAATGACAAATGTTACAATGCTAAATGTCAAAAATGAAAAGTGTCACCATGAAAAATGTCAAAAATGACAAATTTCAAGATGGCAAATATCAAAGATGTCAAATGACAAATGTCACAATGCTAAATGTCAAAAATGACAAATTTCAAGATGACAAATGTCAAAGATGTCAAATGACAAATGTCACAATGCTAAATGTCAAAAATGAAAAGTGTCACCATGAAAAATGTCAAAAATGACAAATTTCAAGATGGCAAATGTCAAAGATGTCAAATGACAAATGTCACAATGCTAAATGTCAAAAATGAAAAGTGTCACCATGAAAAATGTCAAAAATGACAAATTTCAAGATGGCAAATGTCAAAGATGTCAAATGACAAATGTCACAATGCTAAATGTCAAAAATGAAAAGTGTCACCATGAAAAATGTCAAAAATGACAAGTTTCAAGATGGCAAATGTCAAAGATGTCAAATGACAAATGTCACAATGCTAAATGTCAAAAATGAAAAGTGTCACCATGAAAAATGTCAAAAATGACAAATTTCAAGATGGCAAATGTCAAAGATGTCAAATGACAAATATCACAATGCTAAATGTCAAAAATGAAAAGTGTCAAAAATGACAAATTTCAAGATGGCAAATGTCTAAGATGTCAAATGACAAATGTCACAATGCTAAATGTCAAAAATGAAAAGTGTCACCATGAAAAGTGTCACTATGAAAAATGTCAAAAATAACAAATTTCAAGATGGCAAATGTCAAAGATGTCAAATGACAAATGTCACAATGCTAAATGTCAAAAATGAAAAGTGTCACCATGAAAAATGTCAAAAATGACAAATTTCAAGATGGCAAATGTCAAAGATGTCAAATGACAAATATCACAATGCTAAATGTCAAAAATGACAAATTTCAAGATGGCAAATGTCAAAGATGTCAAATGACAAATGTCACAATGCTAAATGTCAAAAATAAAAAGTGTCACCATGAAAAATGTCAAAAATGACAAATTTCAAGATGACAAATGTCAAAGATGTCAAATGACAAATGTCACAATGCTAAATGTCAAAAATGACAAATTTTAAGATAGCAAATGTCAAAACTGACAAATGTCACAATGCTAAATGTCAAAAATGAAAAGTGTCACCATGAAAAATGTCAAAAATAACAAATTTCAAGATGGCAAATGTCAAAGATGTCAAATGACAAATGTCACAATGCTAAATGTCAAAAATGGCAAATTTCAAGATGGCAAATGTCAAACTGACTAATGTCACAATGCTAAATGTCAAAAATGAAAAGTGTCACCATGAAAAATGTCAAAAATGACAAATTTAAGATGGCAAATGTCAAAGATGTCAAATGACAAATGTCACAATGCTAAATGTCAAAAATGATAAGTGTCACCATGAAAAATGTCAAAAATGACAAATTTCAAGATGGCAAATGTCAAAGATGTCAAATGACAAATGTCACAATGCTAAATGTCAAAAATGAAAAGTGTCACCATGAAAAATGTCAAAAATGACAAATTTCAAGATGGCAAATGTCAAATGTCACAATGCTAAATGTCAAAAATGAAAAGTGTCACCATGAAAAATGTCAAAAATGACAAATTTCAAGATGGCAAATGTCAAAGATGTCAAATGACAAATGTCACAATGCTAAATGTCAAAAATGAAAAGTGTCACCATGAAAAATGTCAAAAATGACAAGTTTCAAGATGGCAAATGTCAAAGATGTCAAATGACAAATGTCACAATGCTAAATGTCAAAAATGAAAAGTGTCACCATGAAAAATGTCAAAAATGACAAATTACAAGATGGCAAATGTCAAAGATGTCAAATGACAAATGTCACAATGCTAAATGTCAAAAATGAAAAGTGTCACCATGAAAAATCTCAAAAATGACAAATTTCAAGATGGCAAATGTCAAAGATGTCAAATGACAAATGTCACAATGCTAAATGTCAAAAATGAAAAGTGTCACCATGAAAAATGTCAAAAATGACAAATTTCAAGATGGCAAATGTCAAAGATGTCAAATGACAAATGCCACAATGCTAAATGTCAAAAATGAAAAGTGTCACAATGCTAAATGTCAAAAATGACAAATTTCACGATGGCAAATGTCAAAACTGACAAATGTCACAATGCTAAATGTCAAAAATGAAAAATGTCAAAAATAACAAATTTCAAGATAGCAAATGTCAAAGATGTCAAATGACAAATGTCACAATGCTAAATGTCAAAAATGACAAATTTCAAGATGGCAAATGTCAAAGATGTCAAATGACAAATGTCACAATGCTAAATGTCAAAAATGAAAAGTGTCACCATGAAAAATGTCAAAATCGACAAATTTCAAGATGGCAAATGTCAAAGATGTCAAATGACAAATGTCACAATGCTAAATGTCAAAAATGAAAAGTGTCACCATGAAAAATGTCAAAAATGACAAATTTCAAGATGGCAAATGTCAAAGATGTCAAATGACAAATGTCACAATGCTAAATGTCAAAAATGAAAAGTGTCAAAAATGACAAATTTCAAGATGGCAAATGTCTAAGATGTCAAATGACAAATGTCACAATGCTAAATGTCAAAAATGAAAAGTGTCACCATGAAAAATGTCAAAAATGACAAATTTCAAGATGGCAAATGTCAAAACTGACAAATGTCACAATGCTAAATGTCAAAAATGAAAAGTGTCACCATGAAAAATGTCAAAAATGACAAATTTCAAGATGGCAAATGTCAAAGATGTCAAATGACAAATATCACAATGCTAAATGTCAAAAATGAAAAGTGTCAAAAATGACAAATTTCAAGATGGCAAATGTCTAAGATGTCAAATGACAAATGTCACAATGCTAAATGTCAAAAATGAAAAGTGTCACCATGAAAAGTGTCACTATGAAAAATGTCAAAAATAACAAATTTCAAGATGGCAAATGTCAAAGATGTCAAATGACAAATGTCACAATGCTAAATGTCAAAAATGAAAAGTGTCACCATGAAAAATGTCAAAAATGACAAATTTCACGATGGCAAATGTCAAAGATGTCAAATGACAAATATCACAATGCTAAATGTCAAAAATGACAAATTTCAAGATGGCAAATGTCAAAGATGTCAAATGACAAATGTCACAATGCTAAATGTCAAAAATAAAAAGTGTCACCATGAAAAATGTCAAAAATGACAAATTTCAAGATGACAAATGTCAAAGATGTCAAATGACAAATGTCACAATGCTAAATGTCAAAAATGACAAATTTTAAGATAGCAAATGTCAAAACTGACAAATGTCACAATGCTAAATGTCAAAAATGAAAAGTGTCACCATGAAAAATGTCAAAAATAACAAATTTCAAGATGGCAAATGTCAAAGATGTCAAATGACAAATGTCACAATGCTAAATGTCAAAAATGGCAAATTTCAAGATGGCAAATGTCAAAACTGACAAATGTCACAATGCTAAATGTCAAAAATGAAAAGTGTCACCATGAAAAATGTCAAAAATGACAAATTTCAAGATGGCAAATGTCAAAGATGTCAAATGACAAATGTCACAATGCTAAATGTCAAAAATGATAAGTGTCACCATGAAAAATGTCAAAAATAACAAATTTCAAGATGGCAAATGTCAAAGATGTCAAATGACAAATGTCACAATGCTAAATGTCAAAAATGAAAAGTGTCACCATGAAAAATGTCAAAAATGACAAATTTCAAGATGGCAAAGGTCAAATGTCACAATGCTAAATGTCAAAAATGAAAAGTGTCACCATGAAAAATGTCAAAAATGACAAATTTCAAGATGGCAAATGTCAAAGATGTCAAATGACAAATGTCACAATGCTAAATGTCAAAAATGAAAAGTGTCACCATGAAAAATGTCAAAAATGACAAGTTTCAAGATGGCAAATGTCAAAGATGTCAAATGACAAATGTCACAATGCTAAATGTCAAAAATGAAAAGTGTCACCATGAAAAATGTTAAAAATGACAAATTTCAAGATGGCAAATGTCAAAACTGACAAATGTCACAATGCTAAATGTCAAAAATGATAAGTGTCACCATGAAAAATGTCAAAAATAAAAAATTTCAAGATGGCAAATGTCAAAGATGTCAAATGACAAATGTCACAATGCTAAATGTCAAAATGAAAAGTGTCAAAAATGACAAATTTCAAGATGGCAAATGTCTAAGATGTCAAATGACAAATGTCACAATGCTAAATGTCAAAAATGTAAAGTGTCACCGTGAAAAATGTCAAAAATGACAAATTTCAAGATGGCAAATGTCAAAGATGTCAAATGACAAATGTCACAATGCTAAATGTCAAAAATGAAAAGTGTCACCATGAAAAATGTCAAAAATAACAAATTTCAAGATGGCAAATGTCAAAGATGTCAAATGACAAATGTCACAATGCTAAATGTCAAAAATGAAAAGCGTCCCCATGAAAAATGTCAATAATGACAAATTTCAAGATGGCAAATGTCAAAGATGTCAAATGACAAATGTCACAATGCTAAATGTCAAAAATGAAAAGTGTCACCATGAAAAATGACAAATTTTAAGATGGCAAATGTCAAAGATGTCGAATATGACAAATGTCACAATGCTAAATGTCAAAAATGAAAAGTGTCACCATGAAAAATGTCAAAAATGACAAATTTCAAGATGGCAAATGTCAAAGATGTCAAATGACAAATGTCACAATGCTAAATGTCACAAATGAAAAGTGTCACCATGAAAAATGTCAAAAATGACAAATTTCAAGATGGCAAATATCAAAGATGTCAAATGACAAATGTCACAATGCTAAATGTCAAAAATGACAAATTTCAAGATAGCAAATGTCAAAAATGTCAAATGACAAATGTCACAATGCTAAATGTCAAAAATGAAAAGTGTCACCATAAAAAATGTCAAAAATGACAAATTTCAAGATGGCAAATGTCAAAGATGTCAAATGACAAATGTCACAATGCTAAATGTCAAAAATAAAAAGTGTCACCATGAAAAATGTCAAAAATAACAAATTTCAAGATGGCAAATGTCAAAGATGTCAAATGACAAATGTCACAATGCTAAATGTCAAAAATGAAAAGTGTCACTGTGAAAAATGTCAAAAATAACAAATTTCAAGATGGCAAATGTCAAAGGTGTCAAATGACAAATGTCACAATGCTAAATGTCAAAAATGAAAAGTGTCACCATGAAAAATGTCAAAAATAACAAATTTCAAGATGGCAAATGTCAAAGATGTCAAATGACAAATGTCACAATGCTAAATGTCAAAAATGAAAAGTGTCACCATGAAAAATGTCAAAAATGACAAATTTCAAGATGGCAAATGTCAAAGATGTCAAATGACAAATGTCACAATGCTAAATGTCAAAAATGAAAAGTGTCACCATGAAAAATGTCAAAAATAACAAATTTCAAGATGGCAAATGTCAAAGATGTCAAATGACAAATGTCACAATGCTAAATGTCAAAAATGAAAAGTGTCACCATGAAAAATGTCAAAAATGACAAGTTTCAAGATGGCAAATGTCAAAGATGTCAAATGACAAATGTCACAATGCTAAATGTCAAAAATGACAAATTTCAAGATGGCAAATGTCTCAGATGTCAAATGACAAATGTCACAATGCTAAATGTCAAAAATGAAAAGTGTCACCATGAAAAATGTCAAAAATGACAAATTTCAAGATGGCAAATGTCCAAGATGTCAAATGACAAATGTCACAATGCTAAATGTCAAAAATGAAAAGTGTCACCATGAAAAATGTCAAAAATGACAAATTTTAAGATGGCAAATGTCAAAGATGTCAAATGACAAATGTCACAATGCTAAATGTCAAAAATGAAAAGTGTCAAAAATGACAAATTTCAAGATGGCAAATGTCTAAGATGTCAAATGACAAATGTCACAATGCTAAATGTCAAAAATGAAAAGTGTTACCATGAAAAATGTCAAAAATGACAAATTTCAAGATGGCAAATGTCAAAGATGTCAAATGACAAATGTCACAATGCTAAATGTCAAAAATGAAAAGTGTCCCCATGAAAAATGTCAATAATGACAAATTTCAAGATGGCAAATGTCAAAGATGTCAAATGACAATGTCACAATGCTAAATGTCAAAAATAAAAAGTGTCACCATGAAAAATGTCAAAAATGACAAATTTCAAGATGGCAAATGTCAAAGATGTCGAATATGACAAATGTCACAATGCTAAATGTCAAAAATGAAAATTGTCACCATGAAAAATGTCAAAAATGACAAATTTCAAGATGGCAAATGTCAAAGATGTCAAATGACAAATGTCACAATGCTAAATGTCAAAAATGAAAAGTGTCACCATGAAAAATGTCAAAAATGACAAATTTCAAGATGGCAAATGTCAAATGTCACAATGCTAAATGTCAAAAATGAAAAGTGTCACCATGAAAAATGTCAAAAATGACAAGTTTCAAGATGGCAAATGTCAAAGATGTCAAATGACAAATGTCACAATGCTAAATGTCAAAAATGAAAAGTGTCACCATGAAAAATGTCAAAAATGACAAATTTCAAGATGGCAAATGTCAAAACTGACAAATTTCACAATGCTAAATGTCAAAAATGATAAGTGTCACCATGAAAAATGTCAAAAATGACAAATTTCAAGATAACAAATGTCAAAGATGTCAAATGACAAATGACACAATGCTAAATGTCAAAAATGAAAAGTGTCAAAAATGACAAATTTCAAGATGGACAATGTCAAAGATGTCAAATGACAAATGTCACAATGCTAAATGTCAAAAATGAAAAGTGTCACCATGAAAAATGTCAAAAATGACAAATTTCAAGATGGCAAATGTCAAAACTGACAAATGTCACAATGCTAAATGTCAAAAATGAAAAGTGTCACCATGAAAAATGTCAAAAATAACAAATTTCAAGATGGCAAATGTCAAAGATGTCAAATGACAAATGTCACAATGCTAAATGTCAAAAATGACAAATTTCAAGATGGCAAATGTCAAAGATGTCAAATGACAAATGTCACAATGCTAAATGTCAAAAATGAAAAGTGTCACCATGAAAAATGTCAAAAATGACAAATTTTAAGATGGCAAATGTCAAAGATGTCAAATGACAAATGTCACAATGCTAAATGTCAAAAATGAAAAGTGTCACCTTGAACAATGTCAAAAATGACAAATTTCAAGATGGCAAATGTCAAAACTGACAAATGTCACAATGCTAAATGTCAAAAATGATAAGTGTCACCATGAAAAATGTCAAAAATAACAAATTTCAAGATGGCAAATGTCAAAGATGTCAAATGACAAATGTCACAATGCTAAATGTCAAAAATGACAAATTTCAAGATGGCAAATGTCTAAGATGTCAAATGACAAATGTCACAATGCTAAATGTCAAAAATGAAAAGTGTCACCATAAATAATGTCAAAAATGACAAATTTCAAGATGGAAAATGTCCAAGATGTCAAATGACAAATGTCACAATGCTAAATGTCAAAAATGAAAAGTGTCACCATGAAAAATGTCAAAAATGACAAATTTAAAGATGGCAAATATCAAAGATGTCAAATGACAAATGTCACAATGCTAAATGTCAAAAATGAAAAAAGTCAAAAATGACAAATTTCAAGATGGCAAATGTCTAAGATGTCAAATGACAAATGTCACAATGCTAAATGTCAAAAATGAAAAGTGTTACCGTGAAAAATGTCAAAAATGACAAATTTCAAGATGGCAAATGTCAAAGATGTCAAATGACAAATGTCACAATGCTAAATGTCAAAAATGAAAAGTGTCACCATGAAAAATGTCAAAAATGACAAATTTCAAGATGGCAAATGTCAAAGATGTCAAATGACAAATGTCACAATGCTAAATGTCAAAAATGAAAAGTGTCCCCATGAAAAATGTCAATAATGACAAATTTCAAGATGGAAAATGTCAAAGATGTCAAATGACAAATGTCACAATGCTAAATGTCAAAAATGAAAAGTGTCACCATGAAAAATGTCAAAAATGACAAATTTCAAGATGGCAAATGTCAAAGATGTCGAATATGACAAATGTCACAATGCTAAATGTCAAAAATAAAAAGTGTCACCATGAAAAATGTCAAAAATGACAAATTTCAAGATGACAAATGTCAAAGATGTCAAATGACAAATGTCACAATGCTAAATGTCAAAAATGAAAAGTGTCACCATGAAAAATGTCAAAAATGACAAATTTCAAGATGGCAAATATCAAAGATGTCAAATGACAAATGTCACAATGCTAAATGTCAAAAATGACAAATTTCAAGATGGCAAATGTCAAAGATGTCAAATGACAAATGTCACAATGCTAAATGTCAAAAATGAAAAGTGTCACCATGAAAAATGTCAAAAATGACAAATTTCAAGATGGCAAATGTCAAAGATGTCAAATGACAAATGTCACAATGCTAAATGTCAAAAATGAAAAGTGTCACCATGAAAAATGTCAAAAATGACAAATTTCAAGATGGCAAATGTCAAAGATGTCAAATGACAAATGTCACAATGCTAAATGTCAAAAATGAAAAGTGTCACCATGAAAAATGTCAAAAATGACAAATTTCAAGATGGCAAATGTCAAAGATGTCGAATATGACAAATGTCACAATGCTAAATCAAAAATGAAAAAATGAAAAGTGTCACCATGAAAAATGTCAAAAATGACAAATTTCAAGATAGCAAATGTCAAAGATGTCAAATGACAAATGTCACAATGCTAAATGTCAAAAATGAAAAGTGTCACCATGAAAAATGTCAAAAATGACAAATTTCAAGATGGCAAATGTCAAAACTGACAAATGTCACAATGCTAAATGTCAAAAATAATAAGTGTCACCATGAAAAATGTCAAAAATGACAAATTTCAAGATGGCAAATGTCCAAGGTGTCAAATGACAAATGTCACAATGCTAAATGTCAAATATGAAAAGTGTCACCATGAAAAATATCAAAAATGACAAATTTCAAGATGGCAAATGTCAAAGATGTCAAATGACAAATGCCACAATGCTAAATGTCAAAAATGAAAAGTGTCACAATGCTAAATGTCAAAAATGACAAATTTCACGATGGCAAATGTCAAAACTGACAAATGTCACAATGCTAAATGTCAAAAATGAAAAATGTCAAAAATAACAAATTTCAAGATAGCAAATGTCAAAGATGTCAAATGACAAATGTCACAATGCTAAATGTCAAAAATGACAAATTTCAAGATGGCAAATGTCAAAGATGTCAAATGACAAATGTCACAATGCTAAATGTCAAAAATGAAAAGTGTCACCATGAAAAATGTCAAAATCGACAAATTTCAAGATGGCAAATGTCAAAGATGTCAAATGACAAATGTCACAATGCTAAATGTCAAAAATGAAAAGTGTCACCATGAAAAATGTCAAAAATGTCAAATTTCAAGATGGCAAATGTCAAAGATGTCAAATGACAAATGTCACAATGCTAAATGTCAAAAATGAAAAGTGTCACCATGAAAAATGTCAAAAATGACATGTTTCAAGATGGCAAATGTCAAAGATGTCAAATGACAAATGTCACAATGCTAAATGTCAAAAATGAAAAGTGTCACCATGAAAAATGTCAAAAATGACAAATTTTAAGATGGCAAATGTCAAAACTGACAAATGTCACAATGCTAAATGTCAAAAATGATAAGTGTCACCATGAAAAATGTCAAAAATGACAAATTTCAAGATGGCAAATGTCCAAGATGTCAAATGACAAATGTCACAATGCTAAATGTCAAAAATGAAAAGTGTCACCATGAAAAATGTCAAAAATGACAAATTTCAAGATGGCAAATGTCAAAGATGTCAAATGACAAATGTCACAATGCTAAATGTCAAAAATGAAAAGTGTCAAAAATGACAAATTTCAAGATGGAAAATGTCAAAGATGTCAAATGACAAATGACACAATGCTAAATGTCAAAAATGAAAAGTGTCACCATAAAAAATGTCAAAAATGACAAATTTCAAGATGGCAAATGTCAAAACTGACAAATGTCACAATGCTAAATGTCAAAAATGAAAAGTGTCACTATGAAAAATGTCAAAAATAACAAATTTCAAGATGGCAAATGTCAAAGATGTCAAATGACAAATGTCACATTGCTTAATGTCAAAAATGACAAATTTCAAGATGGCAAATGTCAAAGATGTCAAATAACAAATGTCACCAGGCTAAATGTCAAAAATGAAAAGTGTCACAATGAACAATGTCAAAAATGACAAATTTCAAAATGGCAAATGTCAAAGATGTCAAATGACAAATGTCACAATGCTAAATGTCAAAAATGAAAAGTGTCACCATGAAAAATGTCAAAAATGACAAATTTCAAGATGGCAAATGTTAAAACTGACAAATGTCACAATGCTACATGTCAAAAATGATAAGTGTCACCATGAAAAATGTCAAAAATGACAAATTTCAAGATGGCAAATGCCCAAGATGTCAAATGACAAATGTCACAAAGCTAAATGTCAAATATGAAAAGTGTCACCATGAAAAATATCAAAAATGACAAATTTCAAGATGGAAAATGTCAAAGATGTCAAATGACAAATGTCACAATGCTAAATGTCACAAATGAAAAGTGTCAAAAATGACAAATTTCAAGATGGCAAATGTCTAAGATGTCAAATGACAAATGTCACAATGCTAAATGTCAAAAATGAAAAGTGTCACCATGAAAAATGTCAAAAATGACAAATTTCAAGATGGCAAATGTCAAAACTGACAAATGTCACAATGCTAAATGTCAAAAATGAAAAGTGTCACCATAAAAAATGCCAAAAATAACAAATTTCAAGATGGCAAATGTCAAAGATGTCAAATGACAAATGTCACAATGCTAAATGTCAAAAATGACAAATTTCAAGATGGCAAATGTCAAAGATGTCAAATGACAAATGTCACAATGCTAAATGTCAAAAATGAAAAGTGTCACCATGAAAAATGTCAAAAATGACAAATTTCAAGATGGCAAATGTCAAAGATGTCAAATGACAAATGTCACAATGCTAAATGTCAAAAATGAAAAGTGTCACCATGAACAATGTCAAAAATGACAAATTTCAAGATGGCAAATGTCAAAACTGACAAATGTCACAATGCTAAATGTCCAAAAATGAAAAGTGTCACCATGAAAAATGTCAAAAATAACAAATTTCAAGATTGCAAATGTCAAAGATGTCAAATGACAAATGTCACAATGCTAAATGTCAAAAATGACAAATTTCAAGATGGCAAATGTCTAAGATGTCAAATGACAAATGTCACAATGCTAAATGTCAAAAATGAAAAGTGTCACCATGAAAAATGTCAAAAATGACAAATTTCAAGATGGAAAATGTCCAAGATGTCAAATGACAAATGTCACAATGCTAAATGTCAAAAATGAAAAGTGTCACCATGAAAAATGTCAAAAATGACAAATTTAAAGATGGCAAATATCAAAGATGTCAAATGACAAATGTCACAATGCTAAATGTCAAAAATGAAAAGTGTCAAAAATGACAAATTTCAAGATGGCAAATGTCTAAGATGTCAAATGACAAATGTCACAATGCTAAATGTCAAAAATAAAAAATGTCACCGTGAAAAATGTCAAAAATGACAAATTTCAAGATGGCAAATGTCAAAGATGTCAAATGACAAATATCACAATGCTAAATGTCAAAAATGAAAAGTGTCACCATGAAAAATGTCAAAAATGACAAATTTCAAGATGGCAAATGTCAAAGATGTCAAATGACATATGTCACAATGCTAAATGTCAAAAATGAAAAGTGTCCCCATGAAAAATGTCAATAATGACAAATTTCAAGATGGCAAATGTCAAAGATGTCAAATGACAAATGTCACAATGATAAATGTCAAAAATGAAAAGTGTCACCATGAAAAATGTCAAAAATGACAAATTTCAAGATGGCAAATGTCAAAGATGTCGAATATGACAGATGTCACAATGCTAAATGTCAAAAATAAAAAGTGTCACCATGAAAAATGTCAAAAATGACAAATTTCAAGATGGCAAATGTCAAAGATGTCAAATGACAAATGTCACAATGCTAAATGTCAAAAATGAAAAGTGTCACCATGAAAAATGTCAAAAATGACAAATTTCAAGATGGCAAATATCAAAGATGTCAAATGACAAATGTCACAATGCTAAATGTCAAAAATGACAAATTTCAAGATGGCAAATGTCAAAGATGTCAAATGACAAATGTCACAATGCTAAATGTCAAAAATGAAAAGTGTCACCATGAAAAATGTCAAAAATGACAAATTTCAAGATGGCAAATGTCAAAGATGTCAAATGACAAATGTCACAATGCTAAATGTCAAAAATGAAAAGTGTCACCATGAAAAATGTCAAAAATGACAAATTTCAAGATGGCAAATGTCAAAGATGTCAAATGACAAATGTCACAATGCTAAATGTCAAAAATGAAAAGTGTCACCATGAAAAATGTCAAAAATGACAAATTTCAAGATGGCAAATGTCAAAGATGTCAAATGACAAATGTCACAATGCTAAATGTCAAAAATGAAAAGTGTCACCATGAAAAATGTCAAAAATGACAAATTTCAAGATGGCAAATGTCAAAACTGACAAATGTCACAATGCTAAATGTCAAAAATAATAAGTGTCACCATGAAAAATGTCAAAAATGACAAATTTCAAGATGGCAAATGTCCAAGGTGTCAAATGACAAATGTCACAATGCTAAATGTCAAATATGAAAAGTGTCACCATGAAAAATATCAAAAATGACAAATTTCAAGATGGCAAATGTCAAAGATGTCAAATGACAAATGCCACAATGCTAAATGTCAAAAATGAAAAGTGTCACAATGCTAAATGTCAAAAATGACAAATTTCACGATGGCAAATGTCAAAACTGACAAATGTCACAATGCTAAATGTCAAAAATGAAAAATGTCAAAAATAACAAATTTCAAGATAGCAAATGTCAAAGATGTCAAATGACAAATGTCACAATGCTAAATGTCAAAAATGACAAATTTCAAGATGGCAAATGTCAAAGATGTCAAATGACAAATGTCACAATGCTAAATGTCAAAAATGAAAAGTGTCACCATGAAAAATGTCAAAATCGACAAATTTCAAGATGGCAAATGTCAAAGATGTCAAATGACAAATGTCACAATGCTAAATGTCAAAAATGAAAAGTGTCACCATGAAAAATGTCAAAAATGTCAAATTTCAAGATGGCAAATGTCAAAGATGTCAAATGACAAATGTCACAATGCTAAATGTCAAAAATGAAAAGTGTCACCATGAAAAATGTCAAAAATGACATGTTTCAAGATGGCAAATGTCAAAGATGTCAAATGACAAATGTCACAATGCTAAATGTCAAAAATGAAAAGTGTCACCATGAAAAATGTCAAAAATGACAAATTTTAAGATGGCAAATGTCAAAACTGACAAATGTCACAATGCTAAATGTCAAAAATGATAAGTGTCACCATGAAAAATGTCAAAAATGACAAATTTCAAGATGGCAAATGTCCAAGATGTCAAATGACAAATGTCACAATGCTAAATGTCAAAAATGAAAAGTGTCACCATGAAAAATGTCAAAAATGACAAATTTCAAGATGGCAAATGTCAAAGATGTCAAATGACAAATGTCACAATGCTAAATGTCAAAAATGAAAAGTGTCAAAAATGACAAATTTCAAGATGGAAAATGTCAAAGATGTCAAATGACAAATGACACAATGCTAAATGTCAAAAATGAAAAGTGTCACCATAAAAAATGTCAAAAATGACAAATTTCAAGATGGCAAATGTCAAAACTGACAAATGTCACAATGCTAAATGTCAAAAATGAAAAGTGTCACTATGAAAAATGTCAAAAATAACAAATTTCAAGATGGCAAATGTCAAAGATGTCAAATGACAAATGTCACATTGCTTAATGTCAAAAATGACAAATTTCAAGATGGCAAATGTCAAAGATGTCAAATAACAAATGTCACCAGGCTAAATGTCAAAAATGAAAAGTGTCACAATGAACAATGTCAAAAATGACAAATTTCAAAATGGCAAATGTCAAAGATGTCAAATGACAAATGTCACAATGCTAAATGTCAAAAATGAAAAGTGTCACCATGAAAAATGTCAAAAATGACAAATTTCAAGATGGCAAATGTTAAAACTGACAAATGTCACAATGCTACATGTCAAAAATGATAAGTGTCACCATGAAAAATGTCAAAAATGACAAATTTCAAGATGGCAAATGCCCAAGATGTCAAATGACAAATGTCACAAAGCTAAATGTCAAATATGAAAAGTGTCACCATGAAAAATATCAAAAATGACAAATTTCAAGATGGAAAATGTCAAAGATGTCAAATGACAAATGTCACAATGCTAAATGTCACAAATGAAAAGTGTCAAAAATGACAAATTTCAAGATGGCAAATGTCTAAGATGTCAAATGACAAATGTCACAATGCTAAATGTCAAAAATGAAAAGTGTCACCATGAAAAATGTCAAAAATGACAAATTTCAAGATGGCAAATGTCAAAACTGACAAATGTCACAATGCTAAATGTCAAAAATGAAAAGTGTCACCATAAAAAATGCCAAAAATAACAAATTTCAAGATGGCAAATGTCAAAGATGTCAAATGACAAATGTCACAATGCTAAATGTCAAAAATGACAAATTTCAAGATGGCAAATGTCAAAGATGTCAAATGACAAATGTCACAATGCTAAATGTCAAAAATGAAAAGTGTCACCATGAAAAATGTCAAAAATGACAAATTTCAAGATGGCAAATGTCAAAGATGTCAAATGACAAATGTCACAATGCTAAATGTCAAAAATGAAAAGTGTCACCATGAACAATGTCAAAAATGACAAATTTCAAGATGGCAAATGTCAAAACTGACAAATGTCACAATGCTAAATGTCCAAAAATGAAAAGTGTCACCATGAAAAATGTCAAAAATAACAAATTTCAAGATTGCAAATGTCAAAGATGTCAAATGACAAATGTCACAATGCTAAATGTCAAAAATGACAAATTTCAAGATGGCAAATGTCTAAGATGTCAAATGACAAATGTCACAATGCTAAATGTCAAAAATGAAAAGTGTCACCATGAAAAATGTCAAAAATGACAAATTTCAAGATGGAAAATGTCCAAGATGTCAAATGACAAATGTCACAATGCTAAATGTCAAAAATGAAAAGTGTCACCATGAAAAATGTCAAAAATGACAAATTTAAAGATGGCAAATATCAAAGATGTCAAATGACAAATGTCACAATGCTAAATGTCAAAAATGAAAAGTGTCAAAAATGACAAATTTCAAGATGGCAAATGTCTAAGATGTCAAATGACAAATGTCACAATGCTAAATGTCAAAAATAAAAAATGTCACCGTGAAAAATGTCAAAAATGACAAATTTCAAGATGGCAAATGTCAAAGATGTCAAATGACAAATATCACAATGCTAAATGTCAAAAATGAAAAGTGTCACCATGAAAAATGTCAAAAATGACAAATTTCAAGATGGCAAATGTCAAAGATGTCAAATGACATATGTCACAATGCTAAATGTCAAAAATGAAAAGTGTCCCCATGAAAAATGTCAATAATGACAAATTTCAAGATGGCAAATGTCAAAGATGTCAAATGACAAATGTCACAATGATAAATGTCAAAAATGAAAAGTGTCACCATGAAAAATGTCAAAAATGACAAATTTCAAGATGGCAAATGTCAAAGATGTCGAATATGACAGATGTCACAATGCTAAATGTCAAAAATAAAAAGTGTCACCATGAAAAATGTCAAAAATGACAAATTTCAAGATGGCAAATGTCAAAGATGTCAAATGACAAATGTCACAATGCTAAATGTCAAAAATGAAAAGTGTCACCATGAAAAATGTCAAAAATGACAAATTTCAAGATGGCAAATATCAAAGATGTCAAATGACAAATGTCACAATGCTAAATGTCAAAAATGACAAATTTCAAGATGGCAAATGTCAAAGATGTCAAATGACAAATGTCACAATGCTAAATGTCAAAAATGAAAAGTGTCACCATGAAAAATGTCAAAAATGACAAATTTCAAGATGGCAAATGTCAAAGATGTCAAATGACAAATGTCACAATGCTAAATGTCAAAAATGAAAAGTGTCACCATGAAAAATGTCAAAAATGACAAATTTCAAGATGGCAAATGTCAAAGATGTCAAATGACAAATGTCACAATGCTAAATGTCAAAAATGAAAAGTGTCACCATGAAAAATGTCAAAAATGACAAGTTTCAAGATGGCAAATGTCAAAGATGTCAAATGACAAATGTCACAATGCTAAATGTCAAAAATGAAAAGTGTCACCATGAAAAATGTCAAAAATGACAAATTTCAAGATGGCAAATGTCAAAGATGTCAAATGACAAATATCACAATGCTAAATGTCAAAAATGAAAAGTGTCAAAAATGACAAATTTCAAGATGGCAAATGTCTAAGATGTCAAATGACAAATGTCACAATGCTAAATGTCAAAAATGAAAAGTGTCACCATGAAAAGTGTCACTATGAAAAATGTCAAAAATAACAAATTTCAAGATGGCAAATGTCAAAGATGTCAAATGACAAATGTCACAATGCTAAATGTCAAAAATGAAAAGTGTCACCATGAAAAATGTCAAAAATGACAAATTTCAAGATGGCAAATGTCAAAGATGTCAAATGACAAATATCACAATGCTAAATGTCAAAAATGACAAATTTCAAGATGGCAAATGTCAAAGATGTCAAATGACAAATGTCACAATGCTAAATGTCAAAAATAAAAAGTGTCACCATGAAAAATGTCAAAAATGACAAATTTCAAGATGACAAATGTCAAAGATGTCAAATGACAAATGTCACAATGCTAAATGTCAAAAATGACAAATTTTAAGATAGCAAATGTCAAAACTGACAAATGTCACAATGCTAAATGTCAAAAATGAAAAGTGTCACCATGAAAAATGTCAAAAATAACAAATTTCAAGATGGCAAATGTCAAAGATGTCAAATGACAAATGTCACAATGCTAAATGTCAAAAATGGCAAATTTCAAGATGGCAAATGTCAAACTGACTAATGTCACAATGCTAAATGTCAAAAATGAAAAGTGTCACCATGAAAAATGTCAAAAATGACAAATTTAAGATGGCAAATGTCAAAGATGTCAAATGACAAATGTCACAATGCTAAATGTCAAAAATGATAAGTGTCACCATGAAAAATGTCAAAAATGACAAATTTCAAGATGGCAAATGTCAAAGATGTCAAATGACAAATGTCACAATGCTAAATGTCAAAAATGAAAAGTGTCACCATGAAAAATGTCAAAAATGACAAATTTCAAGATGGCAAATGTCAAATGTCACAATGCTAAATGTCAAAAATGAAAAGTGTCACCATGAAAAATGTCAAAAATGACAAATTTCAAGATGGCAAATGTCAAAGATGTCAAATGACAAATGTCACAATGCTAAATGTCAAAAATGAAAAGTGTCACCATGAAAAATGTCAAAAATGACAAGTTTCAAGATGGCAAATGTCAAAGATGTCAAATGACAAATGTCACAATGCTAAATGTCAAAAATGAAAAGTGTCACCATGAAAAATGTCAAAAATGACAAATTACAAGATGGCAAATGTCAAAGATGTCAAATGACAAATGTCACAATGCTAAATGTCAAAAATGAAAAGTGTCACCATGAAAAATCTCAAAAATGACAAATTTCAAGATGGCAAATGTCAAAGATGTCAAATGACAAATGTCACAATGCTAAATGTCAAAAATGAAAAGTGTCACCATGAAAAATGTCAAAAATGACAAATTTCAAGATGGCAAATGTCAAAGATGTCAAATGACAAATGCCACAATGCTAAATGTCAAAAATGAAAAGTGTCACAATGCTAAATGTCAAAAATGACAAATTTCACGATGGCAAATGTCAAAACTGACAAATGTCACAATGCTAAATGTCAAAAATGAAAAATGTCAAAAATAACAAATTTCAAGATAGCAAATGTCAAAGATGTCAAATGACAAATGTCACAATGCTAAATGTCAAAAATGACAAATTTCAAGATGGCAAATGTCAAAGATGTCAAATGACAAATGTCACAATGCTAAATGTCAAAAATGAAAAGTGTCACCATGAAAAATGTCAAAATCGACAAATTTCAAGATGGCAAATGTCAAAGATGTCAAATGACAAATGTCACAATGCTAAATGTCAAAAATGAAAAGTGTCAAAAATGACAAATTTCAAGATGGCAAATGTCTAAGATGTCAAATGACAAATGTCACAATGCTAAATGTCAAAAATGAAAAGTGTCACCATGAAAAATGTCAAAAATGACAAATTTCAAGATGGCAAATGTCAAAACTGACAAATGTCACAATGCTAAATGTCAAAAATGAAAAGTGTCACCATGAAAAATGTCAAAAATGACAAATTTCAAGATGGCAAATGTCAAAGATGTCAAATGACAAATATCACAATGCTAAATGTCAAAAATGAAAAGTGTCAAAAATGACAAATTTCAAGATGGCAAATGTCTAAGATGTCAAATGACAAATGTCACAATGCTAAATGTCAAAAATGAAAAGTGTCACCATGAAAAGTGTCACTATGAAAAATGTCAAAAATAACAAATTTCAAGATGGCAAATGTCAAAGATGTCAAATGACAAATGTCACAATGCTAAATGTCAAAAATGAAAAGTGTCACCATGAAAAATGTCAAAAATGACAAATTTCACGATGGCAAATGTCAAAGATGTCAAATGACAAATATCACAATGCTAAATGTCAAAAATGACAAATTTCAAGATGGCAAATGTCAAAGATGTCAAATGACAAATGTCACAATGCTAAATGTCAAAAATAAAAAGTGTCACCATGAAATATGTCAAAAATGACAAATTTCAAGATGACAAATGTCAAAGATGTCAAATGACAAATGTCACAATGCTAAATGTCAAAAATGACAAATTTTAAGATAGCAAATGTCAAAACTGACAAATGTCACAATGCTAAATGTCAAAAATGAAAAGTGTCACCATGAAAAATGTCAAAAATAACAAATTTCAAGATGGCAAATGTCAAAGATGTCAAATGACAAATGTCACAATGCTAAATGTCAAAAATGGCAAATTTCAAGATGGCAAATGTCAAAACTGACAAATGTCACAATGCTAAATGTCAAAAATGAAAAGTGTCACCATGAAAAATGTCAAAAATGACAAATTTCAAGATGGCAAATGTCAAAGATGTCAAATGACAAATGTCACAATGCTAAATGTCAAAAATGATAAGTGTCACCATGAAAAATGTCAAAAATAACAAATTTCAAGATGGCAAATGTCAAAGATGTCAAATGACAAATGTCACAATGCTAAATGTCAAAAATGAAAAGTGTCACCATGAAAAATGTCAAAAATGACAAATTTCAAGATGGCAAAGGTCAAATGTCACAATGCTAAATGTCAAAAATGAAAAGTGTCACCATGAAAAATGTCAAAAATGACAAATTTCAAGATGGCAAATGTCAAAGATGTCAAATGACAAATGTCACAATGCTAAATGTCAAAAATGAAAAGTGTCACCATGAAAAATGTCAAAAATGACAAGTTTCAAGATGGCAAATGTCAAAGATGTCAAATGACAAATGTCACAATGCTAAATGTCAAAAATGAAAAGTGTCACCATGAAAAATGTTAAAAATGACAAATTTCAAGATGGCAAATGTCAAAACTGACAAATGTCACAATGCTAAATGTCAAAAATGATAAGTGTCACCATGAAAAATGTCAAAAATGAAAAATTTCAAGATGGCAAATGTCAAAGATGTCAAATGACAAATGTCACAATGCTAAATGTCAAAATGAAAAGTGTCAAAAATGACAAATTTCAAGATGGCAAATGTCTAAGATGTCAAATGACAAATGTCACAATGCTAAATGTCAAAAATGTAAAGTGTCACCGTGAAAAATGTCAAAAATGACAAATTTCAAGATGGCAAATGTCAAAGATGTCAAATGACAAATGTCACAATGCTAAATGTCAAAAATGAAAAGTGTCACCATGAAAAATGTCAAAAATAACAAATTTCAAGATGGCAAATGTCAAAGATGTCAAATGACAAATGTCACAATGCTAAATGTCAAAAATGAAAAGCGTCCCCATGAAAAATGTCAATAATGACAAATTTCAAGATGGCAAATGTCAAAGATGTCAAATGACAAATGTCACAATGCTAAATGTCAAAAATGAAAAGTTTCACCATGAAAAATGACAAATTTTAAGATGGCAAATGTCAAAGATGTCGAATATGACAAATGTCACAATGCTAAATGTCAAAAATGAAAAGTGTCACCATGAAAAATGTCAAAAATGACAAATTTCAAGATGGCAAATGTCAAAGATGTCAAATGACAAATGTCACAATGCTAAATGTCACAAATGAAAAGTGTCACCATGAAAAATGTCAAAAATGACAAATTTCAAGATGGCAAATATCAAAGATGTCAAATGACAAATGTCACAATGCTAAATGTCAAAAATGACAAATTTCAAGATAGCAAATGTCAAAAATGTCAAATGACAAATGTCACAATGCTAAATGTCAAAAATGAAAAGTGTCACCATAAAAAATGTCAAAAATGACAAATTTCAAGATGGCAAATGTCAAAGATGTCAAATGACAAATGTCACAATGCTAAATGTCAAAAATAAAAAGTGTCACCATGAAAAATGTCAAAAATAACAAATTTCAAGATGGCAAATGTCAAAGATGTCAAATGACAAATGTCACAATGCTAAATGTCAAAAATGAAAAGTGTCACCGTGAAAAATGTCAAAAATAACAAATTTCAAGATGGCAAATGTCAAAGGTGTCAAATGACAAATGTCACAATGCTAAATGTCAAAAATGAAAAGTGTCACCATGAAAAATGTCAAAAATAACAAATTTCAAGATGGCAAATGTCAAAGATGTCAAATGACAAATGTCACAATGCTAAATGTCAAAAATGAAAAGTGTCACCATGAAAAATGTCAAAAATGACAAATTTCAAGATGGCAAATGTCAAAGATGTCAAATGACAAATGTCACAATGCTAAATGTCAAAAATGAAAAGTGTCACCATGAAAAATGTCAAAAATAACAAATTTCAAGATGGCAAATGTCAAAGATGTCAAATGACAAATGTCACAATGCTAAATGTCAAAAATGAAAAGTGTCACCATGAAAAATGTCAAAAATGACAAGTTTCAAGATGGCAAATGTCAAAGATGTCAAATGACAAATGTCACAATGCTAAATGTCAAAAATGACAAATTTCAAGATGGCAAATGTCTCAGATGTCAAATGACAAATGTCACAATGCTAAATGTCAAAAATGAAAAGTGTCACCATGAAAAATGTCAAAAATGACAAATTTCAAGATGGCAAATGTCCAAGATGTCAAATGACAAATGTCACAATGCTAAATGTCAAAAATGAAAAGTGTCACCATGAAAAATGTCAAAAATGACAAATTTTAAGATGGCAAATGTCAAAGATGTCAAATGACAAATGTCACAATGCTAAATGTCAAAAATGAAAAGTGTCAAAAATGACAAATTTCAAGATGGCAAATGTCTAAGATGTCAAATGACAAATGTCACAATGCTAAATGTCAAAAATGAAAAGTGTTACCATGAAAAATGTCAAAAATGACAAATTTCAAGATGGCAAATGTCAAAGATGTCAAATGACAAATGTCACAATGCTAAATGTCAAAAATGAAAAGTGTCCCCATGAAAAATGTCAATAATGACAAATTTCAAGATGGCAAATGTCAAAGATGTCAAATGACAATGTCACAATGCTAAATGTCAAAAATGAAAAGTGTCACCATGAAAAATGTCAAAAATGACAAATTTCAAGATGGCAAATGTCAAAGATGTCGAATATGACAAATGTCACAATGCTAAATGTCAAAAATGAAAATTGTCACCATGAAAAATGTCAAAAATGACAAATTTCAAGATGGCAAATGTCAAAGATGTCAAATGACAAATGTCACAATGCTAAATGTCAAAAATGAAAAGTGTCACCATGAAAAATGTCAAAAATGACAAATTTCAAGATGGCAAATGTCAAATGTCACAATGCTAAATGTCAAAAATGAAAAGTGTCACCATGAAAAATGTCAAAAATGACAAATTTCAAGATGGCAAATGTCAAAGATATCAAATGACAAATGTCACAATGCTAAATGTCAAAAATGAAAGTGTCACCATAAAAAATGTCAAAAATGACAAGTTTCAAGATGGCAAATGTCAAAGATGTCAAATGACAAATGTCACAATGCTAAATGTCAAAAATGAAAAGTGTCACCATGAAAAATGTCAAAAATGACAAATTTCAAGATGGCAAATGTCAAAACTGACAAATTTCACAATGCTAAATGTCAAAAATGATAAGTGTCACCATGAAAAATGTCAAAAATGACAAATTTCAAGATAACAAATGTCAAAGATGTCAAATGACAAATGACACAATGCTAAATGTCAAAAATGAAAAGTGTCAAAAATGACAAATTTCAAGATGGAAAATGTCAAAGATGTCAAATGACAAATGTCACAATGCTAAATGTCAAAAATGAAAAGTGTCACCATGAAAAATGTCAAAAATGACAAATTTCAAGATGGCAAATGTCAAAACTGACAAATGTCACAATGCTAAATGTCAAAAATGAAAAGTGTCACCATGAAAAATGTCAAAAATAACAAATTTCAAGATGGCAACTGTCAAAGATGTCAAATGACAAATGTCACAATGCTTAATGTCAAAAATGACAAATTTCAAGATGGCAAATGTCAAAGATGTCAAATGACAAATGTCACAATGCTAAATGTCAAAAATGAAAAGTGTCACAATGAACAATGTCAACAATGACAAATTTCAAGATGGCAAATGTCAAAGATGTCAAATGACAAATGTCACAATGCTAAATGTCAAAAATGAAAAGTGTCACCATGAAAAATGTCAAAAATGACAAATTTCAAGATGGCAAATGTCAAAACTGACAAATGTCACAATGCTAAATGTCAAAAATGATAAGTGTCACCATGAAAAATGTCAAAAATGACAAATTTCAAGATGGCAAATGTCCAAGATGTTAAATGACAAATGTCACAATGCTAAATGTCAAATATGAAAAGTGTCACCATGAAAAATATCAAAAATTACAAATTTCAAGATGGCAAATGTCAAAGATGTCAAATGACAAATGTCACAATGCTAAATGTCACAAATGAAAAGTGTCAAAAATGACAAATTTCAAGATGGCAAATGTCTAAGATGTCAAATGACAAATGTCACAATGCTAAATGTCAAAAATGAAAAGTGTCACCATGAAAAATGTCAAAAATGACAAATTTCAAGATTACAAATGTCAAAACTGACAAATGTCACAATGCTAAATGTCAAAAATGAAACGTGTGACCATGAAAAATGTCAAAAATAACAAATTTCAAGATGGCAAATGTCAAAGATGTCAAATGACAAATGTCACAATGCTAAATGTCAAAAATGACAAATTTCAAGATGGCAAATGTCAAAGATGTCAAATGACAAATGTCACAATGCTAAATGTGAAAATGAAAAGTGTCAAAAATGACAAATTTCAAGATGGCAAATGTCTAAGATGTCAAATGACAAATGTCACAATGCTAAATGTCAAAAATGAAAAGTGTCACCATGAAATATGTCAAAAATGACAAATTTCAAGATGGCAAATGTCAAAACTGACAAATGTCACAATGCTAAATGTCAAAAATGAAAAGTGTCACCATGAAAAATGTCAAAAATGACAAATTTCAAGATGGCAAATGTCAAAGATGTCAAATGACAAATGTCACAATGCTAAATGTCAAAAATGAAAAGTGTCACCATGAAAAATGTCAAAAATGACAAATTTCAAGATGGCAAATGTCAAATGTCACAATGCTAAATGTCAAAAATGAAAAGTGTCACCATGAAAAATGTCAAAAATGACAAATTTTAAGATGGCAAATGTCAAAGATGTCAAATGACAAATGTCACCATGCTAAATATCAAAAATGACAAGTTTCAAGATGGCAAATGTCAAAGATGTCAAATGACAAATGTCACAATGCTAAATGTCAAAAATGAAAAGTGTCACCATGAAAAATGTCAAAAATGACAAATTTCAAGATGGCAAATGTCAAAACTGACAAATGTCACAATGCTAAATGTCAAAAATGATAAGTGTCACCATGAAAAATGTCAAAAATGACAAATTTCAAGATGGCAAATGTCCAAGATGTCAAATGACAAATGTCACAATGCTAAATGTCAAAAATGAAAAGTGTCACCATGAAAAATGTCAAAAATGACAAATTTCAAGATGGCAAATGTCAAAGATGTCAAATGACAAATGTCACAATGCTAAATGTCAAAAATGAAAAGTGTCAAAAATGACAAATTTCAAGATGGAAAATGTCAAAGATGTCAAATGACAAATGTCACAATGCTAAATGTCAAAAATGAAAAGTGTCACCATGAAAAATGGCAAAAATGACAAATTTCAAGATGGCAAATGTCAAAACTGACAAATGTCACAATGCTAAATGTCAAAAATGAAAAGTGTCACCATGAAAAATGTCAAAAATAACAAATTTCAAGATGGCAAATGTCAAAGATGTCAAATGACAAATGTAACAATGCTTAATGTCAAAAATTACAAATTTAAAGATGGCAAATGTCAAAGATGTCAAATGACAAATGTCACAATGCTAAATGTCAAAAATGAAAAGTGTCAAAAATGACAAATTTCAAGCAAATGTCTAAGATGTCAAATGACAAATGTCACAATGCTAAATGTCAAAAATGACAAATTTCAAGATGGCAAATGTCAAAGATGTCAAATGACAAATGTCACAATGCTAAATGTGAAAATGAAAAGTGTCAAAAATGACAAATTTCAAGATGGCAAATGTCTAAGATGTCAAATGACAAATGTCACAATGCTAAATGTCAAAAATGAAAAGTGTCACCATGAAATATGTCAAAAATGACAAATTTCAAGATGGCAAATGTCAAAACTGACAAATGTCACAATGCTAAATGTCAAAAATGAAAAGTGTCACCATGAAAAATGTCAAAAATGACAAATTTCAAGATGGCAAATGTCAAAGATGTCAAATGACAAATGTCACAATGCTAAATGTCAAAAATGAAAAGTGTCACCATAAAAAATGTCAAAAATGACAAATTTCAAGATGGCAAATGTCAAAACTGACAAATGTCACAATGCTAAATGTCAAAAATGATAAGTGTCACCATGAAAAATGTCAAAAATGACAAATTTCAAGATGGCAAATGTCCAAGATGTCAAATGACAAATGTCACAATGCTAAATGTCAAAAATGAAAAGTGTCACCATGAAAAATGTCAAAAATGACAAATTTCAAGATGGCAAATGTCAAAGATGTCAAATGACAAATGTCACAATGCTAAATGTCAAAAATGAAAAGTGTCAAAAATGACAAATTTCAAGATGGAAAATGTCAAAGATGTCAAATGACAAATGTCACAATGCTAAATGTCAAAAATGAAAAGTGTCACCATGAAAAATGGCAAAAATGACAAATTTCAAGATGGCAAATGTCAAAACTGACAAATGTCACAATGCTAAATGTCAAAAATGAAAAGTGTCACCATGAAAAATGTCAAAAATAACAAATTTCAAGATGGCAAATGTCAAAGATGTCAAATGACAAATGTAACAATGCTTAATGTCAAAAATTACAAATTTAAAGATGGCAAATGTCAAAGATGTCAAATGACAAATGTCACAATGCTAAATGTCAAAAATGAAAAGTGTCAAAAATGACAAATTTCAAGCAAAGGTCTAAGATGTCAAATGACAAATGTCACAATGCTAAATGTCAAAAATGACAAATTTCAAGATGGCAAATGTCAAAGATGTCAAATGACAAATGTCACAATGCTAAATGTGAAAATGAAAAGTGTCAAAAATGACAAATTTCAAGATGGCAAATGTCTAAGATGTCAAATGACAAATGTCACAATGCTAAATGTCAAAAATGAAAAGTGTCACCATGAAATATGTCAAAAATGACAAATTTCAAGATGGCAAATGTCAAAACTGACAAATGTCACAATGCTAAATGTCAAAAATGAAAAGTGTCACCATGAAAAATGTCAAAAATGACAAATTTCAAGATGGCAAATGTCAAAGATGTCAAATGACAAATGTCACAATGCTAAATGTCAAAAATGAAAAGTGTCACCATGAAAAATGTCAAAAATGACAAATTTCAAGATGGCAAATGTCAAATGTCACAATGCTAAATGTCAAAAATGAAAAGTGTCACCATGAAAAATGTCAAAAATGACAAATTTCAAGATGGAAAATGTCCAAGATGTCAAATGACAAATGTCACAATGCTAAATGTCAAAAATGAAAAGTGTCACCATGAAAAATGTCAAAAATGACAAATTTAAAGATGGCAAATATCAAAGATGTCAAATGACAAATGTCACAATGCTAAATGTCAAAAATGAAAAGTGTCAAAAATGACAAATTTCAAGATGGCAAATGTCTAAGATGTCAAATGACAAATGTCACAATGCTAAATGTCAAAAATAAAAAATGTCACCGTGAAAAATGTCAAAAATGACAAATTTCAAGATGGCAAATGTCAAAGATGTCAAATGACAAATATCACAATGCTAAATGTCAAAAATGAAAAGTGTCACCATGAAAAATGTCAAAAATGACAAATTTCAAGATGGCAAATGTCAAAGATGTCAAATGACATATGTCACAATGCTAAATGTCAAAAATGAAAAGTGTCCCCATGAAAAATGTCAATAATGACAAATTTCAAGATGGCAAATGTCAAAGATGTCAAATGACAAATGTCACAATGATAAATGTCAAAAATGAAAAGTGTCACCATGAAAAATGTCAAAAATGACAAATTTCAAGATGGCAAATGTCAAAGATGTCGAATATGACAAATGTCACAATGCTAAATGTCAAAAATAAAAAGTGTCACCATGAAAAATGTCAAAAATGACAAATTTCAAGATGGCAAATGTCAAAGATGTCAAATGACAAATGTTACAATGCTAAATGTCAAAAATGAAAAGTGTCACCATGAAAAATGTCAAAAATGACAAATTTCAAGATGGCAAATATCAAAGATGTCAAATGACAAATGTCACAATGCTAAATGTCAAAAATGACAAATTTCAAGATGACAAATGTCAAAGATGTCAAATGACAAATGTCACAATGCTAAATGTCAAAAATGAAAAGTGTCACCATGAAAAATGTCAAAAATGACAAATTTCAAGATGGCAAATGTCAAAGATGTCAAATGACAAATGTCACAATGCTAAATGTCAAAAATGAAAAGTGTCACCATGAAAAATGTCAAAAATGACAAATTTCAAGATGGCAAATGTCAAAGATGTCAAATGACAAATGTCACAATGCTAAATGTCAAAAATGAAAAGTGTCACCATGAAAAATGTCAAAAATGACAAGTTTCAAGATGGCAAATGTCAAAGATGTCAAATGACAAATGTCACAATGCTAAATGTCAAAAATGAAAAGTGTCACCATGAAAAATGTCAAAAATGACAAATTTCAAGATGGCAAATGTCAAAGATGTCAAATGACAAATATCACAATGCTAAATGTCAAAAATGAAAAATGTCAAAAATGACAAATTTCAAGATGGCAAATGTCAAAACTGACAAATGTCACAATGCTAAATGTCAAAAATGAAAAGTGTCACCATGAAAAATGTCAAAAATAACAAATTTCAAGATGGCAAATGTCAAAGATGTCAAATGACAAATGTCACAATGCTAAATGTCAAAAATGACAAATTTCAAGATGGCAAATGTCAAAGATGTCAAATGACAAATGTCACAATGCTAAATGTCAAAAATGAAAAGTGTCACCATGAAAAATGTCAAAAATGACAAATTTTAAGATGGCAAATGTCAAAGATGTCAAATGACAAATGTCACAATGCTAAATGTCAAAAATGAAAAGTGTCACCTTGAACAATGTCAAAAATGACAAATTTCAAGATGGCAAATGTCAAAACTGACAAATGTCACAATGCTAAATGTCAAAAATGATAAGTGTCACCATGAAAAATGTCAAAAATAACAAATTTCAAGATAGCAAATGTCAAAGATGTCAAATGACAAATGTCACAATGCTAAATGTCAAAAATGACAAATTTCAAGATGGCAAATGTCTAAGATGTCAAATGACAAATGTCACAATGCTAAATGTCAAAAATGAAAAGTGTCACCATAAATAATGTCAAAAATGACAAATTTCAAGATGGAAAATGTCCAAGATGTCAAATGACAAATGTCACAATGCTAAATGTCAAAAATGAAAAGTGTCACCATGAAAAATGTCAAAAATGACAAATTTAAAGATGGCAAATATCAAAGATGTCAAATGACAAATGTCACAATGCTAAATGTCAAAAATGAAAAGTGTCAAAAATGACAAATTTCAAGATGGCAAATGTCTAAGATGTCAAATGACAAATGTCACAATGCTAAATGTCAAAAATGAAAAGTGTTACCGTGAAAAATGTCAAAAATGACAAATTTCAAGATGGCAAATGTCAAAGATGTCAAATGACAAATGTCACAATGCTAAATGTCAAAAATGAAAAGTGTTACCGTGAAAAATGTCAAAAATGACAAATTTCAAGATGGCAAATGTCAAAGATGTCAAATGACAAATGTCACAATGCTAAATGTCAAAAATGAAAAGTGTCACCATGAAAAATGTCAAAAATGACAAATTTCAAGATGGCAAATGTCAAAGATGTCAAATGACAAATGTCACAATGCTAAATGTCAAAAATGAAAAGTGTCCCCATGAAAAATGTCAATAATGACAAATTTCAAGATGGAAAATGTCAAAGATGTCAAATGACAAATGTCACAATGCTAAATGTCAAAAATGAAAAGTGTCACCATGAAAAATGTCAAAAATGACAAATTTCAAGATGGCAAATGTCAAAGATGTCGAATATGACAAATGTCACAATGCTAAATGTCAAAAATAAAAAGTGTCACCATGAAAAATGTCAAAAATGACAAATTTCAAGATGACAAATGTCAAAGATGTCAAATGACAAATGTCACAATGCTAAATGTCAAAAATGAAAAGTGTCACCATGAGAAATGTCAAAAATGACAAATTTCAAGATGGCAAATATCAAAGATGTCAAATGACAAATGTCACAATGCTAAATGTCAAAAATGACAAATTTCAAGATGGCAAATGTCAAAGATGTCAAATGACAAATGTCACAATGCTAAATGTCAAAAATGAAAAGTGTCACCATGAAAAATGTCAAAAATGACAAATTTCAAGATGGCAAATGTCAAAGATGTCAAATGACAAATGTCACAATGCTAAATGTCAAAAATGAAAAGTGTCACCATGAAAAATGTCAAAAATGACAAATTTCAAGATGGCAAATGTCAAAGATGTCAAATGACAAATGTCACAATGCTAAATGTCAAAAATGAAAAGTGTCACCATGAAAAATGTCAAAAATGACAAATTTCAAGATGGCAAATGTCAAAGATGTCGAATATGACAAATGTCACAATGCTAAATCAAAAATGAAAAGTGTCACCATGAAAAATGTCAAAAATGACAAATTTCAAGATGGCAAATGTCAAAGATGTCAAATGACAAATGTCACAATGCTAAATGTCAAAAATGAAAAGTGTCACCATGAAAAATGTCAAAAATGACAAATTTCAAGATGGCAAATGTCAAAACTGACAAATGTCACAATGCTAAATGTCAAAAATAATAAGTGTCACCATGAAAAATGTCAAAAATGACAAATTTCAAGATGGCAAATGTCCAAGGTGTCAAATGACAAATGTCACAATGCTAAATGTCAAATATGAAAAGTGTCACCATGAAAAATATCAAAAATGACAAATTTCAAGATGGCAAATGTCAAAGATGTCAAATGACAAATGCCACAATGCTAAATGTCAAAAATGAAAAGTGTCACAATGCTAAATGTCAAAAATGACAAATTTCACGATGGCAAATGTCAAAACTGACAAATGTCACAATGCTAAATGTCAAAAATGAAAAATGTCAAAAATAACAAATTTCAAGATAGCAAATGTCAAAGATGTCAAATGACAAATGTCACAATGCTAAATGTCAAAAATGACAAATTTCAAGATGGCAAATGTCAAAGATGTCAAATGACAAATGTCACAATGCTAAATGTCAAAAATGAAAAGTGTCACCATGAAAAATGTCAAAATCGACAAATTTCAAGATGGCAAATGTCAAAGATGTCAAATGACAAATGTCACAATGCTAAATGTCAAAAATGAAAAGTGTCACCATGAAAAATGTCAAAAATGACAAATTTCAAGATGGCAAATGTCAAAGATGTCAAATGACAAATGTCACAATGCTAAATGTCAAAAATGAAAAGTGTCACCATGAAAAATGTCAAAAATGACATGTTTCAAGATGGCAAATGTCAAAGATGTCAAATGACAAATGTCACAATGCTAAATGTCAAAAATGAAAAGTGTCACCATGAAAAATGTCAAAAATGACAAATTTTAAGATGGCAAATGTCAAAACTGACAAATGTCACAATGCTAAATGTCAAAAATGATAAGTGTCACCATGAAAAATGTCAAAAATGACAAATTTCAAGATGGCAAATGTCCAAGATGTCAAATGACAAATGTCACAATGCTAAATGTCAAAAATGAAAAGTGTCACCATGAAAAATGTCAAAAATGACAAATTTCAAGATGGCAAATGTCAAAGATGTCAAATGACAAATGTCACAATGCTAAATGTCAAAAATGAAAAGTGTCAAAAATGACAAATTTCAAGATGGAAAATGTCAAAGATGTCAAATGACAAATGACACAATGCTAAATGTCAAAAATGAAAAGTGTCACCATAAAAAATGTCAAAAATGACAAATTTCAAGATGGCAAATGTCAAAACTGACAAATGTCACAATGCTAAATGTCAAAAATGAAAAGTGTCACTATGAAAAATGTCAAAAATAACAAATTTCAAGATGGCAAATGTCAAAGATGTCAAATGACAAATGTCACATTGCTTAATGTCAAAAATGACAAATTTCAAGATGGCAAATGTCAAAGATGTCAAATAACAAATGTCACCAGGCTAAATGTCAAAAATGAAAAGTGTCACAATGAACAATGTCAAAAATGACAAATTTTAAGATGGCAAATGTCAAAGATGTCAAATGACAAATGTCACAATGCTAAATGTCAAAAATGAAAAGTGTCACCATGAAAAATGTCAAAAATGACAAATTTCAAGATGGCAAATGTCCAAGATGTCAAATGACAAATGTCACAAAGCTAAATGTCAAATATGAAAAGTGTCACCATAAAAAATATCAAAAATGACAAATTTCAAGATGGAAAATGTCAAAGATGTCAAATGACAAATGTCACAATGCTAAATGTCACAAATGAAAAGTGTCAAAAATGACAAATTTCAAGATGGCAAATGTCTAAGATGTCAAATGACAAATGTCACAATGCTAAATGTCAAAAATGAAAAGTGTCACCATGAAAAATGTCAAAAATGACAAATTTCAAGATGGCAAATGTCAAAACTGACAAATGTCACAATGCTTAATGTCAAAAATGAAAAGTGTCACCATAAAAAATGCCAAAAATAACAAATTTCAAGATGGCAAATGTCAAAGATGTCAAATGACAAATGTCACAATGCTAAATGTCAAAAATGACAAATTTCAAGATGGCAAATGTCAAAGATGTCAAATGACAAATGTCACAATGCTAAATGTCAAAAATGAAAAGTGTCACCATGAAAAATGTCAAAAATGACAAATTTCAAGATGGCAAATGTCAAAGATGTCAAATGACAAATGTCACAATGCTAAATGTCAAAAATGAAAAGTGTCACCATGAACAATGTCAAAAATGACAAATTTCAAGATGGCAAATGTCAAAACTGACAAATGTCACAATGCTAAATGTCCAAAAATGAAAAGTGTCACCATGAAAAATGTCAAAAATAACAAATTTCAAGATTGCAAATGTCAAAGATGTCAAATGACAAATGTCACAATGCTAAATGTCAAAAATGACAAATTTCAAGATGGCAAATGTCTAAGATGTCAAATGACAAATGTCACAATGCTAAATGTCAAAAATGAAAAGTGTCACCATGAAAAATGTCAAAAATGACAAATTTCAAGATGGAAAATGTCCAAGATGTCAAATGACAAATGTCACAATGCTAAATGTCAAAAATGAAAAGTGTCACCATGAAAAATGTCAAAAATGACAAATTTAAAGATGGCAAATATCAAAGATGTCAAATGACAAATGTCACAATGCTAAATGTCAAAAATGAAAAGTGTCAAAAATGACAAATTTCAAGATGGCAAATGTCTAAGATGTCAAATGACAAATGTCACAATGCTAAATGTCAAAAATAAAAAATGTCACCGTGAAAAATGTCAAAAATGACAAATTTCAAGATGGCAAATGTCAAAGATGTCAAATGACAAATATCACAATGCTAAATGTCAAAAATGAAAAGTGTCACCATGAAAAATGTCAAAAATGACAAATTTCAAGATGGCAAATGTCAAAGATGTCAAATGACATATGTCACAATGCTAAATGTCAAAAATGAAAAGTGTCCCCATGAAAAATGTCAATAATGACAAATTTCAAGATGGCAAATGTCAAAGATGTCAAATGACAAATGTCACAATGATAAATGTCAAAAATGAAAAGTGTCACCATGAAAAATGTCAAAAATGACAAATTTCAAGATGGCAAATGTCAAAGATGTCGAATATGACAAATGTCACAATGCTAAATGTCAAAAATAAAAAGTGTCACCATGAAAAATGTCAAAAATGACAAATTTCAAGATGGCAAATGTCAAAGATGTCAAATGACAAATGTTACAATGCTAAATGTCAAAAATGAAAAGTGTCACCATGAAAAATGTCAAAAATGACAAATTTCAAGATGGCAAATATCAAAGATGTCAAATGACAAATGTCACAATGCTAAATGTCAAAAATGACAAATTTCAAGATGACAAATGTCAAAGATGTCAAATGACAAATGTCACAATGCTAAATGTCAAAAATGAAAAGTGTCACCATGAAAAATGTCAAAAATGACAAATTTCAAGATGGCAAATGTCAAAGATGTCAAATGACAAATGTCACAATGCTAAATGTCAAAAATGAAAAGTGTCACCATGAAAAATGTCAAAAATGACAAATTTCAAGATGGCAAATGTCAAAGATGTCAAATGACAAATGTCACAATGCTAAATGTCAAAAATGAAAAGTGTCACCATGAAAAATGTCAAAAATGACAAGTTTCAAGATGGCAAATGTCAAAGATGTCAAATGACAAATGTCACAATGCTAAATGTCAAAAATGAAAAGTGTCACCATGAAAAATGTCAAAAATGACAAATTTCAAGATGGCAAATGTCAAAGATGTCAAATGACAAATATCACAATGCTAAATGTCAAAAATGAAAAGTGTCAAAAATGACAAATTTCAAGATGGCAAATGTCTAAGATGTCAAATGACAAATGTCACAATGCTAAATGTCAAAAATGAAAAGTGTCACCATGAAAAGTGTCACTATGAAAAATGTCAAAAATAACAAATTTCAAGATGGCAAATGTCAAAGATGTCAAATGACAAATGTCACAATGCTAAATGTCAAAAATGAAAAGTGTCACCATGAAAAATGTCAAAAATGACAAATTTCAAGATGGCAAATGTCAAAGATGTCAAATGACAAATATCACAATGCTAAATGTCAAAAATGACAAATTTCAAGATGGCAAATGTCAAAGATGTCAAATGACAAATGTCACAATGCTAAATGTCAAAAATAAAAAGTGTCACCATGAAAAATGTCAAAAATGACAAATTTCAAGATGACAAATGTCAAAGATGTCAAATGACAAATGTCACAATGCTAAATGTCAAAAATGACAAATTTTAAGATAGCAAATGTCAAAACTGACAAATGTCACAATGCTAAATGTCAAAAATGAAAAGTGTCACCATGAAAAATGTCAAAAATAACAAATTTCAAGATGGCAAATGTCAAAGATGTCAAATGACAAATGTCACAATGCTAAATGTCAAAAATGGCAAATTTCAAGATGGCAAATGTCAAACTGACTAATGTCACAATGCTAAATGTCAAAAATGAAAAGTGTCACCATGAAAAATGTCAAAAATGACAAATTTAAGATGGCAAATGTCAAAGATGTCAAATGACAAATGTCACAATGCTAAATGTCAAAAATGATAAGTGTCACCATGAAAAATGTCAAAAATGACAAATTTCAAGATGGCAAATGTCAAAGATGTCAAATGACAAATGTCACAATGCTAAATGTCAAAAATGAAAAGTGTCACCATGAAAAATGTCAAAAATGACAAATTTCAAGATGGCAAATGTCAAATGTCACAATGCTAAATGTCAAAAATGAAAAGTGTCACCATGAAAAATGTCAAAAATGACAAATTTCAAGATGGCAAATGTCAAAGATGTCAAATGACAAATGTCACAATGCTAAATGTCAAAAATGAAAAGTGTCACCATGAAAAATGTCAAAAATGACAAATTTCAAGATGGCAAATGTCAAAGATGTCGAATATGACAAATGTCACAATGCTAAATGTCAAAAATAAAAAGTGTCACCATGAAAAATGTCAAAAATGACAAATTTCAAGATGGCAAATGTCAAAGATGTCAAATGACAAATGTTACAATGCTAAATGTCAAAAATGAAAAGTGTCACCATGAAAAATGTCAAAAATGACAAATTTCAAGATGGCAAATATCAAAGATGTCAAATGACAAATGTCACAATGCTAAATGTCAAAAATGACAAATTTCAAGATGACAAATGTCAAAGATGTCAAATGACAAATGTCACAATGCTAAATGTCAAAAATGAAAAGTGTCACCATGAAAAATGTCAAAAATGACAAATTTCAAGATGGCAAATGTCAAAGATGTCAAATGACAAATGTCACAATGCTAAATGTCAAAAATGAAAAGTGTCACCATGAAAAATGTCAAAAATGACAAATTTCAAGATGGCAAATGTCAAAGATGTCAAATGACAAATGTCACAATGCTAAATGTCAAAAATGAAAAGTGTCACCATGAAAAATGTCAAAAATGACAAGTTTCAAGATGGCAAATGTCAAAGATGTCAAATGACAAATGTCACAATGCTAAATGTCAAAAATGAAAAGTGTCACCATGAAAAATGTCAAAAATGACAAATTTCAAGATGGCAAATGTCAAAGATGTCAAATGACAAATATCACAATGCTAAATGTCAAAAATGAAAAGTGTCAAAAATGACAAATTTCAAGATGGCAAATGTCTAAGATGTCAAATGACAAATGTCACAATGCTAAATGTCAAAAATGAAAAGTGTCACCATGAAAAGTGTCACTATGAAAAATGTCAAAAATAACAAATTTCAAGATGGCAAATGTCAAAGATGTCAAATGACAAATGTCACAATGCTAAATGTCAAAAATGAAAAGTGTCACCATGAAAAATGTCAAAAATGACAAATTTCAAGATGGCAAATGTCAAAGATGTCAAATGACAAATATCACAATGCTAAATGTCAAAAATGACAAATTTCAAGATGGCAAATGTCAAAGATGTCAAATGACAAATGTCACAATGCTAAATGTCAAAAATAAAAAGTGTCACCATGAAAAATGTCAAAAATGACAAATTTCAAGATGACAAATGTCAAAGATGTCAAATGACAAATGTCACAATGCTAAATGTCAAAAATGACAAATTTTAAGATAGCAAATGTCAAAACTGACAAATGTCACAATGCTAAATGTCAAAAATGAAAAGTGTCACCATGAAAAATGTCAAAAATAACAAATTTCAAGATGGCAAATGTCAAAGATGTCAAATGACAAATGTCACAATGCTAAATGTCAAAAATGGCAAATTTCAAGATGGCAAATGTCAAACTGACTAATGTCACAATGCTAAATGTCAAAAATGAAAAGTGTCACCATGAAAAATGTCAAAAATGACAAATTTAAGATGGCAAATGTCAAAGATGTCAAATGACAAATGTCACAATGCTAAATGTCAAAAATGATAAGTGTCACCATGAAAAATGTCAAAAATGACAAATTTCAAGATGGCAAATGTCAAAGATGTCAAATGACAAATGTCACAATGCTAAATGTCAAAAATGAAAAGTGTCACCATGAAAAATGTCAAAAATGACAAATTTCAAGATGGCAAATGTCAAATGTCACAATGCTAAATGTCAAAAATGAAAAGTGTCACCATGAAAAATGTCAAAAATGACAAATTTCAAGATGGCAAATGTCAAAGATGTCAAATGACAAATGTCACAATGCTAAATGTCAAAAATGAAAAGTGTCACCATGAAAAATGTCAAAAATGACAAGTTTCAAGATGGCAAATGTCAAAGATGTCAAATGACAAATGTCACAATGCTAAATGTCAAAAATGAAAAGTGTCACCATGAAAAATGTCAAAAATGACAAATTACAAGATGGCAAATGTCAAAGATGTCAAATGACAAATGTCACAATGCTAAATGTCAAAAATGAAAAGTGTCACCATGAAAAATCTCAAAAATGACAAATTTCAAGATGGCAAATGTCAAAGATGTCAAATGACAAATGTCACAATGCTAAATGTCAAAAATGAAAAGTGTCACCATGAAAAATGTCAAAAATGACAAATTTCAAGATGGCAAATGTCAAAGATGTCAAATGACAAATGCCACAATGCTAAATGTCAAAAATGAAAAGTGTCACAATGCTAAATGTCAAAAATGACAAATTTCACGATGGCAAATGTCAAAACTGACAAATGTCACAATGCTAAATGTCAAAAATGAAAAATGTCAAAAATAACAAATTTCAAGATAGCAAATGTCAAAGATGTCAAATGACAAATGTCACAATGCTAAATGTCAAAAATGACAAATTTCAAGATGGCAAATGTCAAAGATGTCAAATGACAAATGTCACAATGCTAAATGTCAAAAATGAAAAGTGTCACCATGAAAAATGTCAAAATCGACAAATTTCAAGATGGCAAATGTCAAAGATGTCAAATGACAAATGTCACAATGCTAAATGTCAAAAATGAAAAGTGTCACCATGAAAAATGTCAAAAATGACAAATTTCAAGATGGCAAATGTCAAAGATGTCAAATGACAAATGTCACAATGCTAAATGTCAAAAATGAAAAGTGTCAAAAATGACAAATTTCAAGATGGCAAATGTCTAAGATGTCAAATGACAAATGTCACAATGCTAAATGTCAAAAATGAAAAGTGTCACCATGAAAAATGTCAAAAATGACAAATTTCAAGATGGCAAATGTCAAAACTGACAAATGTCACAATGCTAAATGTCAAAAATGAAAAGTGTCACCATGAAAAATGTCAAAAATGACAAATTTCAAGATGGCAAATGTCAAAGATGTCAAATGACAAATATCACAATGCTAAATGTCAAAAATGAAAAGTGTCAAAAATGACAAATTTCAAGATGGCAAATGTCTAAGATGTCAAATGACAAATGTCACAATGCTAAATGTCAAAAATGAAAAGTGTCACCATGAAAAGTGTCACTATGAAAAATGTCAAAAATAACAAATTTCAAGATGGCAAATGTCAAAGATGTCAAATGACAAATGTCACAATGCTAAATGTCAAAAATGAAAAGTGTCACCATGAAAAATGTCAAAAATGACAAATTTCACGATGGCAAATGTCAAAGATGTCAAATGACAAATATCACAATGCTAACTGTCAAAAATGACAAATTTCAAGATGGCAAATGTCAAAGATGTCAAATGACAAATGTCACAATGCTAAATGTCAAAAATAAAAAGTGTCACCATGAAAAATGTCAAAAATGACAAATTTCAAGATGACAAATGTCAAAGATGTCAAATGACAAATGTCACAATGCTAAATGTCAAAAATGACAAATTTTAAGATAGCAAATGTCAAAACTGACAAATGTCACAATGCTAAATGTCAAAAATGAAAAGTGTCACCATGAAAAATGTCAAAAATAACAAATTTCAAGATGGCAAATGTCAAAGATGTCAAATGACAAATGTCACAATGCTAAATGTCAAAAATGGCAAATTTCAAGATGGCAAATGTCAAAACTGACAAATGTCACAATGCTAAATGTCAAAAATGAAAAGTGTCACCATGAAAAATGTCAAAAATGACAAATTTCAAGATGGCAAATGTCAAAGATGTCAAATGACAAATGTCACAATGCTAAATGTCAAAAATGATAAGTGTCACCATGAAAAATGTCAAAAATAACAAATTTCAAGATGGCAAATGTCAAAGATGTCAAATGACAAATGTCACAATGCTAAATGTCAAAAATGAAAAGTGTCACCATGAAAAATGTCAAAAATGACAAATTTCAAGATGGCAAAGGTCAAATGTCACAATGCTAAATGTCAAAAATGAAAAGTGTCACCATGAAAAATGTCAAAAATGACAAATTTCAAGATGGCAAATGTCAAAGATGTCAAATGACAAATGTCACAATGCTAAATGTCAAAAATGAAAAGTGTCACCATGAAAAATGTCAAAAATGACAAGTTTCAAGATGGCAAATGTCAAAGATGTCAAATGACAAATGTCACAATGCTAAATGTCAAAAATGAAAAGTGTCACCATGAAAAATGTTAAAAATGACAAATTTCAAGATGGCAAATGTCAAAACTGACAAATGTCACAATGCTAAATGTCAAAAATGATAAGTGTCACCATGAAAAATGTCAAAAATAAAAAATTTCAAGATGGCAAATGTCAAAGATGTCAAATGACAAATGTCACAATGCTAAATGTCAAAATGAAAAGTGTCAAAAATGACAAATTTCAAGATGGCAAATGTCTAAGATGTCAAATGACAAATGTCACAATGCTAAATGTCAAAAATGTAAAGTGTCACCGTGAAAAATGTCAAAAATGACAAATTTCAAGATGGCAAATGTCAAAGATGTCAAATGACAAATGTCACAATGCTAAATGTCAAAAATGAAAAGTGTCACCATGAAAAATGTCAAAAATAACAAATTTCAAGATGGCAAATGTCAAAGATGTCAAATGACAAATGTCACAATGCTAAATGTCAAAAATGAAAAGCGTCCCCATGAAAAATGTCAATAATGACAAATTTCAAGATGGCAAATGTCAAAGATGTCAAATGACAAATGTCACAATGCTAAATGTCAAAAATGAAAAGTGTCACCATGAAAAATGACAAATTTTAAGATGGCAAATGTCAAAGATGTCGAATATGACAAATGTCACAATGCTAAATGTCAAAAATGAAAAGTGTCACCATGAAAAATGTCAAAAATGACAAATTTCAAGATGGCAAATGTCAAAGATGTCAAATGACAAATGTCACAATGCTAAATGTCACAAATGAAAAGTGTCACCATGAAAAATGTCAAAAATGACAAATTTCAAGATGGCAAATATCAAAGATGTCAAATGACAAATGTCACAATGCTAAATGTCAAAAATGACAAATTTCAAGATAGCAAATGTCAAAAATGTCAAATGACAAATGTCACAATGCTAAATGTCAAAAATGAAAAGTGTCACCATAAAAAATGTCAAAAATGACAAATTTCAAGATGGCAAATGTCAAAGATGTCAAATGACAAATGTCACAATGCTAAATGTCAAAAATAAAAAGTGTCACCATGAAAAATGTCAAAAATAACAAATTTCAAGATGGCAAATGTCAAAGATGTCAAATGACAAATGTCACAATGCTAAATGTCAAAAATGAAAAGTGTCACTGTGAAAAATGTCAAAAATAACAAATTTCAAGATGGCAAATGTCAAAGGTGTCAAATGACAAATGTCACAATGCTAAATGTCAAAAATGAAAAGTGTCACCATGAAAAATGTCAAAAATAACAAATTTCAAGATGGCAAATGTCAAAGATGTCAAATGACAAATGTCACAATGCTAAATGTCAAAAATGAAAAGTGTCACCATGAAAAATGTCAAAAATGACAAATTTCAAGATGGCAAATGTCAAAGATGTCAAATGACAAATGTCACAATGCTAAATGTCAAAAATGAAAAGTGTCACCATGAAAAATGTCAAAAATAACAAATTTCAAGATGGCAAATGTCAAAGATGTCAAATGACAAATGTCACAATGCTAAATGTCAAAAATGAAAAGTGTCACCATGAAAAATGTCAAAAATGACAAGTTTCAAGATGGCAAATGTCAAAGATGTCAAATGACAAATGTCACAATGCTAAATGTCAAAAATGACAAATTTCAAGATGGCAAATGTCTCAGATGTCAAATGACAAATGTCACAATGCTAAATGTCAAAAATGAAAAGTGTCACCATGAAAAATGTCAAAAATGACAAATTTCAAGATGGCAAATGTCCAAGATGTCAAATGACAAATGTCACAATGCTAAATGTCAAAAATGAAAAGTGTCACCATGAAAAATGTCAAAAATGACAAATTTTAAGATGGCAAATGTCAAAGATGTCAAATGACAAATGTCACAATGCTAAATGTCAAAAATGAAAAGTGTCAAAAATGACAAATTTCAAGATGGCAAATGTCTAAGATGTCAAATGACAAATGTCACAATGCTAAATGTCAAAAATGAAAAGTGTTACCATGAAAAATGTCAAAAATGACAAATTTCAAGATGGCAAATGTCAAAGATGTCAAATGACAAATGTCACAATGCTAAATGTCAAAAATGAAAAGTGTCCCCATGAAAAATGTCAATAATGACAAATTTCAAGATGGCAAATGTCAAAGATGTCAAATGACAATGTCACAATGCTAAATGTCAAAAATAAAAAGTGTCACCATGAAAAATGTCAAAAATGACAAATTTCAAGATGGCAAATGTCAAAGATGTCGAATATGACAAATGTCACAATGCTAAATGTCAAAAATGAAAATTGTCACCATGAAAAATGTCAAAAATGACAAATTTCAAGATGGCAAATGTCAAAGATGTCAAATGACAAATGTCACAATGCTAAATGTCAAAAATGAAAAGTGTCACCATGAAAAATGTCAAAAATGACAAATTTCAAGATGGCAAATGTCAAATGTCACAATGCTAAATGTCAAAAATGAAAAGTGTCACCATGAAAAATGTCAAAAATGACAAGTTTCAAGATGGCAAATGTCAAAGATGTCAAATGACAAATGTCACAATGCTAAATGTCAAAAATGAAAAGTGTCACCATGAAAAATGTCAAAAATGACAAATTTCAAGATGGCAAATGTCAAAACTGACAAATTTCACAATGCTAAATGTCAAAAATGATAAGTGTCACCATGAAAAATGTCAAAAATGACAAATTTCAAGATAACAAATGTCAAAGATGTCAAATGACAAATGACACAATGCTAAATGTCAAAAATGAAAAGTGTCAAAAATGACAAATTTCAAGATGGACAATGTCAAAGATGTCAAATGACAAATGTCACAATGCTAAATGTCAAAAATGAAAAGTGTCACCATGAAAAATGTCAAAAATGACAAATTTCAAGATGGCAAATGTCAAAACTGACAAATGTCACAATGCTAAATGTCAAAAATGAAAAGTGTCACCATGAAAAATGTCAAAAATAACAAATTTCAAGATGGCAAATGTCAAAGATGTCAAATGACAAATGTCACAATGCTAAATGTCAAAAATGACAAATTTCAAGATGGCAAATGTCAAAGATGTCAAATGACAAATGTCACAATGCTAAATGTCAAAAATGAAAAGTGTCACCATGAAAAATGTCAAAAATGACAAATTTTAAGATGGCAAATGTCAAAGATGTCAAATGACAAATGTCACAATGCTAAATGTCAAAAATGAAAAGTGTCACCTTGAACAATGTCAAAAATGACAAATTTCAAGATGGCAAATGTCAAAACTGACAAATGTCACAATGCTAAATGTCAAAAATGATAAGTGTCACCATGAAAAATGTCAAAAATAACAAATTTCAAGATGGCAAATGTCAAAGATGTCAAATGACAAATGTCACAATGCTAAATGTCAAAAATGACAAATTTCAAGATGGCAAATGTCTAAGATGTCAAATGACAAATGTCACAATGCTAAATGTCAAAAATGAAAAGTGTCACCATAAATAATGTCAAAAATGACAAATTTCAAGATGGAAAATGTCCAAGATGTCAAATGACAAATGTCACAATGCTAAATGTCAAAAATGAAAAGTGTCACCATGAAAAATGTCAAAAATGACAAATTTAAAGATGGCAAATATCAAAGATGTCAAATGACAAATGTCACAATGCTAAATGTCAAAAATGAAAAAAGTCAAAAATGACAAATTTCAAGATGGCAAATGTCTAAGATGTCAAATGACAAATGTCACAATGCTAAATGTCAAAAATGAAAAGTGTTACCGTGAAAAATGTCAAAAATGACAAATTTCAAGATGGCAAATGTCAAAGATGTCAAATGACAAATGTCACAATGCTAAATGTCAAAAATGAAAAGTGTCACCATGAAAAATGTCAAAAATGACAAATTTCAAGATGGCAAATGTCAAAGATGTCAAATGACAAATGTCACAATGCTAAATGTCAAAAATGAAAAGTGTCCCCATGAAAAATGTCAATAATGACAAATTTCAAGATGGAAAATGTCAAAGATGTCAAATGACAAATGTCACAATGCTAAATGTCAAAAATGAAAAGTGTCACCATGAAAAATGTCAAAAATGACAAATTTCAAGATGGCAAATGTCAAAGATGTCGAATATGACAAATGTCACAATGCTAAATGTCAAAAATAAAAAGTGTCACCATGAAAAATGTCAAAAATGACAAATTTCAAGATGACAAATGTCAAAGATGTCAAATGACAAATGTCACAATGCTAAATGTCAAAAATGAAAAGTGTCACCATGAAAAATGTCAAAAATGACAAATTTCAAGATGGCAAATATCAAAGATGTCAAATGACAAATGTCACAATGCTAAATGTCAAAAATGACAAATTTCAAGATGGCAAATGTCAAAGATGTCAAATGACAAATGTCACAATGCTAAATGTCAAAAATGAAAAGTGTCACCATGAAAAATGTCAAAAATGACAAATTTCAAGATGGCAAATGTCAAAGATGTCAAATGACAAATGTCACAATGCTAAATGTCAAAAATGAAAAGTGTCACCATGAAAAATGTCAAAAATGACAAATTTCAAGATGGCAAATGTCAAAGATGTCAAATGACAAATGTCACAATGCTAAATGTCAAAAATGAAAAGTGTCACCATGAAAAATGTCAAAAATGACAAATTTCAAGATGGCAAATGTCAAAGATGTCGAATATGACAAATGTCACAATGCTAAATCAAAAATGAAAAAATGAAAAGTGTCACCATGAAAAATGTCAAAAATGACAAATTTCAAGATGGCAAATGTCAAAGATGTCAAATGACAAATGTCAGAATGCTAAATGTCAAAAATGAAAAGTGTCACCATGAAAAATGTCAAAAATGACAAATTTCAAGATGGCAAATGTCAAAACTGACAAATGTCACAATGCTAAATGTCAAAAATAATAAGTGTCACCATGAAAAATGTCAAAAATGACAAATTTCAAGATGGCAAATGTCCAAGGTGTCAAATGACAAATGTCACAATGCTAAATGTCAAATATGAAAAGTGTCACCATGAAAAATATCAAAAATGACAAATTTCAAGATGGCAAATGTCAAAGATGTCAAATGACAAATGCCACAATGCTAAATGTCAAAAATGAAAAGTGTCACAATGCTAAATGTCAAAAATGACAAATTTCACGATGGCAAATGTCAAAACTGACAAATGTCACAATGCTAAATGTCAAAAATGAAAAATGTCAAAAATAACAAATTTCAAGATAGCAAATGTCAAAGATGTCAAATGACAAATGTCACAATGCTAAATGTCAAAAATGACAAATTTCAAGATGGCAAATGTCAAAGATGTCAAATGACAAATGTCACAATGCTAAATGTCAAAAATGAAAAGTGTCACCATGAAAAATGTCAAAATCGACAAATTTCAAGATGGCAAATGTCAAAGATGTCAAATGACAAATGTCACAATGCTAAATGTCAAAAATGAAAAGTGTCACCATGAAAAATGTCAAAAATGTCAAATTTCAAGATGGCAAATGTCAAAGATGTCAAATGACAAATGTCACAATGCTAAATGTCAAAAATGAAAAGTGTCACCATGAAAAATGTCAAAAATGACATGTTTCAAGATGGCAAATGTCAAAGATGTCAAATGACAAATGTCACAATGCTAAATGTCAAAAATGAAAAGTGTCACCATGAAAAATGTCAAAAATGACAAATTTTAAGATGGCAAATGTCAAAACTGACAAATGTCACAATGCTAAATGTCAAAAATGATAAGTGTCACCATGAAAAATGTCAAAAATGACAAATTTCAAGATGGCAAATGTCCAAGATGTCAAATGACAAATGTCACAATGCTAAATGTCAAAAATGAAAAGTGTCACCATGAAAAATGTCAAAAATGACAAATTTCAAGATGGCAAATGTCAAAGATGTCAAATGACAAATGTCACAATGCTAAATGTCAAAAATGAAAAGTGTCAAAAATGACAAATTTCAAGATGGAAAATGTCAAAGATGTCAAATGACAAATGACACAATGCTAAATGTCAAAAATGAAAAGTGTCACCATAAAAAATGTCAAAAATGACAAATTTCAAGATGGCAAATGTCAAAACTGACAAATGTCACAATGCTAAATGTCAAAAATGAAAAGTGTCACTATGAAAAATGTCAAAAATAACAAATTTCAAGATGGCAAATGTCAAAGATGTCAAATGACAAATGTCACATTGCTTAATGTCAAAAATGACAAATTTCAAGATGGCAAATGTCAAAGATGTCAAATAACAAATGTCACCAGGCTAAATGTCAAAAATGAAAAGTGTCACAATGAACAATGTCAAAAATGACAAATTTCAAAATGGCAAATGTCAAAGATGTCAAATGACAAATGTCACAATGCTAAATGTCAAAAATGAAAAGTGTCACCATGAAAAATGTCAAAAATGACAAATTTCAAGATGGCAAATGTTAAAACTGACAAATGTCACAATGCTACATGTCAAAAATGATAAGTGTCACCATGAAAAATGTCAAAAATGACAAATTTCAAGATGGCAAATGCCCAAGATGTCAAATGACAAATGTCACAAAGCTAAATGTCAAATATGAAAAGTGTCACCATGAAAAATATCAAAAATGACAAATTTCAAGATGGAAAATGTCAAAGATGTCAAATGACAAATGTCACAATGCTAAATGTCACAAATGAAAAGTGTCAAAAATGACAAATTTCAAGATGGCAAATGTCTAAGATGTCAAATGACAAATGTCACAATGCTAAATGTCAAAAATGAAAAGTGTCACCATGAAAAATGTCAAAAATGACAAATTTCAAGATGGCAAATGTCAAAACTGACAAATGTCACAATGCTAAATGTCAAAAATGAAAAGTGTCACCATAAAAAATGCCAAAAATAACAAATTTCAAGATGGCAAATGTCAAAGATGTCAAATGACAAATGTCACAATGCTAAATGTCAAAAATGACAAATTTCAAGATGGCAAATGTCAAAGATGTCAAATGACAAATGTCACAATGCTAAATGTCAAAAATGAAAAGTGTCACCATGAAAAATGTCAAAAATGACAAATTTCAAGATGGCAAATGTCAAAGATGTCAAATGACAAATGTCACAATGCTAAATGTCAAAAATGAAAAGTGTCACCATGAACAATGTCAAAAATGACAAATTTCAAGATGGCAAATGTCAAAACTGACAAATGTCACAATGCTAAATGTCCAAAAATGAAAAGTGTCACCATGAAAAATGTCAAAAATAACAAATTTCAAGATTGCAAATGTCAAAGATGTCAAATGACAAATGTCACAATGCTAAATGTCAAAAATGACAAATTTCAAGATGGCAAATGTCTAAGATGTCAAATGACAAATGTCACAATGCTAAATGTCAAAAATGAAAAGTGTCACCATGAAAAATGTCAAAAATGACAAATTTCAAGATGGAAAATGTCCAAGATGTCAAATGACAAATGTCACAATGCTAAATGTCAAAAATGAAAAGTGTCACCATGAAAAATGTCAAAAATGACAAATTTAAAGATGGCAAATATCAAAGATGTCAAATGACAAATGTCACAATGCTAAATGTCAAAAATGAAAAGTGTCAAAAATGACAAATTTCAAGATGGCAAATGTCTAAGATGTCAAATGACAAATGTCACAATGCTAAATGTCAAAAATAAAAAATGTCACCGTGAAAAATGTCAAAAATGACAAATTTCAAGATGGCAAATGTCAAAGATGTCAAATGACAAATATCACAATGCTAAATGTCAAAAATGAAAAGTGTCACCATGAAAAATGTCAAAAATGACAAATTTCAAGATGGCAAATGTCAAAGATGTCAAATGACATATGTCACAATGCTAAATGTCAAAAATGAAAAGTGTCCCCATGAAAAATGTCAATAATGACAAATTTCAAGATGGCAAATGTCAAAGATGTCAAATGACAAATGTCACAATGATAAATGTCAAAAATGAAAAGTGTCACCATGAAAAATGTCAAAAATGACAAATTTCAAGATGGCAAATGTCAAAGATGTCGAATATGACAGATGTCACAATGCTAAATGTCAAAAATAAAAAGTGTCACCATGAAAAATGTCAAAAATGACAAATTTCAAGATGGCAAATGTCAAAGATGTCAAATGACAAATGTCACAATGCTAAATGTCAAAAATGAAAAGTGTCACCATGAAAAATGTCAAAAATGACAAATTTCAAGATGGCAAATATCAAAGATGTCAAATGACAAATGTCACAATGCTAAATGTCAAAAATGACAAATTTCAAGATGGCAAATGTCAAAGATGTCAAATGACAAATGTCACAATGCTAAATGTCAAAAATGAAAAGTGTCACCATGAAAAATGTCAAAAATGACAAATTTCAAGATGGCAAATGTCAAAGATGTCAAATGACAAATGTCACAATGCTAAATGTCAAAAATGAAAAGTGTCACCATGAAAAATGTCAAAAATGACAAATTTCAAGATGGCAAATGTCAAAGATGTCAAATGACAAATGTCACAATGCTAAATGTCAAAAATGAAAAGTGTCACCATGAAAAATGTCAAAAATGACAAATTTCAAGATGGCAAATGTCAAAGATGTCAAATGACAAATGTCACAATGCTAAATGTCAAAAATGAAAAGTGTCACCATGAAAAATGTCAAAAATGACAAATTTCAAGATGGCAAATGTCAAAACTGACAAATGTCACAATGCTAAATGTCAAAAATAATAAGTGTCACCATGAAAAATGTCAAAAATGACAAATTTCAAGATGGCAAATGTCCAAGGTGTCAAATGACAAATGTCACAATGCTAAATGTCAAATATGAAAAGTGTCACCATGAAAAATATCAAAAATGACAAATTTCAAGATGGCAAATGTCAAAGATGTCAAATGACAAATGCCACAATGCTAAATGTCAAAAATGAAAAGTGTCACAATGCTAAATGTCAAAAATGACAAATTTCACGATGGCAAATGTCAAAACTGACAAATGTCACAATGCTAAATGTCAAAAATGAAAAATGTCAAAAATAACAAATTTCAAGATAGCAAATGTCAAAGATGTCAAATGACAAATGTCACAATGCTAAATGTCAAAAATGACAAATTTCAAGATGGCAAATGTCAAAGATGTCAAATGACAAATGTCACAATGCTAAATGTCAAAAATGAAAAGTGTCACCATGAAAAATGTCAAAATCGACAAATTTCAAGATGGCAAATGTCAAAGATGTCAAATGACAAATGTCACAATGCTAAATGTCAAAAATGAAAAGTGTCACCATGAAAAATGTCAAAAATGTCAAATTTCAAGATGGCAAATGTCAAAGATGTCAAATGACAAATGTCACAATGCTAAATGTCAAAAATGAAAAGTGTCACCATGAAAAATGTCAAAAATGACATGTTTCAAGATGGCAAATGTCAAAGATGTCAAATGACAAATGTCACAATGCTAAATGTCAAAAATGAAAAGTGTCACCATGAAAAATGTCAAAAATGACAAATTTTAAGATGGCAAATGTCAAAACTGACAAATGTCACAATGCTAAATGTCAAAAATGATAAGTGTCACCATGAAAAATGTCAAAAATGACAAATTTCAAGATGGCAAATGTCCAAGATGTCAAATGACAAATGTCACAATGCTAAATGTCAAAAATGAAAAGTGTCACCATGAAAAATGTCAAAAATGACAAATTTCAAGATGGCAAATGTCAAAGATGTCAAATGACAAATGTCACAATGCTAAATGTCAAAAATGAAAAGTGTCAAAAATGACAAATTTCAAGATGGAAAATGTCAAAGATGTCAAATGACAAATGACACAATGCTAAATGTCAAAAATGAAAAGTGTCACCATAAAAAATGTCAAAAATGACAAATTTCAAGATGGCAAATGTCAAAACTGACAAATGTCACAATGCTAAATGTCAAAAATGAAAAGTGTCACTATGAAAAATGTCAAAAATAACAAATTTCAAGATGGCAAATGTCAAAGATGTCAAATGACAAATGTCACATTGCTTAATGTCAAAAATGACAAATTTCAAGATGGCAAATGTCAAAGATGTCAAATAACAAATGTCACCAGGCTAAATGTCAAAAATGAAAAGTGTCACAATGAACAATGTCAAAAATGACAAATTTCAAAATGGCAAATGTCAAAGATGTCAAATGACAAATGTCACAATGCTAAATGTCAAAAATGAAAAGTGTCACCATGAAAAATGTCAAAAATGACAAATTTCAAGATGGCAAATGTTAAAACTGACAAATGTCACAATGCTACATGTCAAAAATGATAAGTGTCACCATGAAAAATGTCAAAAATGACAAATTTCAAGATGGCAAATGCCCAAGATGTCAAATGACAAATGTCACAAAGCTAAATGTCAAATATGAAAAGTGTCACCATGAAAAATATCAAAAATGACAAATTTCAAGATGGAAAATGTCAAAGATGTCAAATGACAAATGTCACAATGCTAAATGTCACAAATGAAAAGTGTCAAAAATGACAAATTTCAAGATGGCAAATGTCTAAGATGTCAAATGACAAATGTCACAATGCTAAATGTCAAAAATGAAAAGTGTCACCATGAAAAATGTCAAAAATGACAAATTTCAAGATGGCAAATGTCAAAACTGACAAATGTCACAATGCTAAATGTCAAAAATGAAAAGTGTCACCATAAAAAATGCCAAAAATAACAAATTTCAAGATGGCAAATGTCAAAGATGTCAAATGACAAATGTCACAATGCTAAATGTCAAAAATGACAAATTTCAAGATGGCAAATGTCAAAGATGTCAAATGACAAATGTCACAATGCTAAATGTCAAAAATGAAAAGTGTCACCATGAAAAATGTCAAAAATGACAAATTTCAAGATGGCAAATGTCAAAGATGTCAAATGACAAATGTCACAATGCTAAATGTCAAAAATGAAAAGTGTCACCATGAACAATGTCAAAAATGACAAATTTCAAGATGGCAAATGTCAAAACTGACAAATGTCACAATGCTAAATGTCCAAAAATGAAAAGTGTCACCATGAAAAATGTCAAAAATAACAAATTTCAAGATTGCAAATGTCAAAGATGTCAAATGACAAATGTCACAATGCTAAATGTCAAAAATGACAAATTTCAAGATGGCAAATGTCTAAGATGTCAAATGACAAATGTCACAATGCTAAATGTCAAAAATGAAAAGTGTCACCATGAAAAATGTCAAAAATGACAAATTTCAAGATGGAAAATGTCCAAGATGTCAAATGACAAATGTCACAATGCTAAATGTCAAAAATGAAAAGTGTCACCATGAAAAATGTCAAAAATGACAAATTTAAAGATGGCAAATATCAAAGATGTCAAATGACAAATGTCACAATGCTAAATGTCAAAAATGAAAAGTGTCAAAAATGACAAATTTCAAGATGGCAAATGTCTAAGATGTCAAATGACAAATGTCACAATGCTAAATGTCAAAAATAAAAAATGTCACCGTGAAAAATGTCAAAAATGACAAATTTCAAGATGGCAAATGTCAAAGATGTCAAATGACAAATATCACAATGCTAAATGTCAAAAATGAAAAGTGTCACCATGAAAAATGTCAAAAATGACAAATTTCAAGATGGCAAATGTCAAAGATGTCAAATGACATATGTCACAATGCTAAATGTCAAAAATGAAAAGTGTCCCCATGAAAAATGTCAATAATGACAAATTTCAAGATGGCAAATGTCAAAGATGTCAAATGACAAATGTCACAATGATAAATGTCAAAAATGAAAAGTGTCACCATGAAAAATGTCAAAAATGACAAATTTCAAGATGGCAAATGTCAAAGATGTCGAATATGACAGATGTCACAATGCTAAATGTCAAAAATAAAAAGTGTCACCATGAAAAATGTCAAAAATGACAAATTTCAAGATGGCAAATGTCAAAGATGTCAAATGACAAATGTCACAATGCTAAATGTCAAAAATGAAAAGTGTCACCATGAAAAATGTCAAAAATGACAAATTTCAAGATGGCAAATATCAAAGATGTCAAATGACAAATGTCACAATGCTAAATGTCAAAAATGACAAATTTCAAGATGGCAAATGTCAAAGATGTCAAATGACAAATGTCACAATGCTAAATGTCAAAAATGAAAAGTGTCACCATGAAAAATGTCAAAAATGACAAATTTCAAGATGGCAAATGTCAAAGATGTCAAATGACAAATGTCACAATGCTAAATGTCAAAAATGAAAAGTGTCACCATGAAAAATGTCAAAAATGACAAATTTCAAGATGGCAAATGTCAAAGATGTCAAATGACAAATGTCACAATGCTAAATGTCAAAAATGAAAAGTGTCACCATGAAAAATGTCAAAAATGACAAGTTTCAAGATGGCAAATGTCAAAGATGTCAAATGACAAATGTCACAATGCTAAATGTCAAAAATGAAAAGTGTCACCATGAAAAATGTCAAAAATGACAAATTTCAAGATGGCAAATGTCAAAGATGTCAAATGACAAATATCACAATGCTAAATGTCAAAAATGAAAAGTGTCAAAAATGACAAATTTCAAGATGGCAAATGTCTAAGATGTCAAATGACAAATGTCACAATGCTAAATGTCAAAAATGAAAAGTGTCACCATGAAAAGTGTCACTATGAAAAATGTCAAAAATAACAAATTTCAAGATGGCAAATGTCAAAGATGTCAAATGACAAATGTCACAATGCTAAATGTCAAAAATGAAAAGTGTCACCATGAAAAATGTCAAAAATGACAAATTTCAAGATGGCAAATGTCAAAGATGTCAAATGACAAATATCACAATGCTAAATGTCAAAAATGACAAATTTCAAGATGGCAAATGTCAAAGATGTCAAATGACAAATGTCACAATGCTAAATGTCAAAAATAAAAAGTGTCACCATGAAAAATGTCAAAAATGACAAATTTCAAGATGACAAATGTCAAAGATGTCAAATGACAAATGTCACAATGCTAAATGTCAAAAATGACAAATTTTAAGATAGCAAATGTCAAAACTGACAAATGTCACAATGCTAAATGTCAAAAATGAAAAGTGTCACCATGAAAAATGTCAAAAATAACAAATTTCAAGATGGCAAATGTCAAAGATGTCAAATGACAAATGTCACAATGCTAAATGTCAAAAATGGCAAATTTCAAGATGGCAAATGTCAAACTGACTAATGTCACAATGCTAAATGTCAAAAATGAAAAGTGTCACCATGAAAAATGTCAAAAATGACAAATTTAAGATGGCAAATGTCAAAGATGTCAAATGACAAATGTCACAATGCTAAATGTCAAAAATGATAAGTGTCACCATGAAAAATGTCAAAAATGACAAATTTCAAGATGGCAAATGTCAAAGATGTCAAATGACAAATGTCACAATGCTAAATGTCAAAAATGAAAAGTGTCACCATGAAAAATGTCAAAAATGACAAATTTCAAGATGGCAAATGTCAAATGTCACAATGCTAAATGTCAAAAATGAAAAGTGTCACCATGAAAAATGTCAAAAATGACAAATTTCAAGATGGCAAATGTCAAAGATGTCAAATGACAAATGTCACAATGCTAAATGTCAAAAATGAAAAGTGTCACCATGAAAAATGTCAAAAATGACAAGTTTCAAGATGGCAAATGTCAAAGATGTCAAATGACAAATGTCACAATGCTAAATGTCAAAAATGAAAAGTGTCACCATGAAAAATGTCAAAAATGACAAATTACAAGATGGCAAATGTCAAAGATGTCAAATGACAAATGTCACAATGCTAAATGTCAAAAATGAAAAGTGTCACCATGAAAAATCTCAAAAATGACAAATTTCAAGATGGCAAATGTCAAAGATGTCAAATGACAAATGTCACAATGCTAAATGTCAAAAATGAAAAGTGTCACCATGAAAAATGTCAAAAATGACAAATTTCAAGATGGCAAATGTCAAAGATGTCAAATGACAAATGCCACAATGCTAAATGTCAAAAATGAAAAGTGTCACAATGCTAAATGTCAAAAATGACAAATTTCACGATGGCAAATGTCAAAACTGACAAATGTCACAATGCTAAATGTCAAAAATGAAAAATGTCAAAAATAACAAATTTCAAGATAGCAAATGTCAAAGATGTCAAATGACAAATGTCACAATGCTAAATGTCAAAAATGACAAATTTCAAGATGGCAAATGTCAAAGATGTCAAATGACAAATGTCACAATGCTAAATGTCAAAAATGAAAAGTGTCACCATGAAAAATGTCAAAATCGACAAATTTCAAGATGGCAAATGTCAAAGATGTCAAATGACAAATGTCACAATGCTAAATGTCAAAAATGAAAAGTGTCAAAAATGACAAATTTCAAGATGGCAAATGTCTAAGATGTCAAATGACAAATGTCACAATGCTAAATGTCAAAAATGAAAAGTGTCACCATGAAAAATGTCAAAAATGACAAATTTCAAGATGGCAAATGTCAAAACTGACAAATGTCACAATGCTAAATGTCAAAAATGAAAAGTGTCACCATGAAAAATGTCAAAAATGACAAATTTCAAGATGGCAAATGTCAAAGATGTCAAATGACAAATATCACAATGCTAAATGTCAAAAATGAAAAGTGTCAAAAATGACAAATTTCAAGATGGCAAATGTCTAAGATGTCAAATGACAAATGTCACAATGCTAAATGTCAAAAATGAAAAGTGTCACCATGAAAAGTGTCACTATGAAAAATGTCAAAAATAACAAATTTCAAGATGGCAAATGTCAAAGATGTCAAATGACAAATGTCACAATGCTAAATGTCAAAAATGAAAAGTGTCACCATGAAAAATGTCAAAAATGACAAATTTCACGATGGCAAATGTCAAAGATGTCAAATGACAAATATCACAATGCTAAATGTCAAAAATGACAAATTTCAAGATGGCAAATGTCAAAGATGTCAAATGACAAATGTCACAATGCTAAATGTCAAAAATAAAAAGTGTCACCATGAAATATGTCAAAAATGACAAATTTCAAGATGACAAATGTCAAAGATGTCAAATGACAAATGTCACAATGCTAAATGTCAAAAATGACAAATTTTAAGATAGCAAATGTCAAAACTGACAAATGTCACAATGCTAAATGTCAAAAATGAAAAGTGTCACCATGAAAAATGTCAAAAATAACAAATTTCAAGATGGCAAATGTCAAAGATGTCAAATGACAAATGTCACAATGCTAAATGTCAAAAATGGCAAATTTCAAGATGGCAAATGTCAAAACTGACAAATGTCACAATGCTAAATGTCAAAAATGAAAAGTGTCACCATGAAAAATGTCAAAAATGACAAATTTCAAGATGGCAAATGTCAAAGATGTCAAATGACAAATGTCACAATGCTAAATGTCAAAAATGATAAGTGTCACCATGAAAAATGTCAAAAATAACAAATTTCAAGATGGCAAATGTCAAAGATGTCAAATGACAAATGTCACAATGCTAAATGTCAAAAATGAAAAGTGTCACCATGAAAAATGTCAAAAATGACAAATTTCAAGATGGCAAAGGTCAAATGTCACAATGCTAAATGTCAAAAATGAAAAGTGTCACCATGAAAAATGTCAAAAATGACAAATTTCAAGATGGCAAATGTCAAAGATGTCAAATGACAAATGTCACAATGCTAAATGTCAAAAATGAAAAGTGTCACCATGAAAAATGTCAAAAATGACAAGTTTCAAGATGGCAAATGTCAAAGATGTCAAATGACAAATGTCACAATGCTAAATGTCAAAAATGAAAAGTGTCACCATGAAAAATGTTAAAAATGACAAATTTCAAGATGGCAAATGTCAAAACTGACAAATGTCACAATGCTAAATGTCAAAAATGATAAGTGTCACCATGAAAAATGTCAAAAATGAAAAATTTCAAGATGGCAAATGTCAAAGATGTCAAATGACAAATGTCACAATGCTAAATGTCAAAATGAAAAGTGTCAAAAATGACAAATTTCAAGATGGCAAATGTCTAAGATGTCAAATGACAAATGTCACAATGCTAAATGTCAAAAATGTAAAGTGTCACCGTGAAAAATGTCAAAAATGACAAATTTCAAGATGGCAAATGTCAAAGATGTCAAATGACAAATGTCACAATGCTAAATGTCAAAAATGAAAAGTGTCACCATGAAAAATGTCAAAAATAACAAATTTCAAGATGGCAAATGTCAAAGATGTCAAATGACAAATGTCACAATGCTAAATGTCAAAAATGAAAAGCGTCCCCATGAAAAATGTCAATAATGACAAATTTCAAGATGGCAAATGTCAAAGATGTCAAATGACAAATGTCACAATGCTAAATGTCAAAAATGAAAAGTGTCACCATGAAAAATGACAAATTTTAAGATGGCAAATGTCAAAGATGTCGAATATGACAAATGTCACAATGCTAAATGTCAAAAATGAAAAGTGTCACCATGAAAAATGTCAAAAATGACAAATTTCAAGATGGCAAATGTCAAAGATGTCAAATGACAAATGTCACAATGCTAAATGTCACAAATGAAAAGTGTCACCATGAAAAATGTCAAAAATGACAAATTTCAAGATGGCAAATATCAAAGATGTCAAATGACAAATGTCACAATGCTAAATGTCAAAAATGACAAATTTCAAGATAGCAAATGTCAAAAATGTCAAATGACAAATGTCACAATGCTAAATGTCAAAAATGAAAAGTGTCACCATAAAAAATGTCAAAAATGACAAATTTCAAGATGGCAAATGTCAAAGATGTCAAATGACAAATGTCACAATGCTAAATGTCAAAAATAAAAAGTGTCACCATGAAAAATGTCAAAAATAACAAATTTCAAGATGGCAAATGTCAAAGATGTCAAATGACAAATGTCACAATGCTAAATGTCAAAAATGAAAAGTGTCACCGTGAAAAATGTCAAAAATAACAAATTTCAAGATGGCAAATGTCAAAGGTGTCAAATGACAAATGTCACAATGCTAAATGTCAAAAATGAAAAGTGTCACCATGAAAAATGTCAAAAATAACAAATTTCAAGATGGCAAATGTCAAAGATGTCAAATGACAAATGTCACAATGCTAAATGTCAAAAATGAAAAGTGTCACCATGAAAAATGTCAAAAATGACAAATTTCAAGATGGCAAATGTCAAAGATGTCAAATGACAAATGTCACAATGCTAAATGTCAAAAATGAAAAGTGTCACCATGAAAAATGTCAAAAATAACAAATTTCAAGATGGCAAATGTCAAAGATGTCAAATGACAAATGTCACAATGCTAAATGTCAAAAATGAAAAGTGTCACCATGAAAAATGTCAAAAATGACAAGTTTCAAGATGGCAAATGTCAAAGATGTCAAATGACAAATGTCACAATGCTAAATGTCAAAAATGACAAATTTCAAGATGGCAAATGTCTCAGATGTCAAATGACAAATGTCACAATGCTAAATGTCAAAAATGAAAAGTGTCACCATGAAAAATGTCAAAAATGACAAATTTCAAGATGGCAAATGTCCAAGATGTCAAATGACAAATGTCACAATGCTAAATGTCAAAAATGAAAAGTGTCACCATGAAAAATGTCAAAAATGACAAATTTTAAGATGGCAAATGTCAAAGATGTCAAATGACAAATGTCACAATGCTAAATGTCAAAAATGAAAAGTGTCAAAAATGACAAATTTCAAGATGGCAAATGTCTAAGATGTCAAATGACAAATGTCACAATGCTAAATGTCAAAAATGAAAAGTGTTACCATGAAAAATGTCAAAAATGACAAATTTCAAGATGGCAAATGTCAAAGATGTCAAATGACAAATGTCACAATGCTAAATGTCAAAAATGAAAAGTGTCCCCATGAAAAATGTCAATAATGACAAATTTCAAGATGGCAAATGTCAAAGATGTCAAATGACAATGTCACAATGCTAAATGTCAAAAATGAAAAGTGTCACCATGAAAAATGTCAAAAATGACAAATTTCAAGATGGCAAATGTCAAAGATGTCGAATATGACAAATGTCACAATGCTAAATGTCAAAAATGAAAATTGTCACCATGAAAAATGTCAAAAATGACAAATTTCAAGATGGCAAATGTCAAAGATGTCAAATGACAAATGTCACAATGCTAAATGTCAAAAATGAAAAGTGTCACCATGAAAAATGTCAAAAATGACAAATTTCAAGATGGCAAATGTCAAATGTCACAATGCTAAATGTCAAAAATGAAAAGTGTCACCATGAAAAATGTCAAAAATGACAAATTTCAAGATGGCAAATGTCAAAGATATCAAATGACAAATGTCACAATGCTAAATGTCAAAAATGAAAGTGTCACCATAAAAAATGTCAAAAATGACAAGTTTCAAGATGGCAAATGTCAAAGATGTCAAATGACAAATGTCACAATGCTAAATGTCAAAAATGAAAAGTGTCACCATGAAAAATGTCAAAAATGACAAATTTCAAGATGGCAAATGTCAAAACTGACAAATTTCACAATGCTAAATGTCAAAAATGATAAGTGTCACCTTGAAAAATGTCAAAAATGACAAATTTCAAGATAACAAATGTCAAAGATGTCAAATGACAAATGACACAATGCTAAATGTCAAAAATGAAAAGTGTCAAAAATGACAAATTTCAAGATGGAAAATGTCAAAGATGTCAAATGACAAATGTCACAATGCTAAATGTCAAAAATGAAAAGTGTCACCATGAAAAATGTCAAAAATGACAAATTTCAAGATGGCAAATGTCAAAACTGACAAATGTCACAATGCTAAATGTCAAAAATGAAAAGTGTCACCATGAAAAATGTCAAAAATAACAAATTTCAAGATGGCAACTGTCAAAGATGTCAAATGACAAATGTCACAATGCTTAATGTCAAAAATGACAAATTTCAAGATGGCAAATGTCAAAGATGTCAAATGACAAATGTCACAATGCTAAATGTCAAAAATGAAAAGTGTCACAATGAACAATGTCAACAATGACAAATTTCAAGATGGCAAATGTCAAAGATGTCAAATGACAAATGTCACAATGCTAAATGTCAAAAATGAAAAGTGTCACCATGAAAAATGTCAAAAATGACAAATTTCAAGATGGCAAATGTCAAAACTGACAAATGTCACAATGCTAAATGTCAAAAATGATAAGTGTCACCATGAAAAATGTCAAAAATGACAAATTTCAAGATGGCAAATGTCCAAGATGTTAAATGACAAATGTCACAATGCTAAATGTCAAATATGAAAAGTGTCACCATGAAAAATATCAAAAATTACAAATTTCAAGATGGCAAATGTCAAAGATGTCAAATGACAAATGTCACAATGCTAAATGTCACAAATGAAAAGTGTCAAAAATGACAAATTTCAAGATGGCAAATGTCTAAGATGTCAAATGACAAATGTCACAATGCTAAATGTCAAAAATGAAAAGTGTCACCATGAAAAATGTCAAAAATGACAAATTTCAAGATTACAAATGTCAAAACTGACAAATGTCACAATGCTAAATGTCAAAACTGAAACGTGTGACCATGAAAAATGTCAAAAATAACAAATTTCAAGATGGCAAATGTCAAAGATGTCAAATGACAAATGTCACAATGCTAAATGTCAAAAATGACAAATTTCAAGATGGCAAATGTCAAAGATGTCAAATGACAAATGTCACAATGCTAAATGTGAAAATGAAAAGTGTCAAAAATGACAAATTTCAAGATGGCAAATGTCTAAGATGTCAAATGACAAATGTCACAATGCTAAATGTCAAAAATGAAAAGTGTCACCATGAAATATGTCAAAAATGACAAATTTCAAGATGGCAAATGTCAAAACTGACAAATGTCACAATGCTAAATGTCAAAAATGAAAAGTGTCACCATGAAAAATGTCAAAAATGACAAATTTCAAGATGGCAAATGTCAAAGATGTCAAATGACAAATGTCACAATGCTAAATGTCAAAAATGAAAAGTGTCACCATGAAAAATGTCAAAAATGACAAATTTCAAGATGGCAAATGTCAAATGTCACAATGCTAAATGTCAAAAATGAAAAGTGTCACCATGAAAAATGTCAAAAATGACAAATTTTAAGATGGCAAATGTCAAAGATGTCAAATGACAAATGTCACCATGCTAAATATCAAAAATGACAAGTTTCAAGATGGCAAATGTCAAAGATGTCAAATGACAAATGTCACAATGCTAAATGTCAAAAATGAAAAGTGTCACCATGAAAAATGTCAAAAATGACAAATTTCAAGATGGCAAATGTCAAAACTGACAAATGTCACAATGCTAAATGTCAAAAATGATAAGTGTCACCATGAAAAATGTCAAAAATGACAAATTTCAAGATGGCAAATGTCCAAGATGTCAAATGACAAATGTCACAATGCTAAATGTCAAAAATGAAAAGTGTCACCATGAAAAATGTCAAAAATGACAAATTTCAAGATGGCAAATGTCAAAGATGTCAAATGACAAATGTCACAATGCTAAATGTCAAAAATGAAAAGTGTCAAAAATGACAAATTTCAAGATGGAAAATGTCAAAGATGTCAAATGACAAATGTCACAATGCTAAATGTCAAAAATGAAAAGTGTCACCATGAAAAATGGCAAAAATGACAAATTTCAAGATGGCAAATGTCAAAACTGACAAATGTCACAATGCTAAATGTCAAAAATGAAAAGTGTCACCATGAAAAATGTCAAAAATAACAAATTTCAAGATGGCAAATGTCAAAGATGTCAAATGACAAATGTAACAATGCTTAATGTCAAAAATTACAAATTTAAAGATGGCAAATGTCAAAGATGTCAAATGACAAATGTCACAATGCTAAATGTCAAAAATGAAAAGTGTCAAAAATGACAAATTTCAAGCAAATGTCTAAGATGTCAAATGACAAATGTCACAATGCTAAATGTCAAAAATGACAAATTTCAAGATGGCAAATGTCAAAGATGTCAAATGACAAATGTCACAATGCTAAATGTGAAAATGAAAAGTGTCAAAAATGACAAATTTCAAGATGGCAAATGTCTAAGATGTCAAATGACAAATGTCACAATGCTAAATGTCAAAAATGAAAAGTGTCACCATGAAATATGTCAAAAATGACAAATTTCAAGATGGCAAATGTCAAAACTGACAAATGTCACAATGCTAAATGTCAAAAATGAAAAGTGTCACCATGAAAAATGTCAAAAATGACAAATTTCAAGATGGCAAATGTCAAAGATGTCAAATGACAAATGTCACAATGCTAAATGTCAAAAATGAAAAGTGTCACCATAAAAAATGTCAAAAATGACAAATTTCAAGATGGCAAATGTCAAAACTGACAAATGTCACAATGCTAAATGTCAAAAATGATAAGTGTCACCATGAAAAATGTCAAAAATGACAAATTTCAAGATGGCAAATGTCCAAGATGTCAAATGACAAATGTCACAATGCTAAATGTCAAAAATGAAAAGTGTCACCATGAAAAATGTCAAAAATGACAAATTTCAAGATGGCAAATGTCAAAGATGTCAAATGACAAATGTCACAATGCTAAATGTCAAAAATGAAAAGTGTCAAAAATGACAAATTTCAAGATGGAAAATGTCAAAGATGTCAAATGACAAATGTCACAATGCTAAATGTCAAAAATGAAAAGTGTCACCATGAAAAATGGCAAAAATGACAAATTTCAAGATGGCAAATGTCAAAACTGACAAATGTCACAATGCTAAATGTCAAAAATGAAAAGTGTCACCATGAAAAATGTCAAAAATAACAAATTTCAAGATGGCAAATGTCAAAGATGTCAAATGACAAATGTAACAATGCTTAATGTCAAAAATTACAAATTTAAAGATGGCAAATGTCAAAGATGTCAAATGACAAATGTCACAATGCTAAATGTCAAAAATGAAAAGTGTCAAAAATGACAAATTTCAAGCAAAGGTCTAAGATGTCAAATGACAAATGTCACAATGCTAAATGTCAAAAATGACAAATTTCAAGATGGCAAATGTCAAAGATGTCAAATGACAAATGTCACAATGCTAAATGTGAAAATGAAAAGTGTCAAAAATGACAAATTTCAAGATGGCAAATGTCTAAGATGTCAAATGACAAATGTCACAATGCTAAATGTCAAAAATGAAAAGTGTCACCATGAAATATGTCAAAAATGACAAATTTCAAGATGGCAAATGTCAAAACTGACAAATGTCACAATGCTAAATGTCAAAAATGAAAAGTGTCACCATGAAAAATGTCAAAAATGACAAATTTCAAGATGGCAAATGTCAAAGATGTCAAATGACAAATGTCACAATGCTAAATGTCAAAAATGAAAAGTGTCACCATGAAAAATGTCAAAAATGACAAATTTCAAGATGGCAAATGTCAAATGTCACAATGCTAAATGTCAAAAATGAAAAGTGTCACCATGAAAAATGTCAAAAATGACAAATTTCAAGATGGAAAATGTCCAAGATGTCAAATGACAAATGTCACAATGCTAAATGTCAAAAATGAAAAGTGTCACCATGAAAAATGTCAAAAATGACAAATTTAAAGATGGCAAATATCAAAGATGTCAAATGACAAATGTCACAATGCTAAATGTCAAAAATGAAAAGTGTCAAAAATGACAAATTTCAAGATGGCAAATGTCTAAGATGTCAAATGACAAATGTCACAATGCTAAATGTCAAAAATAAAAAATGTCACCGTGAAAAATGTCAAAAATGACAAATTTCAAGATGGCAAATGTCAAAGATGTCAAATGACAAATATCACAATGCTAAATGTCAAAAATGAAAAGTGTCACCATGAAAAATGTCAAAAATGACAAATTTCAAGATGGCAAATGTCAAAGATGTCAAATGACATATGTCACAATGCTAAATGTCAAAAATGAAAAGTGTCCCCATGAAAAATGTCAATAATGACAAATTTCAAGATGGCAAATGTCAAAGATGTCAAATGACAAATGTCACAATGATAAATGTCAAAAATGAAAAGTGTCACCATGAAAAATGTCAAAAATGACAAATTTCAAGATGGCAAATGTCAAAGATGTCGAATATGACAAATGTCACAATGCTAAATGTCAAAAATAAAAAGTGTCACCATGAAAAATGTCAAAAATGACAAATTTCAAGATGGCAAATGTCAAAGATGTCAAATGACAAATGTTACAATGCTAAATGTCAAAAATGAAAAGTGTCACCATGAAAAATGTCAAAAATGACAAATTTCAAGATGGCAAATATCAAAGATGTCAAATGACAAATGTCACAATGCTAAATGTCAAAAATGACAAATTTCAAGATGACAAATGTCAAAGATGTCAAATGACAAATGTCACAATGCTAAATGTCAAAAATGAAAAGTGTCACCATGAAAAATGTCAAAAATGACAAATTTCAAGATGGCAAATGTCAAAGATGTCAAATGACAAATGTCACAATGCTAAATGTCAAAAATGAAAAGTGTCACCATGAAAAATGTCAAAAATGACAAATTTCAAGATGGCAAATGTCAAAGATGTCAAATGACAAATGTCACAATGCTAAATGTCAAAAATGAAAAGTGTCACCATGAAAAATGTCAAAAATGACAAGTTTCAAGATGGCAAATGTCAAAGATGTCAAATGACAAATGTCACAATGCTAAATGTCAAAAATGAAAAGTGTCACCATGAAAAATGTCAAAAATGACAAATTTCAAGATGGCAAATGTCAAAGATGTCAAATGACAAATATCACAATGCTAAATGTCAAAAATGAAAAGTGTCAAAAATGACAAATTTCAAGATGGCAAATGTCTAAGATGTCAAATGACAAATGTCACAATGCTAAATGTCAAAAATGAAAAGTGTCACCATGAAAAGTGTCACTATGAAAAATGTCAAAAATAACAAATTTCAAGATGGCAAATGTCAAAGATGTCAAATGACAAATGTCACAATGCTAAATGTCAAAAATGAAAAGTGTCACCATGAAAAATGTCAAAAATGACAAATTTCAAGATGGCAAATGTCAAAGATGTCAAATGACAAATATCACAATGCTAAATGTCAAAAATGACAAATTTCAAGATGGCAAATGTCAAAGATGTCAAATGACAAATGTCACAATGCTAAATGTCAAAAATAAAAAGTGTCACCATGAAAAATGTCAAAAATGACAAATTTCAAGATGACAAATGTCAAAGATGTCAAATGACAAATGTCACAATGCTAAATGTCAAAAATGACAAATTTTAAGATAGCAAATGTCAAAACTGACAAATGTCACAATGCTAAATGTCAAAAATGAAAAGTGTCACCATGAAAAATGTCAAAAATAACAAATTTCAAGATGGCAAATGTCAAAGATGTCAAATGACAAATGTCACAATGCTAAATGTCAAAAATGGCAAATTTCAAGATGGCAAATGTCAAACTGACTAATGTCACAATGCTAAATGTCAAAAATGAAAAATGTCACCATGAAAAATGTCAAAAATGACAAATTTAAGATGGCAAATGTCAAAGATGTCAAATGACAAATGTCACAATGCTAAATGTCAAAAATGATAAGTGTCACCATGAAAAATGTCAAAAATGACAAATTTCAAGATGGCAAATGTCAAAGATGTCAAATGACAAATGTCACAATGCTAAATGTCAAAAATGAAAAGTGTCACCATGAAAAATGTCAAAAATGACAAATTTCAAGATGGCAAATGTCAAATGTCACAATGCTAAATGTCAAAAATGAAAAGTGTCACCATGAAAAATGTCAAAAATGACAAATTTCAAGATGGCAAATGTCAAAGATGTCAAATGACAAATGTCACAATGCTAAATGTCAAAAATGAAAAGTGTCACCATGAAAAATGTCAAAAATGACAAGTTTCAAGATGGCAAATGTCAAAGATGTCAAATGACAAATGTCACAATGCTAAATGTCAAAAATGAAAAGTGTCACCATGAAAAATGTCAAAAATGACAAATTACAAGATGGCAAATGTCAAAGATGTCAAATGACAAATGTCACAATGCTAAATGTCAAAAATGAAAAGTGTCACCATGAAAAATCTCAAAAATGACAAATTTCAAGATGGCAAATGTCAAAGATGTCAAATGACAAATGTCACAATGCTAAATGTCAAAAATGAAAAGTGTCACCATGAAAAATGTCAAAAATGACAAATTTCAAGATGGCAAATGTCAAAGATGTCAAATGACAAATGCCACAATGCTAAATGTTAAAAATGAAAAGTGTCACAATGCTAAATGTCAAAAATGACAAATTTCACGATGGCAAATGTCAAAACTGACAAATGTCACAATGCTAAATGTCAAAAATGAAAAATGTCAAAAATAACAAATTTCAAGATAGCAAATGTCAAAGATGTCAAATGACAAATGTCACAATGCTAAATGTCAAAAATGACAAATTTCAAGATGGCAAATGTCAAAGATGTCAAATGACAAATGTCACAATGCTAAATGTCAAAAATGAAAAGTGTCACCATGAAAAATGTCAAAATCGACAAATTTCAAGATGGCAAATGTCAAAGATGTCAAATGACAAATGTCACAATGCTAAATGTCAAAAATGAAAAGTGTCACCATGAAAAATGTCAAAAATGACAAATTTCAAGATGGCAAATGTCAAAGATGTCAAATGACAAATGTCACAATGCTAAATGTCAAAAATGAAAAGTGTCAAAAATGACAAATTTCAAGATGGCAAATGTCTAAGATGTCAAATGACAAATGTCACAATGCTAAATGTCAAAAATGAAAAGTGTCACCATGAAAAATGTCAAAAATGACAAATTTCAAGATGGCAAATGTCAAAACTGACAAATGTCACAATGCTAAATGTCAAAAATGAAAAGTGTCACCATGAAAAATGTCAAAAATGACAAATTTCAAGATGGCAAATGTCAAAGATGTCAAATGACAAATATCACAATGCTAAATGTCAAAAATGAAAAGTGTCAAAAATGACAAATTTCAAGATGGCAAATGTCTAAGATGTCAAATGACAAATGTCACAATGCTAAATGTCAAAAATGAAAAGTGTCACCATGAAAAGTGTCACTATGAAAAATGTCAAAAATAACAAATTTCAAGATGGCAAATGTCAAAGATGTCAAATGACAAATGTCACAATGCTAAATGTCAAAAATGAAAAGTGTCACCATGAAAAATGTCAAAAATGACAAATTTCACGATGGCAAATGTCAAAGATGTCAAATGACAAATATCACAATGCTAAATGTCAAAAATGACAAATTTCAAGATGGCAAATGTCAAAGATGTCAAATGACAAATGTCACAATGCTAAATGTCAAAAATAAAAAGTGTCACCATGAAAAATGTCAAAAATGACAAATTTCAAGATGACAAATGTCAAAGATGTCAAATGACAAATGTCACAATGCTAAATGTCAAAAATGACAAATTTTAAGATAGCAAATGTCAAAACTGACAAATGTCACAATGCTAAATGTCAAAAATGAAAAGTGTCACCATGAAAAATGTCAAAAATAACAAATTTCAAGATGGCAAATGTCAAAGATGTCAAATGACAAATGTCACAATGCTAAATGTCAAAAATGGCAAATTTCAAGATGGCAAATGTCAAAACTGACAAATGTCACAATGCTAAATGTCAAAAATGAAAAGTGTCACCATGAAAAATGTCAAAAATGACAAATTTCAAGATGGCAAATGTCAAAGATGTCAAATGACAAATGTCACAATGCTAAATGTCAAAAATGATAAGTGTCACCATGAAAAATGTCAAAAATAACAAATTTCAAGATGGCAAATGTCAAAGATGTCAAATGACAAATGTCACAATGCTAAATGTCAAAAATGAAAAGTGTCACTATGAAAAATGTCAAAAATGACAAATTTCAAGATGGCAAAGGTCAAATGTCACAATGCTAAATGTCAAAAATGAAAAGTGTCACCATGAAAAATGTCAAAAATGACAAATTTCAAGATGGCAAATGTCAAAGATGTCAAATGACAAATGTCACAATGCTAAATGTCAAAAATGAAAAGTGTCACCATGAAAAATGTCAAAAATGACAAGTTTCAAGATGGCAAATGTCAAAGATGTCAAATGACAAATGTCACAATGCTAAATGTCAAAAATGAAAAGTGTCACCATGAAAAATGTTAAAAATGACAAATTTCAAGATGGCAAATGTCAAAACTGACAAATGTCACAATGCTAAATGTCAAAAATGATAAGTGTCACCATGAAAAATGTCAAAAATGAAAAATTTCAAGATGGCAAATGTCAAAGATGTCAAATGACAAATGTCACAATGCTAAATGTCAAAATGAAAAGTGTCAAAAATGACAAATTTCAAGATGGCAAATGTCTAAGATGTCAAATGACAAATGTCACAATGCTAAATGTCAAAAATGTAAAGTGTCACCGTGAAAAATGTCAAAAATGACAAATTTCAAGATGGCAAATGTCAAAGATGTCAAATGACAAATGTCACAATGCTAAATGTCAAAAATGAAAAGTGTCACCATGAAAAATGTCAAAAATAACAAATTTCAAGATGGCAAATGTCAAAGATGTCAAATGACAAATGTCACAATGCTAAATGTCAAAAATGAAAAGCGTCCCCATGAAAAATGTCAATAATGACAAATTTCAAGATGGCAAATGTCAAAGATGTCAAATGACAAATGTCACAATGCTAAATGTCAAAAATGAAAAGTGTCACCATGAAAAATGACAAATTTTAAGATGGCAAATGTCAAAGATGTCGAATATGACAAATGTCACAATGCTAAATGTCAAAAATGAAAAGTGTCACCATGAAAAATGTCAAAAATGACAAATTTCAAGATGGCAAATGTCAAAGATGTCAAATGACAAATGTCACAATGCTAAATGTCACAAATGAAAAGTGTCACCATGAAAAATGTCAAAAATGACAAATTTCAAGATGGCAAATATCAAAGATGTCAAATGACAAATGTCACAATGCTAAATGTCAAAAATGACAAATTTCAAGATAGCAAATGTCAAAAATGTCAAATGACAAATGTCACAATGCTAAATGTCAAAAATGAAAAGTGTCACCATAAAAAATGTCAAAAATGACAAATTTCAAGATGGCAAATGTCAAAGATGTCAAATGACAAATGTCACAATGCTAAATGTCAAAAATAAAAAGTGTCACCATGAAAAATGTCAAAAATAACAAATTTCAAGATGGCAAATGTCAAAGATGTCAAATGACAAATGTCACAATGCTAAATGTCAAAAATGAAAAGTGTCACTGTGAAAAATGTCAAAAATAACAAATTTCAAGATGGCAAATGTCAAAGGTGTCAAATGAAAAATGTCACAATGCTAAATGTCAAAAATGAAAAGTGTCACCATGAAAAATGTCAAAAATAACAAATTTCAAGATGGCAAATGTCAAAGATGTCAAATGACAAATGTCACAATGCTAAATGTCAAAAATGAAAAGTGTCACCATGAAAAATGTCAAAAATGACAAATTTCAAGATGGCAAATGTCAAAGATGTCAAATGACAAATGTCACAATGCTAAATGTCAAAAATGAAAAGTGTCACCATGAAAAATGTCAAAAATAACAAATTTCAAGATGGCAAATGTCAAAGATGTCAAATGACAAATGTCACAATGCTAAATGTCAAAAATGAAAAGTGTCACCATGAAAAATGTCAAAAATGACAAGTTTCAAGATGGCAAATGTCAAAGATGTCAAATGACAAATGTCACAATGCTAAATGTCAAAAATGACAAATTTCAAGATGGCAAATGTCTCAGATGTCAAATGACAAATGTCACAATGCTAAATGTCAAAAATGAAAAGTGTCACCATGAAAAATGTCAAAAATGACAAATTTCAAGATGGCAAATGTCCAAGATGTCAAATGACAAATGTCACAATGCTAAATGTCAAAAATGAAAAGTGTCACCATGAAAAATGTCAAAAATGACAAATTTTAAGATGGCAAATGTCAAAGATGTCAAATGACAAATGTCACAATGCTAAATGTCAAAAATGAAAAGTGTCAAAAATGACAAATTTCAAGATGGCAAATGTCTAAGATGTCAAATGACAAATGTCACAATGCTAAATGTCAAAAATGAAAAGTGTTACCATGAAAAATGTCAAAAATGACAAATTTCAAGATGGCAAATGTCAAAGATGTCAAATGACAAATGTCACAATGCTAAATGTCAAAAATGAAAAGTGTCCCCATGAAAAATGTCAATAATGACAAATTTCAAGATGGCAAATGTCAAAGATGTCAAATGACAATGTCACAATGCTAAATGTCAAAAATAAAAAGTGTCACCATGAAAAATGTCAAAAATGACAAATTTCAAGATGGCAAATGTCAAAGATGTCGAATATGACAAATGTCACAATGCTAAATGTCAAAAATGAAAATTGTCACCATGAAAAATGTCAAAAATGACAAATTTCAAGATGGCAAATGTCAAAGATGTCAAATGACAAATGTCACAATGCTAAATGTCAAAAATGAAAAGTGTCACCATGAAAAATGTCAAAAATGACAAATTTCAAGATGGCAAATGTCAAATGTCACAATGCTAAATGTCAAAAATGAAAAGTGTCACCATGAAAAATGTCAAAAATGACAAATTTCAAGATGGCAAATGTCAAAGATATCAAATGACAAATGTCACAATGCTAAATGTCAAAAATGAAAGTGTCACCATGAAAAATGTCAAAAATGACAAGTTTCAAGATGGCAAATGTCAAAGATGTCAAATGACAAATGTCACAATGCTAAATGTCAAAAATGAAAAGTGTCACCATGAAAAATGTCAAAAATGACAAATTTCAAGATGGCAAATGTCAAAACTGACAAATTTCACAATGCTAAATGTCAAAAATGATAAGTGTCACCATGAAAAATGTCAAAAAGGACAAATTTCAAGATAACAAATGTCAAAGATGTCAAATGACAAATGACACAATGCTAAATGTCAAAAATGAAAAGTGTCAAAAATGACAAATTTCAAGATGGAAAATGTCAAAGATGTCAAATGACAAATGTCACAATGCTAAATGTCAAAAATGAAAAGTGTCACCATGAAAAATGTCAAAAATGACAAATTTCAAGATGGCAAATGTCAAAACTGACAAATGTCACAATGCTAAATGTCAAAAATGAAAAGTGTCACCATGAAAAATGTCAAAAATAACAAATTTCAAGATGGCAAATGTCAAAGATGTCAAATGACAAATGTCACAATGCTAAATGTCAAAAATGACAAATTTCAAGATGGCAAATGTCAAAGATGTCAAATGACAAATGTCACAATGCTAAATGTCAAAAATGAAAAGTGTCACCATGAAAAATGTCAAAAATGACAAATTTTAAGATGGCAAATGTCAAAGATGTCAAATGACAAATGTCACAATGCTAAATGTCAAAAATGAAAAGTGTCACCTTGAACAATGTCAAAAATGACAAATTTCAAGATGGCAAATGTCAAAACTGACAAATGTCACAATGCTAAATGTCAAAAATGATAAGTGTCACCATGAAAAATGTCAAAAATAACAAATTTCAAGATGGCAAATGTCAAAGATGTCAAATGACAAATGTCACAATGCTAAATGTCAAAAATGACAAATTTCAAGATGGCAAATGTCTAAGATGTCAAATGACAAATGTCACAATGCTAAATGTCAAAAATGAAAAGTGTCACCATAAATAATGTCAAAAATGACAAATTTCAAGATGGAAAATGTCCAAGATGTCAAATGACAAATGTCACAATGCTAAATGTCAAAAATGAAAAGTGTCACCATGAAAAATGTCAAAAATGACAAATTTAAAGATGGCAAATATCAAAGATGTCAAATGACAAATGTCACAATGCTAAATGTCAAAAATGAAAAGTGTCAAAAATGACAAATTTCAAGATGGCAAATGTCTAAGATGTCAAATGACAAATGTCACAATGCTAAATGTCAAAAATGAAAAGTGTTACCGTGAAAAATGTCAAAAATGACAAATTTCAAGATGGCAAATGTCAAAGATGTCAAATGACAAATGTCACAATGCTAAATGTCAAAAATGAAAAGTGTCACCATGAAAAATGTCAAAAATGACAAATTTCAAGATGGCAAATGTCAAAGATGTCAAATGACAAATGTCACAATGCTAAATGTCAAAAATGAAAAGTGTCCCCATGAAAAATGTCAATAATGACAAATTTCAAGATGGAAAATGTCAAAGATGTCAAATGACAAATGTCACAATGCTAAATGTCAAAAATGAAAAGTGTCACCATGAAAAATGTCAAAAATGACAAATTTCAAGATGGCAAATGTCAAAGATGTCGAATATGACAAATGTCACAATGCTAAATGTCAAAAATAAAAAGTGTCACCATGAAAAATGTCAAAAATGACAAATTTCAAGATGACAAATGTCAAAGATGTCAAATGACAAATGTCACAATGCTAAATGTCAAAAATGAAAAGTGTCACCATGAAAAATGTCAAAAATGACAAATTTCAAGATGGCAAATATCAAAGATGTCAAATGACAAATGTCACAATGCTAAATGTCAAAAATGACAAATTTCAAGATGGCAAATGTCAAAGATGTCAAATGACAAATGTCACAATGCTAAATGTCAAAAATGAAAAGTGTCACCATGAAAAATGTCAAAAATGACAAATTTCAAGATGGCAAATGTCAAAGATGTCAAATGACAAATGTCACAATGCTAAATGTCAAAAATGAAAAGTGTCACCATGAAAAATGTCAAAAATGACAAATTTCAAGATGGCAAATGTCAAAGATGTCAAATGACAAATGTCACAATGCTAAATGTCAAAAATGAAAAGTGTCACCATGAAAAATGTCAAAAATGACAAATTTCAAGATGGCAAATGTCAAAGATGTCGAATATGACAAATGTCACAATGCTAAATCAAAAATGAAAAAATGAAAAGTGTCACCATGAAAAATGTCAAAAATGACAAATTTCAAGATGGCAAATGTCAAAGATGTCAAATGACAAATGTCACAATGCTAAATGTCAAAAATGAAAAGTGTCACCATGAAAAATGTCAAAAATGACAAATTTCAAGATGGCAAATGTCAAAACTGACAAATGTCACAATGCTAAATGTCAAAAATAATAAGTGTCACCATGAAAAATGTCAAAAATGACAAATTTCAAGATGGCAAATGTCCAAGGTGTCAAATGACAAATGTCACAATGCTAAATGTCAAATATGAAAAGTGTCACCATGAAAAATATCAAAAATGACAAATTTCAAGAAGGCAAATGTCAAAGATGTCAAATGACAAATGCCACAATGCTAAATGTCAAAAATGAAAAGTGTCACAATGCTAAATGTCAAAAATGACAAATTTCACGATGGCAAATGTCAAAACTGACAAATGTCACAATGCTAAATGTCAAAAATGAAAAATGTCAAAAATAACAAATTTCAAGATAGCAAATGTCAAAGATGTCAAATGACAAATGTCACAATGCTAAATGTCAAAAATGACAAATTTCAAGATGGCAAATGTCAAAGATGTCAAATGACAAATGTCACAATGCTAAATGTCAAAAATGAAAAGTGTCACCATGAAAAATGTCAAAATCGACAAATTTCAAGATGGCAAATGTCAAAGATGTCAAATGACAAATGTCACAATGCTAAATGTCAAAAATGAAAAGTGTCACCATGAAAAATGTCAAAAATGACAAATTTCAAGATGGCAAATGTCAAAGATGTCAAATGACAAATGTCACAATGCTAAATGTCAAAAATGAAAAGTGTCACCATGAAAAATGTCAAAAATGACATGTTTCAAGATGGCAAATGTCAAAGATGTCAAATGACAAATGTCACAATGCTAAATGTCAAAAATGAAAAGTGTCACCATGAAAAATGTCAAAAATGACAAATTTTAAGATGGCAAATGTCAAAACTGACAAATGTCACAATGCTAAATGTCAAAAATGATAAGTGTCACCATGAAAAATGTCAAAAATGACAAATTTCAAGATGGCAAATGTCCAAGATGTCAAATGACAAATGTCACAATGCTAAATGTCAAAAATGAAAAGTGTCACCATGAAAAATGTCAAAAATGACAAATTTCAAGATGGCAAATGTCAAAGATGTCAAATGACAAATGTCACAATGCTAAATGTCAAAAATGAAAAGTGTCAAAAATGACAAATTTCAAGATGGAAAATGTCAAAGATGTCAAATGACAAATGACACAATGCTAAATGTCAAAAATGAAAAGTGTCACCATAAAAAATGTCAAAAATGACAAATTTCAAGATGGCAAATGTCAAAACTGACAAATGTCACAATGCTAAATGTCAAAAATGAAAAGTGTCACTATGAAAAATGTCAAAAATGACAAATTTCAAGATGGCAAATGTCAAAGATGTCAAATGACAAATGTCACAATGCTAAATGTCAAAAATGAAAAGTGTCACCATGAAAAATGTCAAAAATGACATGTTTCAAGATGGCAAATGTCAAAGATGTCAAATGACAAATGTCACAATGCTAAATGTCAAAAATGAAAAGTGTCACCATGAAAAATGTCAAAAATGACAAATTTTAAGATGGCAAATGTCAAAACTGACAAATGTCACAATGCTAAATGTCAAAAATGATAAGTGTCACCATGAAAAATGTCAAAAATGACAAATTTCAAGATGGCAAATGTCCAAGATGTCAAATGACAAATGTCACAATGCTAAATGTCAAAAATGAAAAGTGTCACCATGAAAAATGTCAAAAATGACAAATTTCAAGATGGCAAATGTCAAAGATGTCAAATGACAAATGTCACAATGCTAAATGTCAAAAATGAAAAGTGTCAAAAATGACAAATTTCAAGATGGAAAATGTCAAAGATGTCAAATGACAAATGACACAATGCTAAATGTCAAAAATGAAAAGTGTCACCATAAAAAATGTCAAAAATGACAAATTTCAAGATGGCAAATGTCAAAACTGACAAATGTCACAATGCTAAATGTCAAAAATGAAAAGTGTCACTATGAAAAATGTCAAAAATAACAAATTTCAAGATGGCAAATGTCAAAGATGTCAAATGACAAATGTCACATTGCTTAATGTCAAAAATGACAAATTTCAAGATGGCAAATGTCAAAGATGTCAAATAACAAATGTCACCAGGCTAAATGTCAAAAATGAAAAGTGTCACAATGAACAATGTCAAAAATGACAAATTTCAAAATGGCAAATGTCAAAGATGTCAAATGACAAATGTCACAATGCTAAATGTCAAAAATGAAAAGTGTCACCATGAAAAATGTCAAAAATGACAAATTTCAAGATGGCAAATGTTAAAACTGACAAATGTCACAATGCTACATGTCAAAAATGATAAGTGTCACCATGAAAAATGTCAAAAATGACAAATTTCAAGATGGCAAATGTCCAAGATGTCAAATGACAAATGTCACAAAGCTAAATGTCAAATATGAAAAGTGTCACCATGAAAAATATCAAAAATGACAAATTTCAAGATGGAAAATGTCAAAGATGTCAAATGACAAATGTCACAATGCTAAATGTCACAAATGAAAAGTGTCAAAAATGACAAATTTCAAGATGGCAAATGTCTAAGATGTCAAATGACAAATGTCACAATGCTAAATGTCAAAAATGAAAAGTGTCACCATGAAAAATGTCAAAAATGACAAATTTCAAGATGGCAAATGTCAAAACTGACAAATGTCACAATGCTAAATGTCAAAAATGAAAAGTGTCACCATAAAAAATGCCAAAAATAACAAATTTCAAGATGGCAAATGTCAAAGATGTCAAATGACAAATGTCACAATGCTAAATGTCAAAAATGACAAATTTCAAGATGGCAAATGTCAAAGATGTCAAATGACAAATGTCACAATGCTAAATGTCAAAAATGAAAAGTGTCACCATGAAAAATGTCAAAAATGACAAATTTCAAGATGGCAAATGTCAAAGATGTCAAATGACAAATGTCACAATGCTAAATGTCAAAAATGAAAAGTGTCACCATGAACAATGTCAAAAATGACAAATTTCAAGATGGCAAATGTCAAAACTGACAAATGTCACAATGCTAAATGTCCAAAAATGAAAAGTGTCACCATGAAAAATGTCAAAAATAACAAATTTCAAGATTGCAAATGTCAAAGATGTCAAATGACAAATGTCACAATGCTAAATGTCAAAAATGACAAATTTCAAGATGGCAAATGTCTAAGATGTCAAATGACAAATGTCACAATGCTAAATGTCAAAAATGAAAAGTGTCACCATGAAAAATGTCAAAAATGACAAATTTCAAGATGGAAAATGTCCAAGATGTCAAATGACAAATGTCACAATGCTAAATGTCAAAAATGAAAAGTGTCACCATGAAAAATGTCAAAAATGACAAATTTAAAGATGGCAAATATCAAAGATGTCAAATGACAAATGTCACAATGCTAAATGTCAAAAATGAAAAGTGTCAAAAATGACAAATTTCAAGATGGCAAATGTCTAAGATGTCAAATGACAAATGTCACAATGCTAAATGTCAAAAATAAAAAATGTCACCGTGAAAAATGTCAAAAATGACAAATTTCAAGATGGCAAATGTCAAAGATGTCAAATGACAAATATCACAATGCTAAATGTCAAAAATGAAAAGTGTCACCATGAAAAATGTCAAAAATGACAAATTTCAAGATGGCAAATGTCAAAGATGTCAAATGACATATGTCACAATGCTAAATGTCAAAAATGAAAAGTGTCCCCATGAAAAATGTCAATAATGACAAATTTCAAGATGGCAAATGTCAAAGATGTCAAACGACAAATGTCACAATGATAAATGTCAAAAATGAAAAGTGTCACCATGAAAAATGTCAAAAATGACAAATTTCAAGATGGCAAATGTCAAAGATGTCGAATATGACAAATGTCACAATGCTAAATGTCAAAAATAAAAAGTGTCACCATGAAAAATGTCAAAAATGACAAATTTCAAGATGGCAAATGTCAAAGATGTCAAATGACAAATGTCACAATGCTAAATGTCAAAAATGAAAAGTGTCACCATGAAAAATGTCAAAAATGACAAATTTCAAGATGGCAAATATCAAAGATGTCAAATGACAAATGTCACAATGCTAAATGTCAAAAATGACAAATTTCAAGATGGCAAATGTCAAAGATGTCAAATGACAAATGTCACAATGCTAAATGTCAAAAATGAAAAGTGTCACCATGAAAAATGTCAAAAATGACAAATTTCAAGATGGCAAATGTCAAAGATGTCAAATGACAAATGTCACAATGCTAAATGTCAAAAATGAAAAGTGTCACCATGAAAAATGTCAAAAATGACAAATTTCAAGATGGCAAATGTCAAAGATGTCAAATGACAAATGTCACAATGCTAAATGTCAAAAATGAAAAGTGTCACCATGAAAAATGTCAAAAATGACAAGTTTCAAGATGGCAAATGTCAAAGATGTCAAATGACAAATGTCACAATGCTAAATGTCAAAAATGAAAAGTGTCACCATGAAAAATGTCAAAAATGACAAATTTCAAGATGGCAAATGTCAAAGATGTCAAATGACAAATATCACAATGCTAAATGTCAAAAATGAAAAGTGTCAAAAATGACAAATTTCAAGATGGCAAATGTCTAAGATGTCAAATGACAAATGTCACAATGCTAAATGTCAAAAATGAAAAGTGTCACCATGAAAAGTGTCACTATGAAAAATGTCAAAAATAACAAATTTCAAGATGGCAAATGTCAAAGATGTCAAATGACAAATGTCACAATGCTAAATGTCAAAAATGAAAAGTGTCACCATGAAAAATGTCAAAAATGACAAATTTCAAGATGGCAAATGTCAAAGATGTCAAATGACAAATATCACAATGCTAAATGTCAAAAATGACAAATTTCAAGATGGCAAATGTCAAAGATGTCAAATGACAAATGTCACAATGCTAAATGTCAAAAATAAAAAGTGTCACCATGAAAAATGTCAAAAATGACAAATTTCAAGATGACAAATGTCAAAGATGTCAAATGACAAATGTCACAATGCTAAATGTCAAAAATGACAAATTTTAAGATAGCAAATGTCAAAACTGACAAATGTCACAATGCTAAATGTCAAAAATGAAAAGTGTCACCATGAAAAATGTCAAAAATAACAAATTTCAAGATGGCAAATGTCAAAGATGTCAAATGACAAATGTCACAATGCTAAATGTCAAAAATGGCAAATTTCAAGATGGCAAATGTCAAACTGACTAATGTCACAATGCTAAATGTCAAAAATGAAAAGTGTCACCATGAAAAATGTCAAAAATGACAAATTTAAGATGGCAAATGTCAAAGATGTCAAATGACAAATGTCACAATGCTAAATGTCAAAAATGATAAGTGTCACCATGAAAAATGTCAAAAATGACAAATTTCAAGATGGCAAATGTCAAAGATGTCAAATGACAAATGTCACAATGCTAAATGTCAAAAATGAAAAGTGTCACCATGAAAAATGTCAAAAATGACAAATTTCAAGATGGCAAATGTCAAATGTCACAATGCTAAATGTCAAAAATGAAAAGTGTCACCATGAAAAATGTCAAAAATGACAAATTTCAAGATGGCAAATGTCAAAGATGTCAAATGACAAATGTCACAATGCTAAATGTCAAAAATGAAAAGTGTCACCATGAAAAATGTCAAAAATGACAAGTTTCAAGATGGCAAATGTCAAAGATGTCAAATGACAAATGTCACAATGCTAAATGTCAAAAATGAAAAGTGTCACCATGAAAAATGTCAAAAATGACAAATTACAAGATGGCAAATGTCAAAGATGTCAAATGACAAATGTCACAATGCTAAATGTCAAAAATGAAAAGTGTCACCATGAAAAATCTCAAAAATGACAAATTTCAAGATGGCAAATGTCAAAGATGTCAAATGACAAATGTCACAATGCTAAATGTCAAAAATGAAAAGTGTCACCATGAAAAATGTCAAAAATGACAAATTTCAAGATGGCAAATGTCAAAGATGTCAAATGACAAATGCCACAATGCTAAATGTCAAAAATGAAAAGTGTCACAATGCTAAATGTCAAAAATGACAAATTTCACGATGGCAAATGTCAAAACTGACAAATGTCACAATGCTAAATGTCAAAAATGAAAAATGTCAAAAATAACAAATTTCAAGATAGCAAATGTCAAAGATGTCAAATGACAAATGTCACAATGCTAAATGTCAAAAATGACAAATTTCAAGATGGCAAATGTCAAAGATGTCAAATGACAAATGTCACAATGCTAAATGTCAAAAATGAAAAGTGTCACCATGAAAAATGTCAAAATCGACAAATTTCAAGATGGCAAATGTCAAAGATGTCAAATGACAAATGTCACAATGCTAAATGTCAAAAATGAAAAGTGTCACCATGAAAAATGTCAAAAATGACAAATTTCAAGATGGCAAATGTCAAAGATGTCAAATGACAAATGTCACAATGCTAAATGTCAAAAATGAAAAGTGTCAAAAATGACAAATTTCAAGATGGCAAATGTCTAAGATGTCAAATGACAAATGTCACAATGCTAAATGTCAAAAATGAAAAGTGTCACCATGAAAAATGTCAAAAATGACAAATTTCAAGATGGCAAATGTCAAAACTGACAAATGTCACAATGCTAAATGTCAAAAATGAAAAGTGTCACCATGAAAAATGTCAAAAATGACAAATTTCAAGATGGCAAATGTCAAAGATGTCAAATGACAAATATCACAATGCTAAATGTCAAAAATGAAAAGTGTCAAAAATGACAAATTTCAAGATGGCAAATGTCTAAGATGTCAAATGACAAATGTCACAATGCTAAATGTCAAAAATGAAAAGTGTCACCATGAAAAGTGTCACTATGAAAAATGTCAAAAATAACAAATTTCAAGATGGCAAATGTCAAAGATGTCAAATGACAAATGTCACAATGCTAAATGTCAAAAATGAAAAGTGTCACCATGAAAAATGTCAAAAATGACAAATTTCACGATGGCAAATGTCAAAGATGTCAAATGACAAATATCACAATGCTAAATGTCAAAAATGACAAATTTCAAGATGGCAAATGTCAAAGATGTCAAATGACAAATGTCACAATGCTAAATGTCAAAAATAAAAAGTGTCACCATGAAATATGTCAAAAATGACAAATTTCAAGATGACAAATGTCAAAGATGTCAAATGACAAATGTCACAATGCTAAATGTCAAAAATGACAAATTTTAAGATAGCAAATGTCAAAACTGACAAATGTCACAATGCTAAATGTCAAAAATGAAAAGTGTCACCATGAAAAATGTCAAAAATAACAAATTTCAAAGATGTCAAATGACAAATGTCACAATGCTAAATGTCAAAAATGGCAAATTTCAAGATGGCAAATGTCAAAACTGACAAATGTCACAATGCTAAATGTCAAAAATGAAAAGTGTCACCATGAAAAATGTCAAAAATGACAAATTTCAAGATGGCAAATGTCAAAGATGTCAAATGACAAATGTCACAATGCTAAATGTCAAAAATGATAAGTGTCACCATGAAAAATGTCAAAAATAACAAATTTCAAGATGGCAAATGTCAAAGATGTCAAATGACAAATGTCACAATGCTAAATGTCAAAAATGAAAAGTGTCACCATGAAAAATGTCAAAAATGACAAATTTCAAGATGGCAAAGGTCAAATGTCACAATGCTAAATGTCAAAAATGAAAAGTGTCACCATGAAAAATGTCAAAAATGACAAATTTCAAGATGGCAAATGTCAAAGATGTCAAATGACAAATGTCACAATGCTAAATGTCAAAAATGAAAAGTGTCACCATGAAAAATGTCAAAAATGACAAGTTTCAAGATGGCAAATGTCAAAGATGTCAAATGACAAATGTCACAATGCTAAATGTCAAAAATGAAAAGTGTCACCATGAAAAATGTTAAAAATGACAAATTTCAAGATGGCAAATGTCAAAACTGACAAATGTCACAATGCTAAATGTCAAAAATGATAAGTGTCACCATGAAAAATGTCAAAAATGAAAAATTTCAAGATGGCAAATGTCAAAGATGTCAAATGACAAATGTCACAATGCTAAATGTCAAAATGAAAAGTGTCAAAAATGACAAATTTCAAGATGGCAAATGTCTAAGATGTCAAATGACAAATGTCACAATGCTAAATGTCAAAAATGTAAAGTGTCACCGTGAAAAATGTCAAAAATGACAAATTTCAAGATGGCAAATGTCAAAGATGTCAAATGACAAACGTCACAATGCTAAATGTCAAAAATGAAAAGTGTCACCATGAAAAATGTCAAAAATAACAAATTTCAAGATGGCAAATGTCAAAGATGTCAAATGACAAATGTCACAATGCTAAATGTCAAAAATGAAAAGCGTCCCCATGAAAAATGTCAATAATGACAAATTTCAAGATGGCAAATGTCAAAGATGTCAAATGACAAATGTCACAATGCTAAATGTCAAAAATGAAAAGTGTCACCATGAAAAATGACAAATTTTAAGATGGCAAATGTCAAAGATGTCGAATATGACAAATGTCACAATGCTAAATGTCAAAAATGAAAAGTGTCACCATGAAAAATGTCAAAAATGACAAATTTCAAGATGGCAAATGTCAAAGATGTCAAATGACAAATGTCACAATGCTAAATGTCACAAATGAAAAGTGTCACCATGAAAAATGTCAAAAATGACAAATTTCAAGATGGCAAATATCAAAGATGTCAAATGACAAATGTCACAATGCTAAATGTCAAAAATGACAAATTTCAAGATAGCAAATGTCAAAAATGTCAAATGACAAATGTCACAATGCTAAATGTCAAAAATGAAAAGTGTCACCATAAAAAATGTCAAAAATGACAAATTTCAAGATGGCAAATGTCAAAGATGTCAAATGACAAATGTCACAATGCTAAATGTCAAAAATAAAAAGTGTCACCATGAAAAATGTCAAAAATAACAAATTTCAAGATGGCAAATGTCAAAGATGTCAAATGACAAATGTCACAATGCTAAATGTCAAAAATGAAAAGTGTCACCGTGAAAAATGTCAAAAATAACAAATTTCAAGATGGCAAATGTCAAAGGTGTCAAATGACAAATGTCACAATGCTAAATGTCAAAAATGAAAAGTGTCACCATGAAAAATGTCAAAAATAACAAATTTCAAGATGGCAAATGTCAAAGATGTCAAATGACAAATGTCACAATGCTAAATGTCAAAAATGAAAAGTGTCACCATGAAAAATGTCAAAAATGACAAATTTCAAGATGGCAAATGTCAAAGATGTCAAATGACAAATGTCACAATGCTAAATGTCAAAAATGAAAAGTGTCACCATGAAAAATGTCAAAAATAACAAATTTCAAGATGGCAAATGTCAAAGATGTCAAATGACAAATGTCACAATGCTAAATGTCAAAAATGAAAAGTGTCACCATGAAAAATGTCAAAAATGACAAGTTTCAAGATGGCAAATGTCAAAGATGTCAAATGACAAATGTCACAATGCTAAATGTCAAAAATGACAAATTTCAAGATGGCAAATGTCTCAGATGTCAAATGACAAATGTCACAATGCTAAATGTCAAAAATGAAAAGTGTCACCATGAAAAATGTCAAAAATGACAAATTTCAAGATGGCAAATGTCCAAGATGTCAAATGACAAATGTCACAATGCTAAATGTCAAAAATGAAAAGTGTCACCATGAAAAATGTCAAAAATGACAAATTTTAAGATGGCAAATGTCAAAGATGTCAAATGACAAATGTCACAATGCTAAATGTCAAAAATGAAAAGTGTCAAAAATGACAAATTTCAAGATGGCAAATGTCTAAGATGTCAAATGACAAATGTCACAATGCTAAATGTCAAAAATGAAAAGTGTTACCATGAAAAATGTCAAAAATGACAAATTTCAAGATGGCAAATGTCAAAGATGTCAAATGACAAATGTCACAATGCTAAATGTCAAAAATGAAAAGTGTCCCCATGAAAAATGTCAATAATGACAAATTTCAAGATGGCAAATGTCAAAGATGTCAAATGACAATGTCACAATGCTAAATGTCAAAAATGAAAAGTGTCACCATGAAAAATGTCAAAAATGACAAATTTCAAGATGGCAAATGTCAAAGATGTCGAATATGACAAATGTCACAATGCTAAATGTCAAAAATGAAAATTGTCACCATGAAAAATGTCAAAAATGACAAATTTCAAGATGGCAAATGTCAAAGATGTCAAATGACAAATGTCACAATGCTAAATGTCAAAAATGAAAAGTGTCACCATGAAAAATGTCAAAAATGACAAATTTCAAGATGGCAAATGTCAAATGTCACAATGCTAAATGTCAAAAATGAAAAGTGTCACCATGAAAAATGTCAAAAATGACAAATTTCAAGATGGCAAATGTCAAAGATATCAAATGACAAATGTCACAATGCTAAATGTCAAAAATGAAAGTGTCACCATAAAAAATGTCAAAAATGACAAGTTTCAAGATGGCAAATGTCAAAGATGTCAAATGACAAATGTCACAATGCTAAATGTCAAAAATGAAAAGTGTCACCATGAAAAATGTCAAAAATGACAAATTTCAAGATGGCAAATGTCAAAACTGACAAATTTCACAATGCTAAATGTCAAAAATGATAAGTGTCACCATGAAAAATGTCAAAAATGACAAATTTCAAGATAACAAATGTCAAAGATGTCAAATGACAAATGACACAATGCTAAATGTCAAAAATGAAAAGTGTCAAAAATGACAAATTTCAAGATGGAAAATGTCAAAGATGTCAAATGACAAATGTCACAATGCTAAATGTCAAAAATGAAAAGTGTCACCATGAAAAATGTCAAAAATGACAAATTTCAAGATGGCAAATGTCAAAACTGACAAATGTCACAATGCTAAATGTCAAAAATGAAAAGTGTCACCATGAAAAATGTCAAAAATAACAAATTTCAAGATGGCAACTGTCAAAGATGTCAAATGACAAATGTCACAATGCTTAATGTCAAAAATGACAAATTTCAAGATGGCAAATGTCAAAGATGTCAAATGACAAATGTCACAATGCTAAATGTCAAAAATGAAAAGTGTCACAATGAACAATGTCAACAATGACAAATTTCAAGATGGCAAATGTCAAAGATGTCAAATGACAAATGTCACAATGCTAAATGTCAAAAATGAAAAGTGTCACCATGAAAAATGTCAAAAATGACAAATTTCAAGATGGCAAATGTCAAAACTGACAAATGTCACAATGCTAAATGTCAAAAATGATAAGTGTCACCATGAAAAATGTCAAAAATGACAAATTTCAAGATGGCAAATGTCCAAGATGTTAAATGACAAATGTCACAATGCTAAATGTCAAATATGAAAAGTGTCACCATGAAAAATATCAAAAATTACAAATTTCAAGATGGCAAATGTCAAAGATGTCAAATGACAAATGTCACAATGCTAAATGTCACAAATGAAAAGTGTCAAAAATGACAAATTTCAAGATGGCAAATGTCTAAGATGTCAAATGACAAATGTCACAATGCTAAATGTCAAAAATGAAAAGTGTCACCATGAAAAATGTCAAAAATGACAAATTTCAAGATTACAAATGTCAAAACTGACAAATGTCACAATGCTAAATGTCAAAAATGAAACGTGTGACCATGAAAAATGTCAAAAATAACAAATTTCAAGATGGCAAATGTCAAAGATGTCAAATGACAAATGTCACAATGCTAAATGTCAAAAATGACAAATTTCAAGATGGCAAATGTCAAAGATGTCAAATGACAAATGTCACAATGCTAAATGTGAAAATGAAAAGTGTCAAAAATGACAAATTTCAAGATGGCAAATGTCTAAGATGTCAAATGACAAATGTCACAATGCTAAATGTCAAAAATGAAAAGTGTCACCATGAAATATGTCAAAAATGACAAATTTCAAGATGGCAAATGTCAAAACTGACAAATGTCACAATGCTAAATGTCAAAAATGAAAAGTGTCACCATGAAAAATGTCAAAAATGACAAATTTCAAGATGGCAAATGTCAAAGATGTCAAATGACAAATGTCACAATGCTAAATGTCAAAAATGAAAAGTGTCACCATGAAAAATGTCAAAAATGACAAATTTCAAGATGGCAAATGTCAAATGTCACAATGCTAAATGTCAAAAATGAAAAGTGTCACCATGAAAAATGTCAAAAATGACAAATTTTAAGATGGCAAATGTCAAAGATGTCAAATGACAAATGTCACCATGCTAAATATCAAAAATGACAAGTTTCAAGATGGCAAATGTCAAAGATGTCAAATGACAAATGTCACAATGCTAAATGTCAAAAATGAAAAGTGTCACCATGAAAAATGTCAAAAATGACAAATTTCAAGATGGCAAATGTCAAAACTGACAAATGTCACAATGCTAAATGTCAAAAATGATAAGTGTCACCATGAAAAATGTCAAAAATGACAAATTTCAAGATGGCAAATGTCCAAGATGTCAAATGACAAATGTCACAATGCTAAATGTCAAAAATGAAAAGTGTCACCATGAAAAATGTCAAAAATGACAAATTTCAAGATGGCAAATGTCAAAGATGTCAAATGACAAATGTCACAATGCTAAATGTCAAAAATGAAAAGTGTCAAAAATGACAAATTTCAAGATGGAAAATGTCAAAGATGTCAAATGACAAATGTCACAATGCTAAATGTCAAAAATGAAAAGTGTCACCATGAAAAATGGCAAAAATGACAAATTTCAAGATGGCAAATGTCAAAACTGACAAATGTCACAATGCTAAATGTCAAAAATGAAAAGTGTCACCATGAAAAATGTCAAAAATAACAAATTTCAAGATGGCAAATGTCAAAGATGTCAAATGACAAATGTAACAATGCTTAATGTCAAAAATTACAAATTTAAAGATGGCAAATGTCAAAGATGTCAAATGACAAATGTCACAATGCTAAATGTCAAAAATGAAAAGTGTCAAAAATGACAAATTTCAAGCAAATGTCTAAGATGTCAAATGACAAATGTCACAATGCTAAATGTCAAAAATGACAAATTTCAAGATGGCAAATGTCAAAGATGTCAAATGACAAATGTCACAATGCTAAATGTGAAAATGAAAAGTGTCAAAAATGACAAATTTCAAGATGGCAAATGTCTAAGATGTCAAATGACAAATGTCACAATGCTAAATGTCAAAAATGAAAAGTGTCACCATGAAATATGTCAAAAATGACAAATTTCAAGATGGCAAATGTCAAAACTGACAAATGTCACAATGCTAAATGTCAAAAATGAAAAGTGTCACCATGAAAAATGTCAAAAATGACAAATTTCAAGATGGCAAATGTCAAAGATGTCAAATGACAAATGTCACAATGCTAAATGTCAAAAATGAAAAGTGTCACCATGAAAAATGTCAAAAATGACAAATTTCAAGATGGCAAATGTCAAAACTGACAAATGTCACAATGCTAAATGTCAAAAATGATAAGTGTCACCATGAAAAATGTCAAAAATGACAAATTTCAAGATGGCAAATGTCCAAGATGTCAAATGACAAATGTCACAATGCTAAATGTCAAAAATGAAAAGTGTCACCATGAAAAATGTCAAAAATGACAAATTTCAAGATGGCAAATGTCAAAGATGTCAAATGACAAATGTCACAATGCTAAATGTCAAAAATGAAAAGTGTCAAAAATGACAAATTTCAAGATGGAAAATGTCAAAGATGTCAAATGACAAATGTCACAATGCTAAATGTCAAAAATGAAAAGTGTCACCATGAAAAATGGCAAAAATGACAAATTTCAAGATGGCAAATGTCAAAACTGACAAATGTCACAATGCTAAATGTCAAAAATGAAAAGTGTCACCATGAAAAATGTCAAAAATAACAAATTTCAAGATGGCAAATGTCAAAGATGTCAAATGACAAATGTAACAATGCTTAATGTCAAAAATTACAAATTTAAAGATGGCAAATGTCAAAGATGTCAAATGACAAATGTCACAATGCTAAATGTCAAAAATGAAAAGTGTCAAAAATGACAAATTTCAAGCAAAGGTCTAAGATGTCAAATGACAAATGTCACAATGCTAAATGTCAAAAATGACAAATTTCAAGATGGCAAATGTCAAAGATGTCAAATGACAAATGTCACAATGCTAAATGTGAAAATGAAAAGTGTCAAAAATGACAAATTTCAAGATGGCAAATGTCTAAGATGTCAAATGACAAATGTCACAATGCTAAATGTCAAAAATGAAAAGTGTCACCATGAAATATGTCAAAAATGACAAATTTCAAGATGGCAAATGTCAAAACTGACAAATGTCACAATGCTAAATGTCAAAAATGAAAAGTGTCACCATGAAAAATGTCAAAAATGACAAATTTCAAGATGGCAAATGTCAAAGATGTCAAATGACAAATGTCACAATGCTAAATGTCAAAAATGAAAAGTGTCACCATGAAAAATGTCAAAAATGACAAATTTCAAGATGGCAAATGTCAAATGTCACAATGCTAAATGTCAAAAATGAAAAGTGTCACCATGAAAAATGTCAAAAATGACAAATTTTAAGATGGCAAATGTCAAAGATGTCAAATGACAAATGTCACCATGCTAAATGTCAAAAATGACAAGTTTCAAGATGGCAAATGTCAAAGATGTCAAATGACAAATGTCACAATGCTAAATGTCAAAAATGAAAAGTGTCACCATGAAAAATGTCAAAAATGACAAATTTCAAGATGGCAAATGTCAAAACTGACAAATGTCACAATGCTAAATGTCAAAAATGATAAGTGTCACCATGAAAAATGTCAAAAATGACAAATTTCAAGATGGCAAATGTCCAAGATGTCAAATGACAAATGTCACAATGCTAAATGTCAAAAATGAAAAGTGTCACCATGAAAAATGTCAAAAATGACAAATTTCAAGATGGCAAATGTCAAAGATGTCAAATGACAAATGTCACAATGCTAAATGTCAAAAATGAAAAGTGTCAAAAATGACAAATTTCAAGATGGAAAATGTCAAAGATGTCAAATGACAAATGTCACAATGCTAAATGTCAAAAATGAAAAGTGTCACCATGAAAAATGGCAAAAATGACAAATTTCAAGATGGCAAATGTCAAAACTGACAAATGTCACAATGCTAAATGTCAAAAATGAAAAGTGTCACCATGAAAAATGTCAAAAATAACAAATTTCAAGATGGCAAATGTCAAAGATGTCAAATGACAAATGTAACAATGCTTAATGTCAAAAATTACAAATTTAAAGATGGCAAATGTCAAAGATGTCAAATGACAAATGTCACAATGCTAAATGTCAAAAATGAAAAGTGTCACAATGAACAATGTCAAAAATGACAAATTTCAAGATGGCAAATATCAAAGATGTCAAATGACAAATGTCACAATGCTAAATGTCAAAAATGACAAATTTCAAGATGGCAAATGTCAAAGATGTCAAATGACAAATGTCACAATGCTAAATGTCAAAAATGAAAAGTGTCACCATGAAAAATGTCAAAAATGACAAATTTCAAGATGGCAAATGTCAAAGATGTCAAATGACAAATGTCACAATGCTAAATGTCAAAAATGAAAAGTGTCACCATGAAAAATGTCAAAAATGACAAATTTCAAGATGGCAAATGTCAAAGATGTCAAATGACAAATGTCACAATGCTAAATGTCAAAAATGAAAAGTGTCACCATGAAAAATGTCAAAAATGACAAATTTCAAGATGGCAAATGTCAAAGATGTCGAATATGACAAATGTCACAATGCTAAATCAAAAATGAAAAAATGAAAAGTGTCACCATGAAAAATGTCAAAAATGACAAATTTCAAGATGGCAAATGTCAAAGATGTCAAATGACAAATGTCACAATGCTAAATGTCAAAAATGAAAAGTGTCACCATGAAAAATGTCAAAAATGACAAATTTCAAGATGGCAAATGTCAAAACTGACAAATGTCACAATGCTAAATGTCAAAAATAATAAGTGTCACCATGAAAAATGTCAAAAATGACAAATTTCAAGATGGCAAATGTCCAAGGTGTCAAATGACAAATGTCACAATGCTAAATGTCAAATATGAAAAGTGTCACCATGAAAAATATCAAAAATGACAAATTTCAAGAAGGCAAATGTCAAAGATGTCAAATGACAAATGCCACAATGCTAAATGTCAAAAATGAAAAGTGTCACAATGCTAAATGTCAAAAATGACAAATTTCACGATGGCAAATGTCAAAACTGACAAATGTCACAATGCTAAATGTCAAAAATGAAAAATGTCAAAAATAACAAATTTCAAGATAGCAAATGTCAAAGATGTCAAATGACAAATGTCACAATGCTAAATGTCAAAAATGACAAATTTCAAGATGGCAAATGTCAAAGATGTCAAATGACAAATGTCACAATGCTAAATGTCAAAAATGAAAAGTGTCACCATGAAAAATGTCAAAATCGACAAATTTCAAGATGGCAAATGTCAAAGATGTCAAATGACAAATGTCACAATGCTAAATGTCAAAAATGAAAAGTGTCACCATGAAAAATGTCAAAAATGACAAATTTCAAGATGGCAAATGTCAAAGATGTCAAATGACAAATGTCACAATGCTAAATGTCAAAAATGAAAAGTGTCACCATGAAAAATGTCAAAAATGACATGTTTCAAGATGGCAAATGTCAAAGATGTCAAATGACAAATGTCACAATGCTAAATGTCAAAAATGAAAAGTGTCACCATGAAAAATGTCAAAAATGACAAATTTTAAGATGGCAAATGTCAAAACTGACAAATGTCACAATGCTAAATGTCAAAAATGATAAGTGTCACCATGAAAAATGTCAAAAATGACAAATTTCAAGATGGCAAATGTCCAAGATGTCAAATGACAAATGTCACAATGCTAAATGTCAAAAATGAAAAGTGTCACCATGAAAAATGTCAAAAATGACAAATTTCAAGATGGCAAATGTCAAAGATGTCAAATGACAAATGTCACAATGCTAAATGTCAAAAATGAAAAGTGTCAAAAATGACAAATTTCAAGATGGAAAATGTCAAAGATGTCAAATGACAAATGACACAATGCTAAATGTCAAAAATGAAAAGTGTCACCATAAAAAATGTCAAAAATGACAAATTTCAAGATGGCAAATGTCAAAACTGACAAATGTCACAATGCTAAATGTCAAAAATGAAAAGTGTCACTATGAAAAATGTCAAAAATGACAAATTTCAAGATGGCAAATGTCAAAGATGTCAAATGACAAATGTCACAATGCTAAATGTCAAAAATGAAAAGTGTCACCATGAAAAATGTCAAAAATGACATGTTTCAAGATGGCAAATGTCAAAGATGTCAAATGACAAATGTCACAATGCTAAATGTCAAAAATGAAAAGTGTCACCATGAAAAATGTCAAAAATGACAAATTTTAAGATGGCAAATGTCAAAACTGACAAATGTCACAATGCTAAATGTCAAAAATGATAAGTGTCACCATGAAAAATGTCAAAAATGACAAATTTCAAGATGGCAAATGTCCAAGATGTCAAATGACAAATGTCACAATGCTAAATGTCAAAAATGAAAAGTGTCACCATGAAAAATGTCAAAAATGACAAATTTCAAGATGGCAAATGTCAAAGATGTCAAATGACAAATGTCACAATGCTAAATGTCAAAAATGAAAAGTGTCAAAAATGACAAATTTCAAGATGGAAAATGTCAAAGATGTCAAATGACAAATGACACAATGCTAAATGTCAAAAATGAAAAGTGTCACCATAAAAAATGTCAAAAATGACAAATTTCAAGATGGCAAATGTCAAAACTGACAAATGTCACAATGCTAAATGTCAAAAATGAAAAGTGTCACTATGAAAAATGTCAAAAATAACAAATTTCAAGATGGCAAATGTCAAAGATGTCAAATGACAAATGTCACATTGCTTAATGTCAAAAATGACAAATTTCAAGATGGCAAATGTCAAAGATGTCAAATAACAAATGTCACCAGGCTAAATGTCAAAAATGAAAAGTGTCACAATGAACAATGTCAAAAATGACAAATTTCAAAATGGCAAATGTCAAAGATGTCAAATGACAAATGTCACAATGCTAAATGTCAAAAATGAAAAGTGTCACCATGAAAAATGTCAAAAATGACAAATTTCAAGATGGCAAATGTTAAAACTGACAAATGTCACAATGCTACATGTCAAAAATGATAAGTGTCACCATGAAAAATGTCAAAAATGACAAATTTCAAGATGGCAAATGTCCAAGATGTCAAATGACAAATGTCACAAAGCTAAATGTCAAATATGAAAAGTGTCACCATAAAAAATATCAAAAATGACAAATTTCAAGATGGAAAATGTCAAAGATGTCAAATGACAAATGTCACAATGCTAAATGTCACAAATGAAAAGTGTCAAAAATGACAAATTTCAAGATGGCAAATGTCTAAGATGTCAAATGACAAATGTCACAATGCTAAATGTCAAAAATGAAAAGTGTCACCATGAAAAATGTCAAAAATGACAAATTTCAAGATGGCAAATGTCAAAACTGACAAATGTCACAATGCTAAATGTCAAAAATGAAAAGTGTCACCATAAAAAATGCCAAAAATAACAAATTTCAAGATGGCAAATGTCAAAGATGTCAAATGACAAATGTCACAATGCTAAATGTCAAAAATGACAAATTTCAAGATGGCAAATGTCAAAGATGTCAAATGACAAATGTCACAATGCTAAATGTCAAAAATGAAAAGTGTCACCATGAAAAATGTCAAAAATGACAAATTTCAAGATGGCAAATGTCAAAGATGTCAAATGACAAATGTCACAATGCTAAATGTCAAAAATGAAAAGTGTCACCATGAACAATGTCAAAAATGACAAATTTCAAGATGGCAAATGTCAAAACTGACAAATGTCACAATGCTAAATGTCCAAAAATGAAAAGTGTCACCATGAAAAATGTCAAAAATAACAAATTTCAAGATTGCAAATGTCAAAGATGTCAAATGACAAATGTCACAATGCTAAATGTCAAAAATGACAAATTTCAAGATGGCAAATGTCTAAGATGTCAAATGACAAATGTCACAATGCTAAATGTCAAAAATGAAAAGTGTCACCATGAAAAATGTCAAAAATGACAAATTTCAAGATGGAAAATGTCCAAGATGTCAAATGACAAATGTCACAATGCTAAATGTCAAAAATGAAAAGTGTCACCATGAAAAATGTCAAAAATGACAAATTTAAAGATGGCAAATATCAAAGATGTCAAATGACAAATGTCACAATGCTAAATGTCAAAAATGAAAAGTGTCAAAAATGACAAATTTCAAGATGGCAAATGTCTAAGATGTCAAATGACAAATGTCACAATGCTAAATGTCAAAAATAAAAAATGTCACCGTGAAAAATGTCAAAAATGACAAATTTCAAGATGGCAAATGTCAAAGATGTCAAATGACAAATATCACAATGCTAAATGTCAAAAATGAAAAGTGTCACCATGAAAAATGTCAAAAATGACAAATTTCAAGATGGCAAATGTCAAAGATGTCAAATGACATATGTCACAATGCTAAATGTCAAAAATGAAAAGTGTCCCCATGAAAAATGTCAATAATGACAAATTTCAAGATGGCAAATGTCAAAGATGTCAAACGACAAATGTCACAATGATAAATGTCAAAAATGAAAAGTGTCACCATGAAAAATGTCAAAAATGACAAATTTCAAGATGGCAAATGTCAAAGATGTCGAATATGACAAATGTCACAATGCTAAATGTCAAAAATAAAAAGTGTCACCATGAAAAATGTCAAAAATGACAAATTTCAAGATGGCAAATGTCAAAGATGTCAAATGACAAATGTCACAATGCTAAATGTCAAAAATGAAAAGTGTCACCATGAAAAATGTCAAAAATGACAAATTTCAAGATGGCAAATATCAAAGATGTCAAATGACAAATGTCACAATGCTAAATGTCAAAAATGACAAATTTCAAGATGGCAAATGTCAAAGATGTCAAATGACAAATGTCACAATGCTAAATGTCAAAAATGAAAAGTGTCACCATGAAAAATGTCAAAAATGACAAATTTCAAGATGGCAAATGTCAAAGATGTCAAATGACAAATGTCACAATGCTAAATGTCAAAAATGAAAAGTGTCACCATGAAAAATGTCAAAAATGACAAATTTCAAGATGGCAAATGTCAAAGATGTCAAATGACAAATGTCACAATGCTAAATGTCAAAAATGAAAAGTGTCACCATGAAAAATGTCAAAAATGACAAGTTTCAAGATGGCAAATGTCAAAGATGTCAAATGACAAATGTCACAATGCTAAATGTCAAAAATGAAAAGTGTCACCATGAAAAATGTCAAAAATGACAAATTTCAAGATGGCAAATGTCAAAGATGTCAAATGACAAATATCACAATGCTAAATGTCAAAAATGAAAAGTGTCAAAAATGACAAATTTCAAGATGGCAAATGTCTAAGATGTCAAATGACAAATGTCACAATGCTAAATGTCAAAAATGAAAAGTGTCACCATGAAAAGTGTCACTATGAAAAATGTCAAAAATAACAAATTTCAAGATGGCAAATGTCAAAGATGTCAAATGACAAATGTCACAATGCTAAATGTCAAAAATGAAAAGTGTCACCATGAAAAATGTCAAAAATGACAAATTTCAAGATGGCAAATGTCAAAGATGTCAAATGACAAATATCACAATGCTAAATGTCAAAAATGACAAATTTCAAGATGGCAAATGTCAAAGATGTCAAATGACAAATGTCACAATGCTAAATGTCAAAAATAAAAAGTGTCACCATGAAAAATGTCAAAAATGACAAATTTCAAGATGACAAATGTCAAAGATGTCAAATGACAAATGTCACAATGCTAAATGTCAAAAATGACAAATTTTAAGATAGCAAATGTCAAAACTGACAAATGTCACAATGCTAAATGTCAAAAATGAAAAGTGTCACCATGAAAAATGTCAAAAATAACAAATTTCAAGATGGCAAATGTCAAAGATGTCAAATGACAAATGTCACAATGCTAAATGTCAAAAATGGCAAATTTCAAGATGGCAAATGTCAAACTGACTAATGTCACAATGCTAAATGTCAAAAATGAAAAGTGTCACCATGAAAAATGTCAAAAATGACAAATTTAAGATGGCAAATGTCAAAGATGTCAAATGACAAATGTCACAATGCTAAATGTCAAAAATGATAAGTGTCACCATGAAAAATGTCAAAAATGACAAATTTCAAGATGGCAAATGTCAAAGATGTCAAATGACAAATGTCACAATGCTAAATGTCAAAAATGAAAAGTGTCACCATGAAAAATGTCAAAAATGACAAATTTCAAGATGGCAAATGTCAAATGTCACAATGCTAAATGTCAAAAATGAAAAGTGTCACCATGAAAAATGTCAAAAATGACAAATTTCAAGATGGCAAATGTCAAAGATGTCAAATGACAAATGTCACAATGCTAAATGTCAAAAATGAAAAGTGTCACCATGAAAAATGTCAAAAATGACAAGTTTCAAGATGGCAAATGTCAAAGATGTCAAATGACAAATGTCACAATGCTAAATGTCAAAAATGAAAAGTGTCACCATGAAAAATGTCAAAAATGACAAATTACAAGATGGCAAATGTCAAAGATGTCAAATGACAAATGTCACAATGCTAAATGTCAAAAATGAAAAGTGTCACCATGAAAAATCTCAAAAATGACAAATTTCAAGATGGCAAATGTCAAAGATGTCAAATGACAAATGTCACAATGCTAAATGTCAAAAATGAAAAGTGTCACCATGAAAAATGTCAAAAATGACAAATTTCAAGATGGCAAATGTCAAAGATGTCAAATGACAAATGCCACAATGCTAAATGTCAAAAATGAAAAGTGTCACAATGCTAAATGTCAAAAATGACAAATTTCACGATGGCAAATGTCAAAACTGACAAATGTCACAATGCTAAATGTCAAAAATGAAAAATGTCAAAAATAACAAATTTCAAGATAGCAAATGTCAAAGATGTCAAATGACAAATGTCACAATGCTAAATGTCAAAAATGACAAATTTCAAGATGGCAAATGTCAAAGATGTCAAATGACAAATGTCACAATGCTAAATGTCAAAAATGAAAAGTGTCACCATGAAAAATGTCAAAATCGACAAATTTCAAGATGGCAAATGTCAAAGATGTCAAATGACAAATGTCACAATGCTAAATGTCAAAAATGAAAAGTGTCACCATGAAAAATGTCAAAAATGACAAATTTCAAGATGGCAAATGTCAAAGATGTCAAATGACAAATGTCACAATGCTAAATGTCAAAAATGAAAAGTGTCAAAAATGACAAATTTCAAGATGGCAAATGTCTAAGATGTCAAATGACAAATGTCACAATGCTAAATGTCAAAAATGAAAAGTGTCACCATGAAAAATGTCAAAAATGACAAATTTCAAGATGGCAAATGTCAAAACTGACAAATGTCACAATGCTAAATGTCAAAAATGAAAAGTGTCACCATGAAAAATGTCAAAAATGACAAATTTCAAGATGGCAAATGTCAAAGATGTCAAATGACAAATATCACAATGCTAAATGTCAAAAATGAAAAGTGTCAAAAATGACAAATTTCAAGATGGCAAATGTCTAAGATGTCAAATGACAAATGTCACAATGCTAAATGTCAAAAATGAAAAGTGTCACCATGAAAAGTGTCACTATGAAAAATGTCAAAAATAACAAATTTCAAGATGGCAAATGTCAAAGATGTCAAATGACAAATGTCACAATGCTAAATGTCAAAAATGAAAAGTGTCACCATGAAAAATGTCAAAAATGACAAATTTCACGATGGCAAATGTCAAAGATGTCAAATGACAAATATCACAATGCTAAATGTCAAAAATGACAAATTTCAAGATGGCAAATGTCAAAGATGTCAAATGACAAATGTCACAATGCTAAATGTCAAAAATAAAAAGTGTCACCATGAAATATGTCAAAAATGACAAATTTCAAGATGACAAATGTCAAAGATGTCAAATGACAAATGTCACAATGCTAAATGTCAAAAATGACAAATTTTAAGATAGCAAATGTCAAAACTGACAAATGTCACAATGCTAAATGTCAAAAATGAAAAGTGTCACCATGAAAAATGTCAAAAATAACAAATTTCAAGATGGCAAATGTCAAAGATGTCAAATGACAAATGTCACAATGCTAAATGTCAAAAATGGCAAATTTCAAGATGGCAAATGTCAAAACTGACAAATGTCACAATGCTAAATGTCAAAAATGAAAAGTGTCACCATGAAAAATGTCAAAAATGACAAATTTCAAGATGGCAAATGTCAAAGATGTCAAATGACAAATGTCACAATGCTAAATGTCAAAAATGATAAGTGTCACCATGAAAAATGTCAAAAATAACAAATTTCAAGATGGCAAATGTCAAAGATGTCAAATGACAAATGTCACAATGCTAAATGTCAAAAATGAAAAGTGTCACCATGAAAAATGTCAAAAATGACAAATTTCAAGATGGCAAAGGTCAAATGTCACAATGCTAAATGTCAAAAATGAAAAGTGTCACCATGAAAAATGTCAAAAATGACAAATTTCAAGATGGCAAATGTCAAAGATGTCAAATGACAAATGTCACAATGCTAAATGTCAAAAATGAAAAGTGTCACCATGAAAAATGTCAAAAATGACAAGTTTCAAGATGGCAAATGTCAAAGATGTCAAATGACAAATGTCACAATGCTAAATGTCAAAAATGAAAAGTGTCACCATGAAAAATGTTAAAAATGACAAATTTCAAGATGGCAAATGTCAAAACTGACAAATGTCACAATGCTAAATGTCAAAAATGATAAGTGTCACCATGAAAAATGTCAAAAATGAAAAATTTCAAGATGGCAAATGTCAAAGATGTCAAATGACAAATGTCACAATGCTAAATGTCAAAATGAAAAGTGTCAAAAATGACAAATTTCAAGATGGCAAATGTCTAAGATGTCAAATGACAAATGTCACAATGCTAAATGTCAAAAATGTAAAGTGTCACCGTGAAAAATGTCAAAAATGACAAATTTCAAGATGGCAAATGTCAAAGATGTCAAATGACAAATGTCACAATGCTAAATGTCAAAAATGAAAAGTGTCACCATGAAAAATGTCAAAAATGACAAATTTCAAGATGGCAAATGTCAAAGATGTCAAATGACAAATGTCACAATGCTAAATGTCAAAAATGAAAAGTGTCACCATGAAAAATGTCAAAAATGACAAATTTCAAGATGGCAAATGTCAAAGATGTCGAATATGACAAATGTCACAATGCTAAATCAAAAATGAAAAGTGTCACCATGAAAAATGTCAAAAATGACAAATTTCAAGATGGCAAATGTCAAAGATGTCAAATGACAAATGTCACAATGCTAAATGTCAAAAATGAAAAGTGTCACCATGAAAAATGTCAAAAATGACAAATTTCAAGATGGCAAATGTCAAAACTGACAAATGTCACAATGCTAAATGTCAAAAATAATAAGTGTCACCATGAAAAATGTCAAAAATGACAAATTTCAAGATGGCAAATGTCCAAGGTGTCAAATGACAAATGTCACAATGCTAAATGTCAAATATGAAAAGTGTCACCATGAAAAATATCAAAAATGACAATTTCAAGATGGCAAATGTCAAAGATGTCAAATGACAAATGTCACAATGCTAAATGTCACAAATGAAAAGTGTCAAAAATGACAAATTTCAAGATGGCAAATGTCTAAGATGTCAAATGACAAATGTCACAATGCTAAATGTCAAAAATGAAAAGTGTCACCATGAAAAATGTCAAAAATGACAAATTTCAAGATGGCAAATGTCAAAACTGACAAATGTCACAATGCTAAATGTCAAAAATGAAAAGTGTGACCAAGAAAAATGTCAAAAATAACAAATTTCAAGATGGCAAATGTCAAAGATGTCAAATGACAAATGTCACAATGCTAAATGTCAAAAATGACAAATTTCAAGATGGCAAATGTCAAAGATGTCAAATGACAAATGTCACAATGCTAAATGTGAAAAATGAAAAGTGTCACCATAAAAAATGTCAAAAATAACAAATTTCAAGATGGCAAATGTCAAAGATGTCAAATGACAAATGTCACAATGCTAAATGTCAAAAATAAAAAGTGTCACCATGAACAATGTCAAAAATGACAAATTTCAAGATTGCAGATGTCAAAACTGACAAATGTCACAATGCTAAATGTGAAAAATGAAAAGTGTCACCATGAAAAATGTCAAAAATAACAAATTTCAAGATGGCAAATGTCAAAGATGTCAAATGACAAATGTCACAATGCTAAATGTCAAAAATGAAAAGTGTCACCATGAAAAATGTCAAAAATGACAAATTTCAAGATGGCAAATGTCAAAACTGACAAATGTCACAATGCTAAATGTCAAAAATGATAAGTGTCACCATGAAAAATGTCAAAAATGACAAATTTCAAGATGGCAAATGTCAAAGATGTCAAATGACAAATGTCACAATGCTAAATGTCAAAAATAAAAAGTGTCAAAAATGACAAATTTCAAGATGGAAAATGTCAAAGATGTCAAATGACAAATGTCACAATGCTAAATGTCAAAAATGAAAAGTGTCACCATAAAAAATGTCAAAAATGACAAATTTCAAGATGGCAAATGTCAAAACTGACAAATGTCACAATGCTAAATGTCAAAAATGAAAAGTGTCACCATGAAAAATGTCAAAAATAACAAATTTCAAGATGGCAAATGTCAAAGATGTCAAATGACAAATGTCACATTGCTTAATGTCAAAAATGACAAATTTCAAGATGGCAAATGTCAAAGATGTCAAATAACAAATGTCACAAGGCTAAATGTCAAAAATGAAAAGTGTCACAATGAACAATGTCAAAAATGACAAATTTCAAGATGGCAAATGTCAAAGATGTCAAATGACAAATGTCACAATGCTAAATGTCAAAAATGAAAAGTGTCACCATGAAAAATGTCAAAAATGACAAATTTCAAGATGGCAAATGTTAAAACTGACAAATGTCACAATGCTACATGTCAAAAATGATAAGTGTCACCATGAAAAATGTCAAAAATGACAAATTTCAAGATGGCAAATGTCCAAGATGTCAAATGACAAATGTCACAAAGCTAAATGTCAAATATGAAAAGTGTCACCATGAAAAATATCAAAAATGACAAATTTCAAGATGGCAAATGTCAAAGATGTCAAATGACAAATGTCACAATGCTAAATGTCACAAATGAAAAGTGTCAAAAATGACAAATTTCAAGATGGCAAATGTCTAAGATGTCAAATGACAAATGTCACAATGCTAAATGTCAAAAATGAAAAGTGTCACCATGAAAAATGTCAAAAATGACAAATTTCAAGATGGCAAATGTCAAAACTGACAAATGTCACAATGCTAAATGTCAAAAATGAAAAGTGTCACCATAAAAAATGCCAAAAATAACAAATTTCAAGATGGCAAATGTCAAAGATGTCAAATGACAAATGTCACAATGCTAAATGTCAAAAATGACAAATTTCAAGATGGCAAATGTCAAAGATGTCAAATGACAAATGTCATAATGCTAAATGTCAAAAATGAAAAGTGTCACCATGAAAAATGTCAAAAATGACAAATTTCAAGATGGCAAATGTCAAAGATGTCAAATGACAAATGTCACAATGCTAAATGTCAAAAATGAAAAGTGTCACCATGAACAATGTCAAAAATGACAAATTTCAAGATGGCAAATGTCAAAACTGACAAATGTCACAATGCTAAATGTCCAAAAATGATAAGTGTCACCATGAAAAATGTCAAAAATAACAAATTTCAAGATTGCAAATGTCAAAGATGTCAAATGACAAATGTCACAATGCTAAATGTCAAAAATGACAAATTTCAAGATGGCAAATGTCTAAGATGTCAAATGACAAATGTCACAATGCTAAATGTCAAAAATGAAAAGTGTCACCATGAAAAATGTCAAAAATGACAAATTTCAAGATGGAAAATGTCCAAGATGTCAAATGACAAATGTCACAATGCTAAATGTCAAAAATGAAAAGTGTCACCATGAAAAATGTCAAAAATGACAAATTTAAAGATGGCAAATATCAAAGATGTCAAATGACAAATGTCACAATGCTAAATGTCAAAAATGAAAAGTGTCAAAAATGACAAATTTCAAGATGGCAAATGTTTAAGATGTCAAATGACAAATGTCACAATGCTAAATGTCAAAAATAAAAAATGTCACCGTGAAAAATGTCAAAAATGACAAATTTCAAGATGGCAAATGTCAAAGATGTCAAATGACAAATGTCACAATGCTAAATGTCAAAAATGAAAAGTGTCACCATGAAAAATGTCAAAAATGACAAATTTCAAGATGGCAAATGTCAAAGATGTCAAATGACAAATGTCACAATGCTAAATGTCAAAAATGAAAAGTGTCCCCATGAAAAATGTCAAAAATGACAAATTTCAAGATGGCAAATGTCAAAGATGTCAAATGACAAATGTCACAATGCTAAATGTCAAAAATGAAAAGTGTCACCATGAAAAATGTCAAAAATGACAAATTTCAAGATGGCAAATATCAAAGATGTCAAATGACAAATGTCACAATGCTAAATGTCAAAAATGACAAATTTCAAGATGGCAAATGTCAAAGATGTCAAATGACAAATGTCACAATGCTAAATGTCAAAAATGAAAAGTGTCACCATGAAAAATGTCAAAAATGACAAATTTCAAGATGGCAAATGTCAAAGATGTCAAATGACAAATGTCACAATGCTAAATGTCAAAAATGAAATGTGTCACCATGAAAAATGTCAAAAATGACAAATTTCAAGATGGCAAATGTCAAAGATGTCAAATAACAAATGTCACAATGCTAAATGTCAAAAATGAAAAGTGTCACCATGAAAAATGTCAAAAATGACAAGTTTCAAGATGGCAAATGTCAAAGATGTCAAATGACAAATGTCACAATGCTAAATGTCAAAAATGAAAAGTGTCACCATGAAAAATGTCAAAAATGACAAATTTCAAGATGGCAAATGTCAAACATGTCAAATGACAAATATCACAATGCTAAATGTCAAAAATGAAAAGTGTCAAAAATGACAAATTTCAAGATGGCAAATGTCTAAGATGTCAAATGACAAATGTCACAATGCTAAATGTCAAAAATGAAAAGTGTCACCATGAAAAGTGTCACTATGAAAAATGTCAAAAATAACAAATTTCAAGATGGCAAATGTCAAAGATGTCAAATGACAAATGTCACAATGCTAAATGTTAAAAATGAAAAGTGTCACCATGAAAAATGTCAAAAATGACAAATTTCAAGATGGCAAATGTCAAAGATGTCAAATGACAAATATCACAATGCTAAATGTCACAAATGACAAATTTCAAGATGGCAAATGTCAAAGATGTCAAATGACAAATGTCACAATGCTAAATGTCAAAAATAAAAAGTGTCACCATGAAAAATGTCAAAAATGACAAATTTCAAGATGACAAATGTCAAAGATGTCAAATGACAAATGTCACAATGCTAAATGTCAAAAATGACAAATTTTAAGATAGCAAATGTCAAAACTGACAAATGTCACAATGCTAAATGTCAAAAATGAAAAGTGTCACCATGAAAAATGTCAAAAATAACAAATTTCAAGATGGCAAATGTCAAAGATGTCAAATGACAAATGTCACAATGCTAAATGTCAAAAATGAAAAGTGTCACCATGAAAAATGTCAAAAATGACAAATTTCAAGATGGCAAATGTCAAAGATGTCAAATGACAAATGTCACAATGCTAAATGTCAAAAATGATAAGTGTCACCATGAAAAATGTCAAAAATGACAAATTTCAAGATGGCAAATGTCAAAGATGTCAAATGACAAATGTCACAATGCTAAATGTCAAAAATGAAAAGTGTCACCATGAAAAATGTCAAAAATGACAAATTTCAAGATGGCAAATGTCAAATGTCACAATGCTAAATGTCAAAAATGAAAAGTGTCACCATGAAAAATGTCAAAAATGACAAATTTCAAGATGGCAAATGTCAAAGATGTCAAATGACAAATGTCACAATGCTAAATGTCAAAAATGAAAAGTGTCACCATGAAAAATGTCAAAAATGACAAGTTTCAAGATGGCAAATGTCAAAGATGTCAAATGACAAATGTCACAATGCTAAATGTCAAAAATGAAAAGTGTCACCATGAAAAATGTTAAAAATGACAAATTTCAAGATGGCAAATGTCAAAACTGACAAATGTCACAATGCTAAATGTCAAAAATGATAAGTGTCACCATAAAAAATGTCAAAAATGACAAATTTCAAGATGGCAAATGTCAAAGATGTCAAATGACAAATGTCACAATGCTAAATGTCAAAATGAAAAGTGTCAAAAATGACAAATTTTAAGATGGCAAATGTCTAAGATGTCAAATGACAAATGTCACAATGCTAAATGTCAAAAATGTAAAGTGTCACCGTGAAAAATGTCAAAAATGACAAATTTCAAGATGGCAAATGTCAAAGATGTCAAATGACAAATGTCACAATGCTAAATGTCAAAAATGAAAAGTGTCACCATGAAAAATGTCAAAAATAACAAATTTCAAGATGGCAAATGTCAAAGATGTCAAATGACAAATGTCACAATGCTAAATGTCAAAAATGAAAAGCGTCCCCATGAAAAATGTCAATAATGACAAATTTCAAGATGGCAAATGTCAAAGATGTCAAATGACAAATGTCACAATGCTAAATGTCAAAAATGAAAAGTGTCACCATGAAAAATGACAAATTTTAAAATGGCAAATGTCAAAAATGTCGAATATGACAAATGTCACAATGCTAAATGTCAAAAATGAAAAGTGTCACCATGAAAAATGTCAAAAATGACAAATTTCAAGATGGCAAATGTCAAAGATGTCAAATGACTAATGTCACAATGCTAAATGTCACAAATGAAAAGTGTCACCATGAAAAATGTCAAAAATGACAAATTTCAAGATGGCAAATATCAAAGATGTCAAATGACAAATGTCACAATGCTAAATGTCAAAAATGACAAATTTCAAGATAGCAAATGTCAAAGATGTCAGATGACAAATGTCACAATGCTAAATGTCAAAAATGAAAAGTGTCACCATGAAAAATGTCAAAAATGACAAATTTCAAGATGGCAAATGTCAAAGATGTCAAATGACAAACGTCACAATGCTAAATGTCAAAAATGAAAAGTGTCACCATGAAAAATGTCAAAAATAACAAATTTCAAGATGGCAAATGTTAAAGATGTCAAATGACAAATGTCACAATGCTAAATGTCGAAAATGAAAAGTGTCACCGTGAAAAATGTCAAAAATAACAAATTTCAAGATGGCAAATGTCAAAGATGTCAAATGACAAATGTCACAATGCTAAATGTTAAAAATGAAAAGTGTCACCATGAAAAATGTCAAAAATAACAAATTTCAAGATGGCAAATGTCAAAGATGTCAAATGACAAATGTCACAATGCTAAATGTCAAAAATGAAAAGTGTCACCATGAAAAATGTCAAAAATGACAAATTTCAAGATGGCAAATGTCAAAGATGTCAAATGACAAATGTCACAATGCTAAATGTCAAAAATGAAAAGTGTCACCATGAAAAATGTCAAAAATAACAAATTTCAAGATGGCAAATGTCAAAGATGTCAAATGACAAATGTCACAATGCTAAATGTCAAAAATGAAAAGTGTCACCATGAAAAATGTCAAAAATGACAAATTTCAAGATGGCAAATGTCAAACCTGAAAAATGTCACAATGCTAAATGTCAAAAATGAAAAGTGTCACCATGAAAAATGTCAAAAATAACAAGTTTCAAGATGGCAAATGTCAAAGATGTCAAATGACAAATGTCACAATGCTAAATGTCAAAAATGACAAATTTCAAGATGGCAAATGTCTCAGATGTCAAATGACAAATGTCACAATGCTAAATGTCAAAAATGAAAAGTGTCACCATGAAAAATGTCAAAAATGACAAATTTCAAGATGGCAAATGTCCAAGATGTCAAATGACAAATGTCACAATGCTAAATGTCAAAAATGAAAAGTGTCACCATGAAAAATGTCAAAAATGACAAATTTTAAGATGGCAAATGTCAAAGATGTCAAATGACAAATGTCACAATGCTAAATGTCAAAAATGAAAAGTGTCAAAAATGACAAATTTCAAGATGGCAAATGTCTAAGATGTCAAATGACAAATGTCACAATGCTAAATGTCAAAAATGTAAAGTGTCACCATGAAAAATGTCAAAAATGACAAATTTCAAGATGGCAAATGTCAAAGATGTCAAATGACAAATGTCACAATGCTAAATGTCAAAAATGAAAAGTGTCCCCATGAAAAATGTCAATAATGACAAATTTCAAGATGGCAAATGTCAAAGATGTCAAATGACAATGTCACAATGCTAAATGTCAAAAATGAAAAGTGTCACCATGAAAAATGTCAAAAATGACAAATTTCAAGATGGCAAATGTCAAAGATGTCGAATATGACAAATGTCACAATGCTAAATGTCAAAAATGAAAAGTGTCACCATGAAAAATGTCAAAAATGACAAATTTCAAGATGGCAAATGTCAAAGATGTCAAATGACAAATGTCACAATGCTAAATGTCAAAAATGAAAAGTGTCACCATGAAAAATGTCAAAAATGACAAATTTCAAGGATAACAAATGTCAAATGTCACAATGCTAAATGTCAAAAATGAAAAGTGTCACCATGAAAAATGTCAAAAATGACAAATTTCAAGATGGCAAATGTCAAAGATGTCAAATGACAAATGTCACAATGCTAAATGTCAAAAATGAAAAGTGTCACCATGAAAAATGTCAAAAATGACAAGTTTCAAGATGGCAAATGTCAAAGATGTCAAATGACAAATGTCACAATGCTAAATGTCAAAAATGAAAAGTGTCACCATGAAAAATGTCAAAAATGACAAATTTCAAGATGGCAAATGTCAAAACTGACAAATTTCACAATGCTAAATGTCAAAAATGATAAGTGTCACCATGAAAAATGTCAAAAATGACAAATTTCAAGATGGCAAATGTCAAAGATGTCAAATGACAAATGTCACAATGCTAAATGTCAAAAATGAAAAGTGTTAAAAATGACAAATTTCAAGATGGAAAATGTCAAAGATGTCAAATGACAAATGTCACAATGCTAAATGTCAAAAATGAAAAGTGTCACCATGAAAAATGTCAAAAATGACAAATTTAAAAATGGCAAATGTCAAAACTGACAAATGTCACAATGCTAAATGTCAAAAATGAAAAGTGTCACCATGAAAAACGTCAAAAATAACAAATTTCAAGATATCAAATGTCAAAGATGTCAAATGACAAATGTCACAATGCTTAATGTCAAAAATGACAAATTTCAAGATGGCAAATGTCAAAGATGTCAAATGACAAATGTCACAATGCTAAATGTCAAAAATGAAAAGTGTCACAATGAACAATGTCAACAATGACAAATTTCAAGATGGCAAATGTCAAAGATGTCAAATGACAAATGTCACAATGCTAAATGTCAAAAATGAAAAGTGTCACCATGAAAAATGTCAAAAATGACAAATTTCAAGATGGCAAATGTCAAAACTGACAAATGTCACAATGCTAAATGTCAAAAATGATAAGTGTCACCATGAAAAATGTCAAAAATGACAAATTTCAAGATGGCAAATGTCCAAGATGTCAGATGACAAATGTCACAATGCTAAATGTCAAATATGAAAAGTGTCACCATGAAAAATATCAAAAATGACAAATTTCAAGATGGCAAATGTCAAAGATGTCAAATGACAAATGTCACAATGCTAAATGTCACAAATGAAAAGTGTCAAAAATGACAAATTTCAAGATGGCAAATGTCTAAGATGTCAAATGACAAATGTCACAATGCTAAATGTCAAAAATGAAAAGTGTCACCATGAAAAATGTCAAAAATGACAAATTTCAAGATGGCAAATGTCAAAACTGACAAATGTCACAATGCTAAATGTCAAAAATGAAAAGTGTGACCATGAAAAATGTCAAAAATAACAAATTTCAAGATGGCAAATGTCAAAGATGTCAAATGACAAATGTCACAATGCTAAATGTCAAAAATGACAAATTTCAAGATGGCAAATGTCAAAGATGTCAAATGACAAATGTCACAATGCTAAATGTGAAAAATGAAAAGTGTCAAAAATGACAAATTTCAAGATGGCAAATGTCTAAGATGTCAAATGACAAATGTCACAATGCTAAATGTCAAAAATGAAAAGTGTCACCATGAAAAATGTCAAAAATGACAAATTTCAAGATGGCAAATGTCAAAACTGACAAATGTCACAATGCTAAATGTCAAAAATGAAAAGTGTCACCATGAAAAATGTCAAAAATGACAAATTTCAAGATGGCAAATGTCAAAGATGTCAAATGACAAATGTCACAATGCTAAATGCAAAAATGAAAAGTGTCACCATGAAAAATGTCAAAAATGACAAATTTCAAGATGGCAAATGTCAAATGTCACAATGCTAAATGTCAAAAATGAAAAGTGTCACCATGAAAAATGTCAAAAATGACAAATTTCAAGATGGCAAATGTCAAAGATGTCAAATGACAAATGTCACAATGCTAAATGTCAAAAATGAAAAGTGTCACCATGAAAAATGTCAAAAATGACAAGTTTCAAGATGGCAAATGTCAAAGATGTCAAATGACAAATGTCACAATGCTAAATGTCAAAAATGAAAAGTGTTACCATGAAAAATGTCAAAAATGACAAATTTCAAGATAGCAAATGTCAAAACTGACAAATGTCACAATGCTAAATGTCAAAAATGATAAGTGTCACCATGAAAAATGTCAAAAATGACAAATTTCAAGATGGCAAATGTCCAAGATGTCAAATGACAAATGTCACAATGCTAAATGTCAAAAATGAAAAGTGTCACCATGAAAAATGTCAAAAATGACAAATTTCAAGATGGCAAATGTCAAAGATGTCAAGTGACAAATGTCACAATGCTAAATGTCAAAAATGAAAAGTGTCAAAAATGACACATTTCAAGATGGAAAATGTCAAAGATGTCAAATGACAAATGTCACAATGCTAAATGTCAAAAATGAAAAGTGTCACCATGAAAAATGGCAAAAATGACAAATTTCAAGATGGCAAATGTCAAAACTGACAAATGTCACAATGCTAAATGTCAAAAATGAAAAGTGTCACCATGAAAAATGTCAAAAATAACAAATTTCAAGATGGCAAATGTCAAAGATGTCAAATGACAAATGTAACAATGCTTAATGTCAAAAATTACAAATTTGAAGATGGCAAATGTCAAAGATGTCAAATGACAAATGTCACAATGCTAAATGTCAAAAATGAAAAGTGTCACAATGAACAATGTCAAAAATGACAAATTTCAAGATAGCAAATGTCAAAGATGTCAAATGACAAATGTCACAATGCTAAATGTCACAAATGAAAAGTGTCAAAAATGACAAATTTCAAGATGGCAAATGTCTAAGATGTCAAATGACAAATGTCACAATGCTAAATGTCAAAAATGACCAATTTCAAGATGGCAAATGTCAAAACTGACAAATGTCACAATGCTAAATGTCAAAAATGAAAAGTGTGACCATGAAAAATGTCAAAAATAACAAATTTCAAGATGGCAAATGTCAAAGATGTCAAATGACAAATGTCACAATGCTAAATGTCAAAAATGACAAATTTCAAGATGGCAAATGTCAAAGATGTCAAATGACAAATGTCACAATGCTAAATGTGAAAAATGAAAAGTGTCAAAAATGACAAATTTCAAGATGGCAAATGTCTAAGATGTCAAATGACAAATGTCACAATGCTAAATGTCAAAAATGAAAAGTGTCACCATGAAAAATGTCAAAAATGACAAATTTCAAGATGGCAAATGTCAAAACTGACAAATGTCACAATGCTAAATGTCAAAAATGAAAAGTGTCACCATGAAAAATGTCAAAAATGACAAATTTCAAGATGGCAAATGTCAAAGATGTCAAATGACAAATGTCACAATGCTAAATGCAAAAATGAAAAGTGTCACCATGAAAAATGTCAAAAATGACAAATTTCAAGATGGCAAATGTCAAATGTCACAATGCTAAATGTCAAAAATGAAAAGTGTCACCATGAAAAATGTCAAAAATGACAAATTTCAAGATGGCAAATGTCAAAGATGTCAAATGACAAATGTCACAATGCTAAATGTCAAAAATGAAAAGTGTCACCATGAAAAATGTCAAAAATGACAAGTTTCAAGATGGCAAATGTCAAAGATGTCAAATGACAAATGTCACAATGCTAAATGTCAAAAATGAAAAGTGTCACCATGAAAAATGTCAAAAATGACAAATTTCAAGATGGCAAATGTCAAAACTGACAAATGTCACAATGCTAAATGTCAAAAATGATAAGTGTCACCATGAAAAATGTCAAAAATGACAAATTTCAAGATGGCAAATGTCCAAGATGTCAAATGACAAATGTCACAATGCTAAATGTCAAAAATGAAAAGTGTCACCATGAAAAATGTCAAAAATGACAAATTTCAAGATGGCAAATGTCAAAGATGTCAAATGACAAATGTCACAATGCTAAATGTTAAAAATGAAAAGTGTCACCATGAAAAATGTCAAAAATAACAAATTTCAAGATGGCAAATGTCAAAGATGTCAAATGACAAATGTCACAATGCTAAATGTCAAAAATGAAAAGTGTCACCATGAAAAATGTCAAAAATGACAAATTTCAAGATGGCAAATGTCAAAGATGTCAAATGACAAATGTCACAATGCTAAATGTCAAAAATGAAAAGTGTCACCATGAAAAATGTCAAAAATAACAAATTTCAAGATGGCAAATGTCAAAGATGTCAAATGACAAATGTCACAATGCTAAATGTCAAAAATGAAAAGTGTCACCATGAAAAATGTCAAAAATGACAAATTTCAAGATGGCAAATGTCAAACCTGAAAAATGTCACAATGCTAAATGTCAAAAATGAAAAGTGTCACCATGAAAAATGTCAAAAATAACAAGTTTCAAGATGGCAAATGTCAAAGATGTCAAATGACAAATGTCACAATGCTAAATGTCAAAAATGACAAATTTCAAGATGGCAAATGCCTCAGATGTCAAATGACAAATGTCACAATGCTAAATGTCAAAAATGAAAAGTGTCACCATGAAAAATGTCAAAAATGACAAATTTCAAGATGGCAAATGTCCAAGATGTCAAATGACAAATGTCACAATGCTAAATGTCAAAAATGAAAAGTGTCACCATGAAAAATGTCAAAAATGACAAATTTTAAGATGGCAAATGTCAAAGATGTCAAATGACAAATGTCACAATGCTAAATGTCAAAAATGAAAAGTGTCAAAAATGACAAATTTCAAGATGGCAAATGTCTAAGATGTCAAATGACAAATGTCACAATGCTAAATGTCAAAAATGTAAAGTGTCACCATGAAAAATGTCAAAAATGACAAATTTCAAGATGGCAAATGTCAAAGATGTCAAATGACAAATGTCACAATGCTAAATGTCAAAAATGAAAAGTGTCCCCATGAAAAATGTCAATAATGACAAATTTCAAGATGGCAAATGTCAAAGATGTCAAATGACAATGTCACAATGCTAAATGTCAAAAATGAAAAGTGTCACCATGAAAAATGTCAAAAATGACAAATTTCAAGATGGCAAATGTCAAAGATGTCGAATATGACAAATGTCACAATGCTAAATGTCAAAAATGAAAAGTGTCACCATGAAAAATGTCAAAAATGACAAATTTCAAGATGGCAAATGTCAAAGATGTCAAATGACAAATGTCACAATGCTAAATGTCAAAAATGAAAAGTGTCACCATGAAAAATGTCAAAAATGACAAATTTCAAGGATAACAAATGTCAAATGTCACAATGCTAAATGTCAAAAATGAAAAGTGTCACCATGAAAAATGTCAAAAATGACAAATTTCAAGATGGCAAATGTCAAAGATGTCAAATGACAAATGTCACAATGCTAAATGTCAAAAATGAAAAGTGTCACCATGAAAAATGTCAAAAATGACAAGTTTCAAGATGGCAAATGTCAAAGATGTCAAATGACAAATGTCACAATGCTAAATGTCAAAAATGAAAAGTGTCACCATGAAAAATGTCAAAAATGACAAATTTCAAGATGGCAAATGTCAAAACTGACAAATTTCACAATGCTAAATGTCAAAAATGATAAGTGTCACCATGAAAAATGTCAAAAATGACAAATTTCAAGATGGCAAATGTCAAAGATGTCAAATGACAAATGTCACAATGCTAAATGTCAAAAATGAAAAGTGTTAAAAATGACAAATTTCAAGATGGAAAATGTCAAAGATGTCAAATGACAAATGTCACAATGCTAAATGTCAAAAATGAAAAGTGTCACCATGAAAAATGTCAAAAATGACAAATTTAAAAATGGCAAATGTCAAAACTGACAAATGTCACAATGCTAAATGTCAAAAATGAAAAGTGTCACCATGAAAAACGTCAAAAATAACAAATTTCAAGATATCAAATGTCAAAGATGTCAAATGACAAATGTCACAATGCTTAATGTCAAAAATGACAAATTTCAAGATGGCAAATGTCAAAGATGTCAAATGACAAATGTCACAATGCTAAATGTCAAAAATGAAAAGTGTCACAATGAACAATGTCAACAATGACAAATTTCAAGATGGCAAATGTCAAAGATGTCAAATGACAAATGTCACAATGCTAAATGTCAAAAATGAAAAGTGTCACCATGAAAAATGTCAAAAATGACAAATTTCAAGATGGCAAATGTCAAAACTGACAAATGTCACAATGCTAAATGTCAAAAATGATAAGTGTCACCATGAAAAATGTCAAAAATGACAAATTTCAAGATGGCAAATGTCCAAGATGTCAGATGACAAATGTCACAATGCTAAATGTCAAATATGAAAAGTGTCACCATGAAAAATATCAAAAATGACAAATTTCAAGATGGCAAATGTCAAAGATGTCAAATGACAAATGTCACAATGCTAAATGTCACAAATGAAAAGTGTCAAAAATGACAAATTTCAAGATGGCAAATGTCTAAGATGTCAAATGACAAATGTCACAATGCTAAATGTCAAAAATGAAAAGTGTCACCATGAAAAATGTCAAAAATGACAAATTTCAAGATGGCAAATGTCAAAACTGACAAATGTCACAATGCTAAATGTCAAAAATGAAAAGTGTGACCATGAAAAATGTCAAAAATAACAAATTTCAAGATGGCAAATGTCAAAGATGTCAAATGACAAATGTCACAATGCTAAATGTCAAAAATGACAAATTTCAAGATGGCAAATGTCAAAGATGTCAAATGACAAATGTCACAATGCTAAATGTGAAAAATGAAAAGTGTCAAAAATGACAAATTTCAAGATGGCAAATGTCTAAGATGTCAAATGACAAATGTCACAATGCTAAATGTCAAAAATGAAAAGTGTCACCATGAAAAATGTCAAAAATGACAAATTTCAAGATGGCAAATGTCAAAACTGACAAATGTCACAATGCTAAATGTCAAAAATGAAAAGTGTCACCATGAAAAATGTCAAAAATGACAAATTTCAAGATGGCAAATGTCAAAGATGTCAAATGACAAATGTCACAATGCTAAATGCAAAAATGAAAAGTGTCACCATGAAAAATGTCAAAAATGACAAATTTCAAGATGGCAAATGTCAAATGTCACAATGCTAAATGTCAAAAATGAAAAGTGTCACCATGAAAAATGTCAAAAATGACAAATTTCAAGATGGCAAATATCAAAGATGTCAAATGACAAATGTCACAATGCTAAATGTCAAAAATGAAAAGTGTCACCATGAAAAATGTCAAAAATGACAAGTTTCAAGATGGCAAATGTCAAAGATGTCAAATGACAAATGTCACAATGCTAAATGTCAAAAATGAAAAGTGTTACCATGAAAAATGTCAAAAATGACAAATTTCAAGATGGCAAATGTCAAAACTGACAAATGTCACAATGCTAAATGTCAAAAATGATAAGTGTCACCATGAAAAATGTCAAAAATGACAAATTTCAAGATGGCAAATGTCCAAGATGTCAAATGACAAATGTCACAATGCTAAATGTCAAAAATGAAAAGTGTCACCATGAAAAATGTCAAAAATGACAAATTTCAAGATGGCAAATGTCAAAGATGTCAAGTGACAAATGTCACAATGCTAAATGTCAAAAATGAAAAGTGTCAAAAATGACACATTTCAAGATGGAAAATGTCAAAGATGTCAAATGACAAATGTCACAATGCTAAATGTCAAAAATGAAAAGTGTCACCATGAAAAATGGCAAAAATGACAAATTTCAAGATGGCAAATGTCAAAACTGACAAATGTCACAATGCTAAATGTCAAAAATGAAAAGTGTCACCATGAAAAATGTCAAAAATAACAAATTTCAAGATGGCAAATGTCAAAGATGTCAAATGACAAATGTAACAATGCTTAATGTCAAAAATTACAAATTTAAAGATGGCAAATGTCAAAGATGTCAAATGACAAATGTCACAATGCTAAATGTCAAAAATGAAAAGTGTCACAATGAACAATGTCAAAAATGAAAAATTTCAAGATAGCAAATGTCAAAGATGTCAAATGACAAATGTCACAATGCTAAATGTCACAAATGAAAAGTGTCAAAAATGACAAATTTCAAGATGGCAAATGTCTAAGATGTCAAATGACAAATGTCACAATGCTAAATGTCAAAAATGACCAATTTCAAGATGGCAAATGTCAAAACTGACAAATGTCACAATGCTAAATGTCAAAAATGAAAAGTGTGACCATGAAAAATGTCAAAAATAACAAATTTCAAGATGGCAAATGTCAAAGATGTCAAATGACAAATGTCACAATGCTAAATGTCAAAAATGACAAATTTCAAGATGGCAAATGTCAAAGATGTCAAATGACAAATGTCACAATGCTAAATGTGAAAAATGAAAAGTGTCAAAAATGACAAATTTCAAGATGGCAAATGTCTAAGATGTCAAATGACAAATGTCACAATGCTAAATGTCAAAAATGAAAAGTGTCACCATGAAAAATGTCAAAAATGACAAATTTCAAGATGGCAAATGTCAAAACTGACAAATGTCACAATGCTAAATGTCAAAAATGAAAAGTGTCACCATGAAAAATGTCAAAAATGACAAATTTCAAGATGGCAAATGTCAAAGATGTCAAATGACAAATGTCACAATGCTAAATGCAAAAATGAAAAGTGTCACCATGAAAAATGTCAAAAATGACAAATTTCAAGATGGCAAATGTCAAATGTCACAATGCTAAATGTCAAAAATGAAAAGTGTCACCATGAAAAATGTCAAAAATGACAAATTTCAAGATGGCAAATGTCAAAGATGTCAAATGACAAATGTCACAATGCTAAATGTCAAAAATGAAAAGTGTCACCATGAAAAATGTCAAAAATGACAAGTTTCAAGATGGCAAATGTCAAAGATGTCAAATGACAAATGTCACAATGCTAAATGTCAAAAATGAAAAGTGTCACCATGAAAAATGTCAAAAATGACAAATTTCAAGATGGCAAATGTCAAAACTGACAAATGTCACAATGCTAAATGTCAAAAATGATAAGTGTCACCATGAAAAATGTCAAAAATGACAAATTTCAAGATGGCAAATGTCCAAGATGTCAAATGACAAATGTCACAATGCTAAATGTCAAAAATGAAAAGTGTCACCATGAAAAATGTCAAAAATGACAAATTTCAAGATGGCAAATGTCAAAGATGTCAAATGACAAATGTCACAATGCTAAATGTCAAAAATGAAAAGTGTCAAAAATGACACATTTCAAGATGGAAAATGTCAAAGATGTCAAATGACAAATGTCACAATGCTAAATGTCAAAAATGAAAAGTGTCACCATGAAAAATGGCAAAAATGACAAATTTCAAGATGGCAAATGTCAAAACTGACAAATGTCACAATGCTAAATGTCAAAAATGAAAAGTGTCACCATGAAAAATGTCAAAAATAACAAATTTCAAGATGGCAAATGTCAAAGATGTCAAATGACAAATGTAACAATGCTTAATGTCAAAAATTACAAATTTAAAGATGGCAAATGTCAAAGATGTCAAATGACAAATGTCAGAATGCTAAATGTCAAAAATGAAAAGTGTCACAATGAACAATGTCAAAAATGACAAATTTCAAGATAGCAAATGTCAAAGATGTCAAATGACAAATGTCACAATGCTAAATGTCAAAAATGAAAAGTGTCACCATGAAAAATGTCAAAAATGACAAATTTCAAGATGGCAAATGTCAAAACTGACAAATGTCACAATGCTAAATGTCAAAAATGATAAGTGTCACCATGAAAAATGTCAAAAATGACAAATTTCAAGATGGCAAATGTCCAAGATGTCAAATGACAAATGTCACAATGCTAAATGTCAAATATGAAAAATGTCACCATGAAAAATATCAAAAATGACAAATTTCAAGATGGCAAATGTCAAAGATGTCAAATGACAAATGTCACAATGCTAAATGTCACAAATGAAAAGTGTCAAAAATGACAAATTTCAAGATGGCAAATGTCTAAGATGTCAAATGACAAATGTCACAATGCTAAATGTCAAAAATGAAAAGTGTCACCATGAAAAATGTCAAAAATGACAAATTTCAAGATGGCAAATGTCAAAGATGTCAAATGACAAATGTCACAATGCTAAATGTCAAAAATGAAAAGTGTCACCATGAAAAATGTCAAAAATGACAAATTTCAAGATGGCAAATGTCAAAGATGTCGAATATGACAAATGTCACAATGCTAAATCAAAAATGAAAAGTGTCACCATGAAAAATGTCCAAAATGACAAATTTCAAGATGGCAAATGTCAAAGATGTCAAATGACAAATGTCACAATGCTAAATGTCAAAAATGAAAAGTGCCACCATGAAAAATGTCAAAAATGACAAATTTCAAGATGGCAAATGTCAAAACTTACAAATGTCACAATGCTAAATGTCAAAAATGATAAGTGTCACCATGAAAAATGTCAAAAATGACAAATTTCAAGATGGCAAATGTCCAAGGTGTCAAATGACAAATGTCACAATGCTAAATGTCAAATATGAAAAGTGTCACCATGAAAAATATCAAAAATGACAAATTTCAAGATGGCAAATGTCAAAGATGTCAAATGACAAATGTCACAATGCAAAATGTCACAAATGAAAAGTGTCAAAAATGACAAATTTCAAGATGGCAAATGTCTAAGATGTCAAATGACAAATGTCACAATGCTAAATGTCAAAAATGAAAAGTGTCACCATGAAAAATGTCAAAAATGACAAATATTTTAAGATAGCAAATGTCAAAACTGACAAATTTCACAATGCTAAATGTCAAAAATGAAAAGTGTGACCAAGAAAAATGTCAAAAATAACAAATTTCAAGATGACAAATGTCAAAGATGTCAAATGACAAATGTCACAATGCTAAATGTCAAAAATGACATATTTCAAGATGGCAAATGTCAAAGATGTCAAATGACAAATGTCACAATGCTAAATGTGAAAAATGAAAAGTGTCACCATGAAAAATGTCAAAAATAACAAATTTCAAGATGGCAAATGTCAAAGATGTCAAATGACAAATGTCACAATGCTAAATGTCAAAAATGAAAAGTGTCACCATGAACAATGTCAAAAATGACAAATTTCAAGATGGCAAATGTCAAAACTGACAAATGTCACAATGCTAAATGTGAAAAATGAAAAGTGTCACCATGAAAAATGTCAAAAATAACAAATTTCAAGATGGCAAATGTCAAAGATGTCAAATGACAAATGTCACAATGCTAAATGTCAAAAATGAAAAGTGTCACCATGAAAAATGTCAAAAATGACAAATTTCAAGATGGCAAATGTCAAAGATGTCAAATGACAAATGTCACAATGCTAAATGTCAAAAATGAAAAGTGTCACCATGAAAAATGTCAAAAATGACAAATTTCAAGATGGCAAATGTCAAATGTCACAATGCTAAATGTCAAAAATGATAAGTGTCACCATGAAAAATGTCAAAAATGACAAATTTCAAGATGGCAAATGTCAAAGATGTCAAATGACAAATTTCACAATGCTAAATGTCAAAAATGAGAAGTGTCACCATGAAAAATGTCAAAAATGACAAGTTTCAAGATGGCAAATGTCAAAGATGTCAAATGACAAATGTCACAATGCTAAATGTCAAAAATGAAAAGTGTCACCATGAAAAATGTCAAAAATGACAAATTTCAAGATGGCAAATGTCAAAGATGTCAAATGACAAATGTCACAATGCTAAATGTCAAAAATGAAAAGTGTCAAAAATGACAAATTTCAAGATGGGAAATGTCAAAGATGTCAAATGACAAATGTCACAATGCTAAATGTCAAAAATGAAAAGTGTCACCATAAAAAATGTCAAAAATGACAAATTTCAAGATGGCAAATGTCAAAACTGACAAATGTCACAATGCTAAATGTCAAAAATGAAAAGTGTCACCATGAAAAATGTCAAAAATAACAAATTTCAAGATGGCAAATGTCAAAGATGTCAAATGACAAATGTCACATTGCTTAATGTCAAAAATGACAAATTTCAAGATGGCAAATGTCAAAGATGTCAAATAACAAATGTCACAAGGCTAAATGTCAAAAATGAAAAGTGTCACAATGAACAATGTCAAAAATGACAAATTTCAAGATGGAAAATGTCAAAGATGTCAAATGACAAATGTCACAATGCTAAATGTCAAAAATGAAAAGTGTCAAAAATGACAAATTTCAAGATGGCAAATGTCTAAGATGTCAAATGACAAATGTCACAATGCTAAATGTCAAAAATAAAAAATGTCACCGTGAAAAATGTCAAAAATGACAAATTTCAAGATGGCAAATGTCAAAGATGTCAAATGACAAATGTCACAATGCTAAATGTCAAAAATGAAAAGTGTCACCATGAAAAATGTCAAAAATGACAAATTTCAAGATGGCAAATGTCAAAGATGTCAAATGACAAATGTCACAATGCTAAATGTCAAAAATGAAAAGTGTCCCCATGAAAAATGTCAATAATGACAAATTTCAAGATGGCAAATGTCAAAGATGTCAAATGACAAATGTCACAATGCTAAATGTCAAAAATAAAAAGTGTCACCAAGAAAAATGTCAAAAATGACAAATTTCAAGATGGCAAATGTCAAAGATGTCAAATGACAAATGTCACAATGCTAAATGTCAAAAATGAAAAGTGTCACCATGAAAAACGTCAAAAATAACAAATTTCAAGATGGCAAATGTCAAAGATGTCAAATGACAAATGTCACAATGCTTAATGTCAAAAATGACAAATTTCAAGATGGCAAATGTCAAAGATGTCAAATGACAAATGTCACAATGCTAAATGTCAAAAATGAAAAGTGTCACAATGAACAATGTCAACAATGACAAATTTCAAGATGGCAAATGTCAAAGATGTCAAATGACAAATGTCACAATGCTAAATGTCAAAAATGAAAAGTTTCACCATGAAAAATGTCAAAAATGACAAATTTCAAGATGGCAAATGTCAAAACTGACAAATGTCACAATGCTAAATGTCAAAAATGATAAGTGTCACCATGAAAAATGTCAAAAATGACAAATTTCAAGATGGCAAATGTCCAAGATGTCAGATGACAAATGTCACAATGCTAAATGTCAAATATGAAAAGTGTCACCATGAAAAATATCAAAAATGACAAATTTCAAGATGGCAAATGTCAAAGATGTCAAATGACAAATGTCACAATGCTAAATGTCACAAATGAAAAGTGTCAAAAATGACAAATTTCAAGATGGCAAATGTCTAAGATGTCAAATGACAAATGTCACAATGCTAAATGTCAAAAATGAAAAGTGTCACCATGAAAAATGTCAAAAATGACAAATTTCAAGATGGCAAATGTCAAAACTGACAAATGTCACAATGCTAAATGTCAAAAATGAAAAGTGTGACCATGAAAAATGTCAAAAATAACAAATTTCAAGATGGCAAATGTCAAAGATGTCAAATGACAAATGTCACAATGCTAAATGTCAAAAATGACAAATTTCAAGATGGCAAATGTCAAAGATGTCAAATGACAAATGTCACAATGCTAAATGTGAAAAATGAAAAGTGTCAAAAATGACAAATTTCAAGATGGCAAATGTCTAAGATGTCAAATGACAAATGTCACAATGCTAAATGTCAAAAATGAAAAGTGTCACCATGAAAAATGTCAAAAATGACAAATTTCAAGATGGCAAATGTCAAAACTGACAAATGTCACAATGCTAAATGTCAAAAATGAAAAGTGTCACCATGAAAAATGTCAAAAATGACAAATTTCAAGATGGCAAATGTCAAAGATGTCAAATGACAAATGTCACAATGCTAAATGCAAAAATGAAAAGTGTCACCATGAAAAATGTCAAAAATGACAAATTTCAAGATGGCAAATGTCAAATGTCACAATGCTAAATGTCAAAAATGAAAAGTGTCACCATGAAAAATGTCAAAAATGACAAATTTCAAGATGGCAAATGTCAAAGATGTCAAATGACAAATGTCACAATGCTAAATGTCAAAAATGAAAAGTGTCACCATGAAAAATGTCAAAAATGACAAGTTTCAAGATGGCAAATGTCAAAGATGTCAAATGACAAATGTCACAATGCTAAATGTCAAAAATGAAAAGTGTTACCATGAAAAATGTCAAAAATGACAAATTTCAAGATGGCAAATGTCAAAACTGACAAATGTCACAATGCTAAATGTCAAAAATGATAAGTGTCACCATGAAAAATGTCAAAAATGACAAATTTCAAGATGGCAAATGTCCAAGATGTCAAATGACAAATGTCACAATGCTAAATGTCAAAAATGAAAAGTGTCACCATGAAAAATGTCAAAAATGACAAATTTCAAGATGGCAAATGTCAAAGATGTCAAATGACAAATGTCACAATGCTAAATGTCAAAAATGAAAAGTGTCAAAAATGACACATTTCAAGATGGAAAATGTCAAAGATGTCAAATGACAAATGTCACAATGCTAAATGTCAAAAATGAAAAGTGTCACCATGAAAAATGGCAAAAATGACAAATTTCAAGATGGCAAATGTCAAAACTGACAAATGTCACAATGCTAAATGTCAAAAATGAAAAGTGTCACCATGAAAAATGTCAAAAATAACAAATTTCAAGATGGCAAATGTCAAAGATGTCAAATGACAAATGTAACAATGCTTAATGTCAAAAATTACAAATTTAAAGATGGCAAATGTCAAAGATGTCAAATGACAAATGTCACAATGCTAAATGTCAAAAATGAAAAGTGTCACAATGAACAATGTCAAAAATGACAAATTTCAAGATAGCAAATGTCAAAGATGTCAAATGACAAATGTCACAATGCTAAATGTCACAAATGAAAAGTGTCAAAAATGACAAATTTCAAGATGGCAAATGTCTAAGATGTCAAATGACAAATGTCACAATGCTAAATGTCAAAAATGAAAAGTGTCACCATGAAAAATGTCAAAAATGACAAATTTCAAGATGGCAAATGTCAAAACTGACAAATGTCACAATGCTAAATGTCAAAAATGAAAAGTGTGACCATGAAAAATGTCAAAAATAACAAATTTCAAGATGGCAAATGTCAAAGATGTCAAATGACAAATGTCACAATGCTAAATGTCAAAAATGACAAATTTCAAGATGGCAAATGTCAAAGATGTCAAATGACAAATGTCACAATGCTAAATGTGAAAAATGAAAAGTGTCAAAAATGACAAATTTCAAGATGGCAAATGTCTAAGATGTCAAATGACAAATGTCACAATGCTAAATGTCAAAAATGAAAAGTGTCACCATGAAAAATGTCAAAAATGACAAATTTCAAGATGGCAAATGTCAAAACTGACAAATGTCACAATGCTAAATGTCAAAAATGAAAAGTGTCACCATGAAAAATGTCAAAAATGACAAATTTCAAGATGGCAAATGTCAAAGATGTCAAATGACAAATGTCACAATGCTAAATGCAAAAATGAAAAGTGTCACCATGAAAAATGTCAAAAATGACAAATTTCAAGATGGCAAATGTCAAATGTCACAATGCTAAATGTCAAAAATGAAAAGTGTCACCATGAAAAATGTCAAAAATGACAAATTTCAAGATGGCAAATGTCAAAGATGTCAAATGACAAATGTCACAATGCTAAAAGTCAAAAATGAAAAGTGTCACCATGAAAAATGTCAAAAATGACAAGTTTCAAGATGGCAAATGTCAAAGATGTCAAATGACAAATGTCACAATGCTAAATGTCAAAAATGAAAAGTGTCACCATGAAAAATGTCAAAAATGACAAATTTCAAGATGGCAAATGTCAAAACTGACAAATGTCACAATGCTAAATGTCAAAAATGATAAGTGTCACCATGAAAAATGACAAATTTCAAGATGGCAAATGTCCAAGATGTCAAATGACAAATGTCACAATGCTAAATGTCAAAAATGAAAAGTGTCACCATGAAAAATGTCAAAAATGACAAATTTCAAGATGGCAAATGTCAAAGATGTCAAATGACAAATGTCACAATGCTAAATGTCAAAAATGAAAAGTGTCAAAAATGACACATTTCAAAATGGAAAATGTCAAAGATGTCAAATGACAAATGTCACAATGCTAAATGTCAAAAATGAAAAGTGTCACCATGAAAAATGGCAAAAATGACAAATTTCACGATGGCAAATGTCAAAACTGACAAATGTCACAATGCTAAATGTCAAAAATGAAAAGTGTCACCATGAAAAATGTCAAAAATAACAAATTTCAAGATGGCAAATGTCAAAGATGTCAAATGACAAATGTAACAATGCTTAATGTCAAAAATTACAAATTTAAAGATGGCAAATGTCAAAGATGTCAAATGACAAATGTCACAATGCTAAATGTCAAAAATGAAAAGTGTCACAATGAACAATGTCAAAAATGACAAATTTCAAGATAGCAAATGTCAAAGATGTCAAATGACAAATGTCACAATGCTAAATGTCAAAAATAAAAAGTGTCACCATGAAAAATGTCAAAAATGACAAATTTCAAGATGGCAAATGTCAAAACTGACAAATGTCACAATGCTAAATGTCAAAAATGATAAGTGTCACCATGAAAAATGTCAAAAATGACAAATTTCAAGATGGCAAATGTCCAAGATGTCAAATGACAAATGTCACAATGCTAAATGTCAAATATGAAAAATGTCACCATGAAAAATATCAAAAATGACAAATTTCAAGATGGCAAATGTCAAAGATGTCAAATGACAAATGTCACAATGCTAAATGTCACAAATGAAAAGTGTCAAAAATGACAAATTTCAAGATGGCAAATGTCTAAGATGTCAAATGACAAATGTCACAATGCTAAATGTCAAAAATGAAAAGTGTCACCATGAAAAATGTCAAAAATGACAAATTTCAAGATGGCAAATGTCAAAGATGTCAAATGACAAATGTCACAATGCTAAATGTCAAAAATGAAAAGTGTCACCATGAAAAATGTCAAAAATGACAAATTTCAAGATGGCAAATGTCAAAGATGTCGAATATGACAAATGTCACAATGCTAAATCAAAAATGAAAAGTGTCACCATGAAAAATGTCCAAAATGACAAATTTCAAGATGGCAAATGTCAAAGATGTCAAATGACAAATGTCACAATGCTAAATGTCACAAATGAAAAGTGTCAAAAATGACAAATTTCAAGATGGCAAATGTCTAAGATGTCAAATGACAAATGTCACAATGCTAAATGTCAAAAATGAAAAGTGTCACCATGAAAAATGTCAAAAATGACAAATTTCAAGATGGCAAATGTCAAAACTTACAAATGTCACAATGCTAAATGTCAAAAATGATAAGTGTCACCATGAAAAATGTCAAAAATGACAAATTTCAAGATGGCAAATGTCCAAGGTGTCAAATGACAAATGTCACAATGCTAAATGTCAAATATGAAAAGTGTCACCATGAAAAATATCAAAAATGACAAATTTCAAGATGGCAAATGTCAAAGATGTCAAATGACAAATGTCACAATGCTAAATGTCACAAATGAAAAGTGTCAAAAATGACAAATTTCAAGATGGCAAATGTCTAAGATGTCAAATGACAAATGTCACAATGCTAAATGTCAAAAATGAAAAGTGTCACCATGAAAAATGTCAAAAATGACAAATATTTCAAGATGGCAAATGTTAAAACTGACAAATGTCACAATGCTAAATGTCAAAAATGAAAAGTGTGACCAAGAAAAATGTCAAAAATAACAAATTTCAAGATGGCAAATGTCAAAGATGTCAAATGACAAATGTCACAATGCTAAATGTCAAAAATGACATATTTCAAGATGGCAAATGTCAAAGATGTCAAATGACAAATGTCACAATGCTAAATGTGAAAAATGAAAAGTGTCACCATGAAAAATGTCAAAAATAACAAATTTCAAGATGGCAAATGTCAAAGATGTCAAATGACAAATGTCACAATGCTAAATGTCAAAAATGAAAAGTGTCACCATGAACAATGTCAAAAATGACAAATTTCAAGATGGCAAATGTCAAAACTGACAAATGTCACAATGCTAAATGTGAAAAATGAAAAGTGTCACCATGAAAAATGTCAAAAATAACAAATTTCAAGATGGCAAATGTCAAAGATGTCAAATGACAAATGTCACAATGCTAAATGTCAAAAATGAAAAGTGTCACCATGAAAAATGTCAAAAATGACAAATTTCAAGATGGCAAATGTCAAAGATGTCAAATGACAAATGTCACAATGCTAAATGTCAAAAATGAAAAGTGTCACCATGAAAAATGTCAAAAATGACAAATTTCAAGATGGCAAATGTCAAATGTCACAATGCTAAATGTCAAAAATGATAAGTGTCACCATGAAAAATGTCAAAAATGACAAATTTCAAGATGGCAAATGTCAAAGATGTCAAATGACAAATTTCACAATGCTAAATGTCAAAAATGAAAAGTGTCACCATGAAAAATGTCAAAAATGACAAGTTTCAAGATGGCAAATGTCAAAGATGTCAAATGACAAATGTCACAATGCTAAATGTCAAAAATGAAAAGTGTCACCATGAAAAATGTCAAAAATGACAAATTTCAAGATGGCAAATGTCAAAGATGTCAAATGACAAATGTCACAATGCTAAATGTCAAAAATGAAAAGTGTCAAAAATGACAAATTTCAAGATGGGAAATGTCAAAGATGTCAAATGACAAATGTCACAATGCTAAATGTCAAAAATGAAAAGTGTCACCATAAAAAATGTCAAAAATGACAAATTTCAAGATGGCAAATGTCAAAACTGACAAATGTCACAATGCTAAATGTCAAAAATGAAAAGTGTCACCATGAAAAATGTCAAAAATAACAAATTTCAAGATGGCAAATGTCAAAGATGTCAAATGACAAATGTCACATTGCTTAATGTCAAAAATGACAAATTTCAAGATGGCAAATGTCAAAGATGTCAAATAACAAATGTCACAAGGCTAAATGTCAAAAATGAAAAGTGTCACAATGAACAATGTCAAAAATGACAAATTTCAAGATGGAAAATGTCAAAGATGTCAAATGACAAATGTCACAATGCTAAATGTCAAAAATGAAAAGTGTCAAAAATGACAAATTTCAAGATGGCAAATGTCTAAGATGTCAAATGACAAATGTCACAATGCTAAATGTCAAAAATAAAAAATGTCACCGTGAAAAATGTCAAAAATGACAAATTTCAAGATGGCAAATGTCAAAGATGTCAAATGACAAATGTCACAATGCTAAATGTCAAAAATGAAAAGTGTCACCATAAAAAATGTCAAAAATGACAAATTTCAAGATGGCAAATGTCAAAGATGTCAAATGACAAATGTCACAATGCTAAATGTCAAAAATGAAAAGTGTCCCCATGAAAAATGTCAATAATGACAAATTTCAAGATGGCAAATGTCAAAGATGTCAAATGACAAATGTCACAATGCTAAATGTCAAAAATAAAAAGTGTCACCATAAAAAATGTCAAAAATGACAAATTTCAAGATGGCAAATGTCAAAGATGTCAAATGACAAATGTCACAATGCTAAATGTCAAAAATGAAAAGTGTCAAAAATGACAAATTTCAAGATGGGAAATGTCAAAGATGTCAAATGACAAATGTCACAATGCTAAATGTCAAAAATGAAAAGTGTCACCATAAAAAATGTCAAAAATGACAAATTTCAAGATGGCAAATGTCAAAACTGACAAATGTCACAATGCTAAATGTCAAAAATGAAAAGTGTCACCATGAAAAATGTCAAAAATAACAAATTTCAAGATGGCAAATGTCAAAGATGTCAAATGACAAATGTCACATTGCTTAATGTCAAAAATGACAAATTTCAAGATGGCAAATGTCAAAGATGTCAAATAACAAATGTCACAAGGCTAAATGTCAAAAATGAAAAGTGTCACAATGAACAATGTCAAAAATGACAAATTTCAAGATGGAAAATGTCAAAGATGTCAAATGACAAATGTCACAATGCTAAATGTCAAAAATGAAAAGTGTCAAAAATGACAAATTTCAAGATGGCAAATGTCTAAGATGTCAAATGACAAATGTCACAATGCTAAATGTCAAAAATAAAAAATGTCACCGTGAAAAATGTCAAAAATGACAAATTTCAAGATGGCAAATGTCAAAGATGTCAAATGACAAATGTCACAATGCTAAATGTCAAAAATGAAAAGTGTCACCATGAAAAATGTCAAAAATGACAAATTTCAAGATGGCAAATGTCAAAGATGTCAAATGACAAATGTCACAATGCTAAATGTCAAAAATGAAAAGTGTCCCCATGAAAAATGTCAATAATGACAAATTTCAAGATGGCAAATGTCAAAGATGTCAAATGACAAATGTCACAATGCTAAATGTCAAAAATAAAAAGTGTCACCATGAAAAATGTCAAAAATGACAAATTTCAAGATGGCAAATGTCAAAGATGTCAAATGACAAATGTCACAATGCTAAATGTCAAAAATGAAAAGTGTCACCATGAAAAACGTCAAAAATAACAAATTTCAAGATGGCAAATGTCAAAGATGTCAAATGACAAATGTCACAATGCTTAATGTCAAAAATGACAAATTTCAAGATGGCAAATGTCAAAGATGTCAAATGACAAATGTCACAATGCTAAATGTCAAAAATGAAAAGTGTCACAATGAACAATGTCAACAATGACAAATTTCAAGATGGCAAATGTCAAAGATGTCAAATGACAAATGTCACAATGCTAAATGTCAAAAATGAAAAGTGTCACCATGAAAAATGTCAAAAATGACAAATTTCAAGGTGGCAAATGTCAAAACTGACAAATGTCACAATGCTAAATGTCAAAAATGATAAGTGTCACCATGAAAAATGTCAAAAATGACAAATTTCAAGATGGCAAATGTCCAAGATGTCAGATGACAAATGTCACAATGCTAAATGTCAAATATGAAAAGTGTCACCATGAAAAATATCAAAAATGACAAATTTCAAGATGGCAAATGTCAAAGATGTCAAATGACAAATGTCACAATGCTAAATGTCACAAATGAAAAGTGTCAAAAATGACAAATTTCAAGATGGCAAATGTCTAAGATGTCAAATGACAAATGTCACAATGCTAAATGTCAAAAATGAAAAGTGTCACCATGAAAAATGTCAAAAATGACAAATTTCAAGATGGCAAATGTCAAAACTGACAAATGTCACAATGCTAAATGTCAAAAATGAAAAGTGTGACCATGAAAAATGTCAAAAATAACAAATTTCAAGATGGCAAATGTCAAAGATGTCAAATGACAAATGTCACAATGCTAAATGTCAAAAATGACAAATTTCAAGATGGCAAATGTCAAAGATGTCAAATGACAAATGTCACAATGCTAAATGTGAAAAATGAAAAGTGTCAAAAATGACAAATTTCAAGATGGCAAATGTCTAAGATGTCAAATGACAAATGTCACAATGCTAAATGTCAAAAATGAAAAGTGTCACCATGAAAAATGTCAAAAATGACAAATTTCAAGATGGCAAATGTCAAAACTGACAAATGTCACAATGCTAAATGTCAAAAATGAAAAGTGTCACCATGAAAAATGTCAAAAATGACAAATTTCAAGATGGCAAATGTCAAAGATGTCAAATGACAAATGTCACAATGCTAAATGCAAAAATGAAAAGTGTCACCATGAAAAATGTCAAAAATGACAAATTTCAAGATGGCAAATGTCAAATGTCACAATGCTAAATGTCAAAAATGAAAAGTGTCACCATGAAAAATGTCAAAAATGACAAATTTCAAGATGGCAAATGTCAAAGATGTCAAATGACAAATGTCACAATGCTAAATGTCAAAAATGAAAAGTGTCACCATGAAAAATGTCAAAAATGACAAGTTTCAAGATGGCAAATGTCAAAGATGTCAAATGACAAATGTCACAATGCTAAATGTCAAAAATGAAAAGTGTTACCATGAAAAATGTCAAAAATGACAAATTTCAAGATGGCAAATGTCAAAACTGACAAATGTCACAATGCTAAATGTCAAAAATGATAAGTGTCACCATGAAAAATGTCAAAAATGACAAATTTCAAGATGGCAAATGTCCAAGATGTCAAATGACAAATGTCACAATGCTAAATGTCAAAAATGAAAAGTGTCACCATGAAAAATGTCAAAAATGACAAATTTCAAGATGGCAAATGTCAAAGATGTCAAATGACAAATGTCACAATGCTAAATGTCAAAAATGAAAAGTGTCACAATGAACAATGTCAAAAATGACAAATTTCAAGATGGAAAATGTCAAAGATGTCAAATGACAAATGTCACAATGCTAAATGTCAAAAATGAAAAGTGTCAAAAATGACAAATTTCAAGATGGCAAATGTCTAAGATGTCAAATGACAAATGTCACAATGCTAAATGTCAAAAATAAAAAATGTCACCGTGAAAAATGTCAAAAATGACAAATTTCAAGATGGCAAATGTCAAAGATGTCAAATGACAAATGTCACAATGCTAAATGTCAAAAATGAAAAGTGTCACCATGAAAAATGTCAAAAATGACAAATTTCAAGATTGCAAATGTCAAAGATGTCAAATGACAAATGTCACAATGCTAAATGTCAAAAATGAAAAGTGTCCCCATGAAAAATGTCAATAATGACAAATTTCAAGATGGCAAATGTCAAAGATGTCAAATGACAAATGTCACAATGCTAAATGTCAAAAATAAAAAGTGTCACCATGAAAAATGTCAAAAATGACAAATTTCAAGATGGCAAATGTCAAAGATGTCAAATGACAAATGTCACAATGCTAAATGTCAAAAATGAAAAGTGTCACCATGAAAAACGTCAAAAATAACAAATTTCAAGATGGCAAATGTCAAAGATGTCAAATGACAAATGTCACAATGCTTAATGTCAAAAATGACAAATTTCAAGATGGCAAATGTCAAAGATGTCAAATGACAAATGTCACAATGCTAAATGTCAAAAATGAAAAGTGTCACAATGAACAATGTCAACAATGACAAATTTCAAGATGGCAAATGTCAAAGATGTCAAATGACAAATGTCACAATGCTAAATGTCAAAAATGAAAAGTGTCACCATGAAAAATGTCAAAAATGACAAATTTCAAGATGGCAAATGTCAAAACTGACAAATGTCACAATGCTAAATGTCAAAAATGATAAGTGTCACCATGAAAAATGTCAAAAATGACAAATTTCAAGATGGCAAATGTCCAAGATGTCAGATGACAAATGTCACAATGCTAAATGTCAAATATGAAAAGTGTCACCATGAAAAATATCAAAAATGACAAATTTCAAGATGGCAAATGTCAAAGATGTCAAATGACAAATGTCACAATGCTAAATGTCACAAATGAAAAGTGTCAAAAATGACAAATTTCAAGATGGCAAATGTCTAAGATGTCAAATGACAAATGTCACAATGCTAAATGTCAAAAATGAAAAGTGTCACCATGAAAAATGTCAAAAATGACAAATTTCAAGATGGCAAATGTCAAAACTGACAAATGTCACAATGCTAAATGTCAAAAATGAAAAGTGTGACCATGAAAAATGTCAAAAATAACAAATTTCAAGATGGCAAATGTCAAAGATGTCAAATGACAAATGTCACAATGCTAAATGTCAAAAATGACAAATTTCAAGATGGCAAATGTCAAAGATGTCAAATGACAAATGTCACAATGCTAAATGTGAAAAATGAAAAGTGTCAAAAATGACAAATTTCAAGATGGCAAATGTCTAAGATGTCAAATGACAAATGTCACAATGCTAAATGTCAAAAATGAAAAGTGTCACCATGAAAAATGTCAAAAATGACAAATTTCAAGATGGCAAATGTCAAAACTGACAAATGTCACAATGCTAAATGTCAAAAATGAAAAGTGTCACCATGAAAAATGTCAAAAATGACAAATTTCAAGATGGCAAATGTCAAAGATGTCAAATGACAAATGTCACAATGCTAAATGCAAAAATGAAAAGTGTCACCATGAAAAATGTCAAAAATGACAAATTTCAAGATGGCAAATGTCAAATGTCACAATGCTAAATGTCAAAAATGAAAAGTGTCACCATGAAAAATGTCAAAAATGACAAATTTCAAGATGGCAAATGTCAAAGATGTCAAATGACAAATGTCACAATGCTAAATGTCAAAAATGAAAAGTGTCACCATGAAAAATGTCAAAAATGACAAGTTTCAAGATGGCAAATGTCAAAGATGTCAAATGACAAATGTCACAATGCTAAATGTCAAAAATGAAAAGTGTTACCATGAAAAATGTCAAAAATGACAAATTTCAAGATGGCAAATGTCAAAACTGACAAATGTCACAATGCTAAATGTCAAAAATGATAAGTGTCACCATGAAAAATGTCAAAAATGACAAATTTCAAGATGGCAAATGTCCAAGATGTCAAATGACAAATGTCACAATGCTAAATGTCAAAAATGAAAAGTGTCACCATGAAAAATGTCAAAAATGACAAATTTCAAGATGGCAAATGTCAAAGATGTCAAATGACAAATGTCACAATGCTAAATGTCAAAAATGAAAAGTGTCAAAAATGACACATTTCAAGATGGAAAATGTCAAAGATGTCAAATGACAAATGTCACAATGCTAAATGTCAAAAATGAAAAGTGTCACCATGAAAAATGGCAAAAATGACAAATTTCAAGATGGCAAATGTCAAAACTGACAAATGTCACAATGCTAAATGTCAAAAATGAAAAGTGTCACCATGAAAAATGTCAAAAATAACAAATTTCAAGATGGCAAATGTCAAAGATGTCAAATGACAAATGTAACAATGCTTAATGTCAAAAATTACAAATTTAAAGATGGCAAATGTCAAAGATGTCAAATGACAAATGTCACAATGCTAAATGTCAAAAATGAAAAGTGTCACAATGAACAATGTCAAAAATGACAAATTTCAAGATAGCAAATGTCAAAGATGTCAAATGACAAATGTCACAATGCTAAATGTCACAAATGAAAAGTGTCAAAAATGACAAATTTCAAGATGGCAAATGTCTAAGATGTCAAATGACAAATGTCACAATGCTAAATGTCAAAAATGAAAAGTGTCACCATGAAAAATGTCAAAAATGACAAATTTCAAGATGGCAAATGTCAAAACTGACAAATGTCACAATGCTAAATGTCAAAAATGAAAAGTGTGACCATGAAAAATGTCAAAAATAACAAATTTCAAGATGGCAAATGTCAAAGATGTCAAATGACAAATGTCACAATGCTAAATGTCAAAAATGACAAATTTCCAGATGGCAAATGTCAAAGATGTCAAATGACAAATGTCACAATGCTAAATGTGAAAAATGAAAAGTGTCAAAAATGACAAATTTCAAGATGGCAAATGTCTAAGATGTCAAATGACAAATGTCACAATGCTAAATGTCAAAAATGAAAAGTGTCACCATGAAAAATGTCAAAAATGACAAATTTCAAGATGACAAATGTCAAAACTGACAAATGTCACAATGCTAAATGTCAAAAATGAAAAGTGTCACCATGAAAAATGTCAAAAATGACAAATTTCAAGATGGCAAATGTCAAAGATGTCAAATGACAAATGTCACAATGCTAAATGCAAAAATGAAAAGTGTCACCATGAAAAATGTCAAAAATGACAAATTTCAAGATGGCAAATGTCAAATGTCACAATGCTAAATGTCAAAAATGAAAAGTGTCACCATGAAAAATGTCAAAAATGACAAATTTCAAGATGGCAAATGTCAAAGATGTCAAATGACAAATGTCACAATGCTAAATGTCAAAAATGAAAAGTGTCACCATGAAAAATGTCAAAAATGACAAGTTTCAAGATGGCAAATGTCAAAGATGTCAAATGACAAATGTCACAATGCTAAATGTCAAAAATGAAAAGTGTCACCATGAAAAATGTCAAAAATGACAAATTTCAAGATGGCAAATGTCAAAACTGACAAATGTCACAATGCTAAATGTCAAAAATGATAAGTGTCACCATGAAAAATGTCAAAAATGACAAATTTCAAGATGGCAAATGTCCAAGATGTCAAATGACAAATGTCACAATGCTAAATGTCAAAAATGAAAAGTGTCACCATGAAAAATGTCAAAAATGACAAATTTCAAGATGGCAAATGTCAAAGATGTCAAATGACAAATGTCACAATGCTAAATGTCAAAAATGAAAAGTGTCAAAAATGACACATTTCAAGATGGAAAATGTCAAAGATGTCAAATGACAAATGTCACAATGCTAAATGTCAAAAATGAAAAGTGTCACCATGAAAAATGGCAAAAATGACAAATTTCAAGATGGCAAATGTCAAAACTGACAAATGTCACAATGCTAAATGTCAAAAATGAAAAGTGTCACCATGAAAAATGTCAAAAATAACAAATTTCAAGATGGCAAATGTCAAAGATGTCAAATGACAAATGTAACAATGCTTAATGTCAAAAATTACAAATTTAAAGATGGCAAATGTCAAAGATGTCAAATGACAAATGTCACAATGCTAAAGTCAAAAATGAAAAGTGTCACAATGAACAATGTCAAAAATGACAAATTTCAAGATAGCAAATGTCAAAGATGTCAAATGACAAATGTCACAATGCTAAATGTCAAAAATGAAAAGTGTCACCATGAAAAATGTCAAAAATGACAAATTTCAAGATGGCAAATGTCAAAACTGACAAATGTCACAATGCTAAATGTCAAAAATGATAAGTGTCACCATGAAAAATGTCAAAAATGACAAATTTCAAGATGGCAAATGTCCAAGATGTCAAATGACAAATGTCACAATGCTAAATGTCAAATATGAAAAATGTCACCATAAAAAATATCAAAAATGACAAATTTCAAGATGGCAAATGTCAAAGATGTCAAATGACAAATGTCACAATGCTAAATGTCACAAATGAAAAGTGTCAAAAATGACAAATTTCAAGATGGCAAATGTCTAAGATGTCAAATGACAAATGTCACAATGCTAAATGTCAAAAATGAAAAGTGTCACCATGAAAAATGTCAAAAATGACAAATTTCAAGATGGCAAATGTCAAAGATGTCAAATGACAAATGTCACAATGCTAAATGTCAAAAATGAAAAGTGTCACCATGAAAAATGTCAAAAATGACAAATTTCAAGATGGCAAATGTCAAAGATGTCGAATATGACAAATGTCACAATGCTAAATCAAAAATGAAAAGTGTCACCATGAAAAATGTCCAAAATGACAAATTTCAAGATGGCAAATGTCAAAGATGTCAAATGACAAATGTCACAATGCTAAATGTCAAAAATGAAAAGTGTCACCATGAAAAATGTCAAAAATGACAAATTTCAAGATGGCAAATGTCAAAACTTACAAATGTCACAATGCTAAATGTCAAAAATGATAAGTGTCACCATGAAAAATGTCAAAAATGACAAATTTCAAGATGGCAAATGTCCAAGGTGTCAAATGACAAATGTCACAATGCTAAATGTCAAATATGAAAAGTGTCACCATGAAAAATATCAAAAATGACAAATTTCAAGATGGCAAATGTCAAAGATGTCAAATGACAAATGTCACAATGCTAAATGTCACAAATGAAAAGTGTCAAAAATGACAAATTTCAAGATGGCAAATGTCTAAGATGTCAAATGACAAATGTCACAATGCTAAATGTCAAAAATGAAAAGTGTCACCATGAAAAATGTCAAAAATGACAAATATTTCAAGATGGCAAATGTCAAAACTGACAAATGTCACAATGCTAAATGTCAAAAATGAAAAGTGTGACCAAGAAAAATGTCAAAAATAACAAATTTCAAGATGGCAAATGTCAAAGATGTCAAATGACAAATGTCACAATGCTAAATGTCAAAAATGACATATTTCAAGATGGCAAATGTCAAAGATGTCAAATGACAAATGTCACAATGCTAAATGTGAAAAATGAAAAGTGTCACCATGAAAAATGTCAAAAATAACAAATTTCAAGATGGCAAATGTCAAAGATGTCAAATGACAAATGTCACAATGCTAAATGTCAAAAATGAAAAGTGTCACCATGAACAATGTCAAAAATGACAAATTTCAAGATGGCAAATGTCAAAACTGACAAATGTCACAATGCTAAATGTGAAAAATGAAAAGTGTCACCATGAAAAATGTCAAAAATAACAAATTTCAAGATGGCAAATGTCAAAGATGTCAAATGACAAATGTCACAATGCTAAATGTCAAAAATGAAAAGTGTCACCATGAAAAATGTCAAAAATGACAAATTTCAAGATGGCAAATGTCAAAGATGTCAAATGACAAATGTCACAATGCTAAATGTCAAAAATGAAAAGTGTCACCATGAAAAATGTCAAAAATGACAAATTTCAAGATGGCAAATGTCAAATGTCACAATGCTAAATGTCAAAAATGATAAGTGTCACCATGAAAAATGTCAAAAATGACAAATTTCAAGATGGCAAATGTCAAAGATGTCAAATGACAAATTTCACAATGCTAAATGTCAAAAATGAAAAGTGTCACCATGAAAAATGTCAAAAATGACAAGTTTCAAGATGGCAAATGTCAAAGATGTCAAATGACAAATGTCACAATGCTAAATGTCAAAAATGAAAAGTGTCACCATGAAAAATGTCAAAAATGACAAATTTCAAGATGGCAAATGTCAAAGATGTCAAATGACAAATGTCACAATGCTAAATGTCAAAAATGAAAAGTGTCAAAAATGACAAATTTCAAGATGGGAAATGTCAAAGATGTCAAATGACAAATGTCACAATGCTAAATGTCAAAAATGAAAAGTGTCACCATAAAAAATGTCAAAAATGACAAATTTCAAGATGGCAAATGTCAAAACTGACAAATGTCACAATGCTAAATGTCAAAAATGAAAAGTGTCACCATGAAAAATGTCAAAAATAACAAATTTCAAGATGGCAAATGTCAAAGATGTCAAATGACAAATGTCACATTGCTTAATGTCAAAAATGACAAATTTCAAGATGGCAAATGTCAAAGATGTCAAATAACAAATGTCACAAGGCTAAATGTCAAAAATGAAAAGTGTCACAATGAACAATGTCAAAAATGACAAATTTCAAGATGGAAAATGTCAAAGATGTCAAATGACAAATGTCACAATGCTAAATGTCAAAAATGAAAAGTGTCAAAAATGACAAATTTCAAGATGGCAAATGTCTAAGATGTCAAATGACAAATGTCACAATGCTAAATGTCAAAAATAAAAAATGTCACCGTGAAAAATGTCAAAAATGACAAATTTCAAGATGGCAAATGTCAAAGATGTCAAATGACAAATGTCACAATGCTAAATGTCAAAAATGAAAAGTGTCACCATGAAAAATGTCAAAAATGACAAATTTCAAGATGGCAAATGTCAAAGATGTCAAATGACAAATGTCACAATGCTAAATGTCAAAAATGAAAAGTGTCCCCATGAAAAATGTCAATAATGACAAATTTCAAGATGGCAAATGTCAAAGATGTCAAATGACAAATGTCACAATGCTAAATGTCAAAAATAAAAAGTGTCACCATGAAAAATGTCAAAAATGACAAATTTCAAGATGGCAAATGTCAAAGATGTCAAATGACAAATGTCACAATGCTAAATGTCAAAAATGAAAAGTGTCACCATGAAAAATGTCAAAAATGACAAATTTCAAGATGGCAAATATCAAAGATGTCAAATGACAAATGTCACAATGCTAAATGTCAAAAATGACAAATTTCAAGATGGCAAATGTCAAAGATGTCAAATGACAAATGTCACAATGCTAAATGTCAAAAATGAAAAGTGTCACCATGAAAAATGTCAAAAATGACAAATTTCAAGATGGCAAATGTCAAAGATGTCAAATGACAAATGTCACAATGCTAAATGTCAAAAATGAAAAGTGTCACCATGAAAAATGTCAAAAATGACAAATTTCAAGATGGCAAATGTCAAAGATGTCAAATGACAAATGTCACAATGCTAAATGTCAAAAATGAAAAGTGTCACCATGAAAAATGTCAAAAATGACAAGTTTCAAGATGGCAAATGTCAAAGATGTCAAATGACAAATGTCACAATGCTAAATGTCAAAAATGAAAAGTGTCACCATGAAAAATGTAAAAAATGACAAATTTTAAGATGGCAAATGTCAAAACTGACAAATTTCACAATGCTAAATGTCAAAAATGATAAGTGTCACCATGAAAAATGTCAAAAATGACAAATTTAAAGATGGCAAATGTCAAAACTGACAAATGTCACAATGCTAAATGTCAAAAATGAAAAGTGTCACAATGAAAAACGTCAAAAATAACAAATTTCAAGATGGCAAATGTCAAAGATGTCAAATGACAAATGTCACAATGCTTAATGTCAAAAATGACAAATTTCAAGATGGCAAATGTCAAAGATGTCAAATGACAAATGTCACAATGCTAAATGTCAAAAATGAAAAGTGTCACAATGAACAATGTCAACAATGACAAATTTCAAGATGGCAAATGTCAAAGATGTCAAATGACAAATGTCACAATGCTAAATGTCAAAAATGAAAAGTGTCACCATGAAAAATGTCAAAAATGACAAATTTCAAGATGGCAAATGTCAAAACTGACAAATGTCACAATGCTAAATGTCAAAAATGATAAGTGTCACCATGAAAAATGTCAAAAATGACAAATTTCAAGATGGCAAATGTCCAAGATGTCAGATGACAAATGTCACAATGCTAAATGTCAAATATGAAAAGTGTCACCATGAAAAATATCAAAAATGACAAATTTCAAGATGGCAAATGTCAAAGATGTCAAATGACAAATGTCACAATGCTAAATGTCACAAATGAAAAGTGTCAAAAATGACAAATTTCAAGATGGCAAATGTCTAAGATGTCAAATGACAAATGTCACAATGCTAAATGTCAAAAATGAAAAGTGTCACCATGAAAAATGTCAAAAATGACAAATTTCAAGATGGCAAATGTCAAAACTGACAAATGTCACAATGCTAAATGTCAAAAATGAAAAGTGTGACCATGAAAAATGTCAAAAATAACAAATTTCAAGATGGCAAATGTCAAAGATGTCAAATGACAAATGTCACAATGCTAAATGTCAAAAATGACAAATTTCAAGATGGCAAATGTCAAAGATGTCAAATGACAAATGTCACAATGCTAAATGTGAAAAATGAAAAGTGTCAAAAATGACAAATTTCAAGATGGCAAATGTCTAAGATGTCAAATGACAAATGTCACAATGCTAAATGTCAAAAATGAAAAGTGTCACCATGAAAAATGTCAAAAATGACAAATTTCAAGATGGCAAATGTCAAAACTGACAAATGTCACAATGCTAAATGTCAAAAATGAAAAGTGTCACCATGAAAAATGTCAAAAATGACAAATTTCAAGATGGCAAATGTCAAAGATGTCAAATGACAAATGTCACAATGCTAAATGCAAAAATGAAAAATGTCACCATGAAAAATGTCAAAAATGACAAATTTCAAGATGGCAAATGTCAAATGTCACAATGCTAAATGTCAAAAATGAAAAGTGTCACCATGAAAAATGTCAAAAATGACAAATTTCAAGATGGCAAATGTCAAAGATGTCAAATGACAAATGTCACAATGCTAAATGTCAAAAATGAAAAGTGTCACCATGAAAAATGTCAAAAATGACAAGTTTCAAGATGGCAAATGTCAAAGATGTCAAATGACAAATGTCACAATGCTAAATGTCAAAAATGAAAAGTGTCACCATGAAAAATGTCAAAAATGACAAATTTCAAGATGGCAAATGTCAAAACTGACAAATGTCACAATGCTAAATGTCAAAAATGATAAGTGTCACCATGAAAAATGTCAAAAATGACAAATTTCAAGATGGCAAATGTCCAAGATGTCAAATGACAAATGTCACAATGCTAAATGTCAAAAATGAAAAGTGTCACCATGAAAAATGTCAAAAATGACAAATTTCAAGATGGCAAATGTCAAAGATGTCAAATGACAAATGTCACAATGCTAAATGTCAAAAATGAAAAGTGTCAAAAATGACACATTTCAAGATGGAAAATGTCAAAGATGTCAAATGACAAATGTCACAATGCTAAATGTCAAAAATGAAAAGTGTCACCATGAAAAATGGCAAAAATGACAAATTTCAAGATGGCAAATGTCAAAACTGACAAATGTCACAATGCTAAATGTCAAAAATGAAAAGTGTCACCATGAAAAATGTCAAAAATAACAAATTTCAATATGGCAAATGTCAAAGATGTCAAATGACAAATGTAACAATGCTTAATGTCAAAAATTACAAATTTAAAGATGGCAAATGTCAAAGATGTCAAATGACAAATGTCACAATGCTAAATGTCAAAAATGAAAAGTGTCACAATGAACAATGTCAAAAATGACAAATTTCAAGATAGCAAATGTCAAAGATGTCAAATGACAAATGTCACAATGCTAAATGTCAAAAATGAAAAGTGTCACCATGAAAAATGTCAAAAATGACAAATTTCAAGATGGCAAATGTCAAAACTGACAAATGTCACAATGCTAAATGTCAAAAATGATAAGTGTCACCATGAAAAATGTCAAAAATGACAAATTTCAAGATGGCAAATGTCCAAGATGTCAAATGACAAATGTCACAATGCTAAATGTCAAATATGAAAAATGTCACCATGAAAAATATCAAAAATGACAAATTTCAAGATGGCAAATGTCAAAGATGTCAAATGACAAATGTCACAATGCTAAATGTCACAAATGAAAAGTGTCAAAAATGACAAATTTCAAGATGGCAAATGTCTAAGATGTCAAATGACAAATGTCACAATGCTAAATGTCAAAAATGAAAAGTGTCACCATGAAAAATGTCAAAAATGACAAATTTCAAGATGGCAAATGTCAAAGATGTCGAATATGACAAATGTCACAATGCTAAATCAAAAATGAAAAGTGTCACCATGAAAAATGTCAAAAATGACAAATTTCAAGATGGCAAATGTCAAAGATGTCAAATGACAAATGTCACAATGCTAAATGTCAAAAATGAAAAGTGTCACCATGAAAAATGTCAAAAATGACAAATTTCAAGATGGCAAATGTCAAAACTTACAAATGTCACAATGCTAAATGTCAAAAATGATAAGTGTCACCATGAAAAATGTCAAAAATGACAAATTTCAAGATGGCAAATGTCCAAGGTGTCAAATGACAAATGTCACAATGCTAAATGTCAAATATGAAAAGTGTCACCATGAAAAATATCAAAAATGACAAATTTCAAGATGGCAAATGTCAAAGATGTCAAATGACAAATGTCACAATGCTAAATGTCACAAATGAAAAGTGTCAAAAATGACAAATTTCAAGATGGCAAATGTCTAAGATGTCAAATGACAAATGTCACAATGCTAAATGTCAAAAATGAAAAGTGTCACCATGAAAAATGTCAAAAATGACAAATATTTCAAGATGGCAAATGTCAAAACTGACAAATGTCACAATGCTAAATGTCAAAAATGAAAAGTGTGACCAAGAAAAATGTCAAAAATAACAAATTTCAAGATGGCAAATGTCAAAGATGTCAAATGACAAATGTCACAATGCTAAATGTCAAAAATGACATATTTCAAGATGGCAAATGTCAAAGATGTTAAATGACAAATGTCACAATGCTAAATGTGAAAAATGAAAAGTGTCACCATGAAAAATGTCAAAAATAACAAATTTCAAGATGGCAAATGTCAAAGATGTCAAATGACAAATGTCACAATGCTAAATGTCAAAAATGAAAAGTGTCACCATGAACAATGTCAAAAATGACAAATTTCAAGATGGCAAATGTCAAAACTGACAAATGTCACAATGCTAAATGTGAAAAATGAAAAGTGTCACCATGAAAAATGTCAAAAATAACAAATTTCAAGATGGCAAATGTCAAAGATGTCAAATGACAAATGTCACAATGCTTAATGTCAAAAATGAAAAGTGTCACCATGAAAAATGTCAAAAATGACAAATTTCAAGATGGCAAATGTCAAAGATGTCAAATGACAAATGTCACAATGCTAAATGTCAAAAATGAAAAGTGTCACCATGAAAAATGTCAAAAATGACAAATTTCAAGATGGCAAATGTCAAATGTCACAATGCTAAATGTCAAAAATGATAAGTGTCACCATGAAAAATGTCAAAAATGACAAATTTCAAGATGGCAAATGTCAAAGATGTCAAATGACAATAGTCACAATGCTAAATGTCAGAAATGAAAAGTGTCACCATGAAAAATGTCAAAAATGACAAGTTTCAAGATGGCAAATGTCAAAGATGTCAAATGACAAATGTCACAATGCTAAATGTCAAAAATGAAAAGTGTCAAAAATGACAAATTTCAAGATGGAAAATGTCAAAGATGTCAAATGACAAATGTCACAATGCTAAATGTCAAAAATGAAAAGTGTCACCATAAAAAATGTCAAAAATGACAAATTTCCAGATGGCAAATGTCAAAACTGACAAATGTCACAATGCTAAATGTCAAAAATGAAAAGTGTCACCATGAAAAATGTCAAAAATAACAAATTTCAAGATGGCAAATGTCAAAGATGTCAAATGACAAATGTCACATTGCTTAATGTCAAAAATGACAAATTTCAAGATGGCAAATGTCAAAGATGTCAAATAACAAATGTCACAAGGCTAAATGTCAAAAATGAAAAGTGTCACAATGAACAATGTCAAAAATGACAAATTTCAAGATGGCAAATGTCAAAGATGTCAAATGACAAATGTCACAATGCTAAATGTCAAAAATGAAAAGTGTCAAAAATGACAAATTTCAAGATGGCAAATGTCTAAGATGTCAAATGACAAATGTCACAATGCTAAATGTCAAAAATAAAAAATGTCACCGTGAAAAATGTCAAAAATGACAAATTTCAAGATGGCAAATGTCAAAGATGTCAAATGACAAATGTCACAATGCTAAATGTCAAAAATGAAAAGTGTCACCATGAAAAATGTCAAAAATGACAAATTTCAAGATGGCAAATGTCAAAGATGTCAAATGACAAATGTCACAATGCTAAATGTCAAAAATGAAAAGTGTCCCCATGAAAAATGTCAATAATGACAAATTTCAAGATGGCAAATGTCAAAGATGTCAAATGACAAATGTCACAATGCTAAATGTCAAAAATAAAAAGTGTCACCATGAAAAATGTCAAAAATGACAAATTTCAAGATGGCAAATGTCAAAGATGTCAAATGACAAATGTCACAATGCTAAATGTCAAAAATGAAAAGTGTCACCATGAAAAATGTCAAAAATGACAAATTTCAAGATGGCAAATATCAAAGATGTCAAATGACAAATGTCACAATGCTAAATGTCAAAAATGACAAATTTCAAGATGGCAAATGTCAAAGATGTCAAATGACAAATGTCACAATGCTAAATGTCAAAAATGAAAAGTGTCACCATGAAAAATGTCAAAAATGACAAATTTCAAGATGGCAAATGTCAAAGATGTCAAATGACAAATGTCACAATGCTAAATGTCAAAAATGAAAAGTGTCACCATGAAAAATGTCAAAAATGACAAATTTCAAGATGGCAAATGTCAAAGATGTCAAATGACAAATGTCACAATGCTAAATGTCAAAAATGAAAAGTGTCACCATGAAAAATGTCAAAAATGACAAGTTTCAAGATGGCAAATGTCAAAAATGTCAAATGACAAATGTCACAATGCTAAATGTCAAAAATGAAAAGTGTCACCATGAAAAATGTAAAAAATGACAAATTTCAAGATGGCAAATGTCAAAACTGACAAATTTCACAATGCTAAATGTCAAAAATGATAAGTATCACCATGAAAAATGTCAAAAATGACAAATTTCAAGATGGCAAATGTCAAAGATGTCAAATGACAAATGTCACAATGCTAAATGTCAAAAATGAAAAGTGTCAAAAATGACAAATTTCAAGATGGAAAATGTCAAAGATGTCAAATGACAAATGTCACAATGCTAAATGTCAAAAATGAAAAGTGTCACCATGAAAAATGTCAAAAATGACAAATTTCAAGATGGCAAATGTCAAAACTGACAAATGTCACAATGGTAAATGTCAAAAATGAAAAGTGTCACCATGAAAAATGTCAAAAATAACAAATTTCAAGATGGCAAATGTCAAAGATGTCAAATGACAAATGTCACAATGCTTAATGTCAAAAATGACAAATTTCAAGATGGCAAATGTCAAAGATGTCAAATGACAAATGTCACAATGCTAAATGTCAAAAATGAAAAGTGTCACAACGAACAATGTCAACAATGACAAATTTCAAGATGGCAAATGTCAAAGATGTCAAATGACAAATGTCACAATGCTAAATGTCAAAAATGAAAAGTGTCACCATGAAAAATGTCAAAAATGACAAATTTCAGGATGGCAAATGTCCAAGATGTCAAATGACAAATGTCACAATGCTAAATGTCAAATATGAAAAGTGTCACCATGAAAAATATCAAAAATGACAAATTTCAAGATGGCAAATGTCAAAGATGTCAAATGACAAATGTCACAATGCTAAATGTCACAAATGAAAAGTGTCAAAAATGACAAATTTCAAGATGGCAAATGTCTAAGATGTCAAATGACAAATGTCACAATGCTAAATGTCAAAAATGAAAAGTGTCACCATGAAAAATGTCAAAAATGACAAATTTCAAGATGGCAAATGTCAAAACTGACAAATGTCACAATGCTAAATGTCAAAAATGAAAAGTGTGACCATGAAAAATGTCAAAAATAACAAATTTCAAGATGGCAAATGTCAAAGATGTCAAATGACAAATATCACAATGCTAAATGTCAAAAATGACAAATTTCAAGATGGCAAATGTCAAAGATGTCAAATGACAAATGTCACAATGCTAAATGTGAAAAATGAAAAGTGTCAAAAATGACAAATTTCAAGATGGCAAATGTCTAAGATGTCAAATGACAAATGTCACAATGCTAAATGTCAAAAATGAAAAGTGTCACCATGAAAAATGTCAAAAATGACAAATTTTAAGATGGCAAATGTTAAAACTGACAAATGTCACAATGCTAAATGTCAACAATGAAAAGTGTCACCATAAAAAATGTCAAAAATGAAAAGTGTCACCATGAAAAATGTCAAGAATGACATATTTCAAGATGGCAAATGTCCAAGATGTCAAATGACAAATGTCACAATGCTAAATGTCAAAAATGAAAAGTGTCACCATGAAAAATGTCAAAAATGACAAATTTCAAGATGGCAAATGTCAAAGATGTCAAATGACAAATGTCACAATGCTAAATGTCAAAAATGATAAGTGTCACCATGAAAAATGTCAAAAATAACAAATTTCAAGATGGCAAATGTCAAAGATGTCAAATGACAAATGTCACAATGCTAAATGTCAAAAATGAAAAGTCTCACCATAAAATTTGTCAAAAATGACAAATTTCAAGATGGCAAATGTCAAAGATGTCAAATGACAAATGTCACAATGCTAAATGTCAAAAATGAAAAGTGTCACCATGAAAAATGTCAAAAATGACAAATTTCAAGATGGCAAATGTCAAAGATGTCAAATGACAAATGTCACAATGCTAAATGTCAAAAATGAAAAGTGTCACCATGAAAAATGTCAAAAATGACAAATTTCAAGATGGCAAATGTCAAAGATGTCAAATGACAAATGTCACAATGCTAAATGTCAAGAATGAAAAGTGTCACAATGCTAAATGTCAAAAATGACAAATTTCACGATGGCAAATGTCAAAACTGACAAATGTCACAATGCTAAATGTCAAAAATGAAAAATGTCAAAAATAACAAATTTCAAGATAGCAAATGTCAAAGATGTCAAATGACAAATGTCACAATGCTAAATGTCAAAAATGACAAATTTCAAGATGGCAAATGTCAAAGATGTCAAATGACAAATGTCACAATGCTAAATGTCAGAAATGAAAAGTGTCACCATGAAAAATGTCAAAAATGACAAATTTCAAGATGGCAAATGTCAAAGATGTCAAATGACAAATGTCACAATGCTAAATGTCAAAAATGAAAAGTGTCACCATGAAAAATGTCAAAAATGACAAATTTCAAGATGGCAAATGTCAAAACTGACAAATGTCACAATGCTAAATGTCAAAAATGAAAAGTGTCACCATGAAAAATGTCAAAAATGACAAATTTCAAGATGGAAAATGTCAAAGATGTCAAATGACAAATGTCACAATGCTAAATGTCAAAAATGAAAAGTGTCAAAAATGACAAATTTCAAGATGGCAAATGTCTAAGATGTCAAATGACAAATGTCACAATGCTACATGTCAAAAATGAAAAGTGTCACCATGAAAAATGTCAAAAATGACAAATTTCAAGATGGCAAATGTCAAAGATGTCAAATGACAAATGTCACAATTCTAAATGTCAAAAATGAAAAGTGTCACCATGAAAAATGTCAAAAATGACAAATTTCAAGATGGCAAGTGTCAAAGATGTCAAATGACAAATGTCACAATGCTAAATGTCAAAAATGAAAAGTGTCACCATGAAAATGTCAAAAATAACAAATTTCAAGATGGCAAATGTCAAAGATGTCAAATGACAAATGTCACAATGCTAAATGTCAAAAATGAAAAGTGTCACCATGAAAAATGTCAAAAATGACAAATTTCAAGATGGCAAATGTCAAAGATGTCAAATGACAAATGTCACAATGCTAAATGTCAAAAATAAAAAGTGTCAAAAATGACAAATTTCAAGATGGCAAATGTCTAAGATGTCAAATGACAAATGTCACAATGCTAAATGTCAAAAATGAAAAGTGTCACCATGAAAAATGTCAAAAATGACAAATTTCAAGATGGCAAATGTCAAAACTGACAAATGTCACAATGCTAAATGTCAAAAATGAAAAGTGTCACCATGAAAAATGACAAAAATGACAAATTTCAAGATGGCAAATGTCAAAGATGTGAAATGACAAATGTCACAATGCTAAATGTCAAAAATGAAAAGTGTCAAAAATGACAAATTTCAAGATGGCAAATGTCTAAGATGTCAAATGACAAATGTCACAATGCTAAATGTCAAAAGTGAAAAGTGTCACCATGAAAAGTGTCACCATGAAAAATGTCAAAAATAACAAATTTCAAGATGGCAAATGTCCAAGATGTCAAATGACAAATGTCACAATGCTAAATGTCAAAAATGAAAAGTGTCACCATGAAAAATGTCAAAAATGACAAATTTCAAGATGGCAAATGTCAAAGATGTCAAATGACAAATGTCACAATGCTAAATGTCAAAAATGATAAGTGTCACCATGAAAAATGTCAAAAATAACAAATTTCAAGATGGCAAATGTCAAAGATGTCAAATGACAAATGTCACAATGCTAAATGTCAAAAATGAAAAGTCTCACCATGAAAAATGTCAAAAATGACAAATTTCAAGATGGCAAATGTCAAAGATGTCAAATGACAAATGTCACAATGCTAAATGTCAAAAATGAAAAGTGTCACCATGAAAAATGTCAAAAATGACAAATTTCAAGATGGCAAATGTCAAAGATGTCAAATGCCAAATGTCACAATGCTAAATGTCAAAAATGAAAAGTGTCACCATGAAAAATGTCAAAAATGACAAATTTCAAGATGGCAAATGTCAAAGATGTCAAATGACAAATGTCACAATGCTAAATGTCAAAAATGAAAAGTGTCACAATGCTAAATGTCAAAAATGACAAATTTCACGATGGCAAATGTCAAAACTGACAAATGTCACAATGCTAAATGTCAAAAATGAAAAATGTCAAAAATAACAAATTTCAAGATAGCAAATGTCAAAGATGTCAAATGACAAATGTCACAATGCTAAATATCAAAAATGACGAATTTCAAGATGGCAAATGTCAAAGATGTCAAATGACAAATATCACAATGCTAAATGTCAAAAATGACAAATTTCAAGATGGCAAATGTCAAAGATGTCAAATGACAAATGTCACAATGCTAAATGTCAAAAATAAAAAGTGTCACCATGAAAAATGTCAAAAATGACAAATTTCAAGATGATAAATGTCAAAGATGTCAAATGACAAATGTCACAATGCTAAATGTTAAAAATGACAAATTTTAAGATGGCAAATGTCAAAACTGACAAATGTCACAATGCTAAATGTCAAAAATGAAAAGTGTCACCATGAAAAATGTCAAAAATAACAAATTTCAAGATGGCAAATGTCAAAGATGTCAAATGACAAATGTAACAATGCTAAATGTCAAAAATGACAAATTTCAAAATGGCAAATGTCAAAACTGACAAATGTCACAATGCTAAATGTCAAAAATGAAAAGTGTCACCATAAAAAATGTCAAAAATGACAAATTTCAAGATGGCAAATGTCAAAGATGTCAAATGACAAATGTCACAATGCTAAATGTCAAAAATGATAAGTGTCACCATGACAAATGTCAAAAATGACAAATTTCAAGATGGCAAATGTCAAAGATGTCAAATGACAAATGTCACAATGCTAAATGTCAAAAATAAAAAGTGTCACCATAAAAAATGTCAAAAATGAAAAGTGTCACCTTAAAAAATGTCAAGAATGACAAATTTCAAGATGACAAATGTCAAAGATGTCAAAAGACAAATGTCACAATGCTAAATTTCAAAAATGAAAAGTGTCACCATGAAAAATATCAAACATGACAAATTTCAAGATGGCAAATGTCAAAACTGACAAATGTCACAATGCTAAATGTCAAAAATGATAAGTGTCACCATGAAAAATGTCAAAAATAACAAATTTCAAGATGGCAAATGTCCAAGATGTCAAATGACAAATGTCACAATGCTAAATGTCAAAAATGAAAAGTGTCACCATGAAAAATGTCAAAAATGACAAATTTCAAGATGGCAAATGTCAAAGATGTCAAATGACAAATGTCACAATGCTAAATGTCAAAAATGATAAGTGTCACCATGAAAAATGTCAAAAATAACAAATTTCAAGATGGCAAATGTCAAAGATGTCAAATGACAAATGTCACAATGCTAAATGTCAAAAATGAAAAGTCTCACCATGAAAAATATCAAAAATGACAAATTCCAAGATGGCAAATGTCAAAGATGTCAAATGACAAATGTCACAATGCTAAATGTCAAAAATGAAAAGTGTCACCATGAAAAATGTCAAAAATGACAAATTTCAAGATGGCAAATGTCAAAGATGTCAAATGACAAATGTCACAATGCTAAATGTCAAAAATGAAAAGTGTCACCATGAAAAATGTCAAAAATGACAAATTTTAAGATGGCAAATGTCAAAGATGTCAAATGACAAATGTCACAATGCTAAATGTCAAAAATGAAAAGTGTCACAATGCTAAATGTCAAAAATGACAAATTTCACGATGGCAAATGTCAAAACTGACAAATGTCACAATGCTAAATGTCAAAAATAAAAAATGTCAAAAATAACAAATTTCAAGATAGCAAATGTCAAAGATGTCAAATGACAAATGTCACAATGCTAAATGTCAAAAATGACAAATTTCAAGATGGCAAATGTCAAAGATGTCAAATGACAAATGTCACAATGCTAAATGTCAAAAATGAAAAGTGTCACCATGAAAAATGTCAAAAATAACAAATTTCAAGATGGCAAATGTCAAAGATGTCAAATGACAAATGTCACAATGCTAAATGTCAAAAATGAAAAGTGTCACCATGAAAAATGTCAAAAATGACAAATTTCAAGATGGCAAATGTCAAAACTGACAAATGTCACAATGCTAAATGTCAAAAATGAAAAGTGTCACCATGAAAAATGTCAAAAATGACAAATTTCAAGATGGCAAATGTCAAAGATGTCAAATGACAAATGTCACAATGCTAAATGTCAAAAATGAAAAGTGTCAAAAATGACAAATTTCAAGATGGCAAATGTCTAAGATGTCAAATGACAAATGTCACAATGCTAAATGTCAAAAATGAAAAGTGTCACCATGAAAAATGTCAAAAATGACAAATTTCAAGATGGCAAATGTCAAAACTGACAAATGTCACAATGCTACATGTCAAAAATGAAAAGTATGACCATGAAAAATGTCAAAAATGACAAATTTCAAGATGGCAAATGTCAAAGATGTCAAATGACAAATGTCACAATTCTAAATGTCAAAAATGAAAAGTGTCACCATGAAAAATGTCAAAAATGACAAATTTCAAGATGGCAAGTGTCAAAGATGTCAAATGACAAATGTCACAATGCTAAATGTCAAAAATGAAAAGTGTCACCATGAAAAATGTCAAAAATAAAAAATTTCAAGATGGCAAATGTCAAAGATGTCAAATGACAAATGTCACAATGCTAAATGTCAAAAATGAAAAGTGTCACCATGAAAAATGTCAAAAATGACAAATTTCAAGATGGCAAATGTCAAAGATATAAAATGACAAATATCACAATGCTAAATGTCAAAAATGAAAAGTGTCACCATGAAAAATGTCAAAAATGACAAATTTCAAGATGGCAAATGTCAAAGATGTCAAATGCCAAATGTCACAATGCTAAATGTCAAAAATGAAAAGTGTCACCATGAAAAATGTCAAAAATGACAAATTTCAAGATGGCAAATGTCAAAACTGACAAATGTCACAATGCTAAATGTCAAAAATGAAAAGTGTCACCATGAAAAATGTCAAAAATGACAAATTTCAAGATGGCAAATGTCAAAGATGTGAAATGACAAATGTCACAATGCTAAATGTCAAAAATGAAAAGTGTCAAAAATGACAAATTTCAAGATGGCAAATGTCTAAGATGTCAAATGACAAATGTCACAATGCTAAATGTCAAAAGTGAAAAGTGTCACCATGAAAAGTGTCACCATGAAAAATGTCAAAAATAACAAATTTCAAGATGGCAAATGTCCAAGATGTCAAATGACAAATGTCACAATGCTAAATGTCAAAAATGAAAAGTGTCACCATGAAAAATGTCAAAAATGACAAATTTCAAGATGGCAAATGTCAAAGATGTCAAATGACAAATGTCACAATGCTAAATGTCAAAAATGATAAGTGTCACCATGAAAAATGTCAAAAATAACAAATTTCAAGATGGCAAATGTCAAAGATGTCAAATGACAAATGTCACAATGCTAAATGTCAAAAATGAAAAGTCTCACCATGAAAAATGTCAAAAATGACAAATTTCAAGATGGCAAATGTCAAAGATGTCAAATGACAAATGTCACAATGCTAAATGTCAAAAATGAAAAGTGTCACCATGAAAAATGTCAAAAATGACAGATTTCAAGATGGCAAATGTCAAAGATGTCAAATGCCAAATGTCACAATGCTAAATGTCAAAAATGAAAAGTGTCACCATGAAAAATGTCAAAAATGACAAATTTCAAGATGACAAATGTCAAAGATGTCAAATGACAAATGTCACAATGCTAAATGTCAAAAATGAAAAGTGTCACAATGCTAAATGTCAAAAATGACAAATTTCACGATGGCAAATGTCAAAACTGACAAATGTCACAATGCTAAATGTCAAAAATGAAAAATGTCAAAAATAACAAATTTCAAGATAGCAAATGTCAAAGATGTCAAATGACAAATGTCACAATGCTAAATGTCAAAAATGACAAATTTCAAGATGGCAAATGTCAAAGATGTCAAATGACAAATGTCACAATGCTAAATGTCACAAATGAAAAGTGTCACCATGAAAAATGTCAAAAATGACAAATTTCAAGATAGCAAATGTCAAAGATGTCAAATGACAAATGTCACAATGCTAAATGTCAAAAATGAAAAGTGTCACCATGAAAAATGTCAAAAATGGCAAATTTCAAGATGGCAAATGTCAAAACTGACAAATGTCACAATGCTAAATGTCAAAAATGAAAAGTGTCACCATGAAAAATGTCAAAAATGACAAATTTCAAGATGGCAAATGTCAAAGATGTCAAATGACAAATGTCACAATGCTAAATGTCAAAAATGAAAAGTGTCAAAAATGACAAATTTCAAGATGGCAAATGTCTAAGATGTCAAATGACAAATGTCACAATGCTAAATGTCAAAAATGAAAAGTGTCACCATGAAAAATGTCAAAAATGACCAATTTCAAGATGGCAAATGTCAAAACTGACAAATGTCACAATTCTAAATGTCAAAAATGAAAAGTGTCACCATGAAAAATGTCAAAAATGACAAATTTCAAGATGGCAAGTGTCAAAGATGTCAAATGACAAATGTCACAATGCTAAATGTCAAAAATGAAAAGTGTCACCATGAAAAATGTCAAAAATAACAAATTTCAAGATGGCAAATGTCAAAGATGTCAAATGACAAATGTCACAATGCTAAATGTCAAAAATGAAAAGTGTCACCATGAAAAATGTCAAAAATGACAAATTTCAAGATGGCAAATGTCAAAACTGACAAGTGTCACAATGCTAAATGTCAAAAATGAAAAGTGTCACCATGAAAAATGTCAAAAATGACAAATTTCAAGATGGCAAATGTCAAAGATGTCAAATGACAAATGTCACAATGCTAAATGTCAAAAATGAAAAGTGTCAAAAATGACAAATTTCAAGATGGCAAATGTCTAAGATGTCAAATGACAAATGTCACAATGCTAAATGTCAAAAATGAAAAGTGTCACCATGAAAAATGTCAAAAATGAGAAATTTCAAGATGGCAAATGTCAAAACTGACAAATGTCACAATGCTAAATGTCAAAAATGAAAAGTGTCACCATGAAAAATGTCAAAAATGACAAATTTCAAGATGGCAAATGTCAAAGATGTGAAATGACAAATGTCACAATGCTAAATGTCAAAAATGAAAAGTGTCAAAAATGACAAATTTCAAGAGGGCAAATGTCTAAGATGTCAAATGACAAATGTCACAATGCTAAATGTCAAAAATGAAAAGTGTCACCATGAAAAGTGTCACCATGAAAAATGTCAAAAATAACAAATTTCAAGATGGCAAATGTCAAAGATGTCAAATGACAAATGTCACAATGCTAAATGTCAAAAATGAAAAGTGTCACCATGAAAAATATCAAAAATGACGAATTTCAAGATGGCAAATGTCAAAGATGTCAAATGACAAATATCACAATGCTAAATGTCAAAAATGACAAATTTCAAGATGGCAAATGTCAAAGATGTCAAATGACAAATGTCACAATGCTAAATGTCAAAAATAAAAAGTGTCACCATGAAAAATGTCAAAAATGACAAATTTCAAGATGACAAATGTCAAAGATGTCAAATGACAAATGTCACAATGCTAAATGTTAAAAATGACAAATTTTAAGATGGCAAATGTCAAAACTGACAAATGTCACAATGCTAAATGTCAAAAATGAAAAGTGTCACCATGAAAAATGTCAAAAATAACAAATTTCAAGATGGCAAATATCAAAGATGTCAAATGACAAATGTAACAATGCTTAATGTCAAAAATGACAAATTTCAAAATGGCAAATGTCAAAACTGACAAATGTCACAATGCTAAATGTCAAAAATGAAAAGTGTCACCATAAAAAATGTCAAAAATGACAAATTTCAAGATGGCAAATGTCAAAGATGTCAAATGACAAATGTCACAATGCTAAATGTCAAAAATGATAAGTGTCACCATGACAAATGTCAAAAATGACAAATTTCAAGATGGCAAATGTCAAAGATGTCAAATGACAAATGTCACAATGCTAAATGTCAAAAATAAAAAGTGTCACCATAAAAAATGTCAAAAATGAAAAGTGTCACCTTAAAAAATGTCAAGAATGACAAATTTCAAGATGGCAAATGTCAAAGATGTCAAAAGACAAATGTCACAATGCTAAATTTCAAAAATGAAAAGTGTCACCATGAAAAATATCAAACATGACAAATTTCAAGATGGCAAATGTCAAAACTGACAAATGTCACAATGCTAAATGTCAAAAATGATAAGTGTCACCATGAAAAATGTCAAAAATAACAAATTTCAAGATGGCAAATGTCCAAGATGTCAAATGACAAATGTCGCAATGCTAAATGTCAAAAATGAAAAGTGTTACCATGAAAAATGTCAAAAATGACAAATTTCAAGATGGCAAATGTCAAAGATGTCAAATGACAAATGTCACAATGCTAAATGTCAAAAATGATAAGTGTCACCATGAAAAATGTCAAAAATAACAAATTTCAAGATGGCAAATGTCAAAGATGTCAAATGACAAATGTCACAATGCTAAATGTCAAAAATGAAAAGTCTCACCATGAAAAATGTCAAAAATGACAAATTCCAAGATGGCAAATGTCAAAGATGTCAAATGACAAATGTCACAATGCTAAATGTCAAAAATGAAAAGTGTCACCATGAAAAATGTCAAAAATGACAAATTTCAAGATGGCAAATGTCAAAGATGTCAAATGACAAATGTCACAATGCTAAATGTCAAAAACGAAAAGTGTCACCATGAAAAATGTCAAAAATGACAAATTTTAAGATGGCAAATGTCAAAGATGTCAAATGACAAATGTCACAATGCTAAATGTCAAAAATGAAAAGTGTCACAATGCTAAATGTCAAAAATGACAAATTTCACGATGGCAAATGTCAAAACTGACAAATGTCACAATGCTAAATGTCAAAAATAAAAAATGTCAAAAATAACAAATTTCAAGATAGCAAATGTCAAAGATGTCAAATGACAAATGTCACAATGCTAAATGTCAAAAATGACAAATTTCAAGATGGCAAATGTCAAAGATGTCAAATGACAAATGTCACAATGCTAAATGTCAAAAATGAAAAGTGTCACCATGAAAAATGTCAAAAATAACAAATTTTAAGATGGCAAATGTCAAAGATGTCAAATGACAAATGTCACAATGCTAAATGTCAAAAATGAAAAGTGTCACCATGAAAAATGTCAAAAATGACAAATTTCAAGATGGCAAATGTCAAAACTGACAAATGTCACAATGCTAAATGTCAAAAATGAAAAGTGTCACCATGAAAAATGTCAAAAATGACAAATTTCAAGATGGCAAATGTCAAAGATGTCAAATGACAAATGTCACAATGCTAAATGTCAAAAATGAAAAGTGTCAAAAATGACAAATTTCAAGATGGCAAATGTCTAAGATGTCAAATGACAAATGTCACAATGCTAAATGTCAAAAATGAAAAGTGTCACCATGAAAAATGTCAAAAATGACAAATTTCAAGATGGCAAATGTCAAAACTGACAAATGTCACAATGCTACATGTCAAAAATAAAAAGTATGACCATGAAAAATGTCAAAAATGACAAATTTCAAGATGGCAAATGTCAAAGATGTCAAATGACAAATGTCACAATTCTAAATGTCAAAAATGAAAAGTGTCACCATGAAAAATGTCAAAAATGACAAATTTCAAGATGGCAAGTGTCAAAGATGTCAAATGACAAATGTCACAATGCTAAATGTCAAAAATGAAAAGTGTCACCATGAAAAATGTCAAAAATAAAAAATTTCAAGATGGCAAATGTCAAAGATGTCAAATGACAAATGTCACAATGCTAAATGTCAAAAATGAAAAGTGTCACCATGAAAAATGTCAAAAATGACAAATTTCAAGATGGCAAATGTCAAAGATATAAAATGACAAATATCACAATGCTAAATGTCAAAAATGACAAATTTCAAGATGGCAAATATCAAAGATGTCAAATGACAAATGTCACAATGCTAAATGTCAAAAATAAAAAGTGTCACCATGAAAAATGTCAAAAATGACAAATTTCAAGATGACAAATGTCAAAGATGTCAAATGACAAATGTCACAATGCTAAATGTCAAAAATGACAAATTTCAAGATGGCAAATGTCAAAACTGACAAATGTCACAATGCTAAATGTCAAAAATGAAAAGTGTCACCATGAAAAATGTCAAAAATAACAAATTTCAAGATGGCAAATGTCAAAGATGTCAAATGACAAATGTCACAATGCTAAATGTCAAAAATGACAAATTTCAAGATGGCAAATGTCAAAGATGTCAAATGACAAATGTCACAATGCTAAATGTCAAAAATGAAAAGTGTCACCATGAAAAATGTCAAAAATGACAAATTTCAAGATGGCAAATGTCAAAGATGTCAAATGACAAATGTCACAATGCTAAATGTTAAAAATGAAAAGTGTCACCATAAAAAATGTCAAAAATGACAAATTTCAAGATGGCAAATGTCAAAGATGTCAAATGACAAATGTCACAATGCTAAGTGTCAAAAATGAAAAGTGTCAAAAATAATAAATTTCAAGATGGCAAATGTCAAAGATGTCAAATGACAAATGTCACAATGCTAAATGTCAAATATGACAAATTTTAAGATGGCAAATGTCAAAGATGTCAAATGACAAATGTCACAATGCTAAATGTCAAAAATGAAAAGTGTCACCATGAAAAATGTCCAAAATGACAAATTTCAAGATGGCAAATGTCAAAGATGTCAAATGACAAATGTCACAATGCTAAATGTCAAAAATGACAAATTTCAAGATGGCAAATGTCAAAGATGTCAAATGACAAATGTCACAATGCTAAATGTCAAAAATGAGAAGTGTCACCATGAAAAATGTCAAAAATGAAAAATTTCAAGATGGCAAATGTCAACGATGTCAAATGACAAATGTCACAATGCTAAATGTCAAAAATGAAAAGTGTCACCATGAAAAATGTCAAAAATAACAAATTTCAAGATGGCAAATGTCAAAGATGTCAAATGAAAAATGTCACAATGCTAAATGTCAAAAATGAAAAGTGTCACCATGAAAAATGTCAAAAATGACAAATTTCAAGATGGCAAATGTCAAAGATGTCAAATAACAAATGTCACAATGCTAAATGTCAAAAATGAAAAGTGTCACCATGAAAAATGTCAAAAATGACAAATTTCAAGATGGCAAATGTCAAAGATGTCAAATGACAAATGTCACAATGCTAAATGTCAAAAATGAAAAGTGTCACCATGAAAAATGTCAAAAATGACAAATTTCAAGATGGCAAATGTCGAAGATGTCAAATGACAAATGTCACAATGCTAAATGTCAAAAATGATAAGTGTCACCATGAAAAATGTCAAAAATAACAAATTTCAAGATGGCAAATGTCAAAGATGTCAAATGACAAATGTCACAATGCTAAATGTCAAAAATGAAAAGTGTCACCATGAAAAATGTCAAAAATGACAAATTTCAAGATGGCAAATGTCAAAGATGTCAAATGACAAATGTCACAATGCTAAATGTCAAAAATGAAAAAAGTCACCATGAAAAATGTCAAAAATGACAAATTTCAAGATGGCAAATGTCAAAACTGACAAATGTCACAATGCTAAATGTCAAAAATGATAAGTGTCACCATGAAAAATGTCAAAAATAACAAATTTCAAGATGGCAAATGTCCAAGATGTCAAATGACAAATGTCACAATGCTAAATGTCAAAAATGAAAAGTGTCACCATGAAAAATGTCAAAAATGACAAATTTCAAGATGGCAAATGTCGAAGATGTCAAATGACAAATGTCACAATGCTAAATGTCAAAAATGATAAGTGTCACCATGAAAAATGTCAAAAATAACAAATTTCAAGATGGCAAATGTCAAAGATGTCAAATGACAAATGTCACAATGCTAAATGTCAAAAATGAAAAGTGTCACCATGAAAAATGTCAAAAATGACAAATGTCAAGATGGCAAATGTCAAAGATGTCAAATGACAAATGTCACAATGCTAAATGTCAAAAATGAAAAAAGTCACCATGAAAAATGTCAAAAATGACAAATTTCAAGATGGCAAATGTCAAAGATGTCAAATGACAAATGTCACAATGCTAAATGTCAAAAATGAAAAGCGTCACCATGAAAAATGACAAATTTCAAGATGGCAAATGTCAAAGATGTCAAATGACAAATGTCACAATGCTAAATGTCAAAAATGAAAAGTGTCACAATGCTAAATGTTAAAAATGACAAATTTCACGATGGCAAATGTCAAAACTGACAAATGTCACAATGCTAAATGTCAAAAATGAAAAATGTCAAAAATAACAAATTTCACGATAGCAAATGTCAAAGATGTCAAATGACAAATCTCACAATGCTAAATGTCAAAAATGACAAATTTCAAGATGGCAAATGTCAAAGATGTCAAATGACAAATGTCACAATGCTAAATGTCAAAAATGAAAAGTGTCACCATGAAAAATGTCAAAAATGACAAATTTCAAGATGGCAAATGTCAAAGATGTCAAATGACAAATGTCACAATGCTAAATGTCAAAAATGAAAAGTGTCACCATGAAAAATGTCAAAAATGACAAATTTCAAGATGGCAAATGTCAAAACTGACAAATGTCACAATGCTAAATGTCAAAAATGAAAAATGTCAAAAATAACAAATTTCACGATAGCAAATGTCAAAGATGTCAAATGACAAATCTCACAATGCTAAATGTCAAAAATGACAAATTTCAAGATGGCAAATGTCAAAGATGTCAAATGACAAATGTCACAATGCTAAATGTCAAAAATGATAAGTGTCACTATGAAAAATGTCAAAAATAACAAATTTCAAGATGGCAAATGTCAAAGATGTCAAATGACAAATGTCACAATGCTAAATGTCAAAAATGAAAAGTGTCACCGTGAAAAATGTCAAAAATGACAAATTTCAAGATGGCAAATGTCAAAGATGTCAAATGACAAATGTCACAATGCTAAATGTCAAAAATGAAAAGTGTCACCATGAAAAATCTCAAAAATGACAAATTTCAAGATGGCAAATGTCAAAGATGTCAAATGACAAATGTCACAATGCTAAATGTCAAAAATGAAAAGTGTCACCATGAAAAATGTCAAAAATGACAAATTTCAAGATGGCAAATGTCAAAGATGTCAAATGACAAATGTCACAATGCTAAATGTCAAAAATGAAAAGTGTCACCATGAAAAATGTCAAAAATGACAAATTTCAAGATGGCAAATGTCAAAGATGTCAAATGACAAATGTCACAATGCTAAATGTCAAAAATGAAAAAAGTCACCATGAAAAATGTCAAAAATGATAAATATCAAGATGGCAAATGTCAAAGATGTCAAATGACAAATGTCACAATGCTAAATGTCAAAAATGAAAAGCGTCACCATGAAATATGACAAATTTCAAGATGGCAAATGTCAAAGATGTCAAATGACAAATGTCACAATGCTTAATGTCAAAAATGAAAAGTGTCACAATGCTAAATGTCAAAAATGACAAATTTCACAAAGGCAAATGTCAAAACTGACAAATGTCACAATGCTAAATGTCAAAAATGAAAAATGTCAAAAATAACAAATTTCACGATAGCAAATGTCAAAGATGTCAAATGACAAATCTCACAATGCTAAATGTCAAAAATGACAAATTTCAAGATGGCAAATGTCAAAGATGTTAAATGACAAATGTCACAATGCTAAATGTCAAAAATGAAAAGTGTCACCATGAAAAATGTCAAAAATGACAAATTTCAAGATGGCAAATATCAAAGATGTCAAATGACAAATGTCACAATGCTAAATGTCAAAAATGAAAAGTGTCACCATGAAAAATGTCAAAAATGACAAATTTCAAGATGGCAAATGTCAAAACTGACAAATATCACAATGCTAAATGTCAAAAATGAAAAATGTCAAAAATAACAAATTTCACGATAGCAAATGTCAAAGATGTCAAATGACAAATCTCACAATGCTAAATGTCAAAAATGACAAATTTCAAGATGGCAAATGTCAAAGATGTCAAATGACAAATGTCACAATGCTAAATGTCAAAAATGATAAGTGTCACTATGAAAAATGTCAAAAATAACAAATTTCAAGATGGCAAATGTCAAAGATGTCAAATGACAAATGTCACAATGCTAAATGTCAAAAATGAAAAGTGTCACCGTGAAAAATGTCAAAAATGACAAATTTCAAGATGGCAAATGTCAAAGATGTCAAATGACAAATGTCACAATGCTAAATGTCAAAAATGAAAAGTGTCACCATGAAAAATCTCAAAAATGACAAATTTCAAGATGGCAAATGTCAAAGATGTCAAATGACAAATGTCACAATGCTAAATGTCAAAAATGACAAATTTCAAGATGGCAAATGTCAAAGATGTCAAATGACAAATGTCACAATGCTAAATGTCAAAAATAAAAAGTGTCACCATGAAAAATGTCAAAAATGACAAATTTCAAGATGACAAATGTCAAAGATGTCAAATGACAAATGTCACAATGCTAAATGTCAAAAATGACAAATTTCAAGATGGCAAATGTCAAAACTGACAAATGTCACAATGCTAAATGTCAAAAATGAAAAGTGTCACCATGAAAAATGTCAAAAATAACAAATTTCAAGATGGCAAATGTCAAAGATGTCAAATGACAAATGTCACTTTGCTTAATGTCAAAAATAACAAATTTCAAGATGGCAAATGTCAAAGATGTCAAATAACAAATGTCACAAGGCTAAATGTCAAAAATGAAAAGTGTCACAATGAACAATGTCAAAAATGACAAATTTCAAGATGGCAAATGTCAAAGATGTCAAATGACAAATGTCACAATGCTAAATGTCAAAAATGAAAAGTGTCACCATGAAAAATGTCAAAAATGACAAATTTCAAGATGGCAAATGTTAAAACTGACAAATGTCACAATGCTACATGTCAAAAATGATAAGTGTCACCATGAAAAATGTCAAAAATGACAAATTTCAAGATGGCAAATGTCCAAGATGTCAAATGACAAATGTCACAATGCTAAATGTCAAATATGAAAAGTGTCACCATGAAAAATATCAAAAATGACAAATTTCAAGATGGCAAATGTCAAAGATGTCAAATGACAAATGTCACAATGCTAAATGTCAAAAATGACAAATTTCAAGATGGCAAATGTCAAAACTGACAAATGTCACAATGCTAAATGTCAAAAATGAAAAGTGTCACCATGAAAAATGTCAAAAATAACAAATTTCAAGATGGCAAATGTCAAAGATGTCAAATGACAAATGTCACAATGCTAAATGTCAAAAATGACAAATTTCAAGATGGCAAATGTCAAAGATGTCAAATGACAAATGTCACAATGCTAAATGTCAAAAATGAAAAGTGTCACCATGAAAAATGTCAAAAATGACAAATTTCAAGATGACAAATGTCAAAGATGTCAAATGACAAATGTCACAATGCTAAATGTCAAAAATGACAAATTTCAAGATGACAAATGTCAAAGATGTCAAATGACAAATGTCACAATGCTAAATGTCAAAAATGACAAATTTCAAGATGGCAAATGTCAAAACTGACAAATGTCACAATGCTAAATGTCAAAAATGAAAAGTGTCACCATGAAAAATGTCAAAAATAACAAATTTCAAGATGGCAAATGTCAAAGATGTCAAATGACAAATGTCACAATGCTAAATGTCAAAAATGACAAATTTCAAGATGGCAAATGTCAAAGATGTCAAATGACAAATGTCACAATGCTAAATGTCAAAAATAAAAAGTGTCACCATGAAAAATGTCAAAAATGACAAATGTCAAGATGACAAATGTCAAAGATGTCAAATGACAAATGTCACAATGCTAAATGTCAAAAATGACAAATTTCAAGATGGCAAATGTCAAAACTGACAAATGTCACAATGCTAAATGTCAAAAATGAAAAGTGTCACCATGAAAAATGTCAAAAATAACAAATTTCAAGATGGCAAATGTCAAAGATGTCAAATGACAAATGTCACAATGCTAAATGTCAAAAATGACAAATTTCAAGATGGCAAATGTCAAAGATGTCAAATGACAAATGTCACAATGCTAAATGTCAAAAATGAAAAGTGTCACCATGAAAAATGTCAAAAATGACAAATTTCAAGATGGCAAATGTCAAAGATGTCAAATGACAAATGTCACAATGCTAAATGTTAAAAATGAAAAGTGTCACCATAAAAAATGTCAAAAATGACAAATTTCAAGATGGCAAATGTCAAAGATGTCAAATGACAAATGTCACAATGCTAAGTGTCAAAAATGAAAAGTGTCAAAAATAATAAATTTCAAGATGGCAAATGTCAAAGATGTCAAATGACAAATGTCACAATGCTAAATGTCAAATATGACAAATTTTAAGATGGCAAATGTCAAAGATGTCAAATGACAAATGTCACAATGCTAAATGTCAAAAATGAAAAGTGTCACCATGAAAAATGTCCAAAATGACAAATTTCAAGATGGCAAATGTCAAAGATGTCAAATGACAAATGTCACAATGCTAAATGTCAAAAATGACAAATTTCAAGATGGCAAATGTCAAAGATGTCAAATGACAAATGTCACAATGCTAAATGTCAAAAATGAGAAGTGTCACCATGAAAAATGTCAAAAATGAAAAATTTCAAGATGGCAAATGTCAACGATGTCAAATGACAAATGTCACAATGCTAAATGTCAAAAATGACAAATTTCAAGATGGCAAATGTCAAAGATGTCAAATGACAAATGTCACAATGCTAAATGTCAAAAATGAAAAGTGTCACCATGAAAAATGTCAAAAATAACAAATTTTAAGATGGCAAATGTCAAAGATGTCAAATGACAAATGTCACAATGCTAAATGTCAAAAATGAAAAGTGTCACCATGAAAAATGTCAAAAATGACAAATTTCAAGATGGCAAATGTCAAAACTGACAAATGTCACAATGCTAAATGTCAAAAATGAAAAGTGTCACCATGAAAAATGTCAAAAATGACAAATTTCAAGATGGCAAATGTCAAAGATGTCAAATGACAAATGTCACAATGCTAAATGTCAAAAATGAAAAGTGTCAAAAATGACAAATTTCAAGATGGCAAATGTCTAAGATGTCAAATGACAAATGTCACAATGCTAAATGTCAAAAATGAAAAGTGTCACCATGAAAAATGTCAAAAATGACAAATTTCAAGATGGCAAATGTCAAAACTGACAAATGTCACAATGCTACATGTCAAAAATGAAAAGTATGACCATGAAAAATGTCAAAAATGACAAATTTCAAGATGGCAAATGTCAAAGATGTCAAATGACAAATGTCACAATTCTAAATGTCAAAAATGAAAAGTGTCACCATGAAAAATGTCAAAAATGACAAATTTCAAGATGGCAAGTGTCAAAGATGTCAAATGACAAATGTCACAATGCTAAATGTCAAAAATGAAAAGTGTCACCATGAAAAATGTCAAAAATAAAAAATTTCAAGATGGCAAATGTCAAAGATGTCAAATGACAAATGTCACAATGCTAAATGTCAAAAATGAAAAGTGTCACCATGAAAAATGTCAAAAATGACAAATTTCAAGATGGCAAATGTCAAAGATATAAAATGACAAATATCACAATGCTAAATGTCAAAAATGACAAATTTCAAGATGGCAAATATCAAAGATGTCAAATGACAAATGTCACAATGCTAAATGTCAAAAATAAAAAGTGTCACCATGAAAAATGTCAAAAATGACAAATTTCAAGATGACAAATGTCAAAGATGTCAAATGACAAATGTCACAATGCTAAATGTCAAAAATGACAAATTTCAAGATGGCAAATGTCAAAACTGACAAATGTCACAATGCTAAATGTCAAAAATGAAAAGTGTCACCATGAAAAATGTCAAAAATAACAAATTTCAAGATGGCAAATGTCAAAGATGTCAAATGACAAATGTCACAATGCTAAATGTCAAAAATGACAAATTTCAAGATGGCAAATGTCAAAGATGTCAAATGACAAATGTCACAATGCTAAATGTCAAAAATGAAAAGTGTCACCATGAAAAATGTCAAAAATGACAAATTTCAAGATGGCAAATGTCAAAGATGTCAAATGACAAATGTCACAATGCTAAATGTTAAAAATGAAAAGTGTCACCATAAAAAATGTCAAAAATGACAAATTTCAAGATGGCAAATGTCAAAGATGTCAAATGACAAATGTCACAATGCTAAGTGTCAAAAATGAAAAGTGTCAAAAATAATAAATTTCAAGATGGCAAATGTCAAAGATGTCAAATGACAAATGTCACAATGCTAAATGTCAAATATGACAAATTTTAAGATGGCAAATGTCAAAGATGTCAAATGACAAATGTCACAATGCTAAATGTCAAAAATGAAAAGTGTCACCATGAAAAATGTCCAAAATGACAAATTTCAAGATGGCAAATGTCAAAGATGTCAAATGACAAATGTCACAATGCTAAATGTCAAAAATGACAAATTTCAAGATGGCAAATGTCAAAGATGTCAAATGACAAATGTCACAATGCTAAATGTCAAAAATGAGAAGTGTCACCATGAAAAATGTCAAAAATGAAAAATTTCAAGATGGCAAATGTCAACGATGTCAAATGACAAATGTCACAATGCTAAATGTCAAAAATGAAAAGTGTCACCATGAAAAATGTCAAAAATAACAAATTTCAAGATGGCAAATGTCAAAGATGTCAAATGAAAAATGTCACAATGCTAAATGTCAAAAATGAAAAGTGTCACTATGAAAAATGTCAAAAATGACAAATTTCAAGATGGCAAATGTCAAAGATGTCAAATAACAAATGTCACAATGCTAAATGTCAAAAATGAAAAGTGTCACCATGAAAAATGTCAAAAATGACAAATTTCAAGATGGCAAATGTCAAAGATGTCAAATGACAAATGTCACAATGCTAAATGTCAAAAATGAAAAGTGTCACCATGAAAAATGTCAAAAATGACAAATTTCAAGATGGCAAATGTCGAAGATGTCAAATGACAAATGTCACAATGCTAAATGTCAAAAATGATAAGTGTCACCATGAAAAATGTCAAAAATAACAAATTTCAAGATGGCAAATGTCAAAGATGTCAAATGACAAATGTCACAATGCTAAATGTCAAAAATGAAAAGTGTCACCATGAAAAATGTCAAAAATGACAAATTTCAAGATGGCAAATGTCAAAGATGTCAAATGACAAATGTCACAATGCTAAATGTCAAAAATGAAAAAAGTCACCATGAAAAATGTCAAAAATGACAAATTTCAAGATGGCAAATGTCAAAACTGACAAATGTCACAATGCTAAATGTCAAAAATGATAAGTGTCACCATGAAAAATGTCAAAAATAACAAATTTCAAGATGGCAAATATCCAAGATGTCAAATGACAAATGTCACAATGCTAAATGTCAAAAATGAAAAGTGTCACCATGAAAAATGTCAAAAATGACAAATTTCAAGATGGCAAATGTCGAAGATGTCAAATGACAAATGTCACAATGCTAAATGTCAAAAATGATAAGTGTCACCATGAAAAATGTCAAAAATAACAAATTTCAAGATGGCAAATGTCAAAGATGTCAAATGACAAATGTCACAATGCTAAATGTCAAAAATGAAAAGTGTCACCATGAAAAATGTCAAAAATGACAAATGTCAAGATGGCAAATGTCAAAGATGTCAAATGACAAATGTCACAATGCTAAATGTCAAAAATGAAAAAAGTCACCATGAAAAATGTCAAAAATGACAAATTTCAAGATGGCAAATGTCAAAGATGTCAAATGACAAATGTCACAATGCTAAATGTCAAAAATGAAAAGCGTCACCATGAAAAATGACAAATTTCAAGATGGCAAATGTCAAAGATGTCAAATGACAAATGTCACAATGCTAAATGTCAAAAATGAAAAGTGTCACAATGCTAAATGTTAAAAATGACAAATTTCACGATGGCAAATGTCAAAACTGACAAATGTCACAATGCTAAATGTCAAAAATGAAAAATGTCAAAAATAACAAATTTCACGATAGCAAATGTCAAAGATGTCAAATGACAAATCTCACAATGCTAAATGTCAAAAATGACAAATTTCAAGATGGCAAATGTCAAAGATGTCAAATGACAAATGTCACAATGCTAAATGTCAAAAATGAAAAGTGTCACCATGAAAAATGTCAAAAATGACAAATTTCAAGATGGCAAATGTCAAAGATGTCAAATGACAAATGTCACAATGCTAAATGTCAAAAATGAAAAGTGTCACCATGAAAAATGTCAAAAATGACAAATTTCAAGATGGCAAATGTCAAAACTGACAAATGTCACAATGCTAAATGTCAAAAATGAAAAATGTCAAAAATAACAAATTTCACGATAGCAAATGTCAAAGATGTCAAATGACAAATCTCACAATGCTAAATGTCAAAAATGACAAATTTCAAGATGGCAAATGTCAAAGATGTCAAATGACAAATGTCACAATGCTAAATGTCAAAAATGATAAGTGTCACTATGAAAAATGTCAAAAATAACAAATTTCAAGATGGCAAATGTCAAAGATGTCAAATGACAAATGTCACAATGCTAAATGTCAAAAATGAAAAGTGTCACCGTGAAAAATGTCAAAAATGACAAATTTCAAGATGGCAAATGTCAAAGATGTCAAATGACAAATGTCACAATGCTAAATGTCAAAAATGAAAAGTGTCACCATGAAAAATCTCAAAAATGACAAATTTCAAGATGGCAAATGTCAAAGATGTCAAATGACAAATGTCACAATGCTAAATGTCAAAAATGAAAAGTGTCACCATGAAAAATGTCAAAAATGACAAATTTCAAGATGGCAAATGTCAAAGATGTCAAATGACAAATGTCACAATGCTAAATGTCAAAAATGAAAAGTGTCACCATGAAAAATGTCAAAAATGACAAATTTCAAGATGGCAAATGTCAAAGATGTCAAATGACAAATGTCACAATGCTAAATGTCAAAAATGAAAAAAGTCACCATGAAAAATGTCAAAAATGATAAATATCAAGATGGCAAATGTCAAAGATGTCAAATGACAAATGTCACAATGCTAAATGTCAAAAATGAAAAGCGTCACCATGAAATATGACAAATTTCAAGATGGCAAATGTCAAAGATGTCAAATGACAAATGTCACAATGCTTAATGTCAAAAATGAAAAGTGTCACAATGCTAAATGTCAAAAATGACAAATTTCACAAAGGCAAATGTCAAAACTGACAAATGTCACAATGCTAAATGTCAAAAATGAAAAATGTCAAAAATAACAAATTTCACGATAGCAAATGTCAAAGATGTCAAATGACAAATCTCACAATGCTAAATGTCAAAAATGACAAATTTCAAGATGGCAAATGTCAAAGATGTTAAATGACAAATGTCACAATGCTAAATGTCAAAAATGAAAAGTGTCACCATGAAAAATGTCAAAAATGACAAATTTCAAGATGGCAAATATCAAAGATGTCAAATGACAAATGTCACAATGCTAAATGTCAAAAATGAAAAGTGTCACCATGAAAAATGTCAAAAATGACAAATTTCAAGATGGCAAATGTCAAAACTGACAAATATCACAATGCTAAATGTCAAAAATGAAAAATGTCAAAAATAACAAATTTCACGATAGCAAATGTCAAAGATGTCAAATGACAAATCTCACAATGCTAAATGTCAAAAATGACAAATTTCAAGATGGCAAATGTCAAAGATGTCAAATGACAAATGTCACAATGCTAAATGTCAAAAATGATAAGTGTCACTATGAAAAATGTCAAAAATAACAAATTTCAAGATGGCAAATGTCAAAGATGTCAAATGACAAATGTCACAATGCTAAATGTCAAAAATGAAAAGTGTCACCGTGAAAAATGTCAAAAATGACAAATTTCAAGATGGCAAATGTCAAAGATGTCAAATGACAAATGTCACAATGCTAAATGTCAAAAATGAAAAGTGTCACCATGAAAAATCTCAAAAATGACAAATTTCAAGATGGCAAATGTCAAAGATGTCAAATGACAAATGTCACAATGCTAAATGTCAAAAATGACAAATTTCAAGATGGCAAATGTCAAAGATGTCAAATGACAAATGTCACAATGCTAAATGTCAAAAATAAAAAGTGTCACCATGAAAAATGTCAAAAATGACAAATTTCAAGATGACAAATGTCAAAGATGTCAAATGACAAATGTCACAATGCTAAATGTCAAAAATGACAAATTTCAAGATGGCAAATGTCAAAACTGACAAATGTCACAATGCTAAATGTCAAAAATGAAAAGTGTCACCATGAAAAATGTCAAAAATAACAAATTTCAAGATGGCAAATGTCAAAGATGTCAAATGACAAATGTCACTTTGCTTAATGTCAAAAATAACAAATTTCAAGATGGCAAATGTCAAAGATGTCAAATAACAAATGTCACAAGGCTAAATGTCAAAAATGAAAAGTGTCACAATGAACAATGTCAAAAATGACAAATTTCAAGATGGCAAATGTCAAAGATGTCAAATGACAAATGTCACAATGCTAAATGTCAAAAATGAAAAGTGTCACCATGAAAAATGTCAAAAATGACAAATTTCAAGATGGCAAATGTTAAAACTGACAAATGTCACAATGCTACATGTCAAAAATGATAAGTGTCACCATGAAAAATGTCAAAAATGACAAATTTCAAGATGGCAAATGTCCAAGATGTCAAATGACAAATGTCACAATGCTAAATGTCAAATATGAAAAGTGTCACCATGAAAAATATCAAAAATGACAAATTTCAAGATGGCAAATGTCAAAGATGTCAAATGACAAATGTCACAATGCTAAATGTCAAAAATGACAAATTTCAAGATGGCAAATGTCAAAACTGACAAATGTCACAATGCTAAATGTCAAAAATGAAAAGTGTCACCATGAAAAATGTCAAAAATAACAAATTTCAAGATGGCAAATGTCAAAGATGTCAAATGACAAATGTCACAATGCTAAATGTCAAAAATGACAAATTTCAAGATGGCAAATGTCAAAGATGTCAAATGACAAATGTCACAATGCTAAATGTCAAAAATGAAAAGTGTCACCATGAAAAATGTCAAAAATGACAAATTTCAAGATGACAAATGTCAAAGATGTCAAATGACAAATGTCACAATGCTAAATGTCAAAAATGACAAATTTCAAGATGACAAATGTCAAAGATGTCAAATGACAAATGTCACAATGCTAAATGTCAAAAATGACAAATTTCAAGATGGCAAATGTCAAAACTGACAAATGTCACAATGCTAAATGTCAAAAATGAAAAGTGTCACCATGAAAAATGTCAAAAATAACAAATTTCAAGATGGCAAATGTCAAAGATGTCAAATGACAAATGTCACAATGCTAAATGTCAAAAATGACAAATTTCAAGATGGCAAATGTCAAAGATGTCAAATGACAAATGTCACAATGCTAAATGTCAAAAATAAAAAGTGTCACCATGAAAAATGTCAAAAATGACAAATTTCAAGATGACAAATGTCAAAGATGTCAAATGACAAATGTCACAATGCTAAATGTCAAAAATGACAAATTTCAAGATGGCAAATGTCAAAACTGACAAATGTCACAATGCTAAATGTCAAAAATGAAAAGTGTCACCATGAAAAATGTCAAAAATAACAAATTTCAAGATGGCAAATGTCAAAGATGTCAAATGACAAATGTCACAATGCTAAATGTCAAAAATGACAAATTTCAAGATGGCAAATGTCAAAGATGTCAAATGACAAATGTCACAATGCTAAATGTCAAAAATGAAAAGTGTCACCATGAAAAATGTCAAAAATGACAAATTTCAAGATGGCAAATGTCAAAGATGTCAAATGACAAATGTCACAATGCTAAATGTTAAAAATGAAAAGTGTCACCATAAAAAATGTCAAAAATGACAAATTTCAAGATGGCAAATGTCAAAGATGTCAAATGACAAATGTCACAATGCTAAGTGTCAAAAATGAAAAGTGTCAAAAATAATAAATTTCAAGATGGCAAATGTCAAAGATGTCAAATGACAAATGTCACAATGCTAAATGTCAAATATGACAAATTTTAAGATGGCAAATGTCAAAGATGTCAAATGACAAATGTCACAATGCTAAATGTCAAAAATGAAAAGTGTCACCATGAAAAATGTCCAAAATGACAAATTTCAAGATGGCAAATGTCAAAGATGTCAAATGACAAATGTCACAATGCTAAATGTCAAAAATGACAAATTTCAAGATGGCAAATGTCAAAGATGTCAAATGACAAATGTCACAATGCTAAATGTCAAAAATGAGAAGTGTCACCATGAAAAATGTCAAAAATGAAAAATTTCAAGATGGCAAATGTCAACGATGTCAAATGACAAATGTCACAATGCTAAATGTCAAAAATGAAAAGTGTCACCATGAAAAATGTCAAAAATAACAAATTTCAAGATGGCAAATGTCAAAGATGTCAAATGAAAAATGTCACAATGCTAAATGTCAAAAATGAAAAGTGTCACCATGAAAAATGTCAAAAATGACAAATTTCAAGATGGCAAATGTCAAAGATGTCAAATAACAAATGTCACAATGCTAAATGTCAAAAATGAAAAGTGTCACCATGAAAAATGTCAAAAATGACAAATTTCAAGATGGCAAATGTCAAAGATGTCAAATGACAAATGTCACAATGCTAAATGTCAAAAATGAAAAGTGTCACCATGAAAAATGTCAAAAATGACAAATTTCAAGATGGCAAATGTCGAAGATGTCAAATGACAAATGTCACAATGCTAAATGTCAAAAATGATAAGTGTCACCATGAAAAATGTCAAAAATAACAAATTTCAAGATGGCAAATGTCAAAGATGTCAAATGACAAATGTCACAATGCTAAATGTCAAAAATGAAAAGTGTCACCATGAAAAATGTCAAAAATGACAAATTTCAAGATGGCAAATGTCAAAGATGTCAAATGACAAATGTCACAATGCTAAATGTCAAAAATGAAAAAAGTCACCATGAAAAATGTCAAAAATGACAAATTTCAAGATGGCAAATGTCAAAACTGACAAATGTCACAATGCTAAATGTCAAAAATGATAAGTGTCACCATGAAAAATGTCAAAAATAACAAATTTCAAGATGGCAAATGTCCAAGATGTCAAATGACAAATGTCACAATGCTAAATGTCAAAAATGAAAAGTGTCACCATGAAAAATGTCAAAAATGACAAATTTCAAGATGGCAAATGTCGAAGATGTCAAATGACAAATGTCACAATGCTAAATGTCAAAAATGATAAGTGTCACCATGAAAAATGTCAAAAATAACAAATTTCAAGATGGCAAATGTCAAAGATGTCAAATGACAAATGTCACAATGCTAAATGTCAAAAATGAAAAGTGTCACCATGAAAAATGTCAAAAATGACAAATGTCAAGATGGCAAATGTCAAAGATGTCAAATGACAAATGTCACAATGCTAAATGTCAAAAATGAAAAAAGTCACCATGAAAAATGTCAAAAATGACAAATTTCAAGATGGCAAATGTCAAAGATGTCAAATGACAAATGTCACAATGCTAAATGTCAAAAATGAAAAGCGTCACCATGAAAAATGACAAATTTCAAGATGGCAAATGTCAAAGATGTCAAATGACAAATGTCACAATGCTAAATGTCAAAAATGAAAAGTGTCACAATGCTAAATGTTAAAAATGACAAATTTCACGATGGCAAATGTCAAAACTGACAAATGTCACAATGCTAAATGTCAAAAATGAAAAATGTCAAAAATAACAAATTTCACGATAGCAAATGTCAAAGATGTCAAATGACAAATCTCACAATGCTAAATGTCAAAAATGACAAATTTCAAGATGGCAAATGTCAAAGATGTCAAATGACAAATGTCACAATGCTAAATGTCAAAAATGAAAAGTGTCACCATGAAAAATGTCAAAAATGACAAATTTCAAGATGGCAAATGTCAAAGATGTCAAATGACAAATGTCACAATGCTAAATGTCAAAAATGAAAAGTGTCACCATGAAAAATGTCAAAAATGACAAATTTCAAGATGGCAAATGTCAAAACTGACAAATGTCACAATGCTAAATGTCAAAAATGAAAAATGTCAAAAATAACAAATTTCACGATAGCAAATGTCAAAGATGTCAAATGACAAATCTCACAATGCTAAATGTCAAAAATGACAAATTTCAAGATGGCAAATGTCAAAGATGTCAAATGACAAATGTCACAATGCTAAATGTCAAAAATGATAAGTGTCACTATGAAAAATGTCAAAAATAACAAATTTCAAGATGGCAAATGTCAAAGATGTCAAATGACAAATGTCACAATGCTAAATGTCAAAAATGAAAAGTGTCACCGTGAAAAATGTCAAAAATGACAAATTTCAAGATGGCAAATGTCAAAGATGTCAAATGACAAATGTCACAATGCTAAATGTCAAAAATGAAAAGTGTCACCATGAAAAATCTCAAAAATGACAAATTTCAAGATGGCAAATGTCAAAGATGTCAAATGACAAATGTCACAATGCTAAATGTCAAAAATGAAAAGTGTCACCATGAAAAATGTCAAAAATGACAAATTTCAAGATGGCAAATGTCAAAGATGTCAAATGACAAATGTCACAATGCTAAATGTCAAAAATGAAAAGTGTCACCATGAAAAATGTCAAAAATGACAAATTTCAAGATGGCAAATGTCAAAGATGTCAAATGACAAATGTCACAATGCTAAATGTCAAAAATGAAAAAAGTCACCATGAAAAATGTCAAAAATGATAAATATCAAGATGGCAAATGTCAAAGATGTCAAATGACAAATGTCACAATGCTAAATGTCAAAAATGAAAAGCGTCACCATGAAATATGACAAATTTCAAGATGGCAAATGTCAAAGATGTCAAATGACAAATGTCACAATGCTTAATGTCAAAAATGAAAAGTGTCACAATGCTAAATGTCAAAAATGACAAATTTCACAAAGGCAAATGTCAAAACTGACAAATGTCACAATGCTAAATGTCAAAAATGAAAAATGTCAAAAATAACAAATTTCACGATAGCAAATGTCAAAGATGTCAAATGACAAATCTCACAATGCTAAATGTCAAAAATGACAAATTTCAAGATGGCAAATGTCAAAGATGTTAAATGACAAATGTCACAATGCTAAATGTCAAAAATGAAAAGTGTCACCATGAAAAATGTCAAAAATGACAAATTTCAAGATGGCAAATATCAAAGATGTCAAATGACAAATGTCACAATGCTAAATGTCAAAAATGAAAAGTGTCACCATGAAAAATGTCAAAAATGACAAATTTCAAGATGGCAAATGTCAAAACTGACAAATATCACAATGCTAAATGTCAAAAATGAAAAATGTCAAAAATAACAAATTTCACGATAGCAAATGTCAAAGATGTCAAATGACAAATCTCACAATGCTAAATGTCAAAAATGACAAATTTCAAGATGGCAAATGTCAAAGATGTCAAATGACAAATGTCACAATGCTAAATGTCAAAAATGATAAGTGTCACTATGAAAAATGTCAAAAATAACAAATTTCAAGATGGCAAATGTCAAAGATGTCAAATGACAAATGTCACAATGCTAAATGTCAAAAATGAAAAGTGTCACCGTGAAAAATGTCAAAAATGACAAATTTCAAGATGGCAAATGTCAAAGATGTCAAATGACAAATGTCACAATGCTAAATGTCAAAAATGAAAAGTGTCACCATGAAAAATCTCAAAAATGACAAATTTCAAGATGGCAAATGTCAAAGATGTCAAATGACAAATGTCACAATGCTAAATGTCAAAAATGACAAATTTCAAGATGGCAAATGTCAAAGATGTCAAATGACAAATGTCACAATGCTAAATGTCAAAAATAAAAAGTGTCACCATGAAAAATGTCAAAAATGACAAATTTCAAGATGACAAATGTCAAAGATGTCAAATGACAAATGTCACAATGCTAAATGTCAAAAATGACAAATTTCAAGATGGCAAATGTCAAAACTGACAAATGTCACAATGCTAAATGTCAAAAATGAAAAGTGTCACCATGAAAAATGTCAAAAATAACAAATTTCAAGATGGCAAATGTCAAAGATGTCAAATGACAAATGTCACTTTGCTTAATGTCAAAAATAACAAATTTCAAGATGGCAAATGTCAAAGATGTCAAATAACAAATGTCACAAGGCTAAATGTCAAAAATGAAAAGTGTCACAATGAACAATGTCAAAAATGACAAATTTCAAGATGGCAAATGTCAAAGATGTCAAATGACAAATGTCACAATGCTAAATGTCAAAAATGAAAAGTGTCACCATGAAAAATGTCAAAAATGACAAATTTCAAGATGGCAAATGTTAAAACTGACAAATGTCACAATGCTACATGTCAAAAATGATAAGTGTCACCATGAAAAATGTCAAAAATGACAAATTTCAAGATGGCAAATGTCCAAGATGTCAAATGACAAATGTCACAATGCTAAATGTCAAATATGAAAAGTGTCACCATGAAAAATATCAAAAATGACAAATTTCAAGATGGCAAATGTCAAAGATGTCAAATGACAAATGTCACAATGCTAAATGTCACAAATGAAAAGTGTCAAAAATGACAAATTTCAAGATGGCAAATGTCTAAGATGTCAAATGACAAATGTCACAATGCTAAATGTCAAAAATGAAAAGTGTCACCATGAAAAATGTCAAAAATGACAAATTTTAAGATGGCAAATGTCAAAACTGACAAATGTCACAATGCTAAATGTCAAAAATGAAAAGTGTCACCATAAAAAATGCCAAAAATAACAAATTTCAAGATGGCAAATGTCAAAGATGTCAAATGACAAATGTCACAATGCTAAATGTCAAAAATGACAAATTTCAAGATGGCAAATGTCAAAGATGTCAAATGACAAATGTCACAATGCTAAATGTCAAAAATGAAAAGTGTCACCATGAAAAATGTCAAAAATGACAAATTTCAAGATGGCAAATGTCAAAGATGTCAAATGACAAATGTCACAATGCTAAATATCAAAAATGAAAAGTGTCACCATGAACAATGACAAAAATGACAAATTTCAAGATGGCAAATGTCAAAACTGACAAATGTCACAATGCTAAATGTCCAAAAATGATAAGTGTCACCATGCATATGTCAAAAATAACAAATTTCAAGATGGCAAATGTCAAAGATGTCAAATGACAAATGTCACAATGCTAAATGTCAAAAATGACAAATTTCAAGATGGCAAATGTCTAAGATGTCAAATGACAAATGTCACAATGCTAAATGTCAAAAATGAAAAGTGTCACCATGAAAAATGTCAAAAATGACAAATTTAAAGATGGCAAATGTCAAAGATGTCGAATATGACAAATGTCACAATGCTAAATGTCAAAAATGAAAAGTGGCACCATGAAAAATGTCAAAAATGACAAATTTTAAGATGGCAAATGTCAAAGATGTCAAATGACAAATGTCACAATGCTAAATGTCAAAAATGAAAAGTGTCACCATGAAAAATGTCAAAAATGACAAATTTCAAGATGGCAAATATCAAAGATGTCAAATGACAAATGTAACAATGCTAAATGTCAAAAATGACAAATTTCAAATTGGCAAATGTCAAAGATGTCAAATGACAAATGTCACAATGCTAAATGTCAAAAATGAAAAGTGTCACCATGAAAAATGTCAAAAATGACAAATTTCAAGATGGCAAATGTCAAAGATGTCAAATGACAAATGTCACAATGCTAAATGTCAAAAATGAAAAGTGTCACCATGAAAAATGTCAAAAATGACAAATTTCAAGATGGCAAATATCAAAGATGTCAAATGACAAATGTCACAATGCTAAATGTCAAAAATGACAAATTTCAAGATGGCAAATGTCAAAGATGTCAAATGACAAATGTCACAATGCTAAATGTCAAAAATGAAAAGTGTCACCATGAAAAATGTCAAAAATGACAAATTTCAAGATGGCAAATGTCAAAGATGTCAAATGACAAATGTCACAATGCTAAATGTCAAAAATGAAAAGTGTCACCATGAAAAATGTCAAAAATGACAAATTTCAAGATGGCAAATGTCAAAGATGTCAAATGACAAATGTCACAATGCTAAATGTCAAAAATGAAAAGTGTCACCATGAAAAATGTCAAAAATGACAAGTTTCAAGATGGCAAATGTCAAAGATGTCAAATGACAAATGTCACAATGCTAAATGTCAAAAATGAAAAGTGTCACCATGAAAAATGTAAAAAATGACAAATTTCAAGATGGCAAATGTCAAAACTGACAAATTTCACAATGCTAAATGTCAAAAATGATAAGTGTCACCATGAAAAATGTCAAAAATGACAAATTTCAAGATGGCAAATGTCAAAGATGTCAAATGACAAATGTCACAATGCTAAATGTCAAAAAAGAAAAGTGTCAAAAATGACAAATTTCAAGATGGAAAATGTCAAAGATGTCAAATGACAAATGTCACAATGCTAAATGTCAAAAATAAAAAGTGTCACCATGAAAAATGTCAAAAATGACAAATTTCAAGATGGCAAATGTCAAAACTGACAAATGTCACAATGCTAAATGTCAAAAATGAAAAGTGTCACCATGAAAAATGTCAAAAATAACAAATTTCAAGATGGCAAATATCAAAGATGTCAAATGACAAATGTCACAATGCTTAATGTCAAAAATGACAAATTTCAAGATGGCAAATGTCAAAGATGTCAAATGACAAATGTCACAATGCTAAATGTCAAAAATGAAAAGTGTCACAACGAACAATGTCAACAATGACAAATTTCAAGATGGCAAATGTCAAAGATGTCAAATGACAAATGTCACAATGCTAAATGTCAAAAATGAAAAGTGTCACCATGAAAAATGTCAAAAATGACAAATTTCAAGATGGCAAATGTCAAAACTGACAAATGTCACAATGCTAAATGTCAAAAATGATAAGTGTCACCATAAAAAATGTCAAAAATGACAAATTTCAGGATGGCAAATGTCCAAGATGTCAAATGACAAATGTCACAATGCTAAATGTCAAATATGAAAAGTGTCACCATGAAAAATATCAAAAATGACAAATTTCAAGATGGCAAATGTCAAAGATGTCAAATGACAAATGTCACAATGCTAAATGTCACAAATGAAAAGTGTCAAAAATGACAAATTTCAAGATGGCAAATGTCTAAGATGTCAAATGACAAATGTCACAATGCTAAATGTCAAAAATGAAAAGTGTCACCATGAAAAATGTCAAAAATGACAAATTTCAAGATGGCAAATGTCAAAACTGACAAATGTCACAATGCTAAATGTCAAAAATGAAAAGTGTGACCATGAAAAATGTCAAAAATAACAAATTTCAAGATGGCAAATGTCAAAGATGTCAAATGACAAATGTCACAATGCTAAATGTCAAAAATGACAAATTTCAAGATGGCAAATGTCAAAGATGTCAAATGACAAATGTCACAATGCTAAATGTGAAAAATGAAAAGTGTCAAAAATGACAAATTTCAAGATGGCAAATGTCTAAGATGTCAAATGACAAATGTCACAATGCTAAATGTCAAAAATGAAAAGTGTCACCATGAAAAATGTCAAAAATGACAAATTTTAAGATGGCAAATGTTAAAACTGACAAATGTCACAATGCTAAATGTCAAAAATGAAAAGTGTCACCATAAAAAATGTCAAAAATGAAAAGTGTCACCATGAAAAATGGCAAGAATGACATATTTCAAGATGGCAAATGTCCAAGATGTCAAATGACAAATGTCACAATGCTAAATGTCAAAAATGAAAAGTGTCACCATGAAAAATGTCAAAAATGACAAATTTCAAGATGGCAAATGTCAAAGATGTCAAATGACAAATGTCACAATGCTAAATGTCAAAAATGATAAGTGTCACCATGAAAAATGTCAAAAATAACAAATTTCAAGATGGCAAATGTCAAAGATGTCAAATGACAAATGTCACAATGCTAAATGTCAAAAATGAAAAGTCTCACCATAAAATTTGTCAAAAATGACAAATTTCAAGATGGCAAATGTCAAAGATGTCAAATGACAAATGTCACAATGCTAAATGTCAAAAATGAAAAGTGTCACCATGAAAAATGTCAAAAATGACAAATTTCAAGATGGCAAATGTCAAAGATGTCAAATGACAAATGTCACAATGCTAAATGTCAAAAATGAAAAGTGTCACCATGAAAAATGTCAAAAATGACAAATTTCAAGATGGCAAATGTCAAAGATGTCAAATGACAAATGTCACAATGCTAAATGTCAAGAATGAAAAGTGTCACAATGCTAAATGTCAAAAATGACAAATTTCACGATGGCAAATGTCAAAACTGACAAATGTCACAATGCTAAATGTCAAAAATGAAAAATGTCAAAAATAACAAATTTCAAGATAGCAAATGTCAAAGATGTCAAATGACAAATGTCACAATGCTAAATGTCAAAAATGACAAATTTCAAGATGGCAAATGTCAAAGATGTCAAATGACAAATGTCACAATGCTAAATGTCAGAAATGAAAAGTGTCACCATGAAAAATGTCAAAAATGACAAATTTCAAGATGGCAAATGTCAAAGATGTCAAATGACAAATGTCACAATGCTAAATGTCAAAAATGAAAAGTGTCACCATGAAAAATGTCAAAAATGACAAATTTCAAGATGGCAAATGTCAAAACTGACAAATGTCACAATGCTAAATGTCAAAAATGAAAAGTGTCAAAAATGACAAATTTCAAGATGGCAAATGTCTAAGATGTCAAATGACAAATGTCACAATGCTACATGTCAAAAATGAAAAGTGTCACCATGAAAAATGTCAAAAATGACAAATTTCAAGATGGCAAATGTCAAAGATGTCAAATGACAAATGTCACAATTCTAAATGTCAAAAATGAAAAGTGTCACCATGAAAAATGTCAAAAATGACAAATTTCAAGATGGCAAGTGTCAAAGATGTCAAATGACAAATGTCACAATGCTAAATGTCAAAAATGAAAAGTGTCACCATGAAAATGTCAAAAATAACAAATTTCAAGATGGCAAATGTCAAAGATGTCAAATGACAAATGTCACAATGCTAAATGTCAAAAATGAAAAGTGTCACCATGAAAAATGTCAAAAATGACAAATTTCAAGATGGCAAATGTCAAAGATGTCAAATGACAAATGTCACAATGCTAAATGTCAAAAATAAAAAGTGTCAAAAATGACAAATTTCAAGATGGCAAATGTCTAAGATGTCAAATGACAAATGTCACAATGCTAAATGTCAAAAATGAAAAGTGTCACCATGAAAAATGTCAAAAATGACAAATTTCAAGATGGCAAATGTCAAAACTGACAAATGTCACAATGCTAAATGTCAAAAATGAAAAGTGTCACCATGAAAAATGTCAAAAATGACAAATTTCAAGATGGCAAATGTCAAAGATGTGAAATGACAAATGTCACAATGCTAAATGTCAAAAATGAAAAGTGTCAAAAATGACAAATTTCAAGATGGCAAATGTCTAAGATGTCAAATGACAAATGTCACAATGCTAAATGTCAAAAGTGAAAAGTGTCACCATGAAAAATGTCAAAAATGACAAATTTTAAGATGGCAAATGTCAAAACTGACAAATGTCACAATGCTAAATGTCAAAAATGAAAAGTGTCACCATAAAAAATGCCAAAAATAACAAATTTCAAGATGGCAAATGTCAAAGATGTCAAATGACAAATGTCACAATGCTAAATGTCAAAAATGACAAATTTCAAGATGGCAAATGTCAAAGATGTCAAATGACAAATGTCACAATGCTAAATGTCAAAAATGAAAAGTGTCACCATGAAAAATGTCAAAAATGACAAATTTCAAGATGGCAAATGTCAAAGATGTCAAATGACAAATGTCACAATGCTAAATATCAAAAATGAAAAGTGTCACCATGAACAATGACAAAAATGACAAATTTCAAGATGGCAAATGTCAAAACTGACAAATGTCACAATGCTAAATGTCCAAAAATGATAAGTGTCACCATGCATATGTCAAAAATAACAAATTTCAAGATGGCAAATGTCAAAGATGTCAAATGACAAATGTCACAATGCTAAATGTCAAAAATGACAAATTTCAAGATGGCAAATGTCTAAGATGTCAAATGACAAATGTCACAATGCTAAATGTCAAAAATGAAAAGTGTCACCATGAAAAATGTCAAAAATGACAAATTTAAAGATGGCAAATGTCAAAGATGTCGAATATGACAAATGTCACAATGCTAAATGTCAAAAATGAAAAGTGGCACCATGAAAAATGTCAAAAATGACAAATTTTAAGATGGCAAATGTCAAAGATGTCAAATGACAAATGTCACAATGCTAAATGTCAAAAATGAAAAGTGTCACCATGAAAAATGTCAAAAATGACAAATTTCAAGATGGCAAATATCAAAGATGTCAAATGACAAATGTAACAATGCTAAATGTCAAAAATGACAAATTTCAAATTGGCAAATGTCAAAGATGTCAAATGACAAATGTCACAATGCTAAATGTCAAAAATGAAAAGTGTCACCATGAAAAATGTCAAAAATGACAAATTTCAAGATGGCAAATGTCAAAGATGTCAAATGACAAATGTCACAATGCTAAATGTCAAAAATGAAAAGTGTCACCATGAAAAATGTCAAAAATGACAAATTTCAAGATGGCAAATATCAAAGATGTCAAATGACAAATGTCACAATGCTAAATGTCAAAAATGACAAATTTCAAGATGGCAAATGTCAAAGATGTCAAATGACAAATGTCACAATGCTAAATGTCAAAAATGAAAAGTGTCACCATGAAAAATGTCAAAACTGACAAATTTCAAGATGGCAAATGTCAAAGATGTCAAATGACAAATGTCACAATGCTAAATGTCAAAAATGAAAAGTGTCACCATGAAAAATGTCAAAAATGACAAATTTCAAGATGGCAAATGTCAAAGATGTCAAATGACAAATGTCACAATGCTAAATGTCAAAAATGAAAAGTGTCACCATGAAAAATGTCAAAAATGACAAGTTTCAAGATGGCAAATGTCAAAGATGTCAAATGACAAATGTCACAATGCTAAATGTCAAAAATGAAAAGTGTCACCATGAAAAATGTAAAAAATGACAAATTTCAAGATGGCAAATGTCAAAACTGACAAATTTCACAATGCTAAATGTCAAAAATGATAAGTGTCACCATGAAAAATGTCAAAAATGACAAATTTCAAGATGGCAAATGTCAAAGATGTCAAATGACAAATGTCACAATGCTAAATGTCAAAAAAGAAAAGTGTCAAAAATGACAAATTTCAAGATGGAAAATGTCAAAGATGTCAAATGACAAATGTCACAATGCTAAATGTCAAAAATAAAAAGTGTCACCATGAAAAATGTCAAAAATGACAAATTTCAAGATGGCAAATGTCAAAACTGACAAATGTCACAATGCTAAATGTCAAAAATGAAAAGTGTCACCATGAAAAATGTCAAAAATAACAAATTTCAAGATGGCAAATATCAAAGATGTCAAATGACAAATGTCACAATGCTTAATGTCAAAAATGACAAATTTCAAGATGGCAAATGTCAAAGATGTCAAATGACAAATGTCACAATGCTAAATGTCAAAAATGAAAAGTGTCACAACGAACAATGTCAACAATGACAAATTTCAAGATGGCAAATGTCAAAGATGTCAAATGACAAATGTCACAATGCTAAATGTCAAAAATGAAAAGTGTCACCATGAAAAATGTCAAAAATGACAAATTTCAAGATGGCAAATGTCAAAACTGACAAATGTCACAATGCTAAATGTCAAAAATGATAAGTGTCACCATAAAAAATGTCAAAAATGACAAATTTCAGGATGGCAAATGTCCAAGATGTCAAATGACAAATGTCACAATGCTAAATGTCAAATATGAAAAGTGTCACCATGAAAAATATCAAAAATGACAAATTTCAAGATGGCAAATGTCAAAGATGTCAAATGACAAATGTCACAATGCTAAATGTCACAAATGAAAAGTGTCAAAAATGACAAATTTCAAGATGGCAAATGTCTAAGATGTCAAATGACAAATGTCACAATGCTAAATGTCAAAAATGAAAAGTGTCACCATGAAAAATGTCAAAAATGACAAATTTCAAGATGGCAAATGTCAAAACTGACAAATGTCACAATGCTAAATGTCAAAAATGAAAAGTGTGACCATGAAAAATGTCAAAAATAACAAATTTCAAGATGGCAAATGTCAAAGATGTCAAATGACAAATGTCACAATGCTAAATGTCAAAAATGACAAATTTCAAGATGGCAAATGTCAAAGATGTCAAATGACAAATGTCACAATGCTAAATGTGAAAAATGAAAAGTGTCAAAAATGACAAATTTCAAGATGGCAAATGTCTAAGATGTCAAATGACAAATGTCACAATGCTAAATGTCAAAAATGAAAAGTGTCACCATGAAAAATGTCAAAAATGACAAATTTTAAGATGGCAAATGTTAAAACTGACAAATGTCACAATGCTAAATGTCAAAAATGAAAAGTGTCACCATAAAAAATGTCAAAAATGAAAAGTGTCACCATGAAAAATGTCAAGAATGACATATTTCAAGATGGCAAATGTCCAAGATGTCAAATGACAAATGTCACAATGCTAAATGTCAAAAATGAAAAGTGTCACCATGAAAAATGTCAAAAATGACAAATTTCAAGATGGCAAATGTCAAAGATGTCAAATGACAAATGTCACAATGCTAAATGTCAAAAATGATAAGTGTCACCATGAAAAATGTCAAAAATAACAAATTTCAAGATGGCAAATGTCAAAGATGTCAAATGACAAATGTCACAATGCTAAATGTCAAAAATGAAAAGTCTCACCATAAAATTTGTCAAAAATGACAAATTTCAAGATGGCAAATGTCAAAGATGTCAAATGACAAATGTCACAATGCTAAATGTCAAAAATGAAAAGTGTCACCATGAAAAATGTCAAAAATGACAAATTTCAAGATGGCAAATGTCAAAGATGTCAAATGACAAATGTCACAATGCTAAATGTCAAAAATGAAAAGTGTCACCATGAAAAATGTCAAAAATGACAAATTTCAAGATGGCAAATGTCAAAGATGTCAAATGACAAATGTCACAATGCTAAATGTCAAGAATGAAAAGTGTCACAATGCTAAATGTCAAAAATGACAAATTTCACGATGGCAAATGTCAAAACTGACAAATGTCACAATGCTAAATGTCAAAAATGAAAAATGTCAAAAATAACAAATTTCAAGATAGCAAATGTCAAAGATGTCAAATGACAAATGTCACAATGCTAAATGTCAAAAATGACAAATTTCAAGATGGCAAATGTCAAAGATGTCAAATGACAAATGTCACAATGCTAAATGTCAGAAATGAAAAGTGTCACCATGAAAAATGTCAAAAATGACAAATTTCAAGATGGCAAATGTCAAAGATGTCAAATGACAAATGTCACAATGCTAAATGTCAAAAATGAAAAGTGTCACCATGAAAAATGTCAAAAATGACAAATTTCAAGATGGCAAATGTCAAAACTGACAAATGTCACAATGCTAAATGTCAAAAATGAAAAGTGTCAAAAATGACAAATTTCAAGATGGCAAATGTCTAAGATGTCAAATGACAAATGTCACAATGCTACATGTCAAAAATGAAAAGTGTCACCATGAAAAATGTCAAAAATGACAAATTTCAAGATGGCAAATGTCAAAGATGTCAAATGACAAATGTCACAATTCTAAATGTCAAAAATGAAAAGTGTCACCATGAAAAATGTCAAAAATGACAAATTTCAAGATGGCAAGTGTCAAAGATGTCAAATGACAAATGTCACAATGCTAAATGTCAAAAATGAAAAGTGTCACCATGAAAATGTCAAAAATAACAAATTTCAAGATGGCAAATGTCAAAGATGTCAAATGACAAATGTCACAATGCTAAATGTCAAAAATGAAAAGTGTCACCATGAAAAATGTCAAAAATGACAAATTTCAAGATGGCAAATGTCAAAGATGTCAAATGACAAATGTCACAATGCTAAATGTCAAAAATAAAAAGTGTCAAAAATGACAAATTTCAAGATGGCAAATGTCTAAGATGTCAAATGACAAATGTCACAATGCTAAATGTCAAAAATGAAAAGTGTCACCATGAAAAATGTCAAAAATGACAAATTTCAAGATGGCAAATGTCAAAACTGACAAATGTCACAATGCTAAATGTCAAAAATGAAAAGTGTCACCATGAAAAATGTCAAAAATGACAAATTTCAAGATGGCAAATGTCAAAGATGTGAAATGACAAATGTCACAATGCTAAATGTCAAAAATGAAAAGTGTCAAAAATGACAAATTTCAAGATGGCAAATGTCTAAGATGTCAAATGACAAATGTCACAATGCTAAATGTCAAAAGTGAAAAGTGTCACCATGAAAAGTGTCACCATGAAAAATGTCAAAAATAACAAATTTCAAGATGGCAAATGTCCAAGATGTCAAATGACAAATGTCACAATGCTAAATGTCAAAAATGAAAAGTGTCACCATGAAAAATGTCAAAAATGACAAATTTCAAGATGGCAAATGTCAAAGATGTCAAATGACAAATGTCACAATGCTAAATGTCAAAAATGATAAGTGTCACCATGAAAAATGTCAAAAATAACAAATTTCAAGATGGCAAATGTCAAAGATGTCAAATGACAAATGTCACAATGCTAAATGTCAAAAATGAAAAGTCTCACCATGAAAAATGTCAAAAATGACAAATTTCAAGATGGCAAATGTCAAAGATGTCAAATGACAAATGTCACAATGCTAAATGTCAAAAATGAAAAGTGTCACCATGAAAAATGTCAAAAATGACAAATTTCAAGATGGCAAATGTCAAAGATGTCAAATGCCAAATGTCACAATGCTAAATGTCAAAAATGAAAAGTGTCACCATGAAAAATGTCAAAAATGACAAATTTCAAGATGGCAAATGTCAAAGATGTCAAATGACAAATGTCACAATGCTAAATGTCAAAAATGAAAAGTGTCACAATGCTAAATGTCAAAAATGACAAATTTCACGATGGCAAATGTCAAAACTGACAAATGTCACAATGCTAAATGTCAAAAATGAAAAATGTCAAAAATAACAAATTTCAAGATGGCAAATGTCAAAGATGTCAAATGACAAATGTCACAATGCTAAATGTCACAAATGAAAAGTGTCACCATGAAAAATGTCAAAAATGACAAATTTCAAGATAGCAAATGTCAAAGATGTCAAATGACAAATGTCACAATGCTAAATGTCAAAAATGAAAAGTGTCACCATGAAAAATGTCAGAAATGGCAAATTTCAAGATGGCAAATGTCAAAACTGACAAATGTCACAATGCTAAATGTCAAAAATGAAAAGTGTCACCATGAAAAATGTCAAAAATGACAAATTTCAAGATGGCAAATGTCAAAGATGTCAAATGACAAATGTCACAATGCTAAATGTCAAAAATGAAAAGTGTCAAAAATGACAAATTTCAAGATGGCAAATGTCTAAGATGTCAAATGACAAATGTCACAATGCTAAATGTCAAAAATGAAAAGTGTCACCATGAAAAATGTCAAAAATGACCAATTTCAAGATGGCAAATGTCAAAACTGACAAATGTCACAATTCTAAATGTCAAAAATGAAAAGTGTCACCATGAAAAATGTCAAAAATGACAAATTTCAAGATGGCAAGTGTCAAAGATGTCAAATGACAAATGTCACAATGCTAAATGTCAAAAATGAAAAGTGTCACCATGAAAAATGTCAAAAATAACAAATTTCAAGATGGCAAATGTCAAAGATGTCAAATGACAAATGTCACAATGCTAAATGTCAAAAATGAAAAGTGTCACCATGAAAAATGTCAAAAATGACAAATTTCAAGATGGCAAATGTCAAAACTGACAAGTGTCACAATGCTAAATGTCAAAAATGAAAAGTGTCACCATGAAAAATGTCAAAAATGACAAATTTCAAGATGGCAAATGTCAAAGATGTCAAATGACAAATGTCACAATGCTAAATGTCAAAAATGAAAAGTGTCAAAAATGACAAATTTCAAGATGGCAAATGTCTAAGATGTCAAATGACAAATGTCACAATGCTAAATGTCAAAAATGAAAAGTGTCACCATGAAAAATGTCAAAAATGACAAATTTCAAGATGGCAAATGTCAAAACTGACAAATGTCACAATGCTAAATGTCAAAAATGAAAAGTGTCACCATGAAAAATGTCAAAAATGACAAATTTCAAGATGGCAAATGTCAAAGATGTGAAATGACAAATGTCACAATGCTAAATGTCAAAAATGAAAAGTGTCAAAAATGAAAAATTTCAAGAGGGCAAATGTCTAAGATGTCAAATGACAAATGTCACAATGCTAAATGTCAAAAATGAAAAGTGTCACCATGAAAAGTGTCACCATGAAAAATGTCAAAAATAACAAATTTCAAGATGGCAAATGTCAAAGATGTCAAATGACAAATGTCACAATGCTAAATGTCAAAAATGAAAAGTGTCACCATGAAAAATATCAAAAATGACGAATTTCAAGATGGCAAATGTCAAAGATGTCAAATGACAAATATCACAATGCTAAATGTCAAAAATGACAAATTTCAAGATGGCAAATGTCAAAGATGTCAAATGACAAATGTCACAATGCTAAATGTCAAAAATAAAAAGTGTCACCATGAAAAATGTCAAAAATGACAAATTTCAAGATGACAAATGTCAAAGATGTCAAATGACAAATGTAACAATGCTAAATGTCAAAAATGACAAATTTCAAAATGGCAAATGTCAAAACTGACAAATGTCACAATGCTAAATGTCAAAAATGAAAAGTGTCACCATAAAAAATGTCAAAAATGACAAATTTCAAGATGGCAAATGTCAAAGATGTCAAATGACAAATGTCACAATGCTAAATGTTAAAAATGACAAATTTTAAGATGGCAAATGTCAAAACTGACAAATGTCACAATGCTAAATGTCAAAAATGAAAAGTGTCACCATGAAAAATGTCAAAAATAACAAATTTCAAGATGGCAAATGTCAAAGATGTCAAATGACAAATGTAACAATGCTAAATGTCAAAAATGACAAATTTCAAAATGGCAAATGTCAAAACTGACAAATGTCACAATGCTAAATGTCAAAAATGAAAAGTGTCACCATAAAAAATGTCAAAAATGACAAATTTCAAGATGGCAAATGTCAAAGATGTCAAATGACAAATGTCACAATGCTAAATGTCAAAAATGATAAGTGTCACCATGACAAATGTCAAAAATGACAAATTTCAAGATGGCAAATGTCAAAGATGTCAAATGACAAATGTCACAATGCTAAATGTCAAAAATAAAAAGTGTCACCATAAAAAATGTCAAAAATGAAAAGTGTCACCTTAAAAAATGTCAAGAATGACAAATTTCAAGATGGCAAATGTCAAAGATGTCAAAAGACAAATGTCACAATGCTAAATTTCAAAAATGAAAAGTGTCACCATGAAAAATATCAAACATGACAAATTTCAAGATGGCAAATGTCAAAACTGACAAATGTCACAATGCTAAATGTCAAAAATGATAAGTGTCACCATGAAAAATGTCAAAAATAACAAATTTCAAGATGGCAAATGTCCAAGATGTCAAATGACAAATGTCACAATGCTAAATGTCAAAAATGAAAAGTGTCACCATGAAAAATGTCAAAAATGACAAATTTCAAGATGGCAAATGTCAAAGATGTCAAATGACAAATGTCACAATGCTAAATGTCAAAAATGATAAGTGTCACCATGAAAAATGTCAAAAATAACAAATTTCAAGATGGCAAATGTCAAAGATGTCAAATGACAAATGTCACAATGCTAAATGTCAAAAATGAAAAGTCTCACCATGAAAAATATCAAAAATGACAAATTCCAAGATGGCAAATGTCAAAGATGTCAAATGACAAATGTCACAATGCTAAATGTCAAAAATGAAAAGTGTCACCATGAAAAATGTCAAAAATGACAAATTTCAAGATGGCAAATGTCAAAGATGTCAAATGACAAATGTCACAATGCTAAATGTCAAAAATGAAAAGTGTCACCATGAAAAATGTCAAAAATGACAAATTTTAAGATGGCAAATGTCAAAGATGTCAAATGACAAATGTCACAATGCTAAATGTCAAAAATGAAAAGTGTCACAATGCTAAATGTCAAAAATGACAAATTTCACGATGGCAAATGTCAAAACTGACAAATGTCACAATGCTAAATGTCAAAAATAAAAAATGTCAAAAATAACAAATTTCAAGATAGCAAATGTCAAAGATGTCAAATGACAAATGTCACAATGCTAAATATCAAAAATGACAAATTTCAAGATGGCAAATGTCAAAGATGTCAAATGACAAATGTCACAATGCTAAATGTCAAAAATGAAAAGTGTCACCATGAAAAATGTCAAAAATAACAAATTTCAAGATGGCAAATGTCAAAGATGTCAAATGACAAATGTCACAATGCTAAATGTCAAAAATGAAAAGTGTCACCATGAAAAATGTCAAAAATGACAAATTTCAAGATGGCAAATGTCAAAACTGACAAATGTCACAATGCTAAATGTCAAAAATGAAAAGTGTCACCATGAAAAATGTCAAAAATGACAAATTTCAAGATGGCAAATGTCAAAGATGTCAAATGACAAATGTCACAATGCTAAATGTCAAAAATGAAAAGTGTCAAAAATGACAAATTTCAAGATGGCAAATGTCTAAGATGTCAAATGACAAATGTCACAATGCTAAATGTCAAAAATGAAAAGTGTCACCATGAAAAATGTCAAAAATGACAAATTTCAAGATGGCAAATGTCAAAACTGACAAATGTCACAATGCTACATGTCAAAAATGAAAAGTATGACCATGAAAAATGTCAAAAATGACAAATTTCAAGATGGCAAATGTCAAAGATGTCAAATGACAAATGTCACAATTCTAAATGTCAAAAATGAAAAGTGTCACCATGAAAAATGTCAAAAATGACAAATTTCAAGATGGCAAGTGTCAAAGATGTCAAATGACAAATGTCACAATGCTAAATGTCAAAAATGAAAAGTGTCACCATGAAAAATGTCAAAAATAAAAAATTTCAAGATGGCAAATGTCAAAGATGTCAAATGACAAATGTCACAATGCTAAATGTCAAAAATGAAAAGTGTCACCATGAAAAATGTCAAAAATGACAAATTTCAAGATGGCAAATGTCAAAGATATAAAATGACAAATATCACAATGCTAAATGTCAAAAATGAAAAGTGTCACCATGAAAAATGTCAAAAATGACAAATTTCAAGATGGCAAATGTCAAAGATGTCAAATGCCAAATGTCACAATGCTAAATGTCAAAAATGAAAAGTGTCACCATGAAAAATGTCAAAAATGACAAATTTCAAGATGGCAAATGTCAAAACTGACAAATGTCACAATGCTAAATGTCAAAAATGAAAAGTGTTACCATGAAAAATGTCAAAAATGACAAATTTCAAGATGGCAAATGTCAAAGATGTGAAATGACAAATGTCACAATGCTAAATGTCAAAAATGAAAAGTGTCAAAAATGACAAATTTCAAGATGGCAAATGTCTAAGATGTTAAATGACAAATGTCACAATGCTAAATGTCAAAAGTGAAAAGTGTCACCATGAAAAGTGTCACCATGAAAAATGTCAAAAATAACAAATTTCAAGATGGCAAATGTCCAAGATGTCAAATGACAAATGTCACAATGCTAAATGTCAAAAATGAAAAGTGTCACCATGAAAAATGTCAAAAATGACAAATTTCAAGATGGCAAATGTCAAAGATGTCAAATGACAAATGTCACAATGCTAAATGTCAAAAATGATAAGTGTCACCATGAAAAATGTCAAAAATAACAAATTTCAAGATGGCAAATGTCAAAGATGTCAAATGACAAATGTCACAATGCTAAATGTCAAAAATGAAAAGTCTCACCATGAAAAATGTCAAAAATGACAAATTTCAAGATGGCAAATGTCAAAGATGTCAAATGACAAATGTCACAATGCTAAATGTCAAAAATGAAAAGTGTCACCATGAAAAATGTCAAAAATGACAGATTTCAAGATGGCAAATGTCAAAGATGTCAAATGCCAAATGTCACAATGCTAAATGTCAAAAATGAAAAGTGTCACCATGAAAAATGTCAAAAATGACAAATTTCAAGATGGCAAATGTCAAAGATGTCAAATGACAAATGTCACAATGCTAAATGTCAAAAATGAAAAGTGTCACAATGCTAAATGTCAAAAATGACAAATTTCACGATGGCAAATGTCAAAACTGACAAATGTCACAATGCTAAATGTCAAAAATGAAAAATGTCAAAAATAACAAATTTCAAGATAGCAAATGTCAAAGATGTCAAATGACAAATGTCACAATGCTAAATGTCAAAAATGACAAATTTCAAGATGGCAAATGTCAAAGATGTCAAATGACAAATGTCACAATGCTAAATGTCACAAATGAAAAGTGTCACCATGAAAAATGTCAAAAATGACAAATTTCAAGATAGCAAATGTCAAAGATGTCAAATGACAAATGTCACAATGCTAAATGTCAAAAATGAAAAGTGTCACCATGAAAAATGTCAAAAATGGCAAATTTCAAGATGGCAAATGTCAAAACTGACAAATGTCACAATGCTAAATGTCAAAAATGAAAAGTGTCACCATGAAAAATGTCAAAAATGACAAATTTCAAGATGGCAAATGTCAAAGATGTCAAATGACAAATGTCACAATGCTAAATTTCAAAAATGAAAAGTGTCAAAAATGACAAATTTCAAGATGGCAAATGTCTAAGATGTCAAATGACAAATGTCACAATGCTAAATGTCAAAAATGAAAAGTGTCACCATGAAAAATGTCAAAAATGACCAATTTCAAGATGGCAAATGTCAAAACTGACAAATGTCACAATTCTAAATGTCAAAAATGAAAAGTGTCACCATGAAAAATGTCAAAAATGACAAATTTCAAGATGGCAAGTGTCAAAGATGTCAAATGACAAATGTCACAATGCTAAATGTCAAAAATGAAAAGTGTCACCATGAAAAATGTCAAAAATAACAAATTTCAAGATGGCAAATGTCAAAGATGTCAAATGACAAATGTCACAATGCTAAATGTCAAAAATGAAAAGTGTCACCATGAAAAATGTCAAAAATGACAAATTTCAAGATGGCAAATGTCAAAACTGACAAGTGTCACAATGCTAAATGTCAAAAATGAAAAGTGTCACCATGAAAAATGTCAAAAATGACAAATTTCAAGATGGCAAATGTCAAAGATGTCAAATGACAAATGTCACAATGCTAAATGTCAAAAATGAAAAGTGTCAAAAATGACAAATTTCAAGATGGCAAATGTCTAAGATGTCAAATGACAAATGTCACAATGCTAAATGTCAAAAATGAAAAGTGTCACCATGAAAAATGTCAAAAATGAGAAATTTCAAGATGGCAAATGTCAAAACTGACAAATGTCACAATGCTAAATGTCAAAAATGAAAAGTGTCACCATGAAAAATGTCAAAAATGACAAATTTCAAGATGGCAAATGTCAAAGATGTGAAATGACAAATGTCACAATGCTAAATGTCAAAAATGAAAAGTGTCAAAAATGACAAATTTCAAGAGGGCAAATGTCTAAGATGTCAAATGACAAATGTCACAATGCTAAATGTCAAAAATGAAAAGTGTCACCATGAAAAGTGTCACCATGAAAAATGTCAAAAATAACAAATTTCAAGATGGCAAATGTCAAAGATGTCAAATGACAAATGTCACAATGCTAAATGTCAAAAATGAAAAGTGTCACCATGAAAAATATCAAAAATGACGAATTTCAAGATGGCAAATGTCAAAGATGTCAAATGACAAATATCACAATGCTAAATGTCAAAAATGACAAATTTCAAGATGGCAAATGTCAAAGATGTCAAATGACAAATGTCACAATGCTAAATGTCAAAAATAAAAAGTGTCACCATGAAAAATGTCAAAAATGACAAATTTCAAGATGACAAATGTCAAAGATGTCAAATGACAAATGTCACAATGCTAAATGTTAAAAATGACAAATTTTAAGATGGCAAATGTCAAAACTGACAAATGTCACAATGCTAAATGTCAAAAATGAAAAGTGTCACCATGAAAAATGTCAAAAATAACAAATTTCAAGATGGCAAATATCAAAGATGTCAAATGACAAATGTAACAATGCTAAATGTCAAAAATGACAAATTTCAAAATGGCAAATGTCAAAACTGACAAATGTCACAATGCTAAATGTCAAAAATGAAAAGTGTCACCATAAAAAATGTCAAAAATGACAAATTTCAAGATGGCAAATGTCAAAGATGTCAAATGACAAATGTCACAATGCTAAATGTCAAAAATGATAAGTGTCACCATGACAAATGTCAAAAATGACAAATTTCAAGATGGCAAATGTCAAAGATGTCAAATGACAAATGTCACAATGCTAAATGTCAAAAATAAAAAGTGTCACCATAAAAAATGTCAAAAATGAAAAGTGTCACCTTAAAAAATGTCAAGAATGACAAATTTCAAGATGGCAAATGTCAAAGATGTCAAAAGACAAATGTCACAATGCTAAATTTCAAAAATGAAAAGTGTCACCATGAAAAATATCAAACATGACAAATTTCAAGATGGCAAATGTCAAAACTGACAAATGTCACAATGCTAAATGTCAAAAATGATAAGTGTCACCATGAAAAATGTCAAAAATAACAAATTTCAAGATGGCAAATGTCCAAGATGTCAAATGACAAATGTCACAATGCTAAATGTCAAAATTGAAAAGTGTTACCATGAAAAATGTCAAAAATGACAAATTTCAAGATGGCAAATGTCAAAGATGTCAAATGACAAATGTCACAATGCTAAATGTCAAAAATGATAAGTGTCACCATGAAAAATGTCAAAAATAACAAATTTCAAGATGGCAAATGTCAAAGATGTCAAATGACAAATGTCACAATGCTAAATGTCAAAAATGAAAAGTCTCACCATAAAAAATGTCAAAAATGACAAATTCCAAGATGGCAAATGTCAAAGATGTCAAATGACAAATGTCACAATGCTAAATGTCAAAAATGAAAAGTGTCACCATGAAAAATGTCAAAAATGACAAATTTCAAGATGGCAAATGTCAAAGATGTCAAATGACAAATGTCACAATGCTAAATGTCAAAAATGAAAAGTGTCACCATGAAAAATGTCAAAAATGACAAATTTTAAGATGGCAAATGTCAAAGATGTCAAATGACAAATGTCACAATGCTAAATGTCAAAAATGAAAAGTGTCACAATGCTAAATGTCAAAAATGACAAATTTCACGATGGCAAATGTCAAAACTGACAAATGTCACAATGCTAAATGTCAAAAATAAAAAATGTCAAAAATAACAAATTTCAAGATAGCAAATGTCAAAGATGTCAAATGACAAATGTCACAATCCTAAATGTCAAAAATGACAAATTTCAAGATGGCAAATGTCAAAGATGTCAAATGACAAATGTCACAATGCTAAATGTCAAAAATGAAAAGTGTCACCATGAAAAATGTCAAAAATAACAAATTTCAAGATGGCAAATTTCAAAGATGTCAAATGACAAATGTCACAATGCTAAATGTCAAAAATGAAAAGTGTCACCATGAAAAATGTCAAAAATGACAAATTTCAAGATGGCAAATGTCAAAACTGACAAATGTCACAATGCTAAATGTCAAAAATGAAAAGTGTCACCATGAAAAATGTCAAAAATGACAAATTTCAAGATGGCAAATGTCAAAGATGTCAAATGACAAATGTCACAATGCTAAATGTCAAAAATGAAAAGTGTCAAAAATGACAAATTTCAAGATGGCAAATGTCTAAGATGTCAAATGACAAATGTCACAATGCTAAATGTCAAAAATGAAAAGTGTCACCATGAAAAATGTCAAAAATGACAAATTTCAAGATGGCAAATGTCAAAACTGACAAATGTCACAATGCTACATGTCAAAAATGAAAAGTATGACCATGAAAAATGTCAAAAATGACAAATTTCAAGATGGCAAATGTCAAAGATGTCAAATGACAAATGTCACAATTCTAAATGTCAAAAATGAAAAGTGTCACCATGAAAAATGTCAAAAATGACAAATTTCAAGATGGCAAGTGTCAAAGATGTCAAATGACAAATGTCACAATGCTAAATGTCAAAAATGAAAAGTGTCACCATGAAAAATGTCAAAAATAAAAAATTTCAAGATGGCAAATGTCAAAGATGTCAAATGACAAATGTCACAATGCTAAATGTCAAAAATGAAAAGTGTCACCATGAAAAATGTCAAAAATGACAAATTTCAAGATGGCAAATGTCAAAGATATAAAATGACAAATATCACAATGCTAAATGTCAAAAATGACAAATTTCAAGATGGCAAATATCAAAGATGTCAAATGACAAATGTCACAATGCTAAATGTCAAAAATAAAAAGTGTCACCATGAAAAATGTCAAAAATGACAAATTTCAAGATGACAAATGTCAAAGATGTCAAATGACAAATGTCACAATGCTAAATGTCAAAAATGACAAATTTCAAGATGGCAAATGTCAAAACTGACAAATGTCACAATGCTAAATGTCAAAAATGAAAAGTGTCACCATGAAAAATGTCAAAAATAACAAATTTCAAGATGGCAAATGTCAAAGATGTCAAATGACAAATGTCACAATGCTAAATGTCAAAAATGACAAATTTCAAGATGGCAAATGTCAAAGATGTCAAATGACAAATGTCACAATGCTAAATGTCAAAAATGAAAAGTGTCACCATGAAAAATGTCAAAAATGACAAATTTCAAGATGGCAAATGTCAAAGATGTCAAATGACAAATGTCACAATGCTAAATGTTAAAAATGAAAAGTGTCACAATAAAAAATGTCAAAAATGACAAATTTCAAGATGGCAAATGTCAAAGATGTCAAATGACAAATGTCACAATGCTAAGTGTCAAAAATGAAAAGTGTCAAAAATAATAAATTTCAAGATGGCAAATGTCAAAGATGTCAAATGACAAATGTCACAATGCTAAATGTCAAAAATGACAAATTTTAAGATGGCAAATGTCAAAGATGTCAAATGACAAATGTCACAATGCTAAATGTCAAAAATGAAAAGTGTCACCATGAAAAATGTCCAAAATGACAAATTTCAAGATGGCAAATGTCAAAGATGTCAAATGACAAATGTCACAATGCTAAATGTCAAAAATGACAAATTTCAAGATGGCAAATGTCAAAGATGTCAAATGACAAATGTCACAATGCTAAATGTCAAAAATGAGAAGTGTCACCATGAAAAATGTCAAAAATGAAAAATTTCAAGATGGCAAATGTCAACGATGTCAAATGACAAATGTCACAATGCTAAATGTCAAAAATGAAAAGTGTCACCATGAAAAATGTCAAAAATGACAAATTTCAAGATGGCAAATGTCAAAGATGTCAAATAACAAATGTCACAATGCTAAATGTCAAAAATGAAAAGTGTCACCATGAAAAATGTCAAAAATGACAAATTTCAAGATGGCAAATGTCAAAGATGTCAAATGACAAATGTCACAATGCTAAATGTCAAAAATGAAAAGTGTCACCATGAAAAATGTTAAAAATGACAAATTTCAAGATGGCAAATGTCGAAGATGTCAAATGACAAATGTCACAATGCTAAATGTCAAAAATGATAAGTGTCACCATGAAAAATGTCAAAAATAACAAATTTCAAGATGGCAAATGTCAAAGATGTCAAATGACAAATGTCACAATGCTAAATGTCAAAAATGAAAAGTGTCACCATGAAAAATGTCAAAAATGACAAATTTCAAGATGGCAAATGTCAAAGATGTCAAATGACAAATGTCACAATGCTAAATGTCAAAAATGAAAAAAGTCACCATGAAAAATGTCAAAAATGACAAATTTCAAGATGGCAAATGTCAAAACTGACAAATGTCACAATGCTAAATGTCAAAAATGATAAGTGTCACCATGAAAAATGTCAAAAATAACAAATTTCAAGATGGCAAATGTCCAAGATGTCAAATGACAAATGTCACAATGCTAAATGTCAAAAATGAAAAGTGTCACCATGAAAAATGTCAAAAATGACAAATTTCAAGATGGCAAATGTCGAAGATGTCAAATGACAAATGTCACAATGCTAAATGTCAAAAATGATAAGTGTCACCATGAAAAATGTCAAAAATAACAAATTTCAAGATGGCAAATGTCAAAGATGTCAAATGACAAATGTCACAATGCTAAATGTCAAAAATGAAAAGTGTCACCATGAAAAATGTCAAAAATGACAAATGTCAAGATGGCAAATGTCAAAGATGTCAAATGACAAATGTCACAATGCTAAATGTCAAAAATGAAAAAAGTCACCATGAAAAATGTCAAAAATGACAAATTTCAAGATGGCAAATGTCAAAGATGTCAAATGACAAATGTCACAATGCTAAATGTCAAAAATGAAAAGCGTCACCATGAAAAATGACAAATTTCAAGATGGCAAATGTCAAAGATGTCAAATGACAAATGTCACAATGCTAAATGTCAAAAATGAAAAGTGTCACAATGCTAAATGTTAAAAATGACAAATTTCACGATGGCAAATGTCAAAACTGACAAATGTCACAATGCTAAATGTCAAAAATGAAAAATGTCAAAAATAACAAATTTCACGATAGCAAATGTCAAAGATGTCAAATGACAAATCTCACAATGCTAAATGTCAAAAATGACAAATTTCAAGATGGCAAATGTCAAAGATGTCAAATGACAAATGTCACAATGCTAAATGTCAAAAATGAAAAGTGTCACCATGAAAAATGTCAAAAATGACAAATTTCAAGATGGCAAATGTCAAAGATGTCAAATGACAAATGTCACAATGCTAAATGTCAAAAATGAAAAGTGTCACCATGAGAAATGTCAAAAATGACAAATTTCAAGATGGCAAATGTCAAAACTGACAAATGTCACAATGCTAAATGTCAAAAATGAAAAATGTCAAAAATAACAAATTTCACGATAGCAAATGTCAAAGATGTCAAATGACAAATCTCACAATGCTAAATGTCAAAAATGACAAATTTCAAGATGGCAAATGTCAAAGATGTCAAATAACAAATTTCACAATGCTAAATGTCAAAAATGATAAGTGTCACCATGAAAAATGTCAAAAATAACAAATTTCAAGATGGCATGTGTCAAAGATGTCAAATGACAAATGTCACAATGCTAAATGTCAAAAATAAAAAGTGTCACCGTGAAAAATGTCAAAAATGACAAATTTCAAGATGGCAAATGTCAAAGATGTCAAATGACAAATGTCACAATGCTAAATGTCAAAAATGAAAAGTGTCACCATGAAAAATCTCAAAAATGACAAATTTCAAGATGGCAAATGTCAAAGATGTCAAATGACAAATGTCACAATGCTAAATGTCAAAAATGAAAAATGTCAAAAATGACAAATTTCAAGATGGCAAATGTCAAAGATGTCAAATGACAAATGTCACAATGCTAAATGTCAAAAATGAAAAGTGTCACCATGAAAAATGTCAAAAATGACAAATTTCAAGATGGCAAATGTCAAAGATGTCAAATGACAAATGTCACAATGCTAAATGTCAAAAATGAAAAAAGTCACCATGAAAAATGTCAAAAATGATAAATATCAAGATGGCAAATGTCAAAGATGTCAAATGACAAATGTCACAATGCTAAATGTCAAAAATGAAAAGCGTCACCATGAAATATGACAAATTTCAAGATGGCAAATGTCAAAGATGTCAAATGACAAATCTCACAATGCTTAATGTCAAAAATGAAAAGTGTCACAATGCTAAATGTCAAAAATGACAAATTTCACAAAGGCAAATGTCAAAACTGACAAATGTCACAATGCTAAATGTCAAAAATGAAAAATGTCAAAAATAACAAATTTCACGATAGCAAATGTCAAAGATGTCAAATGACAAATCTCACAATGCTAAATGTCAAAAATGACAAATTTCAAGATGGCAAATGTCAAAGATGTCAAATGACAAATGTCACAATGCTAAATGTCAAAAATGAAAAGTGTCACCATGAAAAATGTCAAAAATGACAAATTTCAAGATGGCAAATGTCAAAGATGTCAAATGACAAATGTCACAATGCTAAATGTCAAAAAAGAAAAGTGTCACCATGAAAAATGTCAAAAATGACAAATTTCAAGATGGCAAATGTCAAAACTGACAAATATCACAATGCTAAATGTCAAAAATGAAAAATGTCAAAAATAACAAATTTCACGATAGCAAATGTCAAAGATGTCAAATGACAAATCTCACAATGCTAAATGTCAAAAATGACAAATTTCAAGATGGCAAATGTCAAAGATGTCAAATGACAAATGTCACAATGCTAAATGTCAAAAATGATAAGTGTCACTATGAAAAATGTCAAAAATAACAAATTTCAAGATGGCAAATGTCAAAGATGTCAAATGACAAATGTCACAATGCTAAATGTCAAAAATGAAAAGTGTCACCGTGAAAAATGTCAAAAATGACAAATTTCAAGATGGCAAATGTCAAAGATGTCAAATGACAAATGTCACAATGCTAAATGTCAAAAATGAAAAGTGTCACCATGAAAAATCTTAAAAATGACAAATTTCAAGATGGCAAATGTCAAAGATGTCAAATGACAAATGTCACAATGCTAAATGTCAAAAATGAAAAGTGTCACCATGAAAAATGTCAAAAATGACAAATTTCAAGATGGCAAATGTCAAAGATGTCAAATGACAAATGTCACAATGCTAAATGTCAAAAATGAAAAGTGTCACAATGCTAAATGTCAAAAATGACAAATTTCACGATGGCAAATGTCAAAACTGACAAATGTCACAATGCTAAATGTCAAAAATGAAAAATATCAAAAATAACAAATTTCAAGATAGCAAATGTCAAAGATGTCAAATGACAAATGTCACAATGCTAAATGTCAAAAATGACAAATTTCAAGATGGCAAATGTCAAAGATGTCAAATGACAAATGTCACAATGCTAAATGTCAAAAATGAAAAGTGTCGCCATGAAAAATGTCAAAAATGACAAATTTCAAGATGGCAAATGTCAAAGATGTCAAATGACAAATGTCACAATGCTAAATGTCAAAAATGAAAAGTGTCACCATGAAAAATGTCAAAAATAACAAATTTCAAGATGGCAAATGTCAAAACTGACAAATGTCACAATGCTAAATGTCAAAAATGAAAAGTGTCAAAAATGACAAATTTCAAGATGGCAAATGTCTAAGATGTCAAATGACAAATGTCACAATGCTAAATGTCAAAAATGAAAAGTGTCACCATGAAAAATGTCAAAAATGACAAATTTCAAGATGGCAAATGTCAAAACTGACAAATGTCACAATGCTAAATGTCAAAAATGAAAAGTGTCACCATGAAAAATGTCAAAAATGACAAATTTCAAGAAGGCAAATGTCAAAGATGTCAAATGACAAATGTCACAATGCTAAATGTCAAAAATGAAAAGTGTCAAAAATGACAAATTTCAAGATGGCAAATGTCTAAGATGTCAAATGACAAATGTCACAATGCTAAATGTCAAAAATGAAAAGTGTCACCATGAAAAGTGTCACTATGAAAAATGTCAAAAATAACAAATTTCAAGATGGCAAATGTCAAAGATGTCAAATGACAAATGTCACAATGCTAAATGTCAAAAATGAAAAGTGTCACCATGAAAAATTTTAAAAATGACAAATTTCAAGATGGCAAATGTCAAAGATGTCAAATGACAAATATCACAATGCTAAATGTCAAAAATGACAAATTTTAAGATGGCAAATGTCAAAGATGTCAAATGGCAAATGTCACAATGCTAAATGTCAAAAATAAAAAGTGTCACCATGAAAAATGTCAAAAATGACAAATTTCAAGATGACAAATATCAAAGATGTCAAATGGCAAATGTCACAATGCTAAATGTTAAAAATGACAAATTTTAAGATAGCAAATGTCAAAACTGACAAATGTCACAATGCTAAATGTCAAAAATGAAAAGTGTCACCATGAAAAATGTCAAAAATAACAAATTTCAAGATGGCAAATGTCAAAGATGTCAAATGACAAATGTCACAATGCTAAATGTCAAAAATGACAAATTTGAAGATGGCAAATGTCAAAACTGACAAATGTCACAATGCTAAATGTCAAAAATGAAAAGTGTCACCATGAAAAATGACAAAAATTACAAATTTCAAGATGGCAAATGTCAAAGATGTCAAATGACAAATGTCACAATGCTAAATGTCAAAAATAATAAGTGTCACCATGAAAAATGTCAAAAATGACAAATTTCAAGATGGCAAATGTCAAAGATGTCAAATGACAAATGTCACAATGCTAAATGTCAAAAATGAAAAGTGTCACCATGAAAAATGTCAAAAATGACAAATTTCAAGATGGCAAAAGTCAAAGATGTCAAATGACAAATGTCACAATGCTAAATGTCAAAAATGAAAAGTGTCACCATGAAAAATGTCAAAAATGACAAATTTTAAGATGGCAAATGTCCAAGATGTCAAATGACAAATGTCACAATGCTAAATGTCAAAAATGAAAAAAGTCACCATGAAAAATGTCAAAAATGATAAATATCAAGATGGCAAATGTCAAAGATGTCAAATGACAAATGTCACAATGCTAAATGTCAAAAATGAAAAGCGTCACCATGAAATATGACAAATTTCAAGATGGCAAATGTCAAAGATGTCAAATGACAAATGTCACAATGCTTAATGTCAAAAATGAAAAGTGTCACAATGCTAAATGTCAAAAATGACAAATTTCACAAAGGCAAATGTCAAAACTGACAAATGTCACAATGCTAAATGTCAAAAATGAAAAATGTCAAAAATAACAAATTTCACGATAGCAAATGTCAAAGATGTCAAATGACAAATCTCACAATGCTAAATGTCAAAAATGACAAATTTCAAGATGGCAAATGTCAAAGATGTCAAATGACAAATGTCACAATGCTAAATGTCAAAAATGAAAAGTGTCACCATGAAAAATCTCAAAAATGACAAATTTCAAGATGGCAAATGTCAAAGATGTCAAATGACAAATGTCACAATGCTAAATGTCAAAAATGAAAAGTGTCACCATGAAAAATGTCAAAAATGACAAATTTCAAGATGGCAAATGTCAAAGATGTCAAATGACAAATGTCACAATGCTAAATGTCAAAAATGAAAAGTGTCACAATGCTAAATGTCAAAAATGACAAATTTCACGATGGCAAATGTCAAAACTGACAAATGTCACAATGCTAAATGTCAAAAATGAAAAATGTCAAAAATAACAAATTTCAAGATAGCAAATGTCAAAGATGTCAAATGACAAATGTCACAATGCTAAATGTCAACAATGACAAATTTCAAGATGGCAAATGTCAAAGATGTCAAATGACAAATGTCACAATGCTAAATGTCAAAAATGAAAAGTGTCGCCATGAAAAATGTCAAAAATGACAAATTTCAAGATGGCAAATGTCAAAGATGTCAAATGACAAATGTCACAATGCTAAATGTCAAAAATGAAAAGTGTCACCATGAAAAATGTCAAAAATAACAAATTTCAAGATGGCAAATGTCAAAACTGACAAATGTCACAATGCTAAATGTCAAAAATGAAAAGTGTCAAAAATGACAAATTTCAAGATGGCAAATGTCTAAGATGTCAAATGACAAATGTCACAATGCTAAATGTCAAAAATGAAAAGTGTCACCATGAAAAATGTCAAAAATGACAAATTTCAAGATGGCAAATGTCAAAACTGACAAATGTCACAATGCTAAATGTCAAAAATGAAAAGTGTCACCATGAAAAATGTCAAAAATGACAAATTTCAAGATGGCAAATGTCAAAGATGTCAAATGACAAATGTCACAATGCTAAATGTCAAAAATGAAAAGTGTCAAAAATGACAAATTTCAAGATGGCAAATGTCTAAGATGTCAAATGACAAATGTCACAATGCTAAATGTCAAAAATGAAAAGTGTCACCATGAAAAGTGTCACTATGAAAAATGTCAAAAATAACAAATTTCAAGATGGCAAATGTCAAAGATGTCAAATGACAAATGTCACAATGCTAAATGTCAAAAATGAAAAGTGTCACCATGAAAAATTTTAAAAATGACAAATTTCAAGATGGCAAATGTCAAAGATGTCAAATGACAAATATCACAATGCTAAATGTCAAAAATGACAAATTTTAAGATGGCAAATGTCAAAGATGTCAAATGGCAAATGTCACAATGCTAAATGTCAAAAATAAAAAGTGTCACCATGAAAAATGTCAAAAATGACAAATTTCAAGATGACAAATGTCAAAGATGTCAAATGGCAAATGTCACAATGCTAAATGTTAAAAATGACAAATTTTAAGATAGCAAATGTCAAAACTGACAAATGTCACAATGCTAAATGTCAAAAATGAAAAGTGTCACCATGAAAAATGTCAAAAATAACAAATTTCAAGATGGCAAATGTCAAAGATGTCAAATGACAAATGTCACAATGCTAAATGTCAAAAATGACAAATTTCAAGATGGCAAATGTCAAAACTGACAAATGTCACAATGCTAAATGTCAAAAATGAAAAGTGTCACCATGAAAAATGACAAAAATTACAAATTTCAAGATGGCAAATGTCAAAGATGTCAAATGACAAATGTCACAATGCTAAATGTCAAAAATAATAAGTGTCACCATGAAAAATGTCAAAAATGACAAATTTTAAGATGGCAAATGTCAAAGATGTCAAATGACAAATGTCACAATGCTAAATGTCAAAAATGAAAAGTGTCACCATGAAAAATGTCAAAAATGACAAATTTTAAGATGGCAAAAGTCAAAGATGTCAAATGACAAATGTCACAATGCTAAATGTCAAAAATAAAAAGTGTCACCATGAAAAATGTCAAAAATGACAAATTTTAAGATGGCAAATGTCAAAGATGTCAAATGACAAATGTCACAATGCTTAATGTCAAAAATGAAAAGTGTCACAATGCTAAATGTCAAAAATGACAAATTTCACAAAGGCAAATGTCAAAACTGACAAATGTCACAATGCTAAATGTCAAAAATGAAAAATGTCAAAAATAACAAATTTCACGATAGCAAATGTCAAAGATGTCAAATGACAAATCTCACAATGCTAAATGTCAAAAATGACAAATTTCAAGATGGCAAATGTCAAAGATGTCAAATGACAAATGTCACAATGCTAAATGTCAAAAATGAAAAGTGTCACCATGAAAAATCTCAAAAATGACAAATTTCAAGATGGCAAATGTCAAAGATGTCAAATGACAAATGTCACAATGCTAAATGTCAAAAATGAAAAGTGTCACCATGAAAAATGTCAAAAATGACAAATTTCAAGATGGCAAATGTCAAAGATGTCAAATGACAAATGTCACAATGCTAAATGTCAAAAATGAAAAGTGTCACAATGCTAAATGTCAAAAATGACAAATTTCACGATGGCAAATGTCAAAACTGACAAATGTCACAATGCTAAATGTCAAAAATGAAAAATGTCAAAAATAACAAATTTCAAGATAGCAAATGTCAAAGATGTCAAATGACAAATGTCACAATGCTAAATGTCAACAATGACAAATTTCAAGATGGCAAATGTCAAAGATGTCAAATGACAAATGTCACAATGCTAAATGTCAAAAATGAAAAGTGTCGCCATGAAAAATGTCAAAAATGACAAATTTCAAGATGGCAAATGTCAAAGATGTCAAATGACAAATGTCACAATGCTAAATGTCAAAAATGAAAAGTGTCACCATGAAAAATGTCAAAAATAACAAATTTCAAGATGGCAAATGTCAAAACTGACAAATGTCACAATGCTAAATGTCAAAAATGAAAAGTGTCAAAAATGACAAATTTCAAGATGGCAAATGTCTAAGATGTCAAATGACAAATGTCACAATGCTAAATGTCAAAAATGAAAAGTGTCACCATGAAAAATGTCAAAAATGACAAATTTCAAGATGCCAAATGTCAAAACTGACAAATGTCACAATGCTAAATGTCAAAAATGAAAAGTGTCACCATGAAAAATGTCAAAAATGACAAATTTCAAGATGGCAAATGTCAAAGATGTCAAATGACAAATGTCACAATGCTAAATGTCAAAAATGAAAAGTGTCAAAAATGACAAATTTCAAGATGGCAAATGTCTAAGATGTCAAATGACAAATGTCACAATGCTAAATGTCAAAAATGAAAAGTGTCACCATGAAAAGTGTCACTATGAAAAATGTCAAAAATAACAAATTTCAAGATGGCAAATGTCAAAGATGTCAAATGACAAATGTCACAATGCTAAATGTCAAAAATGAAAAGTGTCACCATGAAAAATTTTAAAAATGACAAATTTCAAGATGGCAAATGTCAAAGATGTCAAATGACAAATATCACAATGCTAAATGTCAAAAATGACAAATTTTAAGATGGCAAATGTCAAAGATGTCAAATGGCAAATGTCACAATGCTAAATGTCAAAAATAAAAAGTGTCACCATGAAAAATGTCAAAAATGACAAATTTCAAGATGACAAATGTCAAAGATGTCAAATGGCAAATGTCACAATGCTAAATGTTAAAAATGACAAATTTTAAGATAGCAAATGTCAAAACTGACAAATGTCACAATGCTAAATGTCAAAAATGAAAAGTGTCACCATGAAAAATGTCAAAAATAACAAATTTCAAGATGGCAAATGTCAAAGATGTCAAATGACAAATGTCACAATGCTAAATGTCAAAAATGACAAATTTCAAGATGGCAAATGTCAAAACTGACAAATGTCACAATGCTAAATGTCAAAAATGAAAAGTGTCACCATGAAAAATGACAAAAATTACAAATTTCAAGATGGCAAATGTCAAAGATGTCAAATGACAAATGTCACAATGCTAAATGTCAAAAATAATAAGTGTCACCATGAAAAATGTCAAAAATGACAAATTTTAAGATGGCAAATGTCAAAGATGTCAAATGACAAATGTCACAATGCTAAATGTCAAAAATGAAAAGTGTCACCATGAAAAATGTCAAAAATGACAAATTTTAAGATGGCAAAAGTCAAAGATGTCAAATGACAAATGTCACAATGCTAAATGTCAAAAATAAAAAGTGTCACCATGAAAAATGTCAAAAATGACAAATTTTAAGATGGCAAATGTCAAAGATGTCAAATGACAAATGTCACAATGCTAAATGTCAAAAATGATAAGTGTCACCATGAAAAATGTCAAAAATAACAAATTTCAAGATGGCAAATGTCAAAGATGTCAAATGACAAATGTCACAATGCTAAATGTCAAAAATGAAAAGTGTCACCATGAAAAATGTCAAAAATGACAAATTTCAAGATGGCAAATGTCAAAGATGTTAAATGACAAATGTCACAATGCTAAATGTCAAAAATGAAAAGTGTCACCATGAAAAATGTCAAAAATGACAAATTTCAAGATGTCAAATGTCAAAGATGTCAAATGACAAATGTCACAATGCTAAATGTCAAAAATGAAAAGTGTCACCATGAAAAATGTCAAAAATGACAAATTTCAAGATGTCAAATGTCAAAGATGTTAAATGACAAATGTCACAATGCTAAATGTCAAAACTGAAAAGTGTCACAATGCTAAATGTCAAAAATGACAAATTTCACGATGGCAAATGTCAAAACTGACAAATGTCACAATGCTAAATGTCAAAAATGAAAAATGTCAAAAATAACAAATTTCAAGATGGCAAATGTCAAAGATGTCAAATGACAAATGTCACAATGCTAAATGTCAAAAATGAAAAGTGTCACCATGAAAAATGTCAAAAATGACAAATTTCAAGATGGCAAATGTCAAAGATGTTAAATGACAAATGTCACAATGCTAAATGTCAAAAATGAAAAGTGTCACCATGAAAAATGTCAAAAATGACAAATTTCAAGATGGCAAATGTCAAAACTGACAAATGTCACAATGTTAAATGTCAAAAATGAAAAGTGTCACCATGAAAAATGTCAAAAATGACAAATTTCAAGATGGCAAATGTCAAAGATGTCAAATGACAAATGTCACAATGCTAAATGTCAAAAATGAAAAGTGTCAAAAATGACAAATTTCAAGATGGCAAATGTCTAAGATGTCAAATGACAAATGTCACAACGCTAAATGTCAAAAATGAAAAGTGTCACCATGAAAAATGTCAAAAATGACAAATTTCAAGATGGCAAATGTCAAAACTGACAAATGTCACAATGCTAAATGTCAAAAATGAAAAGTGTCACCATGAAAAATGTCAAAAATGACAAATTTCAAGATGGCAAATGTCAAAGATGTCAAATGACAAATGTCACAATGCTAAATGTCAAAAATGAAAAGTGTCAAAAATGACAAATTTCAAGATGGCAAATGTCTAAGATGTCAAATGACAAATGTCACAATGCTAAATGTCAAAAATGAAAAGTGTCACCATGAAAAATGTCAAAAATGACAAATTTCAAGATGGCAAATGTCAAAACTGACAAATGTCACAATGCTAAATGTCAAAAATGAAAAGTGTCACCATGAAAAATCTCAAAAATGACAAATTTCAAGATGGCAAATGTCAAAGATGTCAAATGACAAATGTCACAATGCTAAATGTCAAAAATGAAAAGTGTCACCATGAAAAATGTCAAAAATGACAAATTTCAAGATGGCAAATGTCAAAGATGTCAAATGACAAATGTCACAATGCTAAATGTCAAAAATGAAAAGTGTCACAATGCTAAATGTCAAAAATGACAAATTTCACGATGGCAAATGTCAAAACTGACAAATGTCACAATGCTAAATGTCAAAAATGAAAAATGTCAAAAATAACAAATTTCAAGATAGCAAATATCAAAGATGTCAAATGTCACAATGCTAAATGTCAAAAATGACAAATTTCAAGATAACAAATGTCAAAGATGTCAAATGACAAATGTCACAATGCTAAATGTCAAAAATGAAAAGTGTCGCCATGAAAAATGTCAAAAATGACAAATTTCAAGATGGCAAACGTCAAAGATGTCAAATGACAAATGTCACAATGCTAAATGTCAAAAATGAAAAGTGTCACCATGAAAAATGTCAAAAATAACAAATTTCAAGATGGCAAATGTCAAAACTGACAAATGTCACAATGCTAAATGTCAAAAATGAAAAGTGTCAAAAATGACAAATTTCAAGATGGCAAATGTCTAAGATGTCAAATGACAAATGTCACAATGCTAAATGTCAAAAATGAAAAGTGTCACCATGAAAAATGTCAAAAATGACAAATTTCAAGATGGCAAATGTCAAAACTGACAAATGTCACAATGCTAAATGTCAAAAATGAAAAGTGTCACCATGAAAAATGTCAAAAATGACAAATTTCAAGATGGCAAATGTCAAAGATGTCAAATGACAAATGTCACAATGCTAAATGTCAAAAATGAAAAGTGTCAAAAATGACAAATTTCAAGATGGCAAATGTCTAAGATGTCAAATGACAAATGTCACAATGCTAAATGTCAAAAATGAAAAGTGTCACCATGAAAAGTGTCACTATGAAAAATGTCAAAAATAACAAATTTCAAGATGGCAAATGTCAAAGATGTCAAATGACAAATGTCACAATGCTAAATGTCAAAAATGAAAAGTGTCACCATGAAAAATTTTAAAAATGACAAATTTCAAGATGGCAAATGTCAAAGATGTCAAATGACAAATATCACAATGCTAAATGTCAAAAATGACAAATTTCAAGATGGCAAATGTCAAAGATGTCAAATGGCAAATGTCACAATGCTAAATGTCAAAAATAAAAAGTGTCACCATGAAAAATGTCAAAAATGACAAATTTCAAGATGACAAATGTCAAAGATGTCAAATGGCAAATGTCACAATGCTAAATGTTAAAAATGACAAATTTTAAGATAGCAAATGTCAAAACTGACAAATGTCACAATGCTAAATGTCAAAAATGAAAAGTGTCACCATGAAAAATGTCAAAAATAACAAATTTCAAGATGGCAAATGTCAAAGATGTCAAATGACAAATGTCACAATGCTAAATGTCAAAAATGACAAATTTCAAGATGGCAAATGTCAAAACTGACAAATGTCACAATGCTAAATGTCAAAAATGAAAAGTGTCACCATGAAAAATGACAAAAATTACAAATTTCAAGATGGCAAATGTCAAAGATGTCAAATGACAAATGTCACAATGCTAAATGTCAAAAATAATAAGTATCACCATGAAAAATGTCAAAAATGACAAATTTCAAGATGGCAAATGTCAAAGATGTCAAATGACAAATGTCACAATGCTAAATGTCAAAAATGAAAAGTGTCACCATGAAAAATGTCAAAAATGACAAATTTCAAGATGGCAAAAGTCAAAGATGTCAAATGACAAATGTCACAATGCTAAATGTCAAAAATGAAAAGTGTCACCATGAAAAATGTCAAAAATGACAAATTTTAAGATGGCAAATGTCAAAGATGTCAAATGACAAATGTCACAATGCTAAATGTCAAAAATGATAAGTGTCACCATGAAAAATGTAAAAAATAACAAATTTCAAGATGGCAAATGTCAAAGATGTCAAATGACAAATGTCACAATGCTAAATGTCAAAAATGAAAAGTGTCACCATGAAAAATGTCAAAAATGACAAATTTCAAGATGGCAAATGTCAAAGATGTCAAATGACAAATGTCACAATGCTAAATGTCAAAAATGAAAAGTGTCACTATGAAAAATGTCAAAAATGACAAATTTCAAGATGTCAAATGTCAAAGATGTCAAATGACAAATGTCACAATGCTAAATGTCAAAAATGAAAAGTGTCACCATGAAAAATGTCAAAAATGACAAATTTCAAGATGGCAAATGTCAAAGATGTTAAATGACAAATGTCACAATGCTAAATGTCAAAAATGAAAAGTGTCACAATGCTAAATGTCAAAAATGACAAATTTCACGATGGCAAATGTCAAAACTGACAAATGTCACAATGCTAAATGTCAAAAATGAAAAATGTCAAAAATAACAAATTTCAAGATAGCAAATGTCAAAGATGTCAAATGATAAATGTCACAATGCTAAATGTCAAAAATGACAAATTTCAAGATGGCAAATGTCAAAGATGTCAAATGACAAATGTCACAATGCTAAATGTCAAAAATGAAAAGTGTCACCATGAAAAATGTCAAAAATGACAAATTTCAAGATGGCAAATGTCAAAACTGACAAATGTCACAATGCTAAATGTCAAAAATGAAAAGTGTCACCATGAAAAATGTCAAAAATGACAAATTTCAAGATGGCAAATGTCAAAGATGTCAAATGACAAATGTCACAATGCTAAATGTCAAAAATGAAAAGTGTCAAAAATGACAAATTTCAAGATGGCAAATGTCTAAGATGTCAAATGACAAATGTCACAACGCTAAATGTCAAAAATGAAAAGTGTCACCATGAAAAATGTCAAAAATGACAAATTTCAAGATGGCAAATGTCAAAACTGACAAATGTCACAATGCTAAATGTCAAAAATGAAAAGTGTCACCATGAAAAATGTCAAAAATGACAAATTTCAAGATGGCAAATGTCAAAGATGTCAAATGACAAATGTCACAATGCTAAATGTCAAAAATGAAAAGTGTCAAAAATGACAAATTTCAAGATGGCAAATGTCTAAGATGTCAAATGACAAATGTCACAATGCTAAATGTCAAAAATGAAAAGTGTCACCATGAAAAATGTCAAAAATGACAAATTTCAAGATGGCAAATGTCAAAACTGACAAATGTCACAATGCTAAATGTCAAAAATGAAAAGTGTCACCATGACATGTAATGTAAATTATCATCATAAAGCATATTATTTTTCCATTGTTTTAAATACTAGTAATAATCTAAAATTTGATACTTATTATTATAATTTTAAGCGAGCAAACATCATCGGCATCAACAATTTTTTTGCATCAGTAGACTGGTCTTTATTGTACAACATTAAGGATATTGATTCCGCGGTACAATTTTTTTATGATATTATCTATGAAGGTATAAGCATTTTTGTTCCATTACAGAGATTCAGGTCCTCAAATTTTCCGGTTTGGTTTTCGTCTGAACTTAAGAGTCTTGTAATAAGAAAGAAAATTGCGCATAAACACTATATGGAATCGCATAATGTTAACGATTATATGGAATTCTGTAACTTACGTCAATCATGCAAAATGCTTAGTAGTCAATGTTACAATAATTATTGCAGAAATGCAGAAAGTAATATAGGTAAAAATTCTGGCTCCTTTTGGAAATATTTTAACAATATCCGTAAATCAAACTCTTATCCAAACACGATGTATCTGGATGACAAAATAAGTTCTGATGGGGCAGAAATCGTGGATTTATTTGCAAAATTTTTTTCAACTGTCTATTCAAATGACCTATGTGGCAATGATATGCTAAACTTCAATTGTACTGAAATTACTGACCTACAAAATATATCAATTAGTTTAATGGAAGTGTTTGAAGGTATTCAGCAATTGAAAGTCAAATATTCAAGTGGTCCAGATGGTGTTCCCAATGCTTTGTTAACGAGTTGTGTGTGTAGCTTATCAAATCCTATTCATTATATATTTAGTTTGTCATTAAATTCCTGTCGATATCCAGATTTCTGGAAAATTAGTTATATAACCCCGATATTTAAATCAGGTGACAAAGAAAATATTAAAAATTACAGAAGTATTTGTATTCAATCAGCCTTACCAAAGCTTATGGATAACATCATAACAAAACACTTAACATGGGCATGTAAAAATATCATTATTCCAGAACAACATGGATTTCAGGTAGGGAAATCAACTGTAACTAATCTAATGATATATCAGAATTTCATAGTTAACGCATTTGAAAATGGTCAACAAGTTGATTCAGTTTATACAGATTTTAGAAAGGCATTTGATAGAGTCAATCATGAATTGTTAATAAGTAAATTAAGAGCTATAGGTTTAGGCTCAAATATTATATCTTGGGTGTACAGTTTCCTTACTGGGCGTCAGCAGAGAGTCAGAATCAATAATTATATTTCAAGTGACATTGAAGTTACATCTGGTGTACCACAAGGGTCACATTGTGCTCCATTATTATTCAGTTTGTTTGTAAACGATTTAAAACATGTCATGAAGGATGTGAAATTCTTATTTTTTGCTGATGACTTGAAACTATTTCATATTGTGAATAATACTACCAGTAGTAATGTATTACAAGGTAATCTTAATGCTCTCTACAAATGGTCAAATAAAAACTTGTTAGAATTAAATACTGATAAGTGTTATGTTATATCTTTTTCTAGAGGTAGGGTATTGATGGAGTACACATACAGCATTAATAATACATTGCTGAAGAGGGTAAGTGAAATAAAGGACTTAGGTGTAGTATTCGACCAACAGCTTACATTCAAAAGACATATACAGGAAACGCGTGCTTCTGATAATAGTACACTTGGTCTCATTATGAGGAATAGCAGGAATTTTTCACATCAAATAGTGAAAATATTGTACTGCTCTTTGGTGCTATCTAAGTTGGATTATGCTTCTGTAGTGTGGTCTCCATTTTTTAACTCTGACATTTCTGAGATCGAAAGTGTTCAGGTCAAATTTGCTAGATATATTGCATTTAAAATGGGCACATACAGGGATTTTAACTACGTAAATACTTTGTCTATTCTAAAGATGCAAAAATTAATTGTACGGCGCCAAGTAACTGATTGTACTGTTATCTATAAAATATTACACAATGTCATTGATTGTCCGGAATTACTTGCATTGATATATTTTAACATTAACGTATATAATACTAGAAATAGGGAGCTTTTTAATGTGACATTTCATAATACTAATTATGCTAACCACAGTCCTATCCCGAGAACGCTACGTCTCTTAAACAATATCAGCTCTAGAATTGATCTTTTTACAATATCACTAGATGCTTTTAAACAACAAATAACCAACAGTATCGTTAATGTTACATAAACCAGTCCCCACAGCCACTTTTTCTTGATGTCCTTATACATATTTTTTTTATATTTTAAATATTTAATTTTAGAGTATGTTGTGTCTGTTATTTTTATATGTTTTTATTGTTCATTATTGACAGCAATTGTTAGTTATTTACTATTGTATTTTTTTTTTATATGTAAATGGAGGATCCGTGAATAAATAAATAAATAAATAAATGAAAAATGTCAAAAATGACAAATTTCAAGATGGCAAATGTCAAAGATGTCAAATGACAAATGTCACAATGCTAAATGTCAAAAATGAAAAGTGACACCATGAAAAATGTCAAAAATGACAAATTTCAAGATGGCAAATGTCAAAGATGTCAAATGAGAAATGTGACAATGCTAAATGTCAAAAATGAAAAGTGTCACCATGAAAAATGTCAAAAATAACAAATTTCAAGATGGCAAATGTCAAAGATGTCAAATGACAAATGTCACAATGCTAAATGTCAAAAATGACAAATTTCAAGATGGCAAATGTCAAAGATGTCAAATGACAAATGTCACAATGCTAAATGTCAAAAATGAAAAGTGTCACCATAAAAAATGTCAAAAATGACAAATTTCAAGATGGCAAATGTCAAAGATGTCAAATGACAAATGTCACAATGCTAAATGTTAAAAATGAAAAGTGTCACCATGAAAAATGTCAAAAATGACAAATTTCAAGATGGCAAATGTCAAAGATGTCAAATGACAAATGTCACAATGCTAAATGTCAAAAATGAAAAGTGTCAAAAATGACAAATTTCAAGATGGCAAATGTCTAAGATGTCAAATGACAAATGTCACAATGCTAAATGTCAAAAATGAAAAGTGTCACCATGAAAAATGTCAAAAATGACAAATTTCAAGATGGCAAATGTCAAAACTGACAAATGTCACAATGCTAAATGTCAAAAATGAAAAGTGTCACCATGAAAAATGTCAAAAATGACAAATTTCAAGATGGCAAATGTCAAAGATGTCAAATGACAAATGTCACAATGCTAAATGTCAAAAATGAAAAGTGTCAAAAATGACAAATTTCAAGATGGCAAATGTCTAAGATGTCAAATGACAAATGTCACAATGCTAAATGTCAAAAATGAAAAGTGTCACCATGAAAAATGTCAAAAATGACAAATTTCAAGATGGCAAATGTCAAAACTGACAAATGTCACAATGCTAAATGTCAAAAATGAAAAGTGTCACCATGACATGTAATGTAAATTATCATCATAAAGCATATTATTTTTCCATTGTTTTAAATACTAGTAATAATCTAAAATTTGATACTTATTATTATAATTTTAAGCGAGCAAACATCATCGGCATCAACAATTTTTTTGCATCAGTAGACTGGTCTTTATTGTACAACATTAAGGATATTGATTCCGCGGTACAATTTTTTTATGATATTATCTATGAAGGTATAAGCATTTTTGTTCCATTACAGAGATTCAGGTCCTCAAATTTTCCGGTTTGGTTTTCGTCTGAACTTAAGAGTCTTGTAATAAGAAAGAAAATTGCGCATAAACACTATATGGAATCGCATAATGTTAACGATTATATGGAATTCTGTAACTTACGTCAATCATGCAAAATGCTTAGTAGTCAATGTTACAATAATTATTGCAGAAATGCAGAAAGTAATATAGGTAAAAATTCTGGCTCCTTTTGGAAATATTTTAACAATATCCGTAAATCAAACTCTTATCCAAACACGATGTATCTGGATGACAAAATAAGTTCTGATGGGGCAGAAATCGTGGATTTATTTGCAAAATTTTTTTCAACTGTCTATTCAAATGACCTATGTGGCAATGATATGCTAAACTTCAATTGTACTGAAATTACTGACCTACAAAATATATCAATTAGTTTAATGGAAGTGTTTGAAGGTATTCAGCAATTGAAAGTCAAATATTCAAGTGGTCCAGATGGTGTTCCCAATGCTTTGTTAACGAGTTGTGTGTGTAGCTTATCAAATCCTATTCATTATATATTTAGTTTGTCATTAAATTCCTGTCGATATCCAGATTTCTGGAAAATTAGTTATATAACCCCGATATTTAAATCAGGTGACAAAGAAAATATTAAAAATTACAGAAGTATTTGTATTCAATCAGCCTTACCAAAGCTTATGGATAACATCATAACAAAACACTTAACATGGGCATGTAAAAATATCATTATTCCAGAACAACATGGATTTCAGGTAGGGAAATCAACTGTAACTAATCTAATGATATATCAGAATTTCATAGTTAACGCATTTGAAAATGGTCAACAAGTTGATTCAGTTTATTCAGATTTTAGAAAGGCATTTGATAGAGTCAATCATGAATTGTTAATAAGTAAATTAAGAGCTATAGGTTTAGGCTCAAATATTATATCTTGGGTGTACAGTTTCCTTACTGGGCGTCAGCAGAGAGTCAGAATCAATAATTATATTTCAAGTGACATTGAAGTTACATCTGGTGTACCACAAGGGTCACATTGTGCTCCATTATTATTCAGTTTGTTTGTAAACGATTTAAAACATGTCATGAAGGATGTGAAATTCTTATTTTTTGCTGATGACTTGAAACTATTTCATATTGTGAATAATACTACCAGTAGTAATGTATTACAAGGTAATCTTAATGCTCTCTACAAATGGTCAAATAAAAACTTGTTAGAATTAAATACTGATAAGTGTTATGTTATATCTTTTTCTAGAGGTAGGGTGTTGATGGAGTACACATACAGCATTAATAATACATTGCTGAAGAGGGTAAGTGAAATAAAGGACTTAGGTGTAGTATTCGACCAACAGCTTACATTCAAAAGACATATACAGGAAACGCGTGCTTCTGCTAATAGTACACTTGGTCTCATTATGAGGAATAGCAGGAATTTTTCACATCAAACAGTGAAAATATTGTACTGCTCTTTGGTGCTATCTAAGTTGGATTATGCTTCTGTAGTGTGGTCTCCATTTTTTAACTCTGACATTTCTGAGATCGAAAGTGTTCAGGTCAAATTTGCTAGATATATTGCATTTAAAATGGGCACATACAGGGATTTTAACTACGTAAATACTTTGTCTATTCTAAAGATGCAAAAATTAATTGTACGGCGCCAAGTAACTGATTGTACTGTTATCTATAAAATATTGCACAATGTCATTGATTGTCCGGAATTACTTGCATTGATATATTTTAACATTAACGTATATAATACTAGAAATAGGGAGCTTTTTAATGTGACATTTCATAATACTAATTATGCTAACCACAGTCCTATCCCGAGAACGCTACGTCTCTTAAACAATATCAGCCCTAGAATTGATCTTTTTACAATATCACTAGATGCTTTTAAACAACAAATAACCAACAGTATCGTTAATGTTACATAAACCAGTCCCCACAGCCACTTTTTTTTGATGTCCTTATACATATTTTTTTTATATTTTAAATATTTAATTTTAGAGTATGTTGTGTCTGTTATTTTTATATGTTTTTATTGTTCATTATTGACAGCAATTGTTAATTATTTACTATTGTATTTTTTTTTATATGTAAATGGAGGATCCGTGAATAAATAAATAAATAAATAAATGAAAAATGTCAAAAATGACAAATTTCAAGATGGCAAATGTCAAAGATGTCAAATGACAAATGTCACAATGCTAAATGTCAAAAATGAAAAGTGACACCATGAAAAATGTCAAAAATGACAAATTTCAAGATGGCAAATGTCAAAGATGTCAAATGAGAAATGTGACAATAATAAATGTCAAAAATGAAAAGTGTCACCATGAAAAATGTCAAAAATAACAAATATCAAGATGGCAAATGTCAAAGATGTCAAATGACAAATGTCACAATGCTAAATGTCAAAAATGACAAATTTCAAGATGGCAAATGTCAAAGATGTCAAATGACAAATGTCACAATGCTAAATGTCAAAAATGAAAAGTGTCACCATAAAAAATGTCAAAAATGACAAATTTCAAGATGGCAAATGTCAAAGATGTCAAATGACAAATGTCACAATGCTAAATGTTAAAAATGAAAAGTGTCACCATGAAAAATGTCAAAAATGACAAATTTCAAGATGGCAAATGTCAAAACTGACAAATGTCACAATGCTAAATGTCAAAAATAAAAAGTGTCACCATGAAAAATGTCAAAAATGACAAATTTTAAGATGGCAAATGTCAAAGATGTCAAATGACAAATGTCACAATGCTAAATGTCAAAAATGAAAAGTGTCAAAAATAACAAATTTCAAGATGGCAAATGTCAAAGATGTCAAATGACAAATGTCACAATGCTAAATGTCAAAAATGACAAATTTTAAGATGGCAAATGTCAAAGATGTCAAATGACAAATGTCACAATGCTAAATGTCAAAAATGAAAAGTGTCACCATGAAAAATGTCAAAAATGACAAATTTCAAGATGGCAAATGTCAAAGATGTCAAATAACAAATGTCACAATGCTGAATGTCAAAAACGACAAATTTCAAGATGGCAAATGTCAAAGATGTCAAATGACAAATGTCACAATGCTAAATGTCAAAAATGAAAAATGTCACCATGAAAAATGTCAAAAATAACAAATTTCAAGATGGCAAATGTCAAAGATGTTAAATGACAAATGTCACAATGCTAAATGTCAAAAATGAAAAGTCTCACCATGAAAAATGTCAAAAATGACAAATTTCAAGATGGCAAATATCAAAGATGTCAAATGACAAATGTCACAATGCTAAATGTCAAAAATGAAAAGTGTCACCATGAAAAATGTCAAAAATGACAAATTTCAAGATGGCAAATGTCAAAGATGTCAAATGACAAATGTCTCAATGCTAAATGTCAAAAATGAAAAGTGTCACCATAAAAAATGTCAAAAATAACAAATTTCAAGATGGCAAATGTCAAAGATGTCAAATGACAAATGTCACAATGCTAAATGTCAAAAATGAAAAGTGTCACCATGAAAAATGTCTAAAATGACAAATTTCAAGATGGCAAATGTCAAAGATGTCAAATGACAAATGTCACAATGCTAAATGTCAAAAATGAAAAGTGTCACTATGAAAAATGTCCAAAATGACAAATTTCAAGATGGCAAATGTCAAAGATGTCAAATGACAAATGTCACAATGCTAAATGTCAAAAATGAAAAGTGTCACCATGAAAAATGTCAAAAATGACAAATTTCAAGATGGCAAATGTCAAAGATGTCAAATGACAAATGTCACAATGCTAAATGTCAAAAATGAAAAGTGTCACCATGAAAAATGTCAAAAATGACAAATTTCAAGATGGCAAATGTCCAAGATGTCAAATGACAAATGTCACAATGCTAAATGTCAAAAATGAAAAGTGTCACCATGAAAAATGTCAAAAATGAAAAATTTCAAGATGGCAAATGTCAAAGATGTCAAATGTCACAATGCTAAATGTCAAAAATGAAAAGTGTCAAAAATGACAAATTTCAAGATGGCAAATGTCTAAGATGTCAAATGACAAATGTCACAATGCTAAATGTCAAAAATGAAAAGTGTTACCGTGAAAAATGTCAAAAATGAAAAATTTCAAGATGGCAAATGTCAAAGATGACAAATGTCACAATGCTAAATGTCAAAAATGAAAAGTGTCACCATGAAAAATGTCAAAAATGACAAATTTCAAGATGGCAAATGTCAAAGATGTCAAATGACAAATGACAAATGTCACAATGCTAAATGTCAAAAATGAAAAGTGTCACAATGCTAAATGTCAAAAATGACAAATTTCAAGATGGCAAATGTCAAAACTGACAAATGTCACAATGCTAAATGTCAAAAATGAAAAGTGTCACCATGAAAAATGTCAAAAATAACAAATTTCAAGATAGCAAATGTCAAAGATGTCAAATGACAAATGTCACAGTGCTAAATGTCAAAAATAACAAATTTCAAGATGGCAAATGTCAAAGATGTCAAATGACAAATGTTACAATGCTAAATGTCAAAAATGAAAAGTGTCACCATGAAAAATGTCAAAAATGACAAATTTCAAGATGGCAAATGTCAAAGATGTCAAATGACAAATGTCACAATGCTAAATGTCAAAAATGAAAAGTGTCACAATGCTAAATGTCAAAAATGACAAATTTCAAGATGGCAAATGTCAAAACTGACAAATGTCACAATGCTAAATGTCAAAAATGAAAAGTGTCAAAAATGACAAATTTCAAGATGGCAAATGTCTAAGATGTCAAATGACAAATGTCACAATGCTAAATGTCAAAAATGAAAAGTGTTACCGTGAAAAATGTCAAAAATGAAAAATTTCAAGATGGCAAATGTCAAAGATGACAAATGTCACAATGTTAAATGTCAAAAATGAAAAGTGTCACCATGAAAAATGTCAAAAATGACAAATTTCAAGATGGCAAATGTCAAAGATGTCAAATGACAAATGACAAATGTCACAATGCTAAATGTCAAAAATGAAAAGTGTCACAATGCTAAATGTCAAAAATGACAAATTTCAAGATGGCAAATGTCAAAACTGACAAATGTCACAATGCTAAATGTCAAAAATGAAAAGTGTCACCATGAAAAATGTCAAAAATAACAAATTTCAAGATAGCAAATGTCAAAGATGTCAAATGTCACAATGCTAAATGTCAAAAATGAAAAGTGTCAAAAATGACAAATTTCAAGATGGCAAATGTCTAAGATGTCAAATGACAAATGTCACAATGCTAAATGTCAAAAATGAAAAGTGTTACCGTGAAAAATGTCAAAAATGAAAAATTTCAAGATGGCAAATGTCAAAGATGACAAATGTCACAATGCTAAATGTCAAAAATGAAAAGTGTCACCATGAAAAATGTCAAAAATGACAAATTTCAAGATGGCAAATGTCAAAGATGTCAAATGACAAATGACAAATGTCACAATGCTAAATGTCAAAAATGAAAAGTGTCACAATGCTAAATGTCAAAAATGACAAATTTCAAGATGGCAAATGTCAAAACTGACAAATGTCACAATGCTAAATGTCAAAAATGAAAAGTGTCACCATGAAAAATGTCAAAAATAACAAATTTCAAGATAGCAAATGTCAAAGATGTCAAATGACAAATGTCACAGTGCTAAATGTCAAAAATGACAAATTTCAAGATGGCAAATGTCAAAGATGTCAAATGACAAATGTTACAATGCTAAATGTCAAAAATGAAAAGTGTCACCATGAAAAATGTCAAAAATGACAAATTTCAAGATGGCAAATGTCAAAGATGTCAAATGACAAATGTCACAATGCTAAATGTCAAAAATGAAAAGTGTCACAATGCTAAATGTCAAAAATGACAAATTTCAAGATGGCAAATGTCAAAACTGACAAATGTCACAATGCTAAATGTCAAAAATGAAAAGTGTCACCATGAAAAATGTCAAAAATAACAAATTTCAAGATAGCAAATGTCAAAGATGTCAAATGACAAATGTCACAATGCTAAATGTCAAAAATGACAAATTTCAAGATGGCAAATGTCAAAGATGTCAAATGACAAATGTCACAATGCTAAATGTCAAAAATGAAAAGTGTCACCATGAAAAATGTCAAAAATGACAAATTTCAAGATGGCAAATGTCAAAAATGTCAAATGACAAATGTCACAATGCTAAATGTCAAAAATGAAAAGTGTCACCATGAAAAATGTCAAAAATGACAAATTTCAAGATGGCAAATGTCAAAATTGACAAATGTCACAATGCTAAATGTCAAAAATGAAAAGTGTCACCATGAAAAATGTCAAAAATGACAAATTTCAAGATGGCAAATGTCAAAGATGTGAAATGACAAATGTCACAATGCTAAATGTCAAAAATAAAAAGTGTCACCATGAAAAATGTCAAAAATGACAAATTTCAAGATGGCAAATGTCAAAACTGACAAATGTCACAATGCTAAATGTCAAAAATGAAAAGTGTCACCATGAAAAATGTCAAAAATGACAAATTTCAAGATGGCAAATGTCAAAGATGTCAAATGACAAATGTCACAATGCTAAATGTCAAAAATGAAAAGTGTCACCATGAAAAATGTCAAAAATGACAAATTTCAAGATGGCAAATGTCAAAGATGTCAAATGAGAAATGTCACAATGCTAAATGTCAAAAATGAAAAGTGTCACCATGAAAAATGTCAAAAATAACAAATTTCAAGATGGAAAGTGTCAAAGATGTCAAATGACAAATGTCACAATGCTAAATGTCAAAAATGAAAAGTGTCACCATGAAAAATGTCAAAAATGACAAATTTCAAGATGGCAAATGTCAAAGATGTCAAATGACAAATATCACAATGCTAAATGTCAAAAATGACAAATTTCAAGATGGCAAATGTCAAAGATGTCAAATGACAAATGTCACAATGCTAAATGTCAAAAATAAAAAGTGTCACCATGAAAAATGTCAAAAATGACAAATTTCAAGATGACAAATGTCAAAGATGTCAAATGACAAATGTCACAATGCTAAATGTCTAAAATGACAAATTTCAAGATGGCAAATGTCAAAACTGACAAATGTCACAATGCTAAATGTCAAAATTGAAAAGTGTCACCATGAAAATCGTCAAAAATAACAAATTTCAAGATGGCAAATGTCAAAGATGTCAAATGACAAATGTCACAATACTAAATGTCAAAAATGACAAATTTCAAGATGGCAAATGTCAAAGATGTCAAATGACAAATGTCACAATGCTAAATGTCAAAAATAAAAAGTGTCACCATGAAAAATGTCAAAAATGACAAATTTCAAGATGGCAAATGTCAAAGATGTCAAATGACAAATGTCACAATGCTAAATGTTAAAAATGAAAAGTGTCACCATGAAAAATGTCAAAAATGACAAATTTCAAGATGGCAAATGTCTTCTTCTTCTTCTTCTTCTTCTTTTTGGCCTCTGCTATTATGTATGCAATTGGCCAGCACATTTAGTTTGTTTGTTCCAGGGCCATCAGCGATGAGTCTGAGCTGTTAGCTCATACCCTGTAGATCTTTGTACTTTTTTTTTTGTTTTTTTTTTTTTTATATTTATAATAAATTAAAGGTTATTAGCCAGACAATACAATAAAGGTTAAGACTCTTCTCTCTCCGGGGCAACGGCAAGATGGCAAATGTCAAAACTGACAAATGTCACAATGCTAAATGTCAAAAATGAAAAGTGTCACCATGAAAAATGTCAAAAATGACAAATTTCAAAATGGCAAATGTCAAAGATGTCAAATGACAAATGTCACAATGCTAAATGTCAAAAATGAAAAGTGTCACAAATAACAAATTTCAAGATGGCAAATGTCAAAGATGTCAAATGACAAATGTCACAATGCTTAATGTCAAAAATGAAAGGGGTGACACCATGAAAAATGTCAAAAATGACAAATTTCAAGATGGCAAATGTCAAAGATGTCAAATGACAAATGTCACAATGCTAAATGTCAAAAATGAAAAGTGTCACCATGAAAAATGTCAAAAATGACAAATTTCAAGATGGCAAATGTCAAAGATGTCAAATGACAAATGTCACAATGCTAAATGTCAAAAATGAAAAGTGTCACAATGCTAAATGTCAAAAATGACAAATTTCAAGATGGCAAATGTCAAAACTGACAAATGTCACAATGCTAAATGTCAAAAATGAAAAGTGTCAACATGAAAAATGTGAAAAATAACAAATTTCAAGATAGAAAATGTCAAAGATGTCAAATGACAAATGTCACAATGCTAAATGTCAAAAATGACAAATTTCAAGATGGCAAATGTCAAAGATGTCAAATGACAAATGTCACAATGCTAAATGTCAAAAATGAAAAGTGTCACCATGAAAAATGTCAAAAATGACAAATTTCCAGATGGCAAATGTCAAAGATGTCAAATGACAAATGTCACAATGCTAAATGTCAAAAATGAAAAGTGTCACAATGCTAAATGTCAAAAATGACAAATTTCAAGATGGCAAATGTCAAAACTGACAAATGTCACAATGCTAAATGTCAAAAATGAAAAGTGTCACCATGAAAAATGTCAAAAATAACAAATTTCAAGATAGCAAATGTCAAAGATGTCAAATGACAAATGTCACAATGCTAAATGTCAAAAATGACAAATTTCAAGATGGCAAATGTCAAAGATGACAAATGACAAATGTCACAATGCTAAATGTCAAAAATGAAAAGTGTCACCATGAAAAATGTCAAAAATGACAAATTTCAAGATGGCAAATGTCAAAGATGTCAAATGACAAATGTCACAATGCTAAATGTCAAAAATGAAAAGTGTCACCATGAAAAATGTCAAAAATGACAAATTTCAAGATGGCAAATGTCAAAACTGACAAATGTCACAATGCTAAATGTCAAAAATGAAAAGTGTCACCATGAAAAATGTCAAAAATGAACAATTTCAAGATGACAAATGTCAAAGATGTCAAATGACAAATGTCACAATGCTAAATGTCAAAAATGAAAAGTGTCAAAAATGACAAATTTCAAGATGGCAAATGTCTAAGATGTCAAATGACAAATGTCACAATGCTAAATGTCAAAAATGAAAAGTGTCACCATGAAAAATGTCAAAAATGACAAATTTCAAGATGGCAGATGTCAAAACTGACAAATGTCACAATGCTAAATGTCAAAAATGAAAAGTGTCACCATGAAAAATGTCAAAAATGACAAATTTCAAGATGGCAGATGTCAAAACTGACAAATGTCACAATGCTAAATGTCAAAAATGAAAAGTGTCACCATGAAAAATGTCAAAAATGACAAATTTTAAGATGGCAAATGTCAAAGATGTCAAATGACAAATGTCACAATGCTAAATGTCAAAAATGAAAAGTGTCACCATGAAAAATGTCAAAAATGACAAATTTCAAGATGGAAAATGTCAAAGATGTCAAATGAAAAATGTCACAATGCTAAATGTCAAAAATAAAAAGTGTCACCATGAAAAATGTCAAAAATAACAAATTTCAAGATGGCAAATGTCAAAGATGTCAAATGACAAATGTCACAATGCTAAATGTCAAAAATGAAAAGTGTCACCATGAAAAATGTCAAAAATGACAAATTTTAAGATGGCAAATGTCAAAGATGTCAAATGACAAATATCACAATGCTAAATGTCAAAAATGACAAATTTCAAGATGGCAAATGTCAAAGATGTCAAATGACAAATGTCACAATGCTAAATGTCAAAAATAAAAAGTGTCACCATGAAAAATGTCAAAAATGACAAATTTCAAGATGACAAATGTCAAAGATGTCAAATGACAAATGTCACAATGCTAAATGTCAAAAATGACAAATTTCAAGATGGCAAATGTCAAAACTGACAAATGTCACAATGCTAAATGTCAAAAATGAAAAGTGTCACCATGAAAAAGGTCAAAAATAACAAATTTCAAGATGGCAAATGTCTAAGATGTCAAATGACAAATGTCACAATGCTAAATGTCAAAAATGACAAATTTCAAGATGGCAAATGTCAAAGATGTCAAATGACAAATGTCACAATGCTAAATGTCAAAAATGAAAAGTGTCACCATGAAAAATGTCAAAAATGACAAATTTCAAGATGGCAAATGTCAAAGATGTCAAATGACAAATGTCACAATGCTAAATGTTAAAAATGATAAGTGTCACCATGAAAAATGACAAAAATGACAAATTTCAAGATGGCATATGTCAAAACTGACAAATGTCACAATGCTAAATGTCAAAAATGAAAAGTGTCACCATGAAAAATGTCAAAAATGACAAATTTCAAGATGGCAAATGTCAAAGATGTCAAATGACAAATGTCACAATGCTAAATGTCAAAAATGAAAAGTGTCAAAAATAACAAATTTCAAGATGGCAAATGTCAAAGATGTCAAGTGACAAATGTCACAATGCTAAATGTCAAAAATGACAAATTTTAAGATGGCAAATGTCAAAGATGTCAAATGACAAATGTCACAATGCTAAATGTCAAAAATAAAAAGTGTCACCATGAAAAATGTAAAAATGACAAATTTCAAGATGGCAAATGTCAAAGATGTCAAATGACAAATGTCACAATGCTAAATGTCAAAAATGAAAAGTGTCACCATGAAAAATGTCAAATATGACAAATTTCAAGATGGCTAATGTCAAAGATGTCAAATGACAAATGTCACAATGCTAAATGTCAAATATAAAAAGTGTCACCATGAAAAATGTCAAAAATGACAAATTTCAAGATGGCAAATGTCAAAGATGTCAAAAGACAAATGTCACAATGCTAAATGTCAAAAATGAAAAGTGTCACTATGAAAAATGTCAAAAATGACAAATTTCAAGATAGCAAATGTCAAAGATGTCGAATATGACAAATGTCACAATGCTAAATGTCAAAAATGAAAAGTGTCACCATGAAAAATGTCAAAAATTACAAATTTCAAGATGGCAAATGTCAAAGATGTCAAATGACAAATGTCACAATGCTAAATGTCAAGAATGAAAAGTGTCACCATGAAAAATGTCAAAAATGACAAATTTCAAGATGGCAAATGTCAAAGATGTCAAATGACAAATGTCACAATGCTAAATGTCAAAAATGAAAAGTGTCACCATGAAAAATGTCAAAAATGACAAATTTCAAGATGGCAAATGTTAAAGATGTCAAATGACAAATGTTACAATGCTAAATGTCAAAATGAAAAGTGTCACCATGAAAAATGTCAAAAATGACAAATTTCAAGATGGCAAATGTCAAAGATGTCAAATGACAAATGTCACAATGCTAAATGTCAAAAATGAACAGTGTCACCATGAAAAATGTCAAAAATAACAAATTTCAAGATGGCAAATGTCAAAGATATCAAATGACAAATGTCACAATGCTAAATGTCAAAAATGAAAAGTGTCACCATGAAAAATGTCAAAAATGACAAATTTCAAGATGGCAAATGTCAAAACTGACAAATGTCACAATGCTAAATGTCAAAAATAAAAAGTGTCACCATGAAAAATGTCAAAAATGACAAATTTCAAGATGGCAAATGTCAAAGATGTCAAATGACAAATGTCACAATGCTAAATGTCAAAAATGAAAAGTGTCAAAAATGACAAATTTCAAGATGGCAAATGTCTAAGATGTCAAATGACAAATGTCACAATGCTAAATGTCAAAAATGAAAAGTGTCACCATGAAAAATGTCAAAAATGACAAATTTCAAGATGGCAAATGTCAAAACTGACAAATGTCACAATGCTAAATGTCAAAAATGAAAAGTGTCACCATGAAAAATGTCAAAAATGACAAATTTCAAGATGGCAAATGTCAAAGATGTCAAATGACAAATGTCACAATGCTAAATGTCAAAAATGAAAAGTGACACCATGAAAAATGTCAAAAATGACAAATTTCAAGATGGCAAATGTCAAAGATGTCAAATGAGAAATGTGACAATGCTAAATGTCAAAAATGAAAAGTGTCACCATGAAAAATGGCAAAAATAACAAATTTCAAGATGGCAAATGTCAAAGATGTCAAATGACAAATGTCACAATGCTAAATGTCAAAAATGACAAATTTCAAGATGGCAAATGTCAAAGATGTCAAATGACAAATGTCACAATGCTAAATGTCAAAAATGAAAAGTGTCACCATGAAAAATGTCAAAAATGACAAATTTCAAGATGGCAAATGTCAAAGATGTCAAATGACAAATGTCACAATGCTAAATGTCAAAAATGAAAAGTGTCACCATGAAAAATGTCAAAAATGACAAATTTCAAGATGGCAAATGTCAAAACTGACAAATGTCACAATGCTAAATGTCAAAAATAAAAAGTGTCACCATGAAAAATGTCTAAAATGACAAATTTCAAGATGGCAAATGTCAAAGATGTCAAATGACAAATGTCACAATGCTAAATGTCAAAAATGAAAAGTGTCAAAAATGACAAATTTCAAGATGGCAAATGTCTAAGATGTCAAATGACAAATGTCACAATGCTAAATGTCAAAAATGAAAAGTGTCACCATGAAAAATGTCAAAAATGACAAATTTCAAGATGGCAAATGTCAAAACTGACAAATGTCACAATGCTACATGTCAAAAATGAAAAGTATGACCATGAAAAATGTCAAAAATGACAAATTTCAAGATGGCAAATATCAAAGATGTCAAATGACAAATGTCACAATTCTAAATGTCAAAAATGAAAAGTGTCACCATGAAAAATGTCAAAAATGACAAATTTCAAGATGGCAAGTGTCAAAGATGTCAAATGACAAATGTCACAATGCTAAATGTCAAAAATGAAAAGTGTCACCATGAAAAATGTCAAAAATAAAAAATTTCAAGATGGCAAATGTCAAAGATGTCAAATGACAAATGTCACAATGCTAAATGTCAAAAATGAAAAGTGTCACCATGAAAAATGTCAAAAATGACAAATTTCAAGATGGCAAATGTCAAAGATATAAAATGACAAATATCACAATGCTAAATGTCAAAAATGACAAATTTCAAGATGGCAAATATCAAAGATGTCAAATGACAAATGTCACAATGCTAAATGTCAAAAATAAAAAGTGTCACCATGAAAAATGTCAAAATGACAAATTTCAAGATGACAAATGTCAAAGATGTCAAATGACAAATGTAACAATGCTAAATGTCAAAAATGACAAATTTCAAGATGGCAAATGTCAAAACTGACAAATGTCACAATGCTAAATGTCAAAAATGAAAAGTGTCACCATGAAAAATGTCAAAAATAACAAATTTCAAGATGGCAAATGTCAAAACTGACAAATGTCACAATGCTAAATGTCAAAAATGAAAAGTGTCACCATGAAAAATGTCAAAAATGACAAATTTCAAGATGACAAATGTCAAAGATGTCAAATGACAAATGTCACAATGCTAAATTTTTAAAATGACAAATTTCAAGATGGCAAATGTCAAAACTGACAAATGTCACAATGCTAAATGTCAAAATTGAAAAGTGTCACCATGAAAATCGTCAAAAATAACAAATTTCAAGATGGCAAATGTCAAAGATGTCAAATGACAAATGTCACAATGCTAAATGTCAAAAATGACAAATTTCAAGATGGCAAATGTCAAAGATGTCAAATGACAAATGTCACAATGCTAAATGTCAAAAATAAAAAGTGTCACCATGAAAAATGTCAAAAATGACAAATTTCAAGATGGCAAATGTCAAAGATGTCAAATGACAAATGTCACAATGCTAAATGTTAAAAATGAAAAGTGTCACCATGAAAAATGTCAAAAATGACAAATTTCAAGATGGCAAATGTCTTCTTCTTCTTCTTCTTCTTCTTTTTGGCCTCTGCTATTATGTATGCAATTGGCCAGCACATTTAGTTTGTTTGTTCCAGGGCCATCAGCGATGAGTCTGAGCTGTTAGCTCATACCCTGTAGATCTTTGTACTTTTTTTTTTGTTTTTTGTTTTTTATATTTATAATAAATTAAAGGTTATTAGCCAGACAATACAATAAAGGTTAAGACTCTTCTCTCTCCGGGGCAACGGCAAGATGGCAAATGTCAAAACTGACAAATGTCACAATGCTAAATGTCAAAAATAAAAAGTGTCACCATGAAAAATGTCAAAAATGACAAATTTCAAAATGGCAAATGTCAAAGATGTCAAATGACAAATGTCACAATGCTAAATGTCAAAAATGAAAAGTGTCACAAATAACAAATTTCAAGATGGCAAATGTCAAAGATGTCAAATGACAAATGTCACAATGCCTAATGTCAAAAATGAAAGGGGTGACACCATGAAAAATGTCAAAAATGACAAATTTCAAGATGGCAAATGTCAAAGATGTCAAATGACAAATGTCACAATGCTAAATGTCAAAAATGAAAAGTGTCACCATGAAAAATGTCAAAAATGACAAATTTCAAGATGGCAAATGTCAAAGATGTCAAATGACAAATGTCACAATGCTAAATGTCAAAAATGAAAAGTGTCACAATGCTAAATGTCAAAAATGACAAATTTCAAGATGGCAAATGTCAAAACTGACAAATGTCACAATGCTAAATGTCAAAAATGAAAAGTGTCAACATGAAAAATGTGAAAAATAACAAATTTCAAGATAGAAAATGTCAAAGATGTCAAATGACAAATGTCACAATGCTAAATGTCAAAAATGACAAATTTCAAGATGGCAAATGTCAAAGATGTCAAATGACAAATGTCACAATGCTAAATGTCAAAAATGAAAAGTGTCACCATGAAAAATGTCAAAAATGACAAATTTCCAGATGGCAAATGTCAAAGATGTCAAATGACAAATGTCACAATGCTAAATGTCAAAAATGAAAAGTGTCACAATGCTAAATGTCAAAAATGACAAATTTCAAGATGGCAAATGTCAAAACTGACAAATGTCACAATGCTAAATGTCAAAAATGAAAAGTGTCACCATGAAAAATGTCAAAAATAACAAATTTCAAGATAGCAAATGTCAAAGATGTCAAATGACAAATGTCACAATGCTAAATGTCAAAAATGACAAATTTCAAGATGGCAAATGTCAAAGATGACAAATGACAAATGTCACAATGCTAAATGTCAAAAATGAAAAGTGTCACCATGAAAAATGTCAAAAATGACAAATTTCAAGATGGCAAATGTCAAAGATGTCAAATGACAAATGTCACAATGCTAAATGTCAAAAATGAAGTGACACCATGAAAAATGTCAAAAATGACAAATTTCAAGATGGCAAATGTCAAAACTGACAAATGTTACAATGCTAAATGTCAAAAATGAAAAGTGTCACCATGAAAAATGTCAAAAATGAACAATTTCAAGATGACAAATGTCAAAGATGTCAAATGACAAATGTCACAATGCTAAATGTCAAAAATGAAAAGTGTCAAAAATGACAAATTTCAAGATGGCAAATGTCTAAGATGTCAAATGACAAATGTCACAATGCTAAATGTCAAAAATGAAAAGTGTCACCATGAAAAATGTCAAAAATGACAAATTTCAAGATGGCAGATGTCAAAACTGACAAATGTCACAATGCTAAATGTCAAAAATGAAAAGTGTCACCATGAAAAATGTCAAAAATGACAAATTTCAAGATGGCAGATGTCAAAACTGACAAATGTCACAATGCTAAATGTCAAAAATGAAAAGTGTCACCATGAAAAATGTCAAAAATGACAAATTTTAAGATGGCAAATGTCAAAGATGTCAAATGACAAATGTCACAATGCTAAATGTCAAAAATGAAAAGTGTCACCATGAAAAATGTCAAAAATGACAAATTTCAAGATGGAAAATGTCAAAGATGTCAAATGAGAAATGTCACAATGCTAAATGTCAAAAATAAAAAGTGTCACCATGAAAAATGTCAAAAATAACAAATTTCAAGATGGCAAATGTCAAAGATATCAAATGACAAATGTCACAATGCTAAATGTCAAAAATGAAAAGTGTCACCATGAAAAATGTCAAAAATGACAAATTTTAAGATGGCAAATGTCACAGATGTCAAATGACAAATATCACAATGCTAAATGTCAAAAATGACAAATTTCAAGATGGCAAATGTCAAAGATGTCAAATGACAAATGTCACAATGCTAAATGTCAAAAATAAAAAGTGTCACCATGAAAAATGTCAAAAATGACAAATTTCAAGATGACAAATGTCAAAGATGTCAAATGACAAATGTCACAATGCTAAATGTCAAAAATGACAAATTTCAAGATGGCAAATGTCAAAACTGACAAATGTCACAATGCTAAATGTCAAAAATGAAAAGTGTCACCATGAAAAAGGTCAAAAATAACAAATTTCAAGATGGCAAATGTCAAAGATGTCAAATGACAAATGTCACAATGCTAAATGTCAAAAATGACAAATTTCAAGATGGCAAATGTCAAAGATGTCAAATGACAAATGTCACAATGCTAAATGTCAAAAATGAAAAGTGTCACCATGAAAAATGTCAAAAATGACAAATTTCAAGATGGCAAATGTCAAAGATGTCAAATGACAAATGTCACAATGCTAAATGTTAAAAATGATAAGTGCCACCATGAAAAATGACAAAAATGACAAATTTCAAGATGGCATATGTCAAAACTGACAAATGTCACAATGCTAAATGTCAAAAATAAAAAGTGTCACCATGAAAAATGTCAAAAATGACAAATTTCAAGATGGCAAATGTCAAAGATGTCAAATGACAAATGTCACAATGCTAAATGTCAAAAATGAAAAGTGTCAAAAATAACAAATTTCAAGATGGCAAATGTCAAAGATGTCAAATGACAAATGTCACAATGCTAAATGTCAAAAATGACAAATTTTAAGATGGCAAATGTCAAAGATGTCAAATGACAAATGTCACAATGCTAAATGTCAAAAATAAAAAGTGTCACCATGAAAAATGTAAAAATGACAAATTTCAAGATGGCAAATGTCAAAGATGTCAAATGACAAATGTCACAATGCTAAATGTCAAAAATGAAAAGTGTCACCATGAAAAATGTCAAAAATGACAAATTTCAAGATGGCTAATGTCAAAGATGTCAAATGACAAATGTCACAATGCTAAATGTCAAATATAAAAAGTGTCACCATGAAAAATGTCAAAAATGACAAATTTCAAGATGGCAAATGTCAAAGATGTCAAAAGACAAATGTCACAATGCTAAATGTCAAAAATGAAAAGTGTCACTATGAAAAATGTCAAAAATGACAAATTTTAAGATAGCAAATGTCAAAGATGTCGAATATGACAAATGTCACAATGCTAAATGTCAAAAATGAAAAGTGTCAACATGAAAAATGTCAAAAATTACAAATTTCAAGATGGCAAATGTCAAAGATGTCAAATGACAAATGTCACAATGCTAAATGTCAAGAATGAAAAGTGTCACCATGAAAAATGTCAAAAATGACAAATTTCAAGATGGCAAATGTCAAAGATGTCAAATGACAAATGTCACAATGCTAAATGTCAAAAATGAAAAGTGTCACCATGAAAAATGTCAAAAATGACAAATTTCAAGATGGCAAATGTTAAAGATGTCAAATGACAAATGTTACAATGCTAAATGTCAAAATGAAAAGTGTCACCATGAAAAATGTCAAAAATGACAAATTTCAAGATGGCAAATGTCAAAGATGTCAAATGACAAATGTCACAATGCTAAATGTCAAAAATGAAAAGTGTCACCATGAAAAATGTCAAAAATAACAAATTTCAAGATGGCAAATGCCAAAGATGTCAAATGACAAATGTCACAATGCTAAATGTCAAAAATGAAAAGTGTCACCATGAAAAATGTCAAAAATGACAAATTTCAAGATGGCAAATGTCAAAGATGTCAAATGACAAATGTCACAATGCTAAATGTCAAAAATGAAAAGTGTCACCATGAAAAATGTCAAAAATGACAAATTTCAAGATGGCAAATGTCAAAACTGACAAATGTCACAATGCTAAATGTCAAAAATAAAAAGTGTCACCATGAAAAATGTCTAAAATGACAAATTTCAAGATGGCAAATGTCAAAGATGTCAAATGACAAATGTCACAATGCTAAATGTCAAAAATGAAAAGTGTCAAAAATGACAAATTTCAAGATGGCAAATGTCTAAGATGTCAAATGACAAATGTCACAATGCTAAATGTCAAAAATGAAAAGTGTCACCATGAAAAATGTCAAAAATGACAAATTTCAAGATGGCAAATGTCAAAACTGACAAATGTCACAATGCTACATGTCAAAAATGAAAAGTATGACCATGAAAAATGTCAAAAATGACAAATTTCAAGATGGCAAATGTCAAAGATGTCAAATGACAAATGTCACAATTCTAAATGTCAAAAATGAAAAGTGTCACCATGAAAAATGTCAAAAATGACAAATTTCAAGATGGCAAGTGTCAAAGATGTCAAATGACAAATGTCACAATGCTAAATGTCAAAAATGAAAAGTGTCACCATGAAAAATGTCAAAAATAAAAAATTTCAAGATGGCAAATGTCAAAGATGTCAAATGACAAATGTCACAATGCTAAATGTCAAAAATGAAAAGTGTCACCATGAAAAATGTCAAAAATGACAAATTTCAAGATGGCAAATGTCAAAGATATAAAATGACAAATATCACAATGCTAAATGTCAAAAATGACAAATTTCAAGATGGCAAATATCAAAGATGTCAAATGACAAATGTCACAATGCTAAATGTCAAAAATAAAAAGTGTCACCATGAAAAATGTCAAAATGACAAATTTCAAGATGACAAATGTCAAAGATGTCAAATGACAAATGTAACAATGCTAAATGTCAAAAATGACAAATTTCAAGATGGCAAATGTCAAAACTGACAAATGTCACAATGCTAAATGTCAAAAATGAAAAGTGTCACCATGAAAAATGTCAAAAATAACAAATTTCAAGATGGCAAATGTCAAAACTGACAAATGTCACAATGCTAAATGTCAAAAATGAAAAGTGTCACCATGAAAAATGTCAAAAATGACAAATTTCAAGATGACAAATGTCAAAGATGTCAAATGACAAATGTCACAATGCTAAATGTCTAAAATGACAAATTTTAAGATGGCAAATGTCAAAACTGACAAATGTCACAATGCTAAATGTCAAAATTGAAAAGTGTCACCATGAAAATCGTCAAAAATAACAAATTTCAAGATGGCAAATGTCAAAGATGTCAAATGACAAATGTCACAATGCTAAATGTCAAAAATGACAAATTTCAAGATGGCAAATGTCAAAGATGTCAAATGACAAATGTCACAATGCTAAATGTCAAAAATAAAAAGTGTCACCATGAAAAATGTCAAAAATGACAAATTTCAAGATGGCAAATGTCAAAGATGTCAAATGACAAATGTCACAATGCTAAATGTTAAAAATGAAAAGTGTCACCATGAAAAATGTCAAAAATGACAAATTTCAAGATGGCAAATGTCTTCTTCTTCTTCTTCTTCTTCTTTTTGGCCTCTGCTATTATGTATGCAATTGGCCAGCACATTTAGTTTGTTTGTTCCAGGGCCATCAGCGATGAGTCTGAGCTGTTAGCTCATACCCTGTAGATCTTTGTACTTTTTTTTTTTGTTTTTTTTTTTTTTTTATATTTATAATAAATTAAAGGTTATTAGCCAGACAATACAATAAAGGTTAAGACTCTTCTCTCTCCGGGGCAACGGCAAGATGGCAAATGTCAAAACTGACAAATGTCACAATGCTAAATGTCAAAAATAAAAAGTGTCACTATGAAAAATGTCAAAAATGACAAATTTCAAAATGGCAAATGTTAAAGATGTCAAATGACAAATGTCACAATGCTAAATGTCAAAAATGAAAAGTGTCACAAATAACAAATTTCAAGATGGCAAATGTCAAAGATGTCAAATGACAAATGTCACAATGCCTAATGTCAAAAATGAAAGGGGTGACACCATGAAAAATGTCAAAAATGACAAATTTCAAGATGGCAAATGTCAAAGATGTCAAATGACAAATGTCACAATGCTAAATGTCAAAAATGAAAAGTGTCACCATGAAAAATGTCAAAAATGACAAATTTCAAGATGGCAAATGTCAAAGATGTCAAATGACAAATGTCACAATGCTAAATGTCAAAAATGAAAAGTGTCACAATGCTAAATGTCAAAAATGACAAATTTCAAGATGGCAAATGTCAAAACTGACAAATGTCACAATGCTAAATGTCAAAAATGAAAAGTGTCAACATGAAAAATGTGAAAAATAACAAATTTCAAGATAGAAAATGTCAAAGATGTCAAATGACAAATGTCACAATGCTAAATGTCAAAAATGACAAATTTCAAGATGGCAAATGTCAAAGATGTCAAATGACAAATGTCACAATGCTAAATGTCAAAAATGAAAAGTGTCACCATGAAAAATGTCAAAAATGACAAATTTCCAGATGGCAAATGTCAAAGATGTCAAATGACAAATGTCACAATGCTAAATGTCAAAAATGAAAAGTGTCACAATGCTAAATGTCAAAAATGACAAATTTCAAGATGGCAAATGTCAAAACTGACAAATGTCACAATGCTAAATGTCAAAAATGAAAAGTGTCACCATGAAAAATGTTAAAAATAACAAATTTCAAGATAGCAAATGTCAAAGATGTCAAATGACAAATGTCACAATGCTAAATGTCAAAAATGACAAATTTCAAGATGGCAAATGTCAAAGATGACAAATGACAAATGTCACAATGCTAAATGTCAAAAATGAAAAGTGTCACCATGAAAAATGTCAAAAATGACAAATTTCAAGATGGCAAATGTCAAAGATGTCAAATGACAAATGTCACAATGCTAAATGTCAAAAATGAAAAGTGTCACCATGAAAAATGTCAAAAATGACAAATTTCAAGATGGCAAATGTCAAAACTGACAAATGTCACAATGCTAAATGTCAAAAATGAAAAGTGTCACCATGAAAAATGTCAAAAATGAACAATTTCAAGATGACAAATGTCAAAGATGTCAAATGACAAATGTCACAATGCTAAATGTCAAAAATGAAAAGTGTCAAAAATGACAAATTTCAAGATGGCAAATGTCTAAGATGTCAAATGACAAATGTCACAATGCTAGATGTCAAAAATGAAAAGTGTCACCATGAAAAATGTCAAAAATGACAAATTTCAAGATGGCAGATGTCAAAACTGACAAATGTCACAATGCTAAATGTCAAAAATGAAAAGTGTCACCATGAAAAATGTCAAAAATGACAAATTTCAAGATGGCAGATGTCAAAACTGACAAATGTCACAATGCTAAATGTCAAAAATGAAAAGTGTCACCATGAAAAATGTCAAAAATGACAAATTTTAAGATGGCAAATGTCAAAGATGTCAAATGACAAATGTCACAATGCTAAATGTCAAAAATGAAAAGTGTCACCATGAAAAATGTCAAAAATGACAAATTTCAAGATGGAAAATGTCAAAGATGTCAAATGAGAAATGTCACAATGCTAAATGTCAAAAATAAAAAGTGTCACCATGAAAAATGTCAAAAATAACAAATTTCAAGATGGCAAATGTCAAAGATATCAAATGACAAATGTCACAATGCTAAATGTCAAAAATGAAAAGTGTCACCATGAAAAATGTCAAAAATGACAAATTTTAAGATGGCAAATGTCACAGATGTCAAATGACAAATATCACAATGCTAAATGTCAAAAATGACAAATTTCAAGATGGCAAATGTCAAAGATGTCAAATGACAAATGTCACAATGCTAAATGGCAAAAATAAAAAGTGTCACCATGAAAAATGTCAAAAATGACAAATTTCAAGATGACAAATGTCAAAGATGTCAAATGACAAATGTCACAATGCTAAATGTCAAAAATGACAAATTTCAAGATGGCAAATGTCAAAACTGACAAATGTCACAATGCTAAATGTCAAAAATGAAAAGTGTCACCATGAAAAAGGTCAAAAATAACAAATTTCAAGATGGCAAATGACAAATGTCACAATGCTAAATGTCAAAAATGACAAATTTCAAGATGGCAAATGTCAAAGATGTCAAATGACAAATGTCACAATGCTAAATGTCAAAAATGAAAAGTGTCACCATGAAAAATGTCAAAAATGACAAATTTCAAGATGGCAAATGTCAAAGATGTCAAATGACAAATGTCACAATGCTAAATGTTAAAAATGATAAGTGCCACCATGAAAAATGACAAAAATGACAAATTTCAAGATGGCATATGTCAAAACTGACAAATGTCACAATGCTAAATGTCAAAAATAAAAAGTGTCACCATGAAAAATGTCAAAAATGACAAATTTCAAGATGGCAAATGTCAAAGATGTCAAATGACAAATGTCACAATGCTAAATGTCAAAAATGAAAAGTGTCAAAAATAACAAATTTCAAGATGGCAAATGTCAAAGATGTCAAATGACAAATGTCACAATGCTAAATGTCAAAAATGACAAATTTTAAGATGGCAAATGTCAAAGATGTCAAATGACAAATGTCACAATGCTAAATGTCAAAAATAAAAAGTGTCACCATGAAAAATGTAAAAATGACAAATTTCAAGATGGCAAATGTCAAAGATGTCAAATGACAAATGTCACAATGCTAAATGTCAAAAATGAAAAGTGTCACCATGAAAAATGTCAAAAATGACAAATTTCAAGATGGCTAATGTCAAAGATGTCAAATGACAAATGTCACAATGCTAAATGTCAAATATAAAAAGTGTCACCATGAAAAATGTCAAAAATGACAAATTTCAAGATGGCAAATGTCAAAGATGTCAAAAGACAAATGTCACAATGCTAAATGTCAAAAATGAAAAGTGTCACTATGAAAAATGTCAAAAATGACAAATTTTAAGATAGCAAATGTCAAAGATGTCGAATATGACAAATGTCACAATGCTAAATGTCAAAAATGAAAAGTGTCAACATGAAAAATGTCAAAAATTACAAATTTCAAGATGGCAAATGTCAAAGATGTCAAATGACAAATGTCACAATGCTAAATGTCAAGAATGAAAAGTGTCACCATGAAAAATGTCAAAAATGACAAATTTCAAGATGGCAAATGTCAAAGATGTCAAATGACAAATGTCACAATGCTAAATGTCAAAAATGAAAAGTGTCACCATGAAAAATGTCAAAAATGACAAATTTCAAGATGGCAAATGTTAAAGATGTCAAATGACAAATGTTACAATGCTAAATGTCAAAATGAAAAGTGTCACCATGAAAAATGTCAAAAATGACAAATTTCAAGATGGCAAATGTCAAAGATGTCAAATGACAAATGTCACAATGCTAAATGTCAAAAATGAAAAGTGTCACCATGAAAAATGTCAAAAATAACAAATTTCAAGATGGCAAATGCCAAAGATGTCAAATGACAAATGTCACAATGCTAAATGTCAAAAATGAAAAGTGTCACCATGAAAAATGTCAAAAATGACAAATTTCAAGATGGCAAATGTCAAAACTGACAAATGTCACAATGCTAAATGTCAAAAATGAAAAGTGTCACCATGAAAAATGTCAAAAATGACAAATTTCAAGATGGCAAATGTCAAAGATGTCAAATGACAAATGTCACAATGCTAAATGTCAAAAATGAAAAGTGTCAAAAATGACAAATTTCAAGATGGCAAATGTCTAAGATGTCAAATGACAAATGTCACAATGCTAAATGTCAAAAATGAAAAGTGTCACCATGAAAAATGTCAAAAATGACAAATTTCAAGATGGCAAATGTCAAAACTGACAAATGTCACAATGCTAAATGTCAAAAATGAAAAGTGTCACCATGAAAAATGTCAAAAATGACAAATTTCAAGATGGCAAATGTCAAAGATGTCAAATGACAAATGTCACAATGCTAAATGTCAAAAATGAAAAGTGACACCATGAAAAATGTCAAAAATGACAAATTTCAAGATGACAAATGTCAAAGATGTCAAATGAGAAATGTGACAATGCTAAATGTCAAAAATGAAAAGTGTCACCATGAAAAATGGCAAAAATAACAAATTTCAAGATGGCAAATGTCAAAGATGTCAAATGACAAATGTCACAATGCTAAATGTCAAAAATGACAAATTTCAAGATGGCAAATGTCAAAGATGTCAAATGACAAATGTCACAATGCTAAATGTCAAAAATGAAAAGTGTCACCATGAAAAATATCAAAAATGACAAATTTCAAGATGGCAAATGTCAAAGATGTCAAATGACAAATGTCACAATGCTAAATGTCAAAAATGAAAAGTGTCACCATGAAAAATGTCAAAAATGACAAATTTCAAGATGGCAAATGTCAAAGATGTCAAATGACAAATGTCACAATGCTAAATGTCAAAAATGAAAAGTGTCAAAAATGACAAATTTCAAGATGGCAAATGTCTAAGATGTCAAATGACAAATGTCACAATGCTAAATGTCAAAAATGAAAAGTGTCACCATGAAAAATGTCAAAAATGACAAATTTCAAGATGGCAAATGTCAAAACTGACAAATGTCACAATGCTACATGTCAAAAATGAAAAGTATGACCATGAAAAATGTCAAAAATGACAAGTTTCAAGATGGCAAATGTCAAAGATGTCAAATGACAAATGTCACAATTCTAAATGTCAAAAATGAAAAGTGTCACCATGAAAAATGTCAAAAATGAGAAATTTCAAGATGGCAAGTGTCAAAGATGTCAAATGACAAATGTCACAATGCTAAATGTCAAAAATGAAAAGTGTCACCATGAAAAATGTCAAAAATAAAAAATTTCAAGATGGCAAATGTCAAAGATGTCAAATGACAAATGTCACAATGCTAAATGTCAAAAATGAAAAGTGTCACCATGAAAAATGTCAAAAATGACAAATTTCAAGATGGCAAATGTCAAAGATATAAAATGACAAATATCACAATGCTAAATGTCAAAAATGACAAATTTCAAGATGGCAAATATCAAAGATGTCAAATGACAAATGTCACAATGCTAAATGTCAAAAATAAAAAGTGTCACCATGAAAAATGTCAAAATGACAAATTTCAAGATGACAAATGTCAAAGATGTCAAATGACAAATGTAACAATGCTAAATGTCAAAAATGACAAATTTCAAGATGGCAAATGTCAAAACTGACAAATGTCACAATGCTAAATGTCAAAAATGAAAAGTGTCACCATGAAAAATGTCAAAAATAACAAATTTCAAGATGGCAAATGTCAAAGATGTCAAATGACAAATGTCACCATGAAAAATGACAAAAATAACAAATTTCAAGATGGTAAATGTCCAAGATGTCAAATGACAAATGTCACAATGCTAAATGTCAAAAATGAAAAGTGTCACCATGAAAAATGTCAAAAATGACAAATTTCAAGATGGCAAATGTCAAAGATGTCAAATGACAAATGTCACAATGCTAAATGTCAAAAATGATAAGTGTCACCATGAAAAATGTCAAAAATAACAAATTTCAAGATGGCAAATGTCAAAGATGTCAAATGACAAATGTCACAATGCTAAATGTCAAAAATGAAAAGTGTCACCATGAAAAATGTCAAAAATGACAAATTTCAAGATGGCAAATGTCAAAGATGTCAAATGACAAATGTCACAATGCTAAATGTCAAAAATGAAAAGTGTCACCATGAAAAATCTCAAAAATGACAAATTTCAAGATGGCAAATGTCAAAGATGTCAAATGACAAATGTCACAATGCTAAATGTCAAAAATGAAAAGTGTCACCATGAAAAATGTCAAAAATGACAACTTTCAAGATGGCAAATGTCAAAGCTGTCAAATGACAAATGTCACAATGCTAAATGTCAAAAATGAAAAGTGTCACAATGCTAAATGTCAAAAATGACAAATTTCACGATGGCAAATGTCAAAACTGACAAATGTCACAATGCTAAATGTCAAAAATGAAAAATGTCAAAAATAACAAATTTCAAGATAGCAAATGTCAAAGATGACAAATGTCACAATGCTAAATGTCAAAAATGACAAATTTCAAGATGGCAAATGTCAAAGATGTCAAATGACAAATGTCACAATGCTAAATGTCAAAAATGAAAAGTGTCACCATGAAAAATGTCAAAAATGACAAATTTCAAGATGGCAAATGTCAAAGATGTCAAATGACAAATGTCACAATGCTAAATGTCAAAAATGAAAAGTGTCACCATGAAAAATGTCAAAAATGACAAATTTCAAGATTGCAAATGTCAAAACTGACAAATGTCACAATGCTAAATGTCAAAAATGAAAAGTGTCAAAAATGACAAATTTCAAGATGGCAAATGTCTAAGATGTCAAATGACAAATGTCACAATGCTAAATGTCAAAAATGAAAAGTGTCACCATGAAAAATGTCAAAAATGACAAATTTCAAGATGGCAAATGTCAAAACTGACAAATGTCACAATGCTAAATGTCAAAAATGAAAAGTGTCACCATGAAAAATGTCAAAAATGACAAATTTCAAGATGGCAAATGTCAAAGATGTCAAATGACAAATGTCACAATGCTAAATGTCAAAAATGAAAAGTGTCAAAAATGACAAATTTCAAGATAGCAAATGTCTAAGATGTCAAATGACAAATGTCACAATGCTAAATGTCAAAAATGAAAAGTGTCACCATGAAAAGTGTCACTATGAAAAATGTCAAAAATAACAAATTTCAAGATGGCAAATGTCAAAGATGTCAAATGACAAATGTCACAATGCTGAATGTCAAAAATGAAAAGTGTCACCATGAAAAATGTCAAAAATGACAAATTTCAAGATGGCAAATGTCAAAGATGTCAAATGACAAATATCACAATGCTAAATGTCAAAAATGACAAATTTCAAGATGGCAAATGTCAAAGATGTCAAATGGCAAATGTCACAATGCTAAATGTCAAAAATAAAAAGTGTCACCATGAAAAATGTCAAAAATGACAAATTTCAAGATGACAAATGTCAAAGATGTCAAATGACAAATGTCACAATGCTAAATGTCAAAAATGACAAATTTTAAGATAGCAAATGTCAAAACTGACAAATTTCACAATGCTAAATGTCAAAAATGAAAAGTGTCACCATGAAAAATGTCAAAAATAACAAATTTCAAGATGGCAAATGTCAAAGATGTCAAATGACAAATGTCACAATGCTAAATGTCAAAAATGACAAATTTCAAGATGGCAAATGTCAAAACTGACAAATGTCACAATGCTAAATGTCAAAAATGAAAAGTGTCACCATGAAAAATGTCAAAAATGACAAATTTCAAGATGGCAAATGTCAAAGATGTCAAATGACAAATGTCACAATGCTAAATGTCAAAAATGATAAGTGTCACCATGAAAAATGTCAAAAATGACAAATTTCAAGATGGCAAATGTCAAAGATGTCAAATGACAAATGTCACAATGCTAAATGTCAAAAATGAAAAGTGTCACCATGAAAAATGTCAAAAATGACAAATTTCAAGATAGCAAAAGTCAAAGATGTCAAATGGCAAATGTCACAATGCTAAATGTCAAAAATGAAAAGTGTCACCCTGAAAAATGTCAAAAATGACAAATTTCAAGATGGCAAATGTCAAAGATGTCAAATGACAAATGTCACAATGCTAAATGTCAGAAATGATAAGTGTCACCATAAAAAATGTCAAAAATAACAAATTTCAAGATGGCAAATGTCAAAGATGTCAAATGACAAATGTCACAATGCTAAATGTCAAAAATGAAAAGTGTCACCATGAAAAATGTCAAAAATGACAAATTTTAAGATGGCAAATGTCAAAGATGTCAAATGACAAATGTCACAATGCTAAATGTCAAAAATGAAAAGTGTCACCATGAAAAATGTCAAAAATGACAAATTTCAAGATGTCAAATGTCAAAGATGTCAAATGACAAATGTCACAATGCTAAATGTCAAAAATGAAAAGTGTCACCATGAAAAATGTCAAAAATGACAAATTTCAAGATGGCAAATGTCAAAGATGTCAAATGACAAATGTCACAATGCTAAATGTCAAAAATGAAAAGTGTCACAATGCTAAATGTCAAAAATGACAAATTTCACGATGGCAAATGTCAAAACTGACAAATGTCACAATGCTAAATGTCAAAAATGAAAAATGTCAAAAATAACAAATTTCAAGATAGCAAATGTCAAAGATGTCAAATGACAAATGTCACAATGCTAAATGTCAAAAATGACAAATTTCAAGATGGCAAATGTCAAAGATGTCAAATGACAAATGTCACAATGCTAAATGTCAAAAATGAAAAGTGTCACCATGAAAAATGTCAAAAATGACAAATTTCAAGATGGCAAATGTCAAAGATGTCAAATGACAAATGTCACAATGCTAAATGTCAAAAATGAAAAGTGTCACCATGAAAAATGTCAAAAATGACAAATTTCAAGATGGCAAATGTCAAAACTGACAAATGTCACAATGCTAAATGTCAAAAATGAAAAGTGTCACCATGAAAAATGTCAAAAATGACAAATTTCAAGATGGCAAATGTCAAAGATGTCAAATGACAAATGTCACAATGCTAAATGTCAAAAATGAAAAGTGTCAAAAATGACAAATTTTAAGATGGCAAATGTCTAAGATGTCAAATGACAAATGTCACAATGCTAAATGTCAAAAATGAAAAGTGTCACCATGAAAAATGTCAAAAATGACAAATTTCAAAATGGCAAATGTCAAAGATGTCAAATGACAAATGTCACAATGCTAAATGTCAAAAATGAAAAGTGACACCATGAAAAATGTCAAAAATGACAAATTTCAAGATGGCAAATGTCAAAGATGTCAAATGAGAAATGTGACAATGCTAAATGTCAAAAATGAAAAGTGTCACCATGAAAAATGTCAAAAATAACAAATTTCAAGATGGCAAATGTCAAAGATGTCAAATGACAAATGTCACAATGCTAAATGTCAAAAATGACAAATTTCAAGATGGCAAATGTCAAAGATGTCAAATGACAAATGTCACAATGCTAAATGTCAAAAATGAAAAGTGTCACCATAAAAAATGTCAAAAATGACAAATTTCAAGATGGCAAATGTCAAAGATGTCAAATGACAAATGTCACAATGCTAAATGTTAAAAATGAAAAGTGTCACCATGAAAAATGTCAAAAATGACAAATTTCAAGATGGCAAATGTCAAAACTGACAAATGTCACAATGCTAAATGTCAAAAATAAAAAGTGTCACCATGAAAAATGTCAAAAATGACAAATTTTAAGATGGCAAATGTCAAAGATGTCAAATGACAAATGTCACAATGCTAAATGTCAAAAATGAAAAGTGTCAAAAATAACAAATTTCAAGATGGCAAATGTCAAAGAGGTCAAATGACAAATGTCACAATGCTAAATGTCAAAAATGACAAATTTTAAGATGGCAAATGTCAAAGATGTCAAATGACAAATGTCACAATGCTAAATGTCAAAAATGAAAAGTGTCACCATGAAAAATGTCAAAAATGACAAATTTCAAGATGGCAAATGTCAAAGATGTCAAATGACAAATGTGACAATGCTAAATGTCAAAAATGACCAATTTCAAAATGGCAAATGTCAAAGATGTCAAATGACAAATGTCACAATGCTAAATGTCAAAAATGAAAAGTGTCACCATGAAAAATGTCAAAAATGACAAATTTCAAGATGGCAAATGTCAAAGATGTCAAATGACAAATGTCACAATGCTAAATGTCAAAAATGAAAAATGTCACCATGAAAAATGTCAAAAATAACAAATTTCAAGATGGCAAATGTCAAAGATGTTAAATGACAAATGTCACAATGCTAAATGTCAAAAATGAAAAGTGTTACCATGAAAAATGTCAAAAATGACAAATTTCAAGATGGCAAATGTCAAAGATGTCAAATGACAAATGTCACAATGCTAAATGTCAAAAATGAAAAGTGTCACCATGAAAAATGTCAAAAATGACAAATTTCAAGATGGCAAATGTCAAAGATGTCAAATGACAAATGTCACAATGCTAAATGTCAAAAATGAAAAGTGTCACCATAAAAAATGTCAAAAATAACAAATTTCAAGATGGCAAATGTCAAAGATGTCAAATGACAAATGTCACAATGCTAAATGTCAAAAATGAAAAGTGTCACCATGAAAAATGTCAAAAATGACAAATTTCAAGATGGCAAATGTCAAAGATGTCAAATGACAAATGTCACAATGCTAAATGTCAAAAATGAAAAGTGTCACCATGAAAAATATCCAAAATGACAAATTTCAAGATGGCAAATGTCAAAGATGTCAAATGACAAATGTCACAATGCTAAATGTCAAAAATGAAAAGTGTCACCATGAAAAATGTCAAAAATGACAAATTTCAAAATGGCAAATGTCAAAGATGTCAAATGACAAATGTCACAATGCTAAATGTCAAAAATGAAAAGTGTCACCATGAAAAATGTCAAAAATGACAAATTTCAAGATGGCAAATGTCCAAGATGTCAAATGACAAATGTCACAATGCTAAATGTCAAAAATGAAAAGTGTCACCATGAAAAATGTCAAAAATGACAAATTTCAAGATGGCAAATGTCAAAGATGTCAAATGACAAATGTCACAATGCTAAATGTCAGAAATGAAAAGTGTCAAAAATGACAAATTTCAAGATGGCAAATGTCTAAGATGTCAAATGACAAATGTCACAATGCTAAATGTCAAAAATGAAAAGTGTTACCGTGAAAAATGTCAAAAATGAAAAATTTCAAGATGGCAAATGTCAAAGATGACAAATGTCACAATGCTAAATGTCAAAAATGAAAAGTGTCACCATGAAAAATGTCAAAAATGACAAATTTCAAAATGGCAAATGTCAAAGATGTCAAATGACAAATGTCACAATGCTAAATGTCAAAAATGAAAAGTGTCACAATGCTAAATGTCAAAAATGACAAATTTCAAGATGGCAAATGTCAAAACTGACAAATGTCACAATGCTAAATGTCAAAAATGAAAAGTGTCACCATGAAAAATGTCAAAAATTACAAATTTCAAGATAGCAAATGTCAAAGATGTCAAATGACAAATGTCACAATGCTAAATGTCAAAAATGACAAATTTCAAGATGGCAAATGTCAAAGATGTCAAATGACAAATGTTACAATGCTAAATGTCAAAAATGAAAAGTGTCACCATGAAAAATGTCAAAAATGACAAATTTCAAGATGGCAAATGTCAAAGATGTCAAATGACAAATGTCACAATGCTAAATGTCAAAAATGAAAAGTGTCACAATGCTAAATGTCAAAAATGACAAATTTCAAAATGGCAAATGTCAAAACTGACAAATGTCACAATGCTAAATGTCAAAAATAAAAAGTGTCACCATGAAAAATGTCAAAAATAACAAATTTCAAGATAGCAAATGTCAAAGATGTCAAATGACAAATGTCACAATGCTAAATGTCAAAAATGACAAATTTTAAGATGGCAAATGTCAAAGATGTCAAATGACAAATGTCACAATGCTAAATGCCAAAAATGAAAAGTGTCACCATGAAAAATGTCAAAAATAACAAATTTCAAGATGGCAAATGTCAAAGATGTTAAATGACAAATGTCACAATGCTAAATGTCAAAAATAAAAAGTGTTACCATGAAAAATGTCAAAAATGACAAATTTCAAGATGGCAAATGTCAAAGATGTCAAATGACAAATGTCACAATGCTAAATGTCAAAAATGAAAAGTGTCACCATGAAAAATGTCAAAAATGACAAATTTCAAGATGGCAAATGTCAAAGATGTCAAATGACAAATGTCACAATGCTAAATGTCAAAAATGAAAAGTGTCACCATAAAAAATGTCAAAAATAACAAATTTCAAGATGGCAAATGTCAAAGATGTCAAATGACAAATGTCACAATGCTAAATGTCAAAAATGAAAAGTGTCACCATGAAAAATGTCAAAAATGACAAATTTCAAGATGGCAAATGTCAAAGATGTCAAATGACAAATGTCACAATGCTAAATGTCAAAAATGAAAAGTGTCACCATGAAAAATGTCCAAAATGACAAATTTCAAGATGGCAAATGTCAAAGATGTCAAATGACAAATGTCACAATGCTAAATGTCAAAAATGAAAAGTGTCACCATGAAAAATGTCAAAAATGACAAATTTCAAGATGGCAAATGTCAAAGATGTCAAATGACAAATGTCACAATGCTAAATGTCAAAAATGAAAAGTGTCACCATGAAAAATGTCAAAAATGACAAATTTCAAGATGGCAAATGTCAAAGATGTCAAATGACAAATGTCACAATGCTAAATGTCAAAAATGAAAAATGTCACCATGAAAAATGTCAAAAATAACAAATTTCAAGATGGCAAATGTCAAAGATGTTAAATGACAAATGTCACAATGCTAAATGTCAAAAATGAAAAGTGTTACCATGAAAAATGTCAAAAATGACAAATTTCAAGATGGCAAATGTCAAAGATGTCAAATGACAAATGTCACAATGCTAAATGTCAAAAATGAAAAGTGTCACCATGAAAAATGTCAAAAATGAAAAATTTCAAGATGGCAAATGTCAAAGATGTCAAATGACAAATGTCACAATGCTAAATGTCAAAAATGAAAAGTGTCACCATAAAAAATGTTAAAAATAACAAATTTCAAGATGGCAAATGTCAAAGATGTCAAATGACAAATGTCACAATGCTAAATGTCAAAAATGAAAAGTGTCACCATGAAAAATGTCAAAAATGACAAATTTCAAGATGGCAAATGTCAAAGATGTCAAATGACAAATGTCACAATGCTAAATGTCAAAAATGAAAAGTGTCACCATGAAAAATGTCCAAAATGACAAATTTCAAGATGGCAAATGTCAAAGATGTCAAATGACAAATGTCACAATGCTAAATGTCAAAAATGAAAAGTGTCACCATGAAAAATGTCAAAAATGACAAATTTCAAGATGGCAAATGTCAAAGATGTCAAATGACAAATGTCACAATGCTAAATGTCAGAAATGAAAAGTGTCAAAAATGACAAATTTCAAGATGGCAAATGTCTAAGATGTCAAATGACAAATGTCACAATGCTAAATGTCAAAAATGAAAAGTGTTACCGTGAAAAATGTCAAAAATGAAAAATTTCAAGATGGCAAATGTCAAAGATGACAAATGTCACAATGCTAAATGTCAAAAATGAAAAGTGTCACCATGAAAAATGTCAAAAATGACAAATTTCAAAATGGCAAATGTCAAAGATGTCAAATGACAAATGTCACAATGCTAAATGTCAAAAATGAAAAGTGTCACAATGCTAAATGTCAAAAATGACAAATTTCAAGATGGCAAATGTCAAAACTGACAAATGTCACAATGCTAAATGTCAAAAATGAAAAGTGTCACCATGAAAAATGTCAAAAATTACAAATTTCAAGATAGCAAATGTCAAAGATGTCAAATGACAAATGTCACAATGCTAAATGTCAAAAATGACAAATTTCAAGATGGCAAATGTCAAAGATGTCAAATGACAAATGTTACAATGCTAAATGTCAAAAATGAAAAGTGTCACCATGAAAAATGTCAAAAATGACAAATTTCAAGATGGCAAATGTCAAAGATGTCAAATGACAAATGTCACAATGCTAAATGTCAAAAATGAAAAGTGTCACAATGCTAAATGTCAAAAATGACAAATTTCAAAATGGCAAATGTCAAAACTGACAAATGTCACAATGCTAAATGTCAAAAATAAAAAGTGTCACCATGAAAAATGTCAAAAATAACAAATTTCAAGATAGCAAATGTCAAAGATGTCAAATGACAAATGTCACAATGCTAAATGTCAAAAATGACAAATTTTAAGATGGCAAATGTCAAAGATGTCAAATGACAAATGTCACAATGCTAAATGTCAAAAATGAAAAGTGTCACCATGAAAAATGTCAAAAATGACAAATTTCAAGATGGCAAATGTCAAAGATGTCAAATGACAAATGTCACAATGCTAAATGTCAAAAATGAAAAGTGTCACAATGCTAAATGTCAAAAATGACAAATTTCAAGATGGCAAATGTCAAAACTGACAAATGTCACAATGCTAAATGTCAAAAATGAAAAGTGTCACCATGAAAAATGTCAAAAATGACAAATTTCAAGATGGCAAATGTCAAAGATGTCAAATGACAAATGTCACAATGCTAAATGTCAAAAATGAAAAGTGTCACCATGAAAAATGTCAAAAATGACAAATTTCAAGATGGCAAAAGTCAAAGATGTCAAATGGCAAATGTCACAATGCTAAATGTCAAAAATGAAAAGTGTCACCCTGAAAAATGTCAAAAATGACAAATTTCAAGATGGCAAATGTCAAAGATGTCAAATGACAAATGTCACAATGCTAAATGTCAAAAATGATAAGTGTCACCATGAAAAATGTCAAAAATAACAAATTTCAAGATGGCAAATGTCAAAGATGTCAAATGACAAATGTCACAATGCTAAATGTCAAAAATGAAAAGTGTCACCATGAAAAATGTCAAAAATGACAAATTTCAAGATGGCAAATGTCAAAGATGTCAAATGACAAATGTCACAATGCTAAATGTCAAAAATGAAAAGTGTCACCATGAAAAATGTCAAAAATGACAAATTTTAAGAGGTTAAATGTCAAAGATGTCAAATGACAAATGTCACAATGCTAAATGTCAAAAATGAAAAGTGTCACCATGAAAAATGTCAAAAATGACAAATTTCAAGATGGCAAATGTCAAAGATGTCAAATGACAAATGTCACAATGCTAAATGTCAAAAATGAAAAGTGTCACAATGCTAAATGTCAAAAATGACAAATTTCACGATGGCAAATGTCAAAACTGACAAATGTCACAATGCTAAATGTCAAAAATGAAAAATGTCAAAAATAACAAATTTCAAGATAGCAAATGTCAAAGATGTCAAATGACAAATGTCACAATGCTAAATGTCAAAAATGACAAATTTCAAGATGGCAAATGTCAAAGATGTCAAATGACAAATGTCACAATGCTAAATGTCAAAAATGAAAAGTGTCACCATGAAAAATGTCAAAAATGACAAATTTCAAGATGGCAAATGTCAAAGATGTCAAATGACAAATGTCACAATGCTAAATGTCAAAAATGAAAAGTGTCACCATGAAAAATGTCAAAAATGACAAATTTCAAGATGGCAAATGTCAAAACTGACAAATGTCACAATGCTAAATGTCAAAAATGAAAAGTGTCACCATGAAAAATGTCAAAAATGACAAATTTCAAGATGGCAAATGTCAAAGATGTCAAATGACAAATGTCACAATGCTAAATGTCAAAAATGAAAAGTGTCAAAAATGACAAATTTCAAGATGGCAAATGTCTAAGATGTCAAATGACAAATGTCACAATGCTAAATGTCAAAAATGAAAAGTGTCACCATGAAAAATGTCAAAAATGACAAATTTCAAAATGGCAAATGTCAAAGATGTCAAATGACAAATGTCACAATGCTAAATGTCAAAAATGAAAAGTGACACCATGAAAAATGTCAAAAATGACAAATTTCAAGATGGCAAATGTCAAAGATGTCAAATGAGAAATGTGACAATGCTAAATGTCAAAAATGAAAAGTGTCACCATGAAAAATGTCAAAAATAACAAATTTCAATATGGCAAATGTCAAAGATGTCAAATGACAAATGTCACAATGCTAAATGTCAAAAATGACAAATTTCAAGATGGCAAATGTCAAAGATGTCAAATGACAAATGTCACAATGCTAAATGTCAAAAATGAAAAGTGTCACCATAAAAAATGTCAAAAATGACAAATTTCAAGATGGCAAATGTCAAAGATGTCAAATGACAAATGTCACAATGCTAAATGTTAAAAATGAAAAGTGTCACCATGAAAAATGTCAAAAATGACAAATTTCAAGATGGCAAATGTCAAAACTGACAAATGTCACAATGCTAAATGTCAAAAATAAAAAGTGTCACCATGAAAAATGTCAAAAATGACAAATTTTAAGATGGCAAATGTCAAAGATGTCAAATGACAAATGTCACAATGCTAAATGTCAAAAATGAAAAGTGTCAAAAATAACAAATTTCAAGATGGCAAATGTCAAAGATGTCAAATGACAAATGTCACAATGCTAAATGTCAAAAATGACAAATTTTAAGATGGCAAATGTCAAAGATGTCAAATGACAAATGTCACAATGCTAAATGTCAAAAATGAAAAGTGTCACCATGAAAAATGTCAAAAATGACAAATTTCAAGATGGCAAATGTCAAAGATGTCAAATGACAAATGTCACAATGCTAAATGTCAAAAATGACAAATTTCAAAATGGCAAATGTCAAAGATGTCAAATGACAAATGTCACAATGCTAAATGTCAAAAATGAAAAGTGTCACCATGAAAAATGTCAAAAATGACAAATTTCAAGATGGCAAATGTCAAAGATGTCAAATGACAAATGTCACAATGCTAAATGTCAAAAATGAAAAATGTCACCATGAAAAATGTCAAAAATAACAAATTTCAAGATGGCAAATGTCAAAGATGTTAAATGACAAATGTCACAATGCTAAATGTCAAAAATGAAAAGTGTTACCATGAAAAATGTCAAAAATGACAAATTTCAAGATGGCAAATGTCAAAGATGTCAAATGACAAATGTCACAATGCTAAATGTCAAAAATGAAAAGTGTCACCATGAAAAATGTCAAAAATGACAAATTTCAAGATGGCAAATGTCAAAGATGTCAAATGACAAATGTCACAATGCTAAATGTCAAAAATGAAAAGTGTCACCATAAAAAATGTCAAAAATAACAAATTTCAAGATGGCAAATGTCAAAGATGTCAAATGACAAATGTCACAATGCTAAATGTCAAAAATGAAAAGTGTCACCATGAAAAATGTCAAAAATGACAAATTTCAAGATGGCAAATGTCAAAGATGTCAAATGACAAATGTCACAATGCGAAATGTCAAAAATGAAAAGTGTCACCATGAAAAATGTCCAAAATGACAAATTTCAAGATGGCAAATGTCAAAGATGTCAAATGACAAATGTCACAATGCTAAATGTCAAAAATGAAAAGTGTCACCATGAAAAATGTCAAAAATGACAAATTTCAAGATGGCAAATGTCAAAGATGTCAAATGACAAATGTCACAATGCTAAATGTCAAAAATGAAAAGTGTCACCATGAAAAATGTCAAAAATGACAAATTTCAAGATGGCAAATGTCCAAGATGTCAAATGACAAATGTCACAATGCTAAATGTCAAAAATGAAAAGTGTCACCATGAAAAATGTCAAAAATGACAAATTTCAAGATGGCAAATGTCAAAGATGTCAAATGACAAATGTCACAATGCTAAATGTCAGAAATGAAAAGTGTCAAAAATGACAAATTTCAAGATGGCAAATGTCTAAGATGTCAAATGACAAATGTCACAATGCTAAATGTCAAAAATGAAAAGTGTTACCGTGAAAAATGTCAAAAATGAAAAATTTCAAGATGGCAAATGTCAAAGATGACAAATGTCACAATGCTAAATGTCAAAAATGAAAAGTGTCACCATGAAAAATGTCAAAAATGACAAATTTCAAAATGGCAAATGTCAAAGATGTCAAATGACAAATGTCACAATGCTAAATGTCAAAAATGAAAAGTGTCACAATGCTAAATGTCAAAAATGACAAATTTCAAGATGGCAAATGTCAAAACTGACAAATGTCACAATGCTAAATGTCAAAAATGAAAAGTGTCACCATGAAAAATGTCAAAAATAACAAATTTCAAGATAGCAAATGTCAAAGATGTCAAATGACAAATGTCACAATGCTAAATGTCAAAAATGACAAATTTCAAGATGGCAAATGTCAAAGATGTCAAATGACAAATGTTACAATGCTAAATGTCAAAAATGAAAAGTGTCACCATGAAAAATGTCAAAAATGACAAATTTCAAGATGGCAAATGTCAAAGATGTCAAATGACAAATGTCACAATGCTAAATGTCAAAAATGAAAAGTGTCACAATGCTAAATGTCAAAAATGACAAATTTCAAAATGGCAAATGTCAAAACTGACAAATGTCACAATGCTAAATGTCAAAAATAAAAAGTGTCACCATGAAAAATGTCAAAAATAACAAATTTCAAGATAGCAAATGTCAAAGATGTCAAATGACAAATGTCACAATGCTAAATGTCAAAAATGACAAATTTTAAGATGGCAAATGTCAAAGATGTCAAATGACAAATGTCACAATGCTAAATGTCAAAAATGAAAAGTGTCACCATGAAAAATGTCAAAAATGACAAATTTCAAGATGGCAAATGTCAAAGATGTCAAATGACAAATGTCACAATGCTAAATGTCAAAAATGAAAAGTGTCACAATGCTAAATGTCAAAAATGACAAATTTCAAGATGGCAAATGTCAAAACTGACAAATGTCACAATGCTAAATGTCAAAAATGAAAAGTGTCACCATAAAATGTCAAAAATAACAAATTTCAAGATAGCAAATGTCAAAGATGTCAAATGACAAATGTCACAATGCTAAATGTCAAAAATGACAAATTTCAAGATGGCAAATGTCAAAGATGTCAAATGACAAATGTCACAATGCTAAATGTCAAAAATGAAAAGTGTCACCATGAAAAATGTCAAAAATGACAAATTTCAAGATGGCAAAAGTCAAAGATGTCAAATGACAAATGTCACAATGCCAAATGTCAAAAATGAAAAGTGTTACCATGAAAAATGTCAAAAATGACAAATTTCAAGATGGCAAATGTCAAAGATGTCAAATGACAAACGTCACAATGCTAAATGTCAAAAATGATAAGTGTCACCATGAAAAATGTCAAAAATGACAAATTTCAAGATGGCAAATGTCAAAGATGTCAAATGACAAATGTCACAATGCTAAATGTCAAAAATAAAAAGTGTCACAATGCTAAATGTCAAAAATGACAAATTTCACGATGGCAAATGTCAAAACTGACAAATGTCACAATGCTAAATGTCAAAAATGAAAAATGTCAAAAATAACAAATTTCAAGATAGCAAATGTCAAAGATGTCAAATGACAAATCTCACAATGCTAAATGTCAAAAATGACAAATTTCAAGATGGCAAATGTCAAAGATGTCAAATGACAAATGTCACAATGCTAAATGTCAAAAATGAAAAGTGTCACCATGAAAAATGTCAAAAATGACAAATTTCAAGATGGCAAATGTCAAAGATGTCAAATGACAAATGTCACAATGCTAATTGTCAAAAATAACAAATTTCAAGATGGCAAATGTCAAAGATGTCAAATGACAAATGTCACAATGCTAAATGTCAAAAATGAAAAGTGTCACCATGAAAAATGTCAAAAATGACAAATTTCAAGATGGCAAATGTCAAAGATGTCAAATGACAAATGTCACAATGCTAAATGTCAAAAATGAAAAGTGTCACCATGAAAAATGTCAAAAATGACAAATTTCAAGATGTCAAATGTCAAAGATGTCAAATGACAAATGTCACAATGCTAAATGTCAAAAATGATAAGTGTCACCATGAAAAATGTCAAAAATGACAAATTTCAAGATGGCAAATGTCAAAGATGTCAAATGACAAATTTCACAATGCTAAATGTCAAAAATGAAAAGTGTCACAATGCTAAATGTCAAAAATGACAAATTTCACGATGGCAAATGTCAAAACTGACAAATGTCACAATGCTAAATGTCAAAAATGAAAAATGTCAAAAATAACAAATTTCAAGATAGCAAATGTCAAAGATGTCAAATGACAAATGTCACAATGCTAAATGTCAAAAATGACAAATTTCAAGATGGCAAATGTCAAAGATGTCAAATGACAAATGTCACAATGCTAAATGTCAAAAATAAAAAGTGTCACCATGAAAAATGACAAATTTCAAGATGGCAAATGTCAAAGATGTCAAATGACAAATGTCACAATGCTAAATGTCAAAAATGAAAAGTGTCACCATGAAAAATGTCAAAAATGACAAATTTCAAGATGGCAAATGTCAAAACTGACAAATGTCACAATGCTAAATGTCAAAAATGAAAAGTGTCACCATGAAAAATGTCAAAAATGACAAATTTCAAGATGGCAAATGTCAAAGATGTCAAATGACAAATGTCACAATGCTAAATGTCAAACATGAAAAGTGTCAAAAATGACAAATTTCAAGATGGCAAATGTCTAAGATGTCAAATGACAAATGTCACAATGCTAAATGTCAAAAATGAAAAGTGTCACTATGAAAAATGTCAAAAATGACAAATTTCAAGATGGCAAATGTCAAAACTGATAAATGTCACAATGCTAAATGTCAAAAATGAAAAGTGTCACCATGAAAAATGTCAAAAATGACAAATTTCAAGATGGCAAATGTCAAAGATGTCAAATGACAAATGTCACAATGCTAAATGTCAAAAATGACAAATTTCAAGATGGCAAATGTCAAAGATGTCAAATGACAAATGTTACAATGCTAAATGTCAAAAATGAAAAGTGTCACCATGAAAAATGTCAAAAATGACAAATTTCAAGATGGCAAATGTCAAAGATGTCAAATGACAAATGTCACAATGCTAAATGTCAAAAATGAAAAGTGTCACAATGCTAAATGTCAAAAATGACAAATTTCACGATGGCAAATGTCAAAACTGACAAATGTCACAATGCTAAATGTCAAAAATAAAAAATGTCAAAAATAACAAATTTCAAGATAGCAAATGTCAAAGATGTCAAATGACAAATGTCACAATGCTAAATGTCAAAAATGACAAATTTCAAGATGGCAAATGTCAAAGATGTCAAATGTCAAAGATGTCAAATGACAAATGTCACAATGCTAAATGTCAAAAATGAAAAGTGTCACCATGAAAAATGTCAAAAATGACAAATTTCAAGATGGCAAATGTCAAAAATGTCAAATGACAAATGTCACAATGCTAAATGTCAAAAATGAAAAGTGTCACCATGAAAAATGTCAAAAATGACAAATTTCAAGATGGCAAATGTCAAAACTGACAAATGTCACAATGCTAAATGTCAAAAATGAAAAGTGTCACCATGAAAAATGTCAAAAATGACAAATTTCAAGATGGCAAATGTCAAAGATGTCAAATGACAAATGTCACAATGCTAAATGTCAAAAATGAAAAGTGTCAAAAATGACAAATTTCAAGATGGCAAATGTCTAAGATGTCAAATGACAAATGTCACAATGCTAAATGTCAAAAATGAAAAGTGTCACCATGAAAAATGTCAAAAATGACAAATTTCAAGATGGCAAATGTCAAAACTGACAAATGTCACAATGCTACATGTCAAAAATGAAAAGTATGACCATGAAAAATGTCAAAAATGACAAATTTCAAGATGGCAAATGTCAAAGATGTCAAATGACAAATGTCACAATTCTAAATGTCAAAAATGAAAAGCGTCACCATGAAAAATGTCAAAAATGACAAATTTCAAGATGGCAAGTGTCAAAGATGTCAAATGACAAATGTCACAATGCTAAATGTCAAAAATGAAAAGTGTCACCATGAAAAATGTCAAAAATAAAAAATTTCAAGATGGCAAATGTCAAAGATGTCAAATGACAAATGTCACAATGCTAAATGTCAAAAATGAAAAGTGTCACCATGAAAAATGTCAAAAATGACAAATTTCAAGATGGCAAATGTCAAAGATATAAAATGACAAATATCACAATGCTAAATGTCAAAAATGACAAATTTCAAGATGGCAAATATCAAAGATGTCAAATGACAAATGTCACAATGCTAAATGTCAAAAATAAAAAGTGTCACCATGAAAAATGTCAAAAATGACAAAATTCAAGATGACAAATGTCAAAGATGTCAAATGACAAATGTCACAATGCTAAATGTCAAAAATGACAAATTTCAAGATGGCAAATGTCAAAACTGACAAATGTCACAATGCTAAATGTCAAAAATGAAAAGTGTCACCATGAAAAATGTCAAAAATAACAAATTTCAAGATGGCAAATGTCAAAGATGTCAAATGACAAATGTCACAATGCTAAATGTCAAAAATGACAAATTTCAAGATGGCAAATGTCAAAGATGTCAAATGACAAATGTCACAATGCTAAATGTCAAAAATAAAAAGTGTCACCATGAAAAATGTCAAAAATGACAAATTTCAAGATGGCAAATGTCAAAGATGTCAAATGACAAATGTCACAATGCTAAATGTTAAAAATGAAAAGTGTCACCATGAAAAATGTCAAAAATGACAAATTTCAAGATGGCAAATGTCAAAGATGTCAAATGACAAATGTCACAATGCTAAGTGTCAAAAATGAAAAGTGTCAAAAATAATAAATTTCAAGATGGCAAATGTCAAAGATGTCAAATGACAAATGTCACAATGCTAAATGTCAAAAATGACAAATTTTAAGATGGCAAATGTCAAAGATGTCAAATGACAAATGTCACAATGCTAAATGTCAAAAATGAAAAGTGTCACCATGAAAAATGTCAAAAATGACAAATTTCAAGATGGCAAATGTCAAAGATGTCAAATGACAAATGTCACAATGCTAAATGTCAAACATGACAAATTTCAAGATGGCAAATGTCAAAGATGTCAAATGACAAATGTCACAATGCTAAATGTCAAAAATGAAAAGTGTCACCATGAAAAATGTCAAAAATGACAAATTTCAAGATGGCAAATGTCAACGATGTCAAATGACAAATGTCACAATGCTAAATGTCAAAAATGAAAAGTGTCACCATGAAAAATGTCAAAAATAACAAATTTCAAGATGGCAAATGTCAAAGATGTCAAATGACAAATGTCACAATGCTAAATGTCAAAAATGAAAAGTGTCACCATGAAAAATGTCAAAAATGACAAATTTCAAGATGGCAAATGTCAAAGATGTCAAATAACAAATGTCACAATGCTAAATGTCAAAAATAAAAAGTGTCACCATGAAAAATGTCAAAAATGACAAATTTCAAGATGGCAAATGTCAAAGATGTCAAATGACAAATGTCACAATGCTAAATGTCAAAAATGAAAAGTGTCACTATAAAAAATGTCAAAAATAACAAATTTCAAGATGGAAAATGTCAAAGATGTCAAATGACAAATGTCACAATGCTAAATGTCAAAAATGAAAAGTGTCACCATGAAAAATGTCAAAAATGACAAATTTCAAGATGGCAAATGTCAAAACTGACAAATGTCACAATGCTAAATGTCAAAAATGATAAGTGTCACCATGAAAAATGTCAAAAATAACAAATTTCAAGATGGCAAATGTCCAAGATGTCAAATGACAAATGTCACAATGCTAAATGTCAAAAATGAAAAGTGTCACCATGAAAAATGTCAAAAATGACAAATTTCAAGATGGCAAATGTCAAAGATGTCAAATGACAAATGTCACAATGCTAAATGTCAAAAATGATAAGTGTCACCATGAAAAATGTCAAAAATAACAAATTTAGGGATGGCAAATGTCAAAGATGTCAAATGACAAATGTCACAATGCTAAATGTCAAAAATGAAAAGTGTCACCATGAAAAATGTCAAAAATGACAAATTTCAAGATGGCAAATGTCAAAGATGTCAAATGACAAATGTCACAATGCTAAATGTAAAAAATGAAAAAAGTCACCATGAAAAATGTCAAAAATGACAAATTTCAAGATGGCAAATGTCAAAGATGTCAAATGACAAATGTCACAATGCTAAATGTCAAAAATAAAAAGCGTCACCATGAAAAATGACAAATTTCAAGATGGCAAATGTCAAAGATGTCAAATGACAAATGTCACAATGCTAAATGTCAAAAATGAAAAGTGTCACCATGCTAAATGTCAAAAATGACAAATTTCACGATGGCAAATGTCAAAACTGACAAATGTCACAATGCTGAATGTCAAAAATGAAAAATTTCAAGATAGCAAATGTCAAAGATGTCAAATGACAAATGTCACAATGCTAAATGTCAAAAATGAAAAGTGTCACCATGAAAAATGTCAAAAATGACAAATTTCAAGATGGCAAATGTCAAAGATGTCAAATGACAAATGTCACAATGCTAAATGTCAAAAATGAGAAGTGTCACCATGAAAAATGTCAAAAATGACAAATTTCAAGATGGCAAATGTCAAAACTGACAAATGTCACAATGCTAAATGTCAAAAATGAAAAGTGTCACCATGAAAAATGTCAAAAATGACAAATTTCAAGATGGCAAATGTCAAAGATGTCAAATGACAAATGTCACAATGCTAAGTGTCAAAAATGAAAAGTGTCAAAAATAATAAATTTCAAGATGGCAAATGTCAAAGATGTCAAATGACAAATGTTACAATGCTAAATGTCAAAAATGACAAATTTTAAGATGGCAAATGTCAAAGATGTCAAATGACAAATGTCACAATGCTAAATGTCAAAAATGAAAAGTGTCACCATGAAAAATGTCAAAAATGACAAATTTCAAGATGGCAAATGTCAAAGATGTCAAATGACAAATGTCACAATGCTAAATGTCAAAAATGACAAATTTCAAGATGGCAAATGTCAAAGATGTCAAATGACAAATGTCACAATGCTAAATGTCAAAAATGAAAAGTGTCACCATGAAAAATGTCAAAAATGACAAATTTCAAGATGGCAAATGTCAACGATGTCAAATGACAAATGTCACAATGCTAAATGTCAAAAATGAAAAGTGTCACCATGAAAAATGTCAAAAATAACAAATTTCAAGATGGCAAATGTCAAAGATGTCAAATGACAAATGTCACAATGCTAAATGTCAAAAATGAAAAGTGTCACCATGAAAAATGTCAAAAATGACAAATTTCAAGATGGCAAATGTCAAAGATGTCAAATAACAAATGTCACAATGCTAAATGTCAAAAATAAAAAGTGTCACCATGAAAAATGTCAAAAATGACAAATTTCAAGATGGCAAATGTCAAAGATGTCAAATGACAAATGTCACAATGCTAAATGTCAAAAATGAAAAGTGTCACCATAAAAAATGTCAAAAATAACAAATTTTAAGATGGCAAATGTCAAAGATGTCAAATGACAAATGTCACAATGCTAAATGTCAAAAATGAAAAGTGTCACCATGAAAAATGTCAAAAATGACAAATTTCAAGATGGCAAATGTCAAAACTGACAAATGTCACAATGCTAAATGTCAAAAATGATAAGTGTCACCATGAAAAATGTCAAAAATAACAAATTTCAAGATGGCAAATGTCCAAGATGTCAAATGACAAATGTCACAATGCTAAATGTCAAAAATGAAAAGTGTCACCATGAAAAATGTCAAAAATAACAAATTTCAAGATGGCAAATGTCAAAGATGTCAAATGACAAATGTCACAATGCTAAATGTCAAAAATGACAAATTTCAAGATGGCAAATGTCAAAGATGTCAAATGACAAATGTCACAATGCTAAATGTCAAAAATAAAAAGTGTCACCATGAAAAATGTCAAAAATGACAAATTTCAAGATGGCAAATGTCAAAGATGTCAAATGACAAATGTCACAATGCTAAATGTTAAAAATGAAAAGTGTCACCATGAAAAATGTCAAAAATGACAAATTTCAAGATGGCAAATGTCAAAGATGTCAAATGACAAATGTCACAATGCTAAGTGTCAAAAATGAAAAGTGTCAAAAATAATAAATTTCAAGATGGCAAATGTCAAAGATGTCAAATGACAAATGTCACAATGCTAAATGTCAAAAATGACAAATTTTAAGATGGCAAATGTCAAATATGTCAAATGACAAATGTCACAATGCTAAATGTCAAAAATGAAAAGTGTCACCATGAAAAATGTCAAAAATGACAAATTTCAAGATGGCAAATGTCAAAGATGTCAAATGACAAATGTCACAATGCTAAATGTCAAAAATGACAAATTTCAAGATGGCAAATGTCAAAGATGTCAAATGACAAATGTCACAATGCTAAATGTCAAAAATGAAAAGTGTCACCATGAAAAATGTCAAAAATGACAAATTTCAAGATGGCAAATGTCAACGATGTCAAATGACAAATGTCACAATGCTAAATGTCAAAAATGAAAAGTGTCACCATGAAAAATGTCAAAAATAACAAATTTCAAGATGGCAAATGTCAAAGATGTCAAATGACAAATGTCACAATGCTAAATGTCAAAAATGAAAAGTGTCACCATGAAAAATGTCAAAAATGACAAATTTCAAGATGGCAAATGTCAAAGATGTCAAATAACAAATGTCACAATGCTAAATGTCAAAAATAAAAAGTGTCACCATGAAAAATGTCAAAAATGACAAATTTCAAGATGGCAAATGTCAAAGATGTCAAATGACAAATGTCACAATGCTAAATGTCAAAAATGAAAAGTGTCACTATAAAAAATGTCAAAAATAACAAATTTCAAGATGGAAAATGTCAAAGATGTCAAATGACAAATGTCACAATGCTAAATGTCAAAAATGAAAAGTGTCACCATGAAAAATGTCAAAAATGACAAATTTCAAGATGGCAAATGTCAAAACTGACAAATGTCACAATGCTAAATGTCAAAAATGATAAGTGTCACCATGAAAAATGTCAAAAATAACAAATTTCAAGATGGCAAATGTCCAAGATGTCAAATGACAAATGTCACAATGCTAAATGTCAAAAATGAAAAGTGTCACCATGAAAAATGTCAAAAATGACAAATTTCAAGATGGCAAATGTCAAAGATGTCAAATGACAAATGTCACAATGCTAAATGTCAAAAATGATAAGTGTCACCATGAAAAATGTCAAAAATAACAAATTTAGGGATGGCAAATGTCAAAGATGTCAAATGACAAATGTCACAATGCTAAATGTCAAAAATGAAAAGTGTCACCATGAAAAATGTCAAAAATGACAAATTTCAAGATGGCAAATGTCAAAGATGTCAAATGACAAATGTCACAATGCTAAATGTAAAAAATGAAAAAAGTCACCATGAAAAATGTCAAAAATGACAAATTTCAAGATGGCAAATGTCAAAGATGTCAAATGACAAATGTCACAATGCTAAATGTCAAAAATAAAAAGCGTCACCATGAAAAATGACAAATTTCAAGATGGCAAATGTCAAAGATGTCAAATGACAAATGTCACAATGCTAAATGTCAAAAATGAAAAGTGTCACCATGCTAAATGTCAAAAATGACAAATTTCACGATGGCAAATGTCAAAACTGACAAATGTCACAATGCTGAATGTCAAAAATGAAAAATTTCAAGATAGCAAATGTCAAAGATGTCAAATGACAAATGTCACAATGCTAAATGTCAAAAATGAAAAGTGTCACCATGAAAAATGTCAAAAATGACAAATTTCAAGATGGCAAATGTCAAAGATGTCAAATGACAAATGTCACAATGCTAAATGTCAAAAATGAGAAGTGTCACCATGAAAAATGTCAAAAATGACAAATTTCAAGATGGCAAATGTCAAAACTGACAAATGTCACAATGCTAAATGTCAAAAATGAAAAGTGTCACCATGAAAAATGTCAAAAATGACAAATTTCAAGATGGCAAATGTCAAAGATGTCAAATGACAAATGTCACAATGCTAAGTGTCAAAAATGAAAAGTGTCAAAAATAATAAATTTCAAGATGGCAAATGTCAAAGATGTCAAATGACAAATGTTACAATGCTAAATGTCAAAAATGACAAATTTTAAGATGGCAAATGTCAAAGATGTCAAATGACAAATGTCACAATGCTAAATGTCAAAAATGAAAAGTGTCACCATGAAAAATGTCAAAAATGACAAATTTCAAGATGGCAAATGTCAAAGATGTCAAATGACAAATGTCACAATGCTAAATGTCAAAAATGACAAATTTCAAGATGGCAAATGTCAAAGATGTCAAATGACAAATGTCACAATGCTAAATGTCAAAAATGAAAAGTGTCACCATGAAAAATGTCAAAAATGACAAATTTCAAGATGGCAAATGTCAACGATGTCAAATGACAAATGTCACAATGCTAAATGTCAAAAATGAAAAGTGTCACCATGAAAAATGTCAAAAATAACAAATTTCAAGATGGCAAATGTCAAAGATGTCAAATGACAAATGTCACAATGCTAAATGTCAAAAATGAAAAGTGTCACCATGAAAAATGTCAAAAATGACAAATTTCAAGATGGCAAATGTCAAAGATGTCAAATAACAAATGTCACAATGCTAAATGTCAAAAATAAAAAGTGTCACCATGAAAAATGTCAAAAATGACAAATTTCAAGATGGCAAATGTCAAAGATGTCAAATGACAAATGTCACAATGCTAAATGTCAAAAATGAAAAGTGTCACCATAAAAAATGTCAAAAATAACAAATTTTAAGATGGCAAATGTCAAAGATGTCAAATGACAAATGTCACAATGCTAAATGTCAAAAATGAAAAGTGTCACCATGAAAAATGTCAAAAATGACAAATTTCAAGATGGCAAATGTCAAAACTGACAAATGTCACAATGCTAAATGTCAAAAATGATAAGTGTCACCATGAAAAATGTCAAAAATAACAAATTTCAAGATGGCAAATGTCCAAGATGTCAAATGACAAATGTCACAATGCTAAATGTCAAAAATGAAAAGTGTCACCATGAAAAATGTCAAAAATGACAAATTTCAAGATGGCAAATGTCAAAGATGTCAAATGACAAATGTCACAATGCTAAATGTCAAAAATGATAAGTGTCACCATGAAAAATGTCAAAAATAACAAATTTAGGGATGGCAAATGTCAAAGATGTCAAATGACAAATGTCACAATGCTAAATGTCAAAAATGAAAAGTGTCACCATGAAAAATGTCAAAAATGACAAATTTCAAGATGGCAAATGTCAAAGATGTCAAATGACAAATGTCACAATGCTAAATGTAAAAAATGAAAAAAGTCACCATGAAAAATGTCAAAAATGACAAATTTCAAGATGGCAAATGTCAAAGATGTCAAATGACAAATGTCACAATGCTAAATGTCAAAAATAAAAAGCGTCACCATGAAAAATGACAAATTTCAAGATGGCAAATGTCAAAGATGTCAAATGACAAATTCACAATGCTAAATGTCAAAAATGAAAAGTGTCACAATGCTAAATGTCAAAAATGACAAATTTCACGATGGCAAATGTCAAAACTGACAAATGTCACAATGCTGAATGTCAAAAATGAAAAATGTCAAAAATAACAAATTTCAAGATAGTAAATGTCAAAGATGTCAAATGACAAATGTCACAATGCTAAATGTCAAAAATGAAAAGTGTCACCATGAAAAATGTCAAAAATGACAAATTTCAAGATGGCAAATGTCAAAGATGTCAAATGACAAATGTCACAATGCTAAATGTCAAAAATGAAAAGTGTCACCATGAAAAATGTCAAAAATGACAAATTTCAAGATGGCAAATGTCAAAACTGACAAATGTCACAATGCTAAATGTCAAAAATGAAAAGTGTCACCATGAAAAATGTCAAAAATGACAAATTTCAAGATGGCAAATGTCAAAGATGTCAAATGACAAATGTCACAATGCTAAATGTCAAAAATGAAAAGTGTCACCATAAAAAATGTCAAAAATGACAAATTTCAAGATGGCAAATGTCAAAGATGTCAAATGACAAATGTCACAATGCTAAATGTCAAAAATGATAAGTGTCACCATGAAAAATGTCAAAAATAACAAATTTCAAGATGGCAAATGTCAAAGATGTCAAATGACAAATGTCACAATGCTAAATGTCAAAAATGAAAAGTGTCACCATGAAAAATGTCAAAAATGACAAATTACAAGATGGCAAATGTCAAAGATGTCAAATGACAAATGTCACAATGCTAAATGTCAAAAATGAAAAGTGTCACCATGAAAAATCTCAAAAATGACAAATTTCAAGATGGCAAATGTCAACGATGTCAAATGACAAATGTCACAATGCTAAATGTCAAAAATGAAAAGTGTCACCATGAAAAATGTCAAAAATGACAAATTTCAAGATGGCAAATGTCAAAGATGTCAAATGACAAATGTCACAATGCTAAATGTCAAAAATGAAAAGTGTTACAATGCTAAATGTCAAAAATGACAAATTTCACGATGGCAAATGTCAAAACTGACAAATGTCACAATGCTAAATGTCAAAAATGAAAAATGTCAAAAATAACAAATTTCAAGATAGCAAATGTCAAAGATGTCAAATGACAAATGTCACAATGCTTAATGTCAAAAATGACAAATTTCAAGATGGCAAATGTCAAAGATGTCAAATGACAAATGTCACAATGCTAAATGTCAAAAATGAAAAGTGTCACCATGAAAAATGTCAAAAATGACAAATTTCAAGATGGCAAATGTCAAAGATGTCAAATGACAAATGTCACAATGCTAAATGTCAAAAATGAAAAGTGTCACCATGAAAAATGTCAAAAATGACAAATTTCAAGATGGCAAATGTCAAAACTGACAAATGTCACAATGCTAAATGTCAAAAATGAAAAGTGTCACCATGAAAAATGTCAAAAATGACAAATTTCAAGATGGCAAATGTCAAAGATGTCAAATGACAAATGTCACAATGCTAAATGTCAAAAATGAAAAGTGTCAAAAATGACAAATTTCAAGATGGCAAATGTCTAAGATGTCAAATGACAAATGTCACAATGCTAAATGTCAAAAATGAAAAGTGTCACCATGAAAAATGTCAAAAATGACAAATTTCAAGATGGCAAATGTCAAAACTGACAAATGTCACAATGCTAAATGTCAAAAATGAAAAGTGTCACCATGAAAAATGTCAAAAATGACAAATTTCAAGATGGCAAATGTCAAAGATGTCAAATGACAAATGTCACAATGCTAAATGTCAAAAATGAAAAGTGTCAAAAATGACAAATTTCAAGATGGCAAATGTCAAAAATAACAAATTTCAAGATGGCAAATGTCAAAGATGTCAAATGACAAATGTCACAATGCTAAATGTCAAAAATGAAAAGTGTCACCATGAAAAATGTCAAAAATGACAAATTTCAAGATGGCAAATGTCAAAGATGTCAAATGACAAATATCACAATGCTAAATGTCAAAAATGACAAATTTCAAGATGGCAAATGTCAAAGATGTCAAATGACAAATGTTACAATGCTAAATGTCAAAAATAAAAAGTGTCACCATGAAAAATGTCAAAAATGACAAATTTCAAGATGGCAAATGTCAAAACTGACAAATGTCACAATGCTAAATGTCAAAAATGATAAGTGTCACCATGAAAAATGTCAAAAATGACAAATTTCAGGATGGCAAATGTCCAAGATGTCAAATGACAAATGTCACAATGCTAAATGTCAAATATGAAAAGTGTCACCATGAAAAATGTCAAAAATGACAAATTTCAAGATGGCAAATGTCAAAACTGACAAATGTCACAATGCTAAATGTCAAAAATGACAAATTTTAAGATAGCAAATGTCAAAACTGACAAATGTCACAATGCTAAATGTCAAAAATGAAAAGTGTCACCATGGAAAATGTCAAAAATAACAAATTTCAAGAGATGGCAAATGTCAAAGATGTCAAATGACAAATGTCACAATGCTAAATGTCAAAAATGGCAAATTTCAAGATGGCAAATGTCAAAATTGACAAATGTCACAATGCTAAATGTCAAAAATGAAAAGTGTCACCATGAAAAATGTCAAAAATGACAAATTTCAAGATGGCAAATGTCAAAGATGTCAAATGACAAATGTCACAATGCTATATGTCAAAAATGATAAGTGTCACCATGAAAAATGTCAAAAATGACAAATTTCAAGATAACAAATGTCAAAGATGTAAAATGACAAATGTCACAATGCTAAATGTCAAAAATGAAAAGTGTCACCATGAAAAATGTCAAAAATGACAAATTTCAAGATGGCAAATGTCAAATGTCACAATGCTAAATGTCAAAAATGAAAAGTGTCACCATGAAAAATGTCAAAAATGACAAATTTCAAGATGGCAAATGTCAAAGATGTCAAATGACAAATGTCACAATGCTAAATGTCAAAAATGAAAAGTGTCACCATGAAAAATGTCAAAAATGACAAATTTCAAGATGGCAAATGTCAAAACTGACAAATGTCACAATGCTAAATGTCAAAAATGACAAATTTTAAGATAGCAAATGTCAAAACTGACAAATGTCACAATGCTAAATGTCAAAAATGAAAAGTGTCACCATGGAAAATGTCAAAAATAACAAATTTCAAGAGATGGCAAATGTCAAAGATGTCAAATGACAAATGTCACAATGCTAAATGTCACAAATGAAAAGTGTCAAAAATGACAAATTTCAAGATGGCAAATGTCTAAGATGTCAAATGACAAATGTCACAATGCTAAATGTCAAAAATGAAAAGTGTCACCATGAAAAATGTCAAAAATGACAAATTTCAAGATGGCAAATGTCAAAACTGACAAATGTCACAATGCTAAATGTCAAAAATGACAAATTTTAAGATAGCAAATGTCAAAACTGACAAATGTCACAATGCTAAATGTCAAAAATGAAAAGTGTCACCATGGAAAATGTCAAAAATAACAAATTTCAAGAGATGGCAAATGTCAAAGATGTCAAATGACAAATGTCACAATGCTAAATGTCAAAAATGGCAAATTTCAAGATGGCAAATGTCAAAATTGACAAATGTCACAATGCTAAATGTCAAAAATGAAAAGTGTCACCATGAAAAATGTCAAAAATGACAAATTTCAAGATGGCAAATGTCAAAGATGTCAAATGACAAATGTCACAATGCTATATGTCAAAAATGATAAGTGTCACCATGAAAAATGTCAAAAATGACAAATTTCAAGATAACAAATGTCAAAGATGTAAAATGACAAATGTCACAATGCTAAATGTCAAAAATGAAAAGTGTCACCATGAAAAATGTCAAAAATGACAAATTTCAAGATGGCAAATGTCAAATGTCACAATGCTAAATGTCAAAAATGAAAAGTGTCACCATGAAAAATGTCAAAAATGACAAATTTCAAGATGGCAAATGTCAAAGATGTCAAATGACAAATGTCACAATGCTAAATGTCAAAAATGAAAAGTGTCACCATGAAAAATGTCAAAAATGACAAGTTTCAAAATGGCAAATGTCAAAGATGTCAAATGACAAATGTCACAATGCTAAATGTCAAAAATGAAAAGTGTCACCATGAAAAATGTTAAAAATGACAAATTTCAAGATGGCAAATGTCAAAACTGACAAATGTCACAATGCTAAATGTCAAAAATGATAAGTGTCACCATGAAAAATGTCAAAAATGACAAATTTCAAGATGGCAAATGTCAAAGATGTCAAATGACAAATGTCACAATGCTAAATGTCAAAATGAAAAGTGTCAAAAATGACAAATTTCAAGATGGCAAATGTCTAAGATGTCAAATGACAAATGTCACAATGCTAAATGTCAAAAATGTAAAGTGTCACCGTGAAAAATGTCAAAAATGACAAATTTCAAGATGGCAAATGTCAAAGATGTCAAATGACAAATGTCACAATGCTAAATGTCAAAAATAAAAAGTGTCACCATGAAAAATGTCAAAAATAACAAATTTCAAGATGGCAAATGTCAAAGATGTCAAATGACAAATGTCACAATGCTAAATGTCAAAAATGAAAAGCGTCCCCATGAAAAATGTCAATAATGACAAATTTCAAGATGGCAAATGTCAAAGATGTCAAATGACAAATGTCACAATGCTAAATGTCAAAAATGAAAAGTGTCACCATGAAAAATGACAAATTTTAAGATGGCAAATGTCAAAGATGTCGAATATGACAAATGTCACAATGCTAAATGTCAAAAATGAAAAGTGTCACCATGAAAAATGTCAAAAATGACAAATTTCAAGATGGCAAATGTCAAAGATGTCAAATGACAAATGTCACAATGCTAAATGTCACAAATGAAAAGTGTCACCATGAAAAATGTCAAAAATGACAAATTTCAAGATGGCAAATATCAAAGATGTCAAATGACAAATGTCACAATGCTAAATGTCAAAAATGACAAATTTCAAGATGGCAAATGTCAAAGATGTCAAATAACAAATGTCACAATGCTAAATGTCAAAAATGAAAAGTGTCACCATGAAAAATGTCAAAAATGACAAATTTCAAGATGGCAAATGTCAAAGATGTCAAATGACAAATGTCACAATGCTAAATGTCAAAAATGAAAAGTGTCACCATGAAAAATGTCAAAAATAACAAATTTCAAGATGGCAAATGTCAAAGATGTCAAATGACAAATGTCACAATGCTAAATGTCAAAAATGAAAAGTGTCACTGTGAAAAATGTCAAAAATAACAAATTTCAAGATGGCAAATGTCAAAGATGTCAAATGACAAATGTCACAATGCTAAATGTCAAAAATGAAAAGTGTCACCATGAAAAATGTCAAAAATAACAAATTTCAAGATGGCAAATGTCAAAGATGTCAAATGACAAATGTCACAATGCTAAATGTCAAAAATGAAAAGTGTCACCATGAAAAATGTCAAAAATAACAAGTTTCAAGATGGCAAATGTCAAAGATGTCAAATGACAAATGTCACAATGCTAAATGTCAAAAATGACAAATTTCAAGATGGCAAATGTCTCAGATGTCAAATGACAAATGTCACAATGCTAAATGTAAAAAATGAAAAAAGTCACCATGAAAAATGTCAAAAATGACAAATTTCAAGATGGCAAATGTCAAAGATGTCAAATGACAAATGTCACAATGCTAAATGTCAAAAATAAAAAGCGTCACCATGAAAAATGACAAATTTCAAGATGGCAAATGTCAAAGATGTCAAATGACAAATTCACAATGCTAAATGTCAAAAATGAAAAGTGTCACAATGCTAAATGTCAAAAATGACAAATTTCACGATGGCAAATGTCAAAACTGACAAATGTCACAATGCTGAATGTCAAAAATGAAAAATGTCAAAAATAACAAATTTCAAGATAGCAAATGTCAAAGATGTCAAATGACAAATGTCACAATGCTAAATGTCAAAAATGAAAAGTGTCACCATGAAAAATGTCAAAAATGACAAATTTCAAGATGGCAAATGTCAAAGATGTCAAATGACAAATGTCACAATGCTAAATGTCAAAAATGAAAAGTGTCACCATGAAAAATGTCAAAAATGACAAATTTCAAGATGGCAAATGTCAAAACTGACAAATGTCACAATGCTAAATGTCAAAAATGAAAAGTGTCACCATGAAAAATGTCAAAAATGACAAATTTCAAGATGGCAAATGTCAAAGATGTCAAATGACAAATGTCACAATGCTAAATGTCAAAAATGAAAAGTGTCACCATAAAAATGTCAAAAATGACAAATTTCAAGATGGCAAATGTCAAAGATGTCAAATGACAAATGTCACAATGCTAAATGTCAAAAATGATAAGTGTCACCATGAAAAATGTCAAAAATAACAAATTTCAAGATGGCAAATGTCAAAGATGTCAAATGACAAATGTCACAATGCTAAATGTCAAAAATGAAAAGTGTCACCATGAAAAATGTCAAAAATGACAAATTACAAGATGGCAAATGTCAAAGATGTCAAATGACAAATGTCACAATGCTAAATGTCAAAAATGAAAAGTGTCACCATGAAAAATCTCAAAAATGACAAATTTCAAGATGGCAAATGTCAACGATGTCAAATGACAAATGTCACAATGCTAAATGTCAAAAATGAAAAGTGTCACCATGAAAAATGTCAAAAATGACAAATTTCAAGATGGCAAATGTCAAAGATGTCAAATGACAAATGTCACAATGCTAAATTTCAAAAATGAAAAGTGTCACAATGCTAAATGTCAAAAATGACAAATTTCACGATGGCAAATGTCAAAACTGACAAATGTCACAATGCTAAATGTCAAAAATGAAAAATGTCAAAAATAACAAATTTCAAGATAGCAAATGTCAAAGATGTCAAATGACAAATGTCACAATGCTTAATGTCAAAAATGACAAATTTCAAGATGGCAAATGTCAAAGATGTCAAATGACAAATGTCACAATGCTAAATGTCAAAAATGAAAAGTGTCACCATGAAAAATGTCAAAAATGACAAATTTCAAGATGGCAAATGTCAAAGATGTCAAATGACAAATGTCACAATGCTAAATGTCAAAAATGAAAAGTGTCACCATGAAAAATGTCAAAAATGACAAATTTCAAGATGGCAAATGTCAAAACTGACAAATGTCACAATGCTAAATGTCAAAAATGAAAAGTGTCACCATGAAAAATGTCAAAAATGACAAATTTCAAGATGGCAAATGTCAAAGATGTCAAATGACAAATGTCACAATGCTAAATGTCAAAAATGAAAAGTGTCAAAAATGACAAATTTCAAGATGGCAAATGTCTAAGATGTCAAATGACAAATGTCACAATGCTAAATGTCGAAAATGAAAAGTGTCACCATGAAAAATGTCAAAAATGACAAATTTCAAGATGGCAAATGTCAAAACTGACAAATGTCACAATGCTAAATGTCAAAAATGAAAAGTGTCACCATGAAAAATGTCAAAAATGACAAATTTCAAGATGGCAAATGTCAAAGATGTCAAATGACAAATGTCACAATGCTAAATGTCAAAAATGAAAAGTGTCAAAAATGACAAATTTCAAGATGGCAAATGTCTAAGATGTCAAATGACAAATGTCACAATGCTAAATGTCAAAAATGAAAAGTGTCACCATGAAAAGTGTCACTATGAAAAATGTCAAAAATAACAAATTTCAAGATGGCAAATGTCAAAGATGTCAAATGACAAATGTCACAAGGCTAAATGTCAAAAATGAAAAGTGTCACCATGAAAAATGTCAAAAATGACAAATTTCAAGATGGCAAATGTCAAAGATGTCAAATGACAAATATCACAATGCTAAATGTCAAAAATGACAAATTTCAAGATGGCAAATGTCAAAGATGTCAAATGACAAATGTCACAATGCTAAATGTCAAAAATAAAAAGTGTCACCATGAAAAATGTCAAAAATGACAAATTTCAAGATGGCAAATGTCAAAACTGACAAATGTCACAATGCTAAATGTCAAAAATGATAAGTGTCACCATGAAAAATGTCAAAAATGACAAATTTCAGGATGGCAAATGTCCAAGATGTCAAATGACAAATGTCACAATGCTAAATGTCAAATATGAAAAGTGTCACCATGAAAAATATCAAAAATGACAAATTTCAAGATGGCAAATGTCAAAGATGTCAAATGACAAATGTCACAATGCTAAATGTCACAAATGAAAAGTGTCAAAAATGACAAATTTCAAGATGGCAAATGTCTAAGATGTCAAATGACAAATGTCACAATGCTAAATGTCAAAAATGAAAAGTGTCACCATGAAAAATGTCAAAAATGACAAATTTCAAGATGGCAAATGTCAAAACTGACAAATGTCACAATGCTAAATGTCAAAAATGACAAATTTTAAGATAGCAAATGTCAAAACTGACAAATGTCACAATGCTAAATGTCAAAAATGAAAAGTGTCACCATGAAAAATGTCAAAAATAACAAATTTCAAGATGGCAAATGTCAAAGATGTCAAATGACAAATGTCACAATGCTAAATGTCAAAAATGAAAAGTGTCAAAAATAACAAATTTCAAGATGGCAAATGTCAAAGATGTCAAATGACAAATGTCACAATGCTAAATGTCAAAAATGAAAAGTGTCACCATGAAAAATGTCAAAAATGACAAATTACAAGATGGCAAATGTCAAAGATGTCAAATGACAAATGTCACAATGCTAAATGTCAAAAATGAAAAGTGTCACCATGAAAAATCTCAAAAATGACAAATTTCAAGATGGCAAATGTCAACGATGTCAAATGACAAATGTCACAATGCTAAATGTCAAAAATGAAAAGTGTCACCATGAAAAATGTCAAAAATGACAAATTTCAAGATGGCAAATGTCAAAGATGTCAAATGACAAATGTCACAATGCTAAATTTCAAAAATGAAAAGTGTCACAATGCTAAATGTCAAAAATGACAAATTTCACGATGGCAAATGTCAAAACTGACAAATGTCACAATGCTAAATGTCAAAAATGAAAAATGTCAAAAATAACAAATTTCAAGATAGCAAATGTCAAAGATGTCAAATGACAAATGTCACAATGCTTAATGTCAAAAATGACAAATTTCAAGATGGCAAATGTCAAAGATGTCAAATGACAAATGTCACAATGCTAAATGTCAAAAATGAAAAGTGTCACCATGAAAAATGTCAAAAATGACAAATTTCAAGATGGCAAATGTCAAAGATGTCAAATGACAAATGTCACAATGCTAAATGTCAAAAATGAAAAGTGTCACCATGAAAAATGTCAAAAATGACAAATTTCAAGATGGCAAATGTCAAAACTGACAAATGTCACAATGCTAAATGTCAAAAATGAAAAGTGTCACCATGAAAAATGTCAAAAATGACAAATTTCAAGATGGCAAATGTCAAAGATGTCAAATGACAAATGTCACAATGCTAAATGTCAAAAATGAAAAGTGTCAAAAATGACAAATTTCAAGATGGCAAATGTCTAAGATGTCAAATGACAAATGTCACAATGCTAAATGTCGAAAATGAAAAGTGTCACCATGAAAAATGTCAAAAATGACAAATTTCAAGATGGCAAATGTCAAAACTGACAAATGTCACAATGCTAAATGTCAAAAATGAAAAGTGTCACCATGAAAAATGTCAAAAATGACAAATTTCAAGATGGCAAATGTCAAAGATGTCAAATGACAAATGTCACAATGCTAAATGTCAAAAATGAAAAGTGTCAAAAATGACAAATTTCAAGATGGCAAATGTCTAAGATGTCAAATGACAAATGTCACAATGCTAAATGTCAAAAATGAAAAGTGTCACCATGAAAAGTGTCACTATGAAAAATGTCAAAAATAACAAATTTCAAGATGGCAAATGTCAAAGATGTCAAATGACAAATGTCACAAGGCTAAATGTCAAAAATGAAAAGTGTCACCATGAAAAATGTCAAAAATGACAAATTTCAAGATGGCAAATGTCAAAGATGTCAAATGACAAATATCACAATGCTAAATGTCAAAAATGACAAATTTCAAGATGGCAAATGTCAAAGATGTCAAATGACAAATGTCACAATGCTAAATGTCAAAAATAAAAAGTGTCACCATGAAAAATGTCAAAAATGACAAATTTCAAGATGGCAAATGTCAAAACTGACAAATGTCACAATGCTAAATGTCAAAAATGATAAGTGTCACCATGAAAAATGTCAAAAATGACAAATTTCAGGATGGCAAATGTCCAAGATGTCAAATGACAAATGTCACAATGCTAAATGTCAAATATGAAAAGTGTCACCATGAAAAATATCAAAAATGACAAATTTCAAGATGGCAAATGTCAAAGATGTCAAATGACAAATGTCACAATGCTAAATGTCACAAATGAAAAGTGTCAAAAATGACAAATTTCAAGATGGCAAATGTCTAAGATGTCAAATGACAAATGTCACAATGCTAAATGTCAAAAATGAAAAGTGTCACCATGAAAAATGTCAAAAATGACAAATTTCAAGATGGCAAATGTCAAAACTGACAAATGTCACAATGCTAAATGTCAAAAATGACAAATTTTAAGATAGCAAATGTCAAAACTGACAAATGTCACAATGCTAAATGTCAAAAATGAAAAGTGTCACCATGAAAAATGTCAAAAATAACAAATTTCAAGATGGCAAATGTCAAAGATGTCAAATGACAAATGTCACAATGCTAAATGTCAAAAATGAAAAGTGTCAAAAATGACAAATTTCAAGATGGCAAATGTCTAAGATGTCAAATGACAAATGTCACAATGCTAAATGTCAAAAATGAAAAGTGTCACCATGAAAAGTGTCACTATGAAAAATGTCAAAAATAACAAATTTCAAGATGGCAAATGTCAAAGATGTCAAATGACAAATGTCACAATGCTAAATGTCAAAAATGAAAAGTGTCACCATGAAAAATGTCAAAAATGACAAATTTCAAGATGGCAAATGTCAAAGATGTCAAATGACAAATATCACAATGCTAAATGTCAAAAATGACAAATTTCAAGATGGCAAATGTCAAAGATGTCAAATGACAAATGTCACAATGCTAAATGTCAAAAATAAAAAGTGTCACCATGAAAAATGTCAAAAATGACAAATTTCAAGATGGCAAATGTCAAAACTGACAAATGTCACAATGCTAAATGTCAAAAATGATAAGTGTCACCATGAAAAATGTCAAAAATGACAAATTTCAGGATGGCAAATGTCCAAGATGTCAAATGACAAATGTCACAATGCTAAATGTCAAATATGAAAAGTGTCACCATGAAAAATATCAAAAATGACAAATTTCAAGATGGCAAATGTCAAAGATGTCAAATGACAAATGTCACAATGCTAAATGTCACAAATGAAAAGTGTCAAAAATGACAAATTTCAAGATGGCAAATGTCTAAGATGTCAAATGACAAATGTCACAATGCTAAATGTCAAAAATGAAAAGTGTCACCATGAAAAATGTCAAAAATGACAAATTTCAAGATGGCAAATGTCAAAACTGACAAATGTCACAATGCTAAATGTCAAAAATGACAAATTTTAAGATAGCAAATGTCAAAACTGACAAATGTCACAATGCTAAATGTCAAAAATGAAAAGTGTCACCATGAAAAATGTCAAAAATAACAAATTTCAAGATGGCAAATGTCAAAGATGTCAAATGACAAATGTCACAATGCTAAATGTCAAAAATGGCAAATTTCAAGATGGCAAATGTCAAAACTGACAAATGTCACAATGCTAAATGTCAAAAATGAAAAGTGTCACCATGAAAAATGTCAAAAATGACAAATTTCAAGATGGCAAATGTCAAAGATGTCAAATGACAAATGTCACAATGCTAAATGTCAAAAATGATAAGTGTCACCATGAAAAATGTCAAAAATGACAAATTTCAAGATGGCAAATGTCAAAGATGTAAAATGACAAATGTCACAATGCTAAATGTCAAAAATGAAAAGTGTCACCATGAAAAATGTCAAAAATGACAAATTTCAAGATGGCAAATGTCAAATGTCACAATGCTAAATGTCAAAAATGAAAGGTGTCACCATGAAAAATGTCAAAAATGACAAATTTCAAGATGGCAAATGTCAAAGATGTCAAATGACAAATGTCACAATGCTAAATGTCAAAAATGAAAAGTGTCACCATGAAAAATGTCAAAAATGACAAGTTTCAAAATGGCAAATGTCAAAGATGTCAAATGACAAATGTCACAATGCTAAATGTCAAAAATGAAAAGTGTCACCATGAAAAATGTTAAAAATGACAAATTTCAAGATGGCAAATGTCAAAACTGACAAATGTCACAATGCTAAATGTCAAAAATGATAAGTGTCACCATGAAAAATGTCAAAAATGACAAATTTCAAGATGGCAAATGTCAAAGATGTCAAATGACAAATGTCACAATGCTAAATGTCAAAATGAAAAGTGTCAAAAATGACAAATTTCAAGATGGCAAATGTCTAAGATGTCAAATGACAAATGTCACAATGCTAAATGTCAAAAATGTAAAGTGTCACCGTGAAAAATGTCAAAAATGACAAATTTCAAGATGGCAAATGTCAAAGATGTCAAATGACAAATGTCACAATGCTAAATGTCAAAAATGAAAAGTGTCACCATGAAAAATGTCAAAAATAACAAATTTCAAGATGGCAAATGTCAAAGATGTCAAATGACAAATGTCACAATGCTAAATGTCAAAAATGAAAAGCGTCCCCATGAAAAATGTCAATAATGACAAATTTCAAGATGGCAAATGTCAAAGATGTCAAATGACAAATGTCACAATGCTAAATGTCAAAAATGAAAAGTGTCACCATGAAAAATGACAAATTTTAAGATGGCAAATGTCAAAGATGTCGAATATGACAAATGTCACAATGCTAAATGTCAAAAATGAAAAGTGTCACCATGAAAAATGTCAAAAATGACAAATTTCAAGATGGCAAATGTCAAAGATGTCAAATGACAAATGTCACAATGCTAAATGTCACAAATAAAAAGTGTCACCATGAAAAATGTCAAAAATGACAAATTTCAAGATGGCAAATATCAAAGATGTCAAATGACAAATGTCACAATGCTAAATGTCAAAAATGAAAAGTGTCACCATGAAAAATGTCAAAAATGACAAATTTCAAGATGGCAAATGTCAAAGATGTCAAATGACAAATGTCACAATGCTAAATGTCGCAAATAAAAAGTGTCACCATGAAAAATGTCAAAAATGACAAATTTCAAGATGGCAAATATCAAAGATGTCAAATGACAAATGTCACAATGCTAAATGTCAAAAATGACAAATTTCAAGATGGCAAATGTCAAAGATGTCAAATGACAAATGTCACAATGCTAAATGTCAAAAATGAAAAGTGTCACCATGAAAAATGTCAAAAATGACAAATTTCAAGATGGCAAATGTCAAAGATGTCAAATGACAAATGTCACAATGCTAAATGTCAAAAATGAAAAGTGTCACCATGAAAAATGCAAAAATAACAAATTTCAAGATGGCAAATGTCAAAGATGTCAAATGACAAATGTCACAATGCTAAATGTCAAAAATGAAAAGTGTCACCGTGAAAAATGTCAAAAATAACAAATTTCAAGATGGCAAATGTCAAAGATGTCAAATGACAAATGTCACAATGCTAAATGTCAAAAATGAAAAGTGTCACCATGAAAAATGTCAAAAATAACAAATTTCAAGATGGCAAATGTCAAAGATGTCAAATGACAAATGTCACAATGCTAAATGTCAAAAATGAAAAGTGTCACCATAAAAAATGTCAAAAATGACAAATTTCAAGATGGCAAATGTCAAACCTGAAAAATGTCACAATGCTAAATGTCAAAAATGAAAAGTCTCACCATGAAAAATGTCAAAAATAACAAGTTTCAAGATGGCAAATGTCAAAGATGTCAAATGACAAATGTCACAATGCTAAATGTCAAAAATGACAAATTTCAAGATGGCAAATGTCTCAGATGTCAAATGACAAATGTCACAATGCTAAATGTCAAAAATGAAAAGTGTCACCATGAAAAATGTCAAAAATGACAAATTTCAAGATGGCAAATGTCCAAGATGTCAAATGACAAATGTCACAATGCTAAATGTCAAAAATAAAAAGTGTCACCATGAAAAATGTCAAAAATGACAAATTTTAAGATGGCAAATATCAAAGATGTCAAATGACAAATGTCACAATGCTAAATGTCAAAAATAAAAAGTGTCAAAAATGACAAATTTCAAGATGGCAAATGTCTAAGATGTCAAATGACAAATGTCACAATGCTAAATGTCAAAAATGAAAAGTGTCACCATGAAAAATGTCAAAAATGACAAATTTCAAGATGGCAAATGTCAAAGATGTCAAATGACAAATGTCACAATGCTAAATGTCAAAAATGAAAAGTGTCCCCATGAAAAATGTCAATAATGACAAATTTCAAGATGGCAAATGTCAAAGATGTCAAATGACAATGTCACAATGCTAAATGTCAAAAATGAAAAGTTTCACCATGAAAAATGTCAAAAATGACAAATTTCAAGATGGCAAATGTCAAAGATGTCGAATATGACAAATGTCACAATGCTAAATGTCAAAAATGAAAAGTGTCACCATGAAAAATGTCAAAAATGACAAATTTCAAGATGGCAAATGTCAAAGATGTCAAATGACAAATGTCACAATGCTAAATGTCAAAAATGAAAAGTGTCACCATGAAAAATGTCAAAAATGACAAATTTCAAGATGGCAAATGTCAAATGTCACAATGCTAAATGTCAAAAATAAAAAGTGTCACCATGAAAAATGTCAAAAATGACAAATTTCAAGATGGCAAATGTCAAAGATGTCAAATGACAAATGTCACAATGCTAAATGTCAAAAATGAAAAGTGTCACCATGAAAAATGTCAAAAATGACAAGTTTCAAGATGGCAAATGTCAAAGATGTCAAATGACAAATGTCACAATGCTAAATGTCAAAAATGAAAAGTGTCACCATGAAAAATGTCAAAAATGACAAATTTTAAGATGGCAAATGTCAAAACTGACAAATTTCACAATGCTTAATGTCAAAAATGATAAGTGTCACCATGAAAAATGTCAAAAATGACAAATTTCAAGATGGCAAATGTCAAAGATGTCAAATGACAAATGTCACAATGCTAAATGTCAAAAATGAAAAGTGTCAAAAATGACAAATTTCAAGATGGAAAATGTCAAAGATGTCAAATGACAAATGTCACAATGCTAAATGTCAAAAATGAAAAGTGTCACCATGAAAAATGTCAAAAATGACAAATTTCAAGATGGCAAATGTCAAAACTGACAAATGTCACAATGCTAAATGTCAAAAATGAAAAGTGTCACCATGAAAAATGTCAAAAATAACAAATTTCAAGATGGCAAATGTCAAAGATGTTAAATGACAAATGTCACAATGCTTAATGTCAAAAATGACAAATTTCAAGATGGCAAATGTCAAAGATGTCAAATGACAAATGTCACAATGCTAAATGTCAAAAATGAAAAGTGTCACAATGAACAATGTCAACAATGACAAATTTCAAGATGGCAAATGTCAAAGATGTCAAATGACAAATGTCACAATGCTAAATGTCAAAAATGAAAAGTGTCACCATGAAAAATGTCAAAAATGACAAATTTCAAGATGGCAAATGTTAAAACTGACAAATGTCACAATGCTAAATGTCAAAAATGATAAGTGTCACCATGAAAAATGTCAAAAATGACAAATTTCAAGATGGCAAATGTCCAAGATGTCAAATGACAAATGTCACAATGCTAAATGTCAAATATGAAAAGTGTCACCATGAAAAATATCAAAAATGACAAATTTCAAGATGGCAAATGTCAAAGATGTCAAATGACAAATGTCACAATGCTAAATGTCACAAATGAAAAGTGTCAAAAATGACAAATTTCAAGATGGCAAATGTCTAAGATGTCAAATGACAAATGTCACAATGCTAAATGTCAAAAATGAAAAGTGTCACCATGAAAAATGTCAAAAATGACAAATTTCAAGATGGCAAATGTCAAAACTGACAAATGTCACAATGCTAAATGTCAAAAATGAAAAGTGTGACCATGAAAAATGTCAAAAATAACAAATTTCAAGATGGCAAATGTCAAAGATGTCAAATGCCAAATGTCACAATGCTAAATGTCAAAAATGACAAATTTCAAGATGGCAAATGTTAAAGATGTCAAATGACAAATGTCACAATGCTAAATGTGAAAAATGAAAAGTGTCAAAAATGACAAATTTCAAGATGGCAAATGTCTAAGATGTCAAATGACAAATGTCACAATGCTAAATGTCAAAAATGAAAAGTGTCACCATGAAAAATGTTAAAAATGACAAATTTCAAGATGGCAAATGTCAAAACTGACAAATGTCACAATGCTAAATGTCAAAAATGAAAAGTGTCACCATGAAAAATGTCAAAAATGACAAATTTCAAGATGGCAAATGTCAAAGATGTCAAATGACAAATGTCACAATGCTAAATGTCAAAAATGAAAAGTGTCACCATGAAAAATGTCAAAAATGACAAATTTCAAGATAGCAAATGTCAAATGTCACAATGCTAAATGTCAAAAATGAAAAGTGTCACCATGAAAAATGTCAAAAATGACAAATTTCAAGATGGCAAATGTCAAAGATGTCAAATGACAAATGTCACAATGCTAAATGTCAAAAATGAAAAGTGTCACCATGAAAAATGTCAAAAATGACAAGTTTCAAGATGGCAAATGTCAAAGATGTCAAATGACAAATGTCACAATGCTAAATGTCAAAAATGAAAAGTGTCACCATGAAAAAAGTAAAAATGACAAATTTCAAGATGGCAAATGTCAAAACTGACAAATGTCACAATGCTAAATGTCAAAAATGATAAGCGTCACCATGAAAAATGTCAAAAATGACAAATTTCAAGATGGCAAATGTCCAAGATGTCAAATGACAAATGTCACAATGCTAAATGTCAAAAATGAAAAGTGTCACCATGAAAAATGTCAAAAATGACAAATTTCAAGATGGCAAATGTCAAAGATGTCAAATGACAAATGTCACAATGCTAAATGTCAAAAATGAAAAGTGTCAAAAATGACAAATTTCAAGATGGAAAATGTCAAAGATGTCAAATGACAAATGTCACAATGCTAAATGTCAAAAATGAAAAGTGTCACCATGAAAAATGGCAAAAATGACAAATTTCAAGATGACAAATGTCAAAACTGACAAATGTCACAATGCTAAATGTCAAAAATGAAAAGTGTCACCATGAAAAATGTCAAAAATAACAAATTTCAAGATGGCAAATGTCAAAGATGTCAAATGACAAATGTAACAATGCTTAATGTCAAAAATTACAAATTTAAAGATGGCAAATGTCAAAGATGTCAAATGACAAATGTCACAATGCTAAATGTCAAAAATGAAAAGTGTCACAATGAACAATGTCAAAAATGACAAATTTCAAAATGGCAAATGTCAAAGATGTCAAATGACAAATGTCACAATGCTAAATGTCAAAAATGAAAAGTGTCACCATGAAAAATGTCAAAAATGACAAATTTCAAGATGGCAAATGTCAAAACTGACAAATGTCACAATGCTAAATGTCAAAAATGATAAGTGTCACCATGAAAAATGTCAAAAATGACAAATTTCAAGATGGCAAATGTCCAAGATGTCAAATGACAAATGTCACAATGCTAAATGTCAAATATGAAAAGTGTCACCATGAAAAATATCAAAAATGACAAATTTTAAGATGGCAAATGTCAAAGATGTCAAATGACAAATGTCACAATGCTAAATGTCACAAATTAAAAGTGTCAAAAATGACAAATTTCAAGATGGCAAATGTCTAAGATGTCAAATGACAAATGTCACAATGCTAAATGTCAAAAATGAAAAGTGTCACCATGAAAAATGTCAAAAATGACAAATTTCAAGATGGCAAATGTCAAAACTGACAAATGTCACAATGCTAAATGTCAAAAATGAAAAGTGTCACCATGAAAAATGTCAAAAATAACAAATTTCAAGATGGCAAATGTCAAAGATGTCAAATGACAAATGTCACAATGCTAAATGTCAAAAATGACAAATTTCAAGATGGCAAATGTCAAAGATGTCAAATGACAAATGTCACAATGCTAAATGTCAAAAATGAAAAGTGTCACCATGAAAAATGTTAAAAATGACAAATTTCAAAATGGCAAATGTCAAAGATGTCAAATGACAAATGTCACAATGCTAAATGTCAAAAATGAAAAGTGTCACCATGAACAATGTCAAAAATGACAAATTTCAAGATGGCAAATGTCAAAACTGACAAATGTCACAATGTTAAATGTCAAAAATAATAAGTGTCACCATGAAAAATGTCAAAAATAACAAATTTTAAGATGGCAAATGTCAAAGATGTCAAATGACAAATGTCAAAATGCTAAATGTCAAAAATGACAAATTTCAAGATGGCAAATGTCTAAGATGTCAAATGACAAATGTCACAATGCTAAATGTCAAAAATGAAAAATGTCAAAAATGACAAATTTCAAGATGGAAAATGTCCAAGATGTCAAATGACAAATGTCACAATGCTAAATGTCAAAAATGAAAAGTGTCACCATGAAAAATGTCAAAAATGACAAATTTAAAGATGGCAAATATCAAAGATGTCAAATGACAAATGTCACAATGCTAAATGTCAAAAATGAAAAGTGTCAAAAATGACAAATTTCAAGATGGCAAATGTCTAAGATGTCAAATGACAAATGTCACAATGCTAAATGTCAAAAATGAAAAGTGTCACCGTGAAAAATGTCAAAAATGACAAATTTCAAGATGGCAAATGTCAAAGATGTCAAATGACAAATGTCACAATGCTAAATGTCAAAAATGAAAAGTGTCACCATGAAAAATGTCAAAAATTACAAATTTCAAGATGGCAAATGTCAAAGATGTCAAATGACAAATGTCACAATGCTAAATGTCAAAAATGAAAAGTGTCCCCATGAAAAATGTCAATAATGACAAATTTCAAGATGGCAAATGTCAAAGATGTCAAATGAGAAATGTCACAATGCTAAATGTCAAAAATGAAAAGTGTCACCATGAAAAATGTCAAAAATGACAAATTTCAAGATGGCAAATGTCATAGATGTCGAATATGACAAATGTCACCATGAAAAATGTCAAAAATGACAAATTTCAAGATGGCAAAGGTCAAAGATGTCAATTGACAAATGTCACAATGCTAAATGTCAAAAATGAAAAGTGTCACCATGAAAAATGTCAAAAATGACAAATTTCAAGATGGCAAATATCAAAGATGTCAAATGACAAATGTCACAATGCTAAATGTCAAAAATGACAAATTTCAAGATGGCAAATGTCAAAGATGTCAAATGACAAATGTCACAATGCTAAATGTCAAAAATGAAAAGTGTCACCATGAAAAATGTCAAAAATGACAAATTTCAAGATGGCAAATGTCAAAGATGTCAAATGACAAATGTCACAATGCTAAATGTCGAAAATGAAAAGTGTCACCATGAAAAATGTCAAAAATGACAAATTTCAAGATGGCAAATGTCAAAGATGTCAAATGACAAATGTCACAATGCTAAATGTCAAAAATGGAAAGTGTCACCATGAAAAATGTCAAAAATGACAAATTTCAAGATGGAAAATGTCCAAGATGTCAAATGACAAATGTCACAATGCTAAATGTCAAAAATGAAAAGTGTCACCATGAAAAATGTCAAAAATGACAAATTTAAAGATGGCAAATATCAAAGATGTCAAATGACAAATGTCACAATGCTAAATGTCAAAAATGAAATGTGTCAAAAATGACAAATTTCAAGATGGCAAATGTCCAAGATGTCAAATGACAAATGTCACAATGCTAAATGTCAAAAATAAAAAGTGTCACCGTGAAAAATGTCAAAAATGACAAATTTCAAGATGGCAAATGTCAAAGATGTCAAATGACAAATGTCACAATGCTAAATGTCAAAAATGAAAAGTGTCACCATGAAAAATGTCAAAAATGACAAATTTTAAGATGGCAAATGTCTAAGATGTCAAATGACAAATGTCACAATGCTAAATGTCAAAAATGAAAAGTGTCACCATGAAAAATGTCAAAAATGACAAATTTCAAGATGGCAAATGTCAAAACTGACAAATGTCACAATGCTAAATGTCAAAAATGAAAAGTGTGACCAAGAAAAATGTCAAAAATAACAAATTTCAAGATGGCAAATGTCAAAGATGTCAAATGACAAATGTCACAATGCTAAATGTCAAAAATGACAAATTTCAAGATGGCAAATGTCAAAGATGTCAAATGACAAATGTCACAATGCTAAATGTCAAAAATGAAAAGTGTCACCATGAACAATGTCAAAAATGACAAATTTCAAGATGGCAAATGTCAAAACTGACAAATGTCACAATGCTAAATGTGAAAAATGAAAAGTGTCACCATGAAAAATGTCAAGAATAACAAATTTCAAGATGGCAAATGTCAAAGATGTCAAATGACAAATGTCACAATGCTAAATGTCAAAAATGAAAAGTGTCACCATGAAAAATGTCAAAAATGACAAATTTCAAGATGGCAAATGTCAAAGATGTCAAATGACAAATGTCACAATGCTAAATGACAAAAATGAAAAGTGTCACCATGAAAAATGTCAAAAATGACAAATTTCAAGATTGCAAATGTCAAATGTCACAATGCTAAATGTCAAAAATGATAAGTGTCACCATGAAAAATGTCAAAAATGACAAATTTCAAGATGGCAAATGTCAAAGATGTCAAATGACAAATGTCACAATGCTAAATGTCAAAAATGAAAAGTGTCACCATGAAAAATGTCAAAAATGACAAATTTTAAGATGGCAAATGTCAAAACTGACAAATGTCACAATGCTTAATGTCAAAAATGATAAGTGTCACCATGAAAAATGTCAAAAATGACAAATTTCAAGATGGCAAATGTCCAAGATGTCAAATGACAAATGTCACAATGCTAAATGTCAAAAATGAAAAGTGTCACCATGAAAAATGTCAAAAATAACAAATTTCAAGATGGCAAATGTCAAAGATGTCAAATGACAAATGTCACAATGCTAAATGTCAAAAATGAAAAGTGTCACCATGAAAAATGTCAAAAATGACAAATTTCAAGATGGAAAATGTCACAGATGTCAAATGACAAATGTCACAATGCTAAATGTCAAAAATGAAAAGTGTCACCATGAAAAATGTCAAAAATAACAAATTTCAAGATGGCAAATGTCAAAGATGTCAAATGACAAATGTCACAATGCTAAATGTCAAAAATGAAAAGTGTCACCATGAAAAATGTCAAAAATAACAAATTTCAAGATGGCAAATGTCAAAGATGTCAAATGACAAATGTCACAATGCTAAATGTCAAAAATGAAAAGTGTCACCATGAAAAGTGTCAAAAATGACAAATTTCAAGATGGAAAATGTCAAAGATGTCAAATGACAAATGTCACAATGCTAAATGTCAAAAATGAAAAGTGTCACCATGAAAAATGTCAAAAATGACAAATTTCAAGATGGCAAATGTCAAAACTGACAAATGTCACAATGCTAAATGTCAAAAATGAAAAGTGTCACCATGAAAAATGTCAAAAATAACAAATTTCAAGATGGCAAATGTCAAAGATGTCAAATGACAAATGTCACATTGCTTAATGTCAAAAATGACAAATTTCAAGATGGCAAATGTCAAAGATGTCAAATAACAAATGTCACAATGCTAAATGTCAAAAATGAAAAGTGTCACCATGAAAAATGTCAAAAATGACAAATTTTAAGATGGCAAATGTCAAAACTGACAAATGTCACAATGCTAAATGTCAAAAATGATAAGTGTCACCATGAAAAATGTCAAAAATGACAAAAATTTCAAGATGGCAAATGTCCAAGATGTCAAATGACAAATGTCACAATGCTAAATGTCAAAAATGAAAAGTGTAACCATGAAAAATGTCAAAAATAACAAATTTCAAGATGGCAAATGTCAAAGATGTCAAATGACAAATGTCACAATGCTAAATGTCAAAAATGAAAAGTGTCAAAAATGACAAATTTTAAGATGGAAAATGTCAAAGATGTCAAATGACAAATGTCACAATGCTAAATGTCAAAAATGAAAAGTGTCACCATGAAAAATGTCAAAAATGACAAATTTCAAGATGGCAAATGTTAAAACTGACAAATGTCACAATGCTACATGTCAAAAATGATAAGTGTCACCATGAAAAATGTCAAAAATGACAAATTTCAAGATGGCAAATGTCCAAGATGTCAAATGACAAATGTCACAATGCTAAATGTCAAATATGAAAAGTGTCACCATGAAAAATATCAAAAATGACAAATTTCAAGATGGCAAATGTCAAAGATGTCAAATGACAAATGTCACAATGCTAAATGTCACAAATGAAAAGTGTCAAAAATGACAAATTTCAAGAGTGCAAATGTCTAAGATGTCAAATGACAAATGTCAAAAATGAAAAGTGTCACCATGAAAAATGTCAAAAATGACAAATTTCAAGATGGCAAATGTCAAAACTGACAAATGTCACAATGCTAAATGTCAAAAATGAAAAGTGTCACCATAAAAAATGCCAAAAATAACAAATTTCAAGATGGCAAATGTCAAAGATGTCAAATGACAAATGTCACAATGCTAAATGTCAAAAATGACAAATTTCAAGATGGCAAATGTCAAAGATGTTAAATGACAAATGTCACAATGCTAAATGTCAAAAATGAAAAGTGTCACCATGAAAAATGTCAAAAATGACAAATTTCAAGATGGCAAATGTCAAAGATGTCAAATGACAAATGTCACAATGCTAAATGTCAAAAATGAAAAGTGTCACCATGAACAATGTCAAAAATGACAAATTTCAAGATGGCAAATGTCAAAACTGACAAATGTCACAATGCTAAATGTCCAAAAATGATAAGTGTCACCATGAAAAATGTCAAAAATAACAAATTTCAAGATGGCAAATGTCAAAGATGTCAAATGACAAATGTCACAATGCTAAATGTCAAAAATGACAAATTTCAATATGGCAAATGTCTAAGATGTTAAATGACAAATGTCACAATGCTAAATGTCAAAAATGAAAAGTGTCACCATGAAAAATGTCAAAAATGACAAATTTCAAGATGGAAAATGTCCAAGATGTCAAATGACAAATGTCACAATGCTAAATGTCAAAAATGAAAAGTGTCACCATGAAAAATGTCAAAAATAACAAATTTAAAGATGGCAAATGTCTAAGATGTCAAATGACAAATGTCACAATGCTAAATGTCAAAAATAAAAAATGTCACCGTGAAAAATGTCAAAAATGACAAATTTCAAGATGGCAAATGTCAAAGATGTCAAATGACAAATGTCACAAAGCTAAATGTCAAAAATGAAAAGTGTCACCATGAAAAATGTCAAAAATGACAAATTTCAAGATGGCAAATGTCAAAGATGTCAAATGACAAATGTCACAATGCTAAATGTCAAAAATGATAAGTGTCCCCATGAAAAATGTCAATAATGACAAATTTCAAGATGGCAAATGTCAAAGATGTCAAATGACAAATGTCACAATGATAAATGTCCAAAATGAAAAGTGTCACCATAAAAAATGTCAAAAATGACAAATTTCAAGATGGCAAATGTCAAAGATGTCGAATATGACAAATGTCACAATGCTAAATGTCAAAAATAAAAAGTGTCACCATGAAAAATGTCAAAAATGACAAATTTCAAGATGGCAAATGTCAAAGATGTCAAATGACAAATGTCACAATGCTAAATGTCAAAAATGAAAAGTGTCACCATGAAAAATGTCAAAAATGACAAATTTCAAGATGGCAAATATCAAAGATGTCAAATGACAAATGTCACAATGCTAAATGTCAAAAATGACAAATTTCAAGATGGCAAATGTAAAAGATGTCAAATGACAAATGTCACAATGCTAAATGTCAAAAATGAAAAGTGTCACCATGAAAAATGTCAAAAATGACAAATTTCAAGATGGCAAATGTCAAAGATGTCAAATGACAAATGTCACAATGCTAAATGTCAAAAATGAAAAGTGTCACCATGAAAAATGTCAAAAATGACAAATTTCAAGATGGCAAATGTCAAAGATGTCAAATGACAAATGTCACAATGCTAAATGTCAAAAATGAAAAGTGTCACCATGAAAAATGTCAAAAATGACAAGTTTCAAGATGGCAAATGTCAAAGATGTCAAATGACAAATGTCACAATGCTAAATGTCAAAAATGAAAAGTGTCACCATGAAAAATGTCAAAAATGACAAATTTCAAGATGGCAAATGTCAAAACTGACAAATTTCACAATGCTAAATGTCAAAAATGATAAGTGTCACCATGAAAAATGTCAAAAATGACAAATTTCAAGATGGCAAATGTCAAAGATGTCAAATGACAAATGTCACAATGCTAAATGTCAAAAATGAAAAGTGTCAAAAATGACAAATTTCAAGATGGCAAATGTCAAAGATGTCAAATGACAAATGTCACAATGCTAAATGTCAAAAATGAAAAGTGTCACCATGAAAAATGTCAAAAATGACAAATTTCAAGATGGCAAATGTCAAAACTGACAAATGTCACAATGCTAAATGTCAAAAATGAAAAGTGTCACCATGAAAAATGTCAAAAATAACAAATTTCAAGATGGCAAATGTCAAAGATGTCAAATGACAAATGTCACAATGCTTAATGTCAAAAATGACAAATTTCAAGATGGCAAATGTCAAAGATGTCAAATGACAAATGTCACAATGCTAAATGTCAAAAATGAAAAGTGTCACAATGAACAATGTCAACAATGACAAATTTCAAGATGGCAAATGTCAAAGATGTCAAATGACAAATGTGACAATGCTAAATGTCAAAAATAAAAAGTGTCACCATGAAAAATGTCAAAAATGACAAATTTCAAGATGGCAAATGTCAAAACTGACAAATGTCACAATGCTAAATGTCAAAAATGATAAGTGTCACCATGAAAAATGTCAAAAATGACAAATTTCAGGATGGCAAATGTCCAAGATGTCAAATGACAAATGTCACAATGCTAAATGTCAAATATGAAAAGTGTCACCATGAAAAATATCAAAAATGACAAATTTCAAGATGGCAAATGTCAAAGATGTCAAATGACAAATGTCACAATGCTAAATGTCACAAATGAAAAGTGTCAAAAATGACAAATTTCAAGATGGCAAATGTCTAAGATGTCAAATGACAAATGTCAAAAATGAAAAGTGTCACCATGAAAAATGTCAAAAATGACAAATTTTAAGATGGCAAATGTCAAAACTGACAAATGTCACAATGCTAAATGTCAAAAATGAAAAGTGTCACCATAAAAAATGCCAAAAATAACAAATTTCAAGATGGCAAATGTCAAAGATGTCAAATGACAAATGTCACAATGCTAAATGTCAAAAATGACAAATTTCAAGATGGCAAATGTCAAAGATGTCAAATGACAAATGTCACAATGCTAAATGTCAAAAATGAAAAGTGTCACCATGAAAAATGTCAAAAATGACAAATTTCAAGATGGCAAATGTCAAAGATGTCAAATGACAAATGTCACAATGCTAAATGTCAAAAATGAAAAGTGTCACCATGAACAATGTCAAAAATGACAAATTTCAAGATGGCAAATGTCAAAACTGACAAATGTCACAATGCTAAATGTCCAAAAATGATAAGTGTCACCATGAAAAATGTCAAAAATAACAAATTTCAAGATGGCAAATGTCAAAGATGTCAAATGACAAATGTCACAATGCTAAATGTCAAAAATGACAAATTTCAATATGGCAAATGTCTAAGATGTCAAATGACAAATGTCACAATGCTAAATGTCAAAAATGAAAAGTGTCACCATGAAAAATGTCAAAAATGACAAATTTCAAGATGGAAAATGTCCAAGATGTCAAATGACAAATGTCACAATGCTAAATGTCAAAAATGAAAAGTGTCACCATGAAAAATGTCAAAAATGACAAATTTAAAGATGGCAAATATCAAAGATGTCAAATGACAAATGTCACAATGCTAAATGTCAAAAATGAAAAGTGTCAAAAATGACAAATTTCAAGATGGCAAATGTCTAAGATGTCAAATGACAAATGTCACAATGCTAAATGTCAAAAATAAAAAATGTCACCGTAAAAAATGTCAAAAATGACAAATTTCAAGATGGCAAATGTCAAAGATGTCAAATGACAAATGTCACAAAGCTAAATGTCAAAAATGAAAAGTGTCACCATGAAAAATGTCAAAAATGACAAATTTCAAGATGGCAAATGTCAAAGATGTCAAATGACAAATGTCACAATGCTAAATGTCAAAAATGAAAAGTGTCCCCATGAAAAATGTCAATAATGACAAATTTCAAGATGGCAAATGTCAAAGATGTCAAATGACAAATGTCACAATGATAAATGTCAAAAATGAAAAGTGTCACCATAAAAAATGTCAAAAATGACAAATTTCAAGATGGCAAATGTCAAAGATGTCGAATATGACAAATGTCACAATGCTAAATGTCAAAAATAAAAAGTGTCACCATGAAAAATGTCAAAAATGACAAATTTCAAGATGGCAAATGTCAAAGATGTCAAATGACAAATGTCACAATGCTAAATGTCAAAAATGAAAAGTGTCACCATGAAAAATGTCAAAAATGACAAATTTCAAGATGGCAAATGTCAAAGATGTCAAATGACAAATGTCACAATGCTAAATGTCAAAAATGAAAAGTGTCACCATGCAAAATGTCAAAAATGACAAATTTCAAGATGGCAAATGTCAAAGATGTCAAATGACAAATGTCACAATGCTAAATGTCAAAAATGAAAAGTGTCACCATGAAAAATGTCAAAAATGACAAGTTTCAAGATGGCAAATGTCAAAGATGTCAAATGACAAATGTCACAATGCTAAATGTCAAAAATGAAAAGTGTCACCATGAAAAATGTCAAAAATGACAAATTTCAAGATGGCAAATGTCAAAACTGACAAATTTCACAATGCTAAATGTCAAAAATGATAAGTGTCACCATGAAAAATGTCAAAAATGACAAATTTCAAGATGGCAAATGTCAAAGATGTCAAATGACAAATGTCACAATGCTAAATGTCAAAAATGAAAAGTGTCAAAAATGACAAATTTCAAGATGGCAAATGTCAAAGATGTCAAATGACAAATGTCACAATGCTAAATGTCAAAAATGAAAAGTGTCACCATGAAAAATGTCAAAAATGACAAATTTCAAGATAACAAATGTCAAAACTGACAAATGTCACAATGCTAAATGTCAAAAATGAAAAGTGTCACCATGAAAAATGTCAAAAATAACAAATTTCAAGATGGCAAATGTCAAAGATGTCAAATGACAAATGTCACAATGCTTAATGTCAAAAATGACAAATTTCAAGATGGCAAATGTCAAAGATGTCAAATGACAAATGTCACAATGCTAAATGTCAAAAATGAAAAGTGTCACAATGAACAATGTCAACAATGACAAATTTCAAGATGACAAATGTCAAAGATGTCAAATGACAAATGTGACAATGCTAAATGTCAAAAATAAAAAGTGTCACCATGAAAAATGTCAAAAATGACAAATTTCAAGATGGCAAATGTCAAAACTGACAAATGTCACAATGCTAAATGTCAAAAATGATAAGTGTCACCATAAAATATGTCAAAAATGACAAATTTCAGGATGGCAAATGTCCAAGATGTCAAATGACAAATGTCACAATGCTAAATGTCAAATATGAAAAGTGTCACCATGAAAAATATCAAAAATGACAAATTTCAAGATGGCAAATGTCAAAGATGTCAAATGACAAATGTCACAATGCTAAATGTCACAAATGAAAAGTGTCAAAAATGACAAATTTCAAGATGGCAAATGTCTAAGATGTCAAGTGACAAATGTCACAATGCTAAATGTCAAAAATGAAAAGTGTCACCATAAAAAATGTCAAAAATGACAAATTTCAAAATGGCAAATGTCAAAACTGACAAATGTCACAATGCTAAATGTCAACAATGAAAAGTGTGACCATGAAAAATGTCAAAAATAACAAATTTCAAGATGGCAAATGTCAACGATGTCAAATGACAAATGTCACAATGCTAAATGTCAAAAATGACAAATTTCAAGATGGCAAATGTCAAAGATGTCAAATGACAAATGTCACAATGCTAAATGTGAAAAATGAAAAGTGTCAAAAATGACAAATTTCAAGATGGCAAATGTCAAAGATGTCAAATGACAAATGTCACAATGCTAAATGTGAAAAATGAAAAGTGTCAAAAATGACAAATTTCAAGATGGCAAATGTCTAAGATGTCAAATGACAAATGTCACAATGCTAAATGTCAAAAATGAAAAGTGTCACCATGAAAAATGTCAAAAATGACAAATTTCAAGATGGCAAATGTCAAAGATGTCAAATGACAAATGTCACAATGCTAAATGTCAAAAATGAAAAGTGTCACCATGAAAAATGTCAAAAATGACAAGTTTCAAGATGGCAAATGTCAAAGATGTCAAATGACAAATGTCACAATGCTAAATGTCCAAAATGAAAAGTGTCACCATGAAAAATGTCAAAAATGACAAATTTCAAGATGGCAAATGTCAAAACTGACAAATGTCACAATGCTAAATGTCAAAAATGATAAGTGTCACCATGAAAAATGTCAAAAATGACAAATTTCAAGATGGCAAATGTCCAAGATGTCAAATGACAAATGTCACAATGCTAAATGTCAAAAATGAAAAGTGTCACCATGAAAAATGTCAAAAATGACAAATTTCAAGATGGCAAATGTCAAAGATGTCAAATGACAAATGTCACAATGCTAAATGTCAAAAATGAAAAGTGTCAAAAATGACAAATTTCAAGATGGAAAATGTCAAAGATGTCAAATGACAAATGTCACAATGCTAAATGTCAAAAATGAAAAGTGTCACCATGAAAAATGGCAAAAATGACAAATTTCAAGATGGCAAATGTCAAAACTGACAAATGTCACAATGCTAAATGTCAAAAATGAAAAGTGTCACCATGAAAAATGTCAAAAATAACAAATTTCAAGATGGCAAATGTCAAAGATGTCAAATGACAAATGTAACAATGCTTAATGTCAAAAATTACAAATTTAAAGATGGCAAATGTCAAAGATGTCAAATGACAAATCTCACAATGCTAAATGTCAAAAATGAAAAGTGTCACAATGAACAATGTCAAAAATGACAAATTTCAAGATGGCAAATGTCAAAGATGTCAAATGACAAATGTCACAATGCTAAATGTCAAAAATGAAAAGTGTCACCATGAAAAATGTCAAAAATGACAAATTTCAAGATGGCAAATGTCAAAACTGACAAATGTCACAATGCTAAATGTCAAAAATGATAAGTGTCACCATGAAAAATGTCAAAAATGACAAATTTCAAGATGGCAAATGTCCAAGATGTCAAATGACAAATGTCACAATGCTAAATGTCAAATATGAAAAGTGTCACCATGAAAAATATCAAACATGACAAATTTCAAGATGGCAAATGTCAAAGATGTCAAATGACAAATGTCACAATGCTAAATGTCACAAATGAAAAGTGTCAAAAATGACAAATTTCAAGATGGCAAATGTCTAAGATGTCAAATGACAAATGTCACAATGCTAAATGTCAAAAATGAAAAGTGTCACCATGAAAAATGTCAAAAATGACAAATTTCAAGATGGCAAATGTCAAAACTGACAAATGTCACAATGCTAAATGTCAAAAATGAAAAGTGTCACCATGAAAAATGTCAAAAATAACAAATTTCAAGATGGCAAATGTCAAAGATGTCAAATGACAAATGTCACAATGCTAAATGTCAAAAATGACAAATTTCAAGATGGCAAATGTCAAAGATGTCAAATGACAAATGTCACAATGCTAAATGTCAAAAATGAAAAGTGTCACCATGAAAAATGTCAAAAATGACAAATTTCAAGATGGCAAATGTCAAAGATGTCAAATGACAAATGTCACAATGCTAAATGTCAAAAATGAAAAGTGTCACCATGAACAATGTCAAAAATGACAAATTTCAAGATGGCAAATGTCAAAACTGACAAATGTCACAATGCTAAATGTCAAAAATAATAAGTGTCACCATGAAAAATGTCAAAAATAACAAATTTCAAGATGGCAAATGTCAAAGATGTCAAATGACAAATGTCACAATGCTAAATGTCAAAAATGACAAATTTCAAGATGGCAAATGTCTAAGATGTCAAATGACAAATGTCACAATGCTAAATGTCAAAAATGAAAAGTGCCACCATGAAAAATGTCAAAAATGACAAATTTAAAGATGGCAAATATCAAAGATGTCAAATGACAAATGTCACAATGCTAAATATCAAAAATGAAAAGTGTCAAAAATGACAAATTTCAAGATGGCAAATGTCTAAGATGTCAAATGACAAACGTCACAATGCTAAATGTCAAAAATAAAAAGTGTCACCGTGAAAAATTTCAAAAATGACAAATTTCAAGATGGCAAATGTCAAAGATGTCAAATGACAAATGTCACAATGCTAAATGTCAAAAATGAAAAGTGTCACCATGAAAAATGTCAAAAATGACAAATTTCAAGATGGCAAATGTCAAAGATGTCAAATGACAAATGTCACAATGCTAAATGTCAAAAATGAAAAGTGTCCCCATGAAAAATGTCAATAATGACAAATTTCAAGATGGCAAATGTCAAAGATGTCAAATGACAAATGTCACAATGCTAAATGTCAAAAATGAAAAGTGTCACCATGAAAAATGTCAAAAATGACAAATTTCAAGATGGCAAATGTCAAAGATGTCGAATATGACAAATGTCACAATGCTAAATGTCAAAAATGAAAAGTGTCACCATGAAAAATGTCAAAAATGACAAATTTCAAGATGGCAAATGTCAAAGATGTCAAATGACAAATGTCACAATGCTAAATGTCAAAAATGAAAAGTGTCACCATGAAAAATGTCAAAAATGACAAATTTCAAGATGGCAAATATCAAAGATGTCAAATGACAAATGTCACAATGCTAAATGTCAAAAATGACAAATTTCAAGATGGCAAATGTCAAAGATTTCAAATGACAAATGTCACAATGCTAAATGTCAAAAATGAAAAGTGTCACCATGAAAAATGTCAAAAATGACAAATTTCATGATGGCAAATGTCAAAGATGTCAAATGACAAATGTCACAATGCTAAATGTCAAAAATGAAAAGTGTCACCATGAAAAATGTCAGAAATGACAAATTTCAAGATGGCAAATGTCAAAAATGTCAAATGACAAATGTCACAATGCTAAATGTCAAAAATGAAAAGTGTCACCATGAAAAATGTCAAAAATGACAAATTTCAAGATGGCAAATGTCAAAGATGTCGAATATGACAAATGTCACAATGCTAAATCAAAAATGAAAAGTGTCACCATGAAAAATGTCAAAAATGACAAATTTCAAGATGGCAAATGTCAAAGATGTCAAATGACAAATGTCACAATGCTAAATGTCAAAAATGAAAAGTGTCACCATGAAAAATGTCAAAAATGACAAATTTCAAGATGGCAAATGTCAAAACTGACAAATGTCACAATGCTAAATGTCATAAATGATAAGTGTCACCATGAAAAATGTCAAAATGACAAATTTCAAGATGGCAAATGTCCAAGATGTCAAATGACAAATGTCACAATGCTAAATGTCAAATATGAAAAGTGTCACCATGAAAAATATCAAAAATGACAAATTTCAAGATGGCAAATGTCAAAGATGTCAAATGACAAATGTCACAATGCTAAATGTCACAAATGAAAAGTGTCAAAAATGACAAATTTCAAGATGGCAAATGTCTAAGATGTCAAATGACAAATGTCACAATGCTAAATGTCAAAAATGAAAAGTGTCACCGTGAAAAATGTCAAAAATGACAAATTTCAAGATGGCAAATGTCAAAACTGACAAATGTCACAATGCTAAATGTCAAAAATGAAAAGTGTGACCAAGAAAAATGTCAAAAATAACAAATTTCAAGATGGCAAATGTCTAAAATGTCAAATGACAAATGTCACAATGCTAAATGTCAAAAATGACAAATTTCAAGATGGCAAATGTCAAAGATGTCAAATGACAAATGTCACAATGCTAAATGTGAAAAATGAAAAGTGTCACCATGAAAAATGTCAAAAATAACAAATTTCAAGATGGCAAATGTCAAAGATGTCAAATGACAAATGTCACAATGCTAAATGTCAAAAATGAAAAGTGTCACCATAAACAATGTCAAAAATGACAAATTTCAAGATGGCAAATGTCAAAACTGACAAATGTCACAATGCTAAATGTCAAAAATGATAAGTGTCACCATGAAAAATGTCAAAAATAACAAATTTCAAGATGGCAAATGTCAAAGATGTCAAATGACAAATGTCACAATGCTAAATGTCAAAAATGAAAAGTGTCACCATGAAAAATGTCAAAAATGACAAATTTCAAGATGGCAAATGTCAAAGATGTCAAATGACAAATGTCACAATGCTAAATGTCAAAAATGAAAAGTGTCACCATGAAAAATGTCAAAAATGACAAATTTCAAGATGGCAAATGTCAAATGTCACAATGCTAAATGTCAAAAATGATAAGTGTCACCATGAAAAATGTCAAAAATGACAAATTTCAAGATGGCAAATGTCAAAGATGTCAAATGACAAATGTCACAATGCTTAATGTCAAAAATGAAAATGTCACCATGAAAAATGTCAAAAATGACAAGTTTCAAGATTGCAAATGTCAAAGATGTCAAATGACAAATGTCACAATGCTAAATGTCAAAAATGAAAAGTGTCACCATGAAAAATGTCAAAAATGACAAATTTCAAGATGGCAAATGTCAAAACTGACAAATGTCACAATGCTAAATGTCAAAAATGATAAGTGTCACCATGAAAAATGTCAAAAATGACAAATTTCAAGATGGCAAATGTCCAAGATGTCAAATGACAAATTTCACAATGCTAAATGTCAAAAATGAAAAGTGTCACCATAAAAAATGTCAAAAATGACAAATTTCAAGATGGCAAATGTCAAAGATGTCAAATGACAAATGTCACAATGCTATATGTCAAAAATGAAAAGTGTCAAAAATGACAAATTTCAAGATGGAAAATGTCAAAGATGTCAAATGACAAATGTCACAATGCTAAATGTCAAAAATGAAAAGTGTCACCATGAAAAATGTCAAAAATGGCAAATTTCAAGATGGCAAATGTTAAAACTGACAAATGTCACAATGCTAAATGTCAAAAATGAAAAGTGTCACCATGAAAAATGTCAAAAATAACAAATTTCAAGATGGCAAATGTCAAAGATGTCAAATGACAAATGTCACATTGCTTAATGTCAAAAATGACAAATTTCAAGATGGCAAATGTCAAAGATGTCAAATAACAAATGTCACAAGGCTAAATGTCAAAAATGAAAAGTGTCACAATGAACAATGTCAAAAATGACAAATTTCAAGATGGCAAATGTCAAAGATGTCAAATGACAAATGTCACAATGCTAAATGTCAAAAATGAAAAGTGTCACCATGAAAAATGTCAAAAATGACAAATTTCAAGATGGCAAATGTTAAAACTGACAAATGTCACAATGCTACATGTCAAAAATGATAAGTGTCACCATGAAAAATGTCAAAAATGACAAATTTCAAGATGGCAAATGTCCAAGATGTCAAATGACAAATGTCACAATGCTAAATGTCAAATATGAAAAGTGTCACCATGAAAAATATCAAAAATGACAAATTTCAAGATGGCAAATGTCAAAGATGTCAAATGACAAATGTCACAATGCTAAATGTCACAAATGAAAAGTGTCAAAAATGACAAATTTCAAGATGGCAAATGTCTAAGATGTCAAATGACAAATGTCACAATGCTAAATGTCAAAAATGAAAAGTGTCACCATGAAAAATGTCAAAAATGACAAATTTCAAGATGGCAAATGTCAAAACTGACAAATGTCACAATGCTAAATGTCAAAAATGAAAAGTGTCACCATAAAAAATGCCAAAAATAACAAATTTCAAGATGGCAAATGTCAAAGATGTCAAATGACAAATGTCACAATGCTAATTGTCAAAAATGACAAATTTCAAGATGGCAAATGTCAAAGATGTCAAATGACAAATGTCACAATGCTAAATGTCAAAAATGAAAAGTGTCACCATGAAAAATGTCAAAAATGACAAATTTCAAGATGGCAAATGTCAAAGATGTCAAATGACAAATGTCACAATGCTAAATGTCAAAAATGAAAAGTGTCACCATGAACAATGTCAAAAATGACAAATTTCAAGATGGCAAATGTCAAAACTGACAAATGTCACAATGCTAAATGTCCAAAAATGATAAGTGTCACCATGAAAAATGTCAAAAATAACAACTTTCAAGATGGCAAATGTCAAAGATGTCAAATGACAAATGTCACAATGCTAAATGTCAAAAATGACAAATTTCAAGATGGCAAATGTCTAAGATGTCAAATGATAAATGTCACAATGCTAAATGTCAAAAATGAAAAGTGTCACCATGAAAAATGTCAAAAATGACAAATTTCAAGATGGAAAATGTCCAAGATGTCAAATGACAAATGTCACAATGCTAAATGTCAAAAATGAAAAGTGTCACCATGAAAAATGTCAAAAATGACAAATTTAAAGATGGCAAATATCAAAGATGTCAAATGACAAATGTCACAATGCTAAATGTCAAAAATGAAATGTGTCAAAAATGACAAATTTCAAGATGGCAAATGTCTAAGATGTCAAATGACAAATGTCACAATGCTAAATGTCAAAAATAAAAAGTGTCACCGTGAAAAATGTCAAAAATGACAAATTTCAAGATGGCAAATGTCAAAGATGTCAAATGACAAATGTCACAATGCTAAATGTCAAAAATGAAAAGTGTCACCATGAAAAATGTCAAAAATGACAAATTTCAAGATGGCAAATGTCAAAGATGTCAAATGAGAAATGTCACAATGCTAAATGTCAAAAATGAAAAGTGTCCCCATGAAAAATGTCAATAATGACAAATTTCAAGATGGCAAATGTCAAAGATGTCAAATGACAAATGTCACAATGCTAAATGTCAAAAATGAAAAGTGTCACCATGAAAAATGTCAAAAATGACAAATTTCAAGATGGCAAATGTCAAAGATGTCGAATATGACAAATGTCACAATGCTAAATGTCAAAAATGAAAAGTGTCACCATGAAAAATGTCAAAAATGACAAATTTCAAGATGGCAAATGTCAAAGATGTCAAATGACAAATATCACAATGCTAAATGTCAAAAATGAAAAGTGTCACCATGAAAAATGTCAAAAATGACAAATTTCAAGATGGCAAATACCAAAGATGTCAAATGACAAATGTCACAATGCTAACTGTCAAAAATGACAAATTTCAAGATGGCAAATGTCAAAGATGTCAAATGACAAATGTCACAATGCTAAATGTCAAAAATGAAAAGTGTCACCATGAAAAATGTCAAAAATGACAAATTTCAAGATAGCAAATGTCAAAGATGTCAAATGACAAATGTCACAATGCTAAATGTCAAAAATGAAAAGTGTCACCATGAAAAATTTCAAGATGGCAAATGTCAAAGATGTCAAATGACAAATGTCACAATGCTAAATGTCAAAAATGAAAAGTGTCACCATGAAAAATGTCAAAAATGACAAATTTCAAGATGGCAAATGTCAAAGATGTCGAATATGACAAATGTCACAATGCTAAATCAAAAATGAAAAGTGTCACCATGAAAAATGTCAAAAATGACAAATTTCAAGATGGCAAATGTCAAAGATGTCAAATGACAAATGTCACAATGCTAAATGTCAAAAATGAAAAGTGTCACCATGAAAAATGTCAAAAATGAAAAATTTCAAGATGGCAAATGTCAAAACTGACAAATGTCACAATGCTAAATGTCAAAAATAATAAGTGTCACCATGAAAAATGTCAAAAATGACAAATTTCAAGATGGCAAATGTCCAAGATGTCAAATGACAAATGTCACAATGCTAAATGTCAAATATGAAAAGTGTCACCATGAAAAATATCAAAAATGACAAATTTCAAGATGGCAAATGTCAAAGATGTCAAATGACAAATGTCACAATGCTAAATGTCACAAATGAAAAGTGTCAAAAATGACAAATTTCAAGATGGCAAATGTCTAAGATGTCAAATGACAAATGTCACAATGCTAAATGTCAAAAATGAAAAGTGTCACAATGAAAAATGTCAAAAATGACAAATTTCAAGATGGCAAATGTCAAAACTGACAAATGTCACAATGCTAAATGTCAAAAATGAAAAGTGTGACCAAGAAAAATGTCAAAAATAACAAATTTCAAGATGGCAAATGTCAAAGATGTCAAATGACAAATGTCACAATGCTAAATGTCAAAAATTACAAATTTCAAGATGGCAAATGTCAAAGATGTCAAATGACAAATGTCACAATGCTAAATGTGAAAAATGAAAAGTGTCACCATGAAAAATGTCAAAAATAACAAATTTCAAGATGGCAAATGTCAAAGATGTCAAATGACAAATGTCACAATGCTAAATGTCAAAAATGAAAAGTGTCACCATGAACAATGTCAAAAATGACAAATTTCAAGATGGCAAATGTCAAAACTGACAAATGTCACAATGCTAAATGTCAAAAATGATAAGTCTCACCATGAAAAATGTCAAAAATAACAAATTTCAAGATGGCAAATGTCAAAGATGTCAAATGACAAATGTCACAATGCTAAATGTCAAAAATGAAAAGTGTCACCATAAAAAATGTCAAAAATGACAAATTTCAAGATGGCAAATGTCAAAGATGTTAAATGACAAATGTCACAATGCTAAATGTCAAAAATGAAAAGTGTCACCATGAAAAATGTCAAAAATAACAAATTTCAAGATGGCAAATGTCAAAGATGTCAAATGACAAATGTCACAATGCTAAATGTCAAAAATGAAAAGTGTCACCATGAAAAATGTCTTAAATGACAAATTTCAAGATGGCAAATGTCAAAACTGACAAATGTCACAATGCTAAATGTCAAAAATGATAAGTGTCACCATGAAAAATGTCAAAAATGACAAATTTCAAGATGGCAAATGTCCAAGATGTCAAATGACAAATGTCACAATGCTAAATGTCAAAAATGAAAAGTGTCACCATGAAAAATGTCAAAAATGACAAATTTCAAGATGGCAAATGTCAAAGATGTCAAATGACAAATGTCAAAATGCTAAATGTCAAAAATGAAAAGTGTCAAAAATGACAAATTTCAAGATGGAAAATGTCAAAGATGTCAAATGACAAATGTCACAATGCTAAATGTCAAAAATGAAGTGTCACCATGAAAAATGTCAAAAATGGCAAATTTCAAGATGGCAAATGTCAAAACTGACAAATGTCACAATGCTAAATGTCAAAAATGAAAAGTGTCACCATGAAAAATGTCAAAAATAACAAATTTCAAGATGGCAAATGTCAAAGATGTCAAATGACAAATGTCACATTGCTTAATGTCAAAAATGACAAATTTCAAGATGGCAAATGTCAAAGATGTCAAATGACAAATGTCACAATGCTAAATGTGAAAAATGAAAAGTGTCATCATGAAAAATGTCAAAAATAACAAATTTCAAGATGGCAAATGTCAAAGATGTCAAATGACAAATGTCACAATGCTAAATGTCAAAAATGAAAAGTGTCACCATGAACAATGTCAAAAATGACAAATTTCAAGATGGCAAATGTCAAAACTGACAAATGTCACAATGCTAAATGTCAAAAATGATAAGTCTCACCATGAAAAATGTCAAAAATAACAAATTTCAAGATGGCCAATGTCAAAGATGTCAAATGACAAATGTCACAATGCTAAATGTCAAAAATGAAAAGTGTCACCATAAAAAATGTCAAAAATGACAAATTTCAAGATGGCAAATGTCAAAGATGTTAAATGACAAATGTCACAATGCTAAATGTCAAAAATGAAAAGTGTCACCATGAAAAATGTCAAAAATAACAAATTTCAAGATGGCAAATGTCAAAACTGACAAATGTCACAATGCTAAATGTCAAAAATGATAAGTGTCACCATGAAAAATGTCAAAAATGACAAATTTCAAGATGGCAAATGTCCAAGATGTCAAATGACAAATGTCACAATGCTAAATGTCAAAAATGAAAAGTGTCACCATGAAAAATGTCAAAAATGACAAATTTCAAGATGGCAAATGTCAAAGATGTCAAATGACAAATGTCAAAATGCTAAATGTCAAAAATAAAAAGTGTCAAAAATGACAAATTTCAAGATGGAAAATGTCAAAGATGTCAAATGACAAATGTCACAATGCTAAATGTCAAAAATGAAAAGTGTCACCATGAAAAATGTCAAAAATGGCAAATTTCAAGATGGCAAATGTCAAAACTGACAAATGTCACAATGCTAAATGTCAAAAATGAAAAGTGTCACCATGAAAAATGTCAAAAATGGCAAATTTCAAGATGGCAAATGTCAAAACTGACAAATGTCACAATGCTAAATGTCAAAAATGAAAAGTGTCACCATGAAAAATGTCAAAAATAACAAATTTCAAGATGGCAAATGTCAAAGATGTCAAATGACAAATGTCACATTGCTTAATGTCAAAAATGACAAATTTCAAGATGGCAAATGTCAAAGATGTCAAATGACAAATGTCACAATGCTAAATGTGAAAAATGAAAAGTGTCATCATGAAAAATGTCAAAAATAACAAATTTCAAGATGGCAAATGTCAAAGATGTCAAATGACAAATGTCACAATGCTAAATGTCAAAAATGAAAAGTGTCACCATGAACAATGTCAAAAATGACAAATTTCAAGATGGCAAATGTCAAAACTGACAAATGTCACAATGCTAAATGTCAAAAATGATAAGTCTCACCATGAAAAATGTCAAAAATAACAAATTTCAAGATGGCCAATGTCAAAGATGTCAAATGACAAATGTCACAATGCTAAATGTCAAAAATGAAAAGTGTCACCATAAAAAATGTCAAAAATGACAAATTTCAAGATGGCAAATGTCAAAGATGTTAAATGACAAATGTCACAATGCTAAATGTCAAAAATGAAAAGTGTCACCATGAAAAATGTCAAAAATAACAAATTTCAAGATGGCAAATGTCAAAACTGACAAATGTCACAATGCTAAATGTCAAAAATGATAAGTGTCACCATGAAAAATGTCAAAAATGACAAATTTCAAGATGGCAAATGTCCAAGATGTCAAATGACAAATGTCACAATGCTAAATGTCAAAAATGAAAAGTGTCACCATGAAAAATGTCAAAAATGACAAATTTCAAGATGGCAAATGTCAAAGATGTCAAATGACAAATGTCAAAATGCTAAATGTCAAAAATAAAAAGTGTCAAAAATGACAAATTTCAAGATGGAAAATGTCAAAGATGTCAAATGACAAATGTCACAATGCTAAATGTCAAAAATGAAAAGTGTCACCATGAAAAATGTCAAAAATGGCAAATTTCAAGATGGCAAATGTCAAAACTGACAAATGTCACAATGCTAAATGTCAAAAATGAAAAGTGTCACCATGAAAAATGTCAAAAATGGCAAATTTCAAGATGGCAAATGTCAAAACTGACAAATGTCACAATGCTAAATGTCAAAAATGAAAAGTGTCACCATGAAAAATGTCAAAAATAACAAATTTCAAGATGGCAAATGTCAAAGATGTCAAATAACAAATGTCACAAGGCTAAATGTCAAAAATGAAAAGTGTCACAATGAACAATGTCAAAAATGACAAATTTCAAGATGGCAAATGTCAAAGATGTCAAATGACAAATGTCACAATGCTAAATGTCAAAAATGAAAAGTGTCACCATAAAATGTCAAAAATGACAAATTTCAAGATGGCAAATGTTAAAACTGACAAATGTCACAATGCTACATGTCAAAAATGATAAGTGTCACCATGAAAAATGTCAAAAATGACAAATTTCAAGATGGCAAATGTCCAAGATGTCAAATGACAAATGTCACAATGCTAAATGTCAAATATGAAAAGTGTCACCATGAAAAATATCAAAAATGACAAATTTCAAGATGGCAAATGTCAAAGATGTCAAATGACAAATGTCACAATGCTAAATGTCACAAATGAAAAGTGTCAAAAATGACAAATTTCAAGATGGCAAATGTCTAAGATGTCAAATGACAAATGTCACAATGCTAAATGTCAAAAATGAAAAGTGTCACCATGAAAAATGTCAAAAATGACAAATTTCAAGATGGCAAATGTCAAAACTGACAAATGTCACAATGCTAAATGTCAAAAATGAAAAGTGTCACCATAAAAAATGCCAAAAATAACAAATTTCAAGATGGCAAATGTCAAAGATGTCAAATGACAAATGTCACAATGCTAAATGTCAAAAATGACAAATTTCAAGATGGCAAATGTCAAAGATGTCAAATGACAAATGTCACAATGCTAAATGTCAAAAATGAAAAGTGTCACCATGAAAAATGTCAACAATGACAAATTTCAAGATGGCAAATGTCAAAGATGTCAAATGACAAATGTCACAATGCTAAATGTCAAAAATGAAAAGTGTCACCATGAACAATGTCAAAAATGACAAATTTTAAGATGGCAAATGTCAAAACTGACAAATGTCACAATGCTAAATGTCCAAAAATGATAAGTGTCACCATGAAAAATGTCAAAAATAACAAATTTCAAGATGGCAAATGTCAAAGATGTCAAATGACAAATGTCACAATGCTAAATGTCAAAAATGACAAATTTCAAGATGGCAAATGTCTAAGATGTCAAATGATAAATGTCACAATGCTAAATGTCAAAAATGAAAAGTGTCACCATGAAAAATGTCAAAAATGACAAATTTCAAGATGGAAAATGTCCAAGATGTCAAATGACAAATGTCACAATGCTAAATGTCAAAAATGAAAAGTGTCACCATGAAAAATGTCAAAAATGACAAATTTAAAGATGGCAAATATCAAAGATGTCAAATGACAAATGTCACAATGCTAAATGTCAAAAATGAAAAGTGTCAAAGATGACAAATTTCAAGATGGCAAATGTCTAAGATGTCAAATGACAAATGTCACAATGCTTAATGTCAAAAATAAAAAATGTCACCGTGAAAAATGTCAAAAATGACAAATTTCAAGATGGCAAATGTCAAAGATGTCAAATGACAAATGTCACAATGCTAAATGTCAAAAATGAAAAGTGTCACCATGAAAAATGTCAAAAATGACAAATTTCAAGATGGCAAATGTCAAAGATGTCAAATGACAAATGTCACAATGCTAAATGTCAAAAATGAAAACTGTCCCCATGAAAAATGTCAATAATGACAAGTTTCAAGATGGCAAATGTCAAAGATGTCAAATGACAAATGTCACAATGATAAATGTCAAAAATGAAAAGTGTCACCATGAAAAATGTCAAAAATGACAAATTTCAAGATGGCAAATGTCAAAGATGTCGAATATGACAAACGTCACAATGCTAAATGTCAAAAATGAAAAGTGTCACCATGAAAAATGTCAAAAATGACAAATTTCAAGATGGCAAATGTCAAAGATGTCAAATGACAAATGTCACAATGCTAAATGTCAAAAATGAAAAGTGTCACCATGAAAAATGTCAAAAATGACAAATTTCAAGATGGCAAATATCAAAGATGTCAAATGACAAATGTCACAATGCTAAATGTCAAAAATGACAAATTTCAAGATGGCAAATGTCAAAGATGTCAAATGACAAATGTCACAATGCTAAATGTCAAAAATGAAAAGTGTCACCATGAAAAATGTCAAAAATGACAAATTTCAAGATGGCAAATGTCAAAGATGTCAAATGACAAATGTCACAATGCTAAATGTCAAAAATGAAAAGTGTCACCATGAAAAATGTCAAAAATGACAAATTTCAAGATGGCAAATGTCAAAGATGTCAAATGACAAATGTCACAATGCTAAATGTCAAAAATAAAAAGTGTCACCATGGAAAATCTCAAAAATGACAAATTTCAAGATGGCAAATGTCAAAGATGTCGAATATGACAAATGTCACAATGCTAAATCAAAAATGAAAAGTGTCACCATGAAAAATGTCAAAAATGACAAATTTCAAGATGGCAAATGTCAAAGATGTCAAATGACAAATGTCACAATGCTAAATGTCAAAAATGAAAAGTGTCACCATGAAAAATGTCAAAAATGACAAATTTCAAGATGGCAAATATCAAAGATGTCAAATGACAAATGTCACAATGCTAAATGTCAAAAATGACAAATTTCAAGATGGCAAATGTCAAAGATGTCAAATGACAAATGTCACAATGCTAAATGTCAAAAATGAAAAGTGTCACCATGAAAAATGTCAAAAATGACAAATTTCAAGATGGCAAATGTCAAAGATGTCAAATGACAAATGTCACAATGCTAAATGTCAAAAATGAAAAGTGTCACCATGAAAAATGTCAAAAATAACAAATTGCAAGATGGCAAATGTCAAAGATGTCAAATGACAAATGTCACAATGCTAAATGTCAAAAATGAAAAGTGTCACCATGAAAACTGTCAAAAATGACAAATTTCAAGATGGCAAATGTCAAAGATGTCAAATGACAAATGTCACAATGCTAAATGTCAAAAATGAAAAGTGTCACCATGAAAAATGTCAAAAATGACAAATTTCAAGATGGCAAATGTCAAAGATGTCAAATGACAAATGTCACAATGCTAAATGTCAAAAATGAAAAGTGTCCCCATGAAAAATGTCAATAATGACAAATTTCAAGATGGCAAATGTCAAAGATGTCAAATGACAAATGTCACAATGCTAAATGTCAAAAATGAAAAGTGTCACCATGAAAAATTTTAAAAATGACAAATTTCAAGATGGCAAATGTCAAAGATGTCGAATATGACAAATGTCACAATGCTAAATGTCAAAAATGAAAAGTGTCACCATGAAAAATGACAAAAATGACAAATTTCAAGATGGCAAATGTCAAAGATGTCAAATGACAAATGTCACAATGCTAAATGTCAAAAATGACAAATTTCAAGATGGCAAATGTCAAAGATGTCAAATGACAAATGTCACAATGCTAAATGTCAAAAATGAAAAGTGTCACCATGAAAAATGTCAAAAATGACAAATTTCAAGATGGCAAATGTCAAAGATGTCAAATGACAAATGTCACAATGCTAAATGTCAAAAATGAAAAGTGTCACCATGAAAAATGTCAAAAATGACAAATTTCAAAATAGCAAATGTCAAAGATGTCAAATGACAAATGTCACAATGCTAAATGTCAAAAATGAAAAGTGTCACCATGAAAAATGTCAAAAATGACAAATTTCAAGATGGCAAATGTCAAAGATGTCGAATATGACAAATGTCACAATGCTAAATCAAAAATGAAAAGGGTCACCATGAAAAATGTCAAAAATGACAAATTTCAAGATGGCAAATGTCAAAGATGTCAAATGACAAATGTCACAATGCTAAATGTCAAAAATGAAAAGTGTCACCATGAAAAATGTCAAAAATGACAAATTTCAAGATGGCAAATATCAAAGATGTCAAATGACAAATGTCACAATGCTAAATGTCAAAAATGACAAATTTCAAGATGGCAAATGTCAAAGATGTCAAATGACAAATGTCACAATGCTAAATGTCAAAAATGAAAAGTGTCACCATGAAAAATGTCAAAAATGACAAATTTCAAGATGGCAAATGTCAAAGATGTCAAATGACAAATGTCACAATGCTAAATGTCAAAAATGAAAAGTGTTACCATGAAAAATGTCAAAAATAACAAATTGCAAGATGGCAAATGTCAAAGATGTCAAATGACAAATGTCACAATGCTAAATGTCAAAAATTAAAAGTGTCACCATGAAAACATTCAAAAATGACAAATTTCAAGATGGCAAATGTCAGAGATGTCAAATGACAAATGTCACAATGCTAAATGTCAAAAATGAAAAGTGTCACCATGAAAAATGTCAAAAATGACAAATTTCAAGATGGTAAATGTCAAAGATGTCAAATGACAAATGTCACAATGCTAAATGTCAAAAATGAAAAGTGTCACCATGAAAAATGTCAAAAATAACAAATTTCAAGATGGCAGATGTTAAAAATGTCAAATGACAAACGTCACAATGCTAAATTTCAAAAATGAAAAGTGTCAAAAATGACAAATTTCAAGATGGCAAATGTCAAAGATGTCAAATGACAAATGTCACAATGCTAAATGTCAAAAATGAAAAGTGTCACCATAAAAAATGTCAAAAATAACAAATTTCAAGATAGCAAATGTCAAAGATGTCAAATGACAAATGTCACAATGCTAAATGTCAAAAATTAAAAGTGTCACCATGAAAAATGTCAAAAATGACAAATTTCAAGATGGCAAATGTCAAAGATGTCAAATGACAAATGTCACAATGCTAAATGTCAAAAATGACAAATTTCAAGATGGCAAATGTCAAAACTGACAAATGTCACAATGCTAAATGTCAAAAATGAAAAGTGTCATCATGAAAAATGTCAAAAATAACAAATTTTAAGATGGCAAATGTCAAAGATGTCAAATGACAAATGTCACAATGCTAAATGTCAAAAATGAAAAGTGTCACCATGAAAAATGTCAAAAATGACAAATTTCAAGATGGCAAATGTCAAAACTGACAAATGTCACAATGCTAAATGTCAAAAATGAAAAGTGTCACCATGAAAAATGACAAATTTCAAGATGGCAAATGTCAAAGATGTCAAATGACAAATGTCACAATGCTAAATGTCAAAAATGAAAAGTGTCACCATGAAAAATGTCAAAAATGACTAATTTCAAGATGGCAAATGTCAAAGATGTCAAATGACAAATGTCACAATGCTAAATGTCAAAAATGAAAAGTGTCACCATGAAAAATGTCAAAAATGACAAATTTCAAGATGGCAAATGTCAAAACTGACAAATGTCACAATGCTAAATGTCAAAAATGAAAAGTGTCACCATGAAAAATGTCAAAAATAACAAATTTCAAGATGGCAAATGTCAAAGATGTCAAATGACAAATGTCACAATGCTAAATGTCAAAAATGAAAAATGTCACCATGAAAAATGTCAAAAATGACAAATTTCAAGATGGCAAATGTCAAAACTGACAAATGTCACAATGCTAAATGTCAAAAATGAAAAGTGTCACCATGAAAAATGTCAAAAATAACAAATTTCAATATGGCAAATGTCAAAGATGTCAAATGACAAATGTCACAATGCTAAATGTCAAAAATGACAAATTTCAAGATGGCAAATGTCAAAGATGTCAAATAACAAATGTCACAATGCTAAATGTCAAAAATGAAAAGTGTCACCATGAAAAATGTCAAAAATGACAAATTTCAAGATGGCAAATGTCAAAGATGTCAAATGACAAATGTCACAATGCTAAATGTCAAAAATGAAAAGTGTCAGCATTAAAAATGTCAAAAATGACAAATTTCAAGATGGCAAATGTCAAAGATGTCAAATGACAAATGTCACAATGCTAAATGTCAAAAATGAAAAGTGTCAAAAATGACAAATTTCAAGACGGCAAATGTCTAAGATGTCAAATGACAAATGTCACAATGCTAAATGTCAAAAATAAAAAGTGTCAGCATGAAAAATGTCAAAAATGACAAATTTCAAGATGGCAAATGTCAAAGATGTCAAATGACAAATGTCACAATGCTAAATGTCAAAAATGAAAAGTGTCACCATGAAAAATGTCAAAAATGACAAATTTCAAGATGGCAAATGTCAAAGATGTCAAATGACAAATGTCACAATGCTAAATGTCAAAAATGAAAAGTGTCAAAAATGACAAATTTCAAGATGGCAAATGTCTAAGATGTCAAATGACAAATGTCACAATGCTAAATGTCAAAAATGAAAAGTGTCACTGTGAAAAATGTCAAAAATAACAAATTTCAAGATGGCAAATGTCAAAGATGTCAAATGACAAATGTCACAATGCTAAATGTCAAAAATGAAAAGTGTCACCATGAAAAATGTCAAAAATAACAAATTTCAAGATGGCAAATGTCAAAGATGTCAAATGACAAATGTCACAATGCTAAATTTCAAAAATGAAAAGTGTCACCATGAAAAATGTCAAAAATGACAAATTTCAAGATGGCAAATGTCAAAGATGTCAAATGACAAATGTCACAATGCTAAATGTCAAAAATGAAAAGTGTCACCATGAAAAATGTCAAAAATAACAAATTTCAAGATGGCAAATGTCAAAGATGTCAAATGACAAATGTCACAATGCTAAATGTCAAAAATGAAAAGTGTCACCATGAAAAATGTTAAAAATAACAAGTTTCAAGATGGCAAATGTCAAAGATGTCAAATGACAAATTTCACAATGCTAAATGTCAAAAATGACAAATTTCAAGATGGCAAATGTCTCAGATGTCAAATGACAAATGTCACAATGCTAAATGTCAAAAATGAAAAGTGTCACCATAAAAAATAACAAATTTCAAGATGGCAAATGTCAAAGATGTCAAATGACAAATGTCACAATGCTAAATGTCAAAAATGAAAAGTGTCACCATGAAAAATGTCAAAAATGACAAATTTCAAGATGGCAAATGTCAAACCTGACAAATGTCACAATGCTAAATGTTAAAAATGAAAAGTGTCACCATGAAAAATGTCAAAAATAACAAGTTTCAAGATGGCAAATGTCAAAGATGTCAAATGACAAATTTCACAATGCTAAATGTCAAAAATGACAAATTTCAAGATGGCAAATGTCTCAGATGTCAAATGACAAATGTCACAATGCTAAATGTCAAAAATGAAAAGTGTCACCATAAAAAATGACAAATTTCAAGATGGCAAATGTCCAAGATGTCAAATGACAAATGTCACAATGCTAAATGTCAAAAATGAAAAGTGTCACCATAAAAAATGTCAAAAATGACAAATTTTAAGATGGCAAATGTCAAAGATGTCAAATGACAAATGTCACAATGCTAAATGTCAAAAATGAAAAGTGTCAAAAATGACAAATTTCAAGATGGCAAATGTCAAAGATGTCGAATATGACAAATGTCACAATGCTAAATGTCAAAAATGAAAAGTGTCACCATAAAATGTCAAAAATGACAAATTTCAAGATGGCAAATGTCAAAGATGTCAAATGACAAATGTCACAATGCTAAATGTCAAAAATGAAAAGTGTCACCATAAAAAATGTCAAAAATGACAAATTTCAAGATGGCAAATGTCAAAGATGTCAAATGACAAATGTCACAATGCTAAATGTCAAAAAGGAAAAGTGTCCCCATAAAAAATGTCAATAATGACAAATTTCAAGATGGCAAATGTCAAAGATGTCAAATGACAAATGTCACAATGCTAAATGTCAAAAATGAAAAGTGTCACCATGAAAAATGTCAAAAATGACAAATTTCAAGATGGCAAATGTCAAAGATGTCAAATGACAAATGTCACAATGCTAAATGTCAAAAATGAAAAGTGTCACCATGAAAAATGTCAAAAATGACAAATTTCAAGATGGCAAATGTCAAAGATGTCAAATGACAAATGTCACAATGCTAAATGTCAAAAATGATAAGTGTCACCATGAAAAATGTCAAAAATGACAAATTTCAAGATGGCAAATGTCAAAGATGTCAAATGACAAATGTCACAATGCTAAATGTCAGAAATGAAAAGTGTCACCATGAAAAATGTCAAAAATGACAAATTTTAAGATGTCAAATGTCAAAGATGTCAAATGACAAATGTCACAATGCTAAATGTCAAAAATGAAAAGTGTCACCATGAAAAATGTCAAAAATGACAAATTTCAAGATGGCAAATGTCAAAGATGTCAAATGACAAATGTCACAATGCTAAATGTCAAAAATGAAAAGTGTCCCCATAAAAAATGTCAATAATGACAAATTTCAAGATGGCAAATGTCAAAGATGTCAAATGACAAATGTCACAATGCGAAATGTCAAAAATGAAAAGTGTCACCATGAAAAATGTCAAAAATGACAAATTTCAAGATGGCAAATGTCAAAGATGTCAAATGACAAATGTCACAATGCTAAATGTCAAAAATGAAAAGTGTCACCATGAAAAATGTCAAAAATAACAAATTTCAAGATAGCAAATGTCAAAGATGTCAAATGACAAATGTCACAATGCTAAATGTCAAAAATGATAAGTGTCACCATGAAAAATGTCAAAAATGACAAATTTCAAGATGGCAAATGTCAAAGATGTCAAATGACAAATGTCACAATGCTAAATGTCAGAAATGAAAAGTGTCACCATGAAAAATGTCAAAAATGACAAATTTTAAGATGTCAAATGTCAAAGATGTCAAATGACAAATGTCACAATGCTAAATGTCAAAAATGAAAAGTGTCACCATGAAAAATGTCAAAAATGACAAATTTCAAGATGGCAAATGTCAAAGATGTCAAATGACAAATGTCAAAATGCTAAATGTCAAAAATGAAAAGTGTCACAATGCTAAATGTCAAAAATGACAAATTTCACGATGGCAAATGTGAAAACTGACAAATGTCACAATGCTAAATGAAAAATGTCAAAAATAACAAATTTCAAGATAGCAAATGTCAAAGATGTCAAATGACAAATGTCACAATGCTAAATGTCAAAAATGACAAATTTCAAGATGGAAAATGTCAAAGATGTCAAATGACAAATGTCACAATGCTAAATGTCAAAAATGAAAAGTGTCACCATGAAAAATGTCAAAAATGACAAATTTCAAGATGGCAAATGTCAAAGATGTCAAATGACAAATGTCACAATGCTAAATGTCAAAAATGAAAAGTGTCACCATGAAAAATGTCAAAAATGACAAATTTTAAGATGGCAAATGTCAAAACTGACAAATGTCACAATGCTAAATGCCAAAAATGAAAAGTGTCACCATGAAAAATGTCAAAAATGACAAATTTCAAGATGGCAAATGTCAAAGATGTCAAATGACAAATTTCACAATGCTAAATGTCAAAAATGACAAATTTCAAGATGGCAAATGTCTCAGATGTCAAATGACAAATGTCACAATGCTAAATGTCAAAAATGAAAAGTGTCACCATAAAAAATAACAAATTTCAAGATGGCAAATGTCAAAGATGTCAAATGACAAATGTCACAATGCTAAATGTCAAAAATGAAAAGTGTCACCATGAAAAATGTCAAAAATGACAAATTTCAAGATGGCAAATGTCAAACCTGACAAATGTCACAATGCTAAATGTTAAAAATGAAAAGTGTCACCATGAAAAATGTCAAAAATAACAAGTTTCAAGATGGCAAATGTCAAAGATGTCAAATGAAAAATTTCACAATGCTAAATGTCAAAAATGACAAATTTCAAGATGGCAAATGTCTCAGATATCAAATGACAAATGTCACAATGCTAAATGTCAAAAATGAAAGGTGTCACCATAAAAAATGACAAATTTCAAGATGGCAAATGTCCAAGATGTCAAATGACAAATGTCACAATGCTAAATGTCAAAAATGAAAAGTGTCACCATAAAAAATCTCAAAAATGACAAATTTTAAGATGGCAAATGTCAAAGATGTCAAATGACAAATGTCACAATGCTAAATGTCAAAAATGAAAAGTGTCAAAAATGACAAATTTCAAGATGGCAAATGTCAAAGATGTCGAATATGACAAATGTCACAATGCTAAATGTCAAAAATGAAAAGTGTCACCATGAAAAATGTCAGAAATGACAAATTTGAAGATGGCAAATGTCAAAGATGTCAAATGACAAATGTCACAATGCTAAATGTCAAAAATGAAAAGTGTCACCATGAAAAATGTCAAAAATGACAAATTTCAAGATGGCAAATGTCAAAGATGTCAAGTGACAAATGTCACAATGCTAAATGTCTAAAATGAAAAGTGTCCCCATAAAAAATGTCAATAATGACAAATTTCAAGATGGCAAATGTCAAAGATGTCAAATGACAAATGTCACAATGCTAAATGTCAAAAATGAAAAGTGTCACCATGAAAAATGTCAAAAATGACAAATTTCAAGATGGCAAATGTCAAAGATGTCAAATGACAAATGTCACAATGCTAAATGTCAAAAATGAAAAGTGTCACCATGAAAAATGTCAAAAATGACAAATTTCAAGATGGCAAATGTCAAAGATGTCAAATGACAAATGTCACAATGCTAAATGTCAAAAATGATAAGTGTCACCATGAAAAATGTTAAAAATAACAAATTTCAAGATGGCAAATGTCAAAGATGTCAAATGACAAATGTCACAATGCTAAATGTCAAAAATGAAAAGTGTCACCATGAAAAATGTCAAAAATGACAAATTTCAAGATGGCAAATGTCAAAGATGTCAAATGACAAATGTCACAATGCTAAATGTCAGAAATGAAAAGTGTCACCATGAAAAATGTCAAAAATGACAAATTTCAAGATGTCAAATGTCAAAGATGTCAAATGACAAATGTCACAATGCTAAATGTCAAAAATGAAAAGTGTCACCATGAAAAATGTCAAAAATGACAAATTTCAAGATGGCAAATGTCAAAGATGTCAAATGACAAATGTCACAATGCTAAATGTCAAAAATGAAAAGTGTCACAATGCTAAATGTCAAAAATGACAAATTTCACGATGGCAAATGTCAAAACTGACAAATGTCACAATGCTAAATGTCAAAAATGAAAAATGTCAAAAATAACAAATTTCAAGATAGCAAATGTCAAAGATGTCAAATGACAAATGTCACAATGCTAAATGTCAAAAATGACAAATTTCAAGATGGAAAATGTCAAAGATGTCAAATGACAAATGTCACAATGCTAAATGTCAAAAATGAAAAGTGTCACCATGAAAAATGTCAAAAATGACAAATTTCAAGATGGCAAATGTCAAAGATGTCAAATGACAAATGTCACAATGCTAAATGTCAAAAATGAAAAGTGTCACCATGAAAAATGTCAAAAATGACAAATTTTAAGATGGCAAATGTCAAAACTGACAAATGTCACAATGCTAAATGTCAAAAATGAAAAGTGTCACCATAAAATGTCAAAAATGACAAATTTCAAGATGGCAAATGTCAAAGATGTCAAATGACAAATGTCACAATGCTAAATGTCAAAAATAAAAAGTGTCAAAAATGACAAATTTCAAGATGGCAAATGTCTAAGATGTCAAATGACAAATGTCACAATGCTAAATGTCAAAAATGAAAAGTGTCACCATGAAAAATGTCAAAAATGACAAATTTCAAGATGGCAAATGTCAAAACTGATAAATGTCACAATGCTAAATGTCAAAAATGAAAAGTGTCACCATGAAAAATGTCAAAAATGACAAATTTCAAGATGGCAAATGTCAAAGATGTCAAATGACAAATGTCACAATGCTAAATGTCAAAAATGACAAATTTCAAGATGGCAAATGTCAAAGATGTCAAATGACAAATGTTACAATGCTAAATGTCAAAAATAAAAAGTGTCACCATGAAAAATGTCAAAAATGACAAATTTCAAGATGGCAAATGTCAAAGATGTAAAATGACAAATGTCACAATGCTAAATGTCAAAAATGAAAAGTGTCACAATGCTAAATGTCAAAAATGACAAATTTCACGATGGCAAATGTCAAAACCGACAAATGTCACAATGCTAAATGTCAAAAATAAAAAATGTCAAAAATAACAAATTTCAAGATAGCAAATGTCAAAGATGTCAAATGACAAATGTCACAATGCTAAATGTCAAAAATGACAAATTTCAAGATGGCAAATGTCAAAGATGTCAAATGACAAATGTCAAAGATGTCAAATGACAAATGTCACAATGCTAAATGTCAAAAATGAAAAGTGTCACCATGAAAAATGTCAAAAATGACAAATTTCAAGATGGCAAATGTCAAAGATGTCAAATGACAAATGTCACAATGCTAAATGTCAAAAATGAAAAGTGTCACCATGAAAAATGTCAAAAATGACAAATTTCAAGATGGCAAATGTCAAAACTGACAAATGTCACAATGCTAAATGTCAAAAATGAAAAGTGTCACCATGAAAAATGTCAAAAATGACAAATTTCAAGATGGCAAATGTCAAAGATGTCAAATGACAAATGTCACAATGCTAAATGTCAAAAATGAAAAGTGTCAAAAATGACAAATTTCAAGATGGCAAATGTCTAAGATGTCAAATGACAAATGTCACAATGCTAAATGTCAAAAATGAAAAGTGTCACCATGAAAAATGTCAAAAATGACAAATTTCAAGATGGCAAATGTCAAAACTGACAAATGTCACAATGCTACATGTCAAAAATGAAAAGTATGACCATGAAAAATGTCAAAAATGACAAATTTCAAGATGGCAAATGTCAAAGATGTCAAATGACAAATGTCACAATTCTAAATGTCAAAAATGAAAAGTGTCACCATGAAAAATGTCAAAAATGACAAATTTCAAGATGGCAAGTGTCAAAGATGTCAAATGACAAATGTCACAATGCTAAATGTCAAAAATGAAAAGTGTCACCATGAAAAATGTCAAAAATAAAAAATTTCAAGATGGCAAATGTCAAAGATGTCAAATGACAAATGTCACAATGCTAAATGTCAAAAATGAAAAGTGTCACCATGAAAAATGTCAAAAATGACAAATTTCAAGATGGCAAATGTCAAAGATATAAAATGACAAATATCACAATGCTAAATGTCAAAAATGACAAATTTCAAGATGGCAAATATCAAAGATGTCAAATGACAAATGTCACAATGCTAAATGTCAAAAATAAAAAGTGTCACCATGAAAAATGTCAAAAATGACAAATTTCAAGATGACAAATGTCAAAGATGTCAAATGACAAATGTCACAATGCTAAATGTCAAAAATGACAAATTTCAAGATGGCAAATGTCAAAACTGACAAATGTCACAATGCTAAATGTCAAAAATGAAAAGTGTCACCATGAAAAATGTCAAAAATAACAAATTTCAAGATGGCAAATGTCAAAGATGTCAAATGACAAATGTCACAATGCTAAATGTCAAAAATGAAAAGTGTCACCATGAAAAATGTCAAAAATGACAAATTTCAAGATGGCAAATGTCAAAGATGTCAAACGACAAATGTCACAATGCTAAATGTTAAAAATGAAAAGTGTCACCATGAAAAATGTCAAAAATGACAAATTTCAAGATGGCAAATGTCAACGATGTCAAATGACAAATGTCACAATGCTAAATGTCAAAAATGAAAAGTGTCACCATGAAAAATGTCAAAAATAACAAATTTCAAGATGGCAAATGTCAAAGATATCAAATGACAAATGTCACAATGCTAAATGTCAAAAATGAAAAGTGTCACCATGAAAAATGTCAAAAATGACAAATTTCAAGATGGCAAATGTCAACGATGTCAAATGACAAATGTCACAATGCTAAATGTCAAAAATGAAAAGTGTCACCATAAAAAATGTCAAAAATAACAAATTTCAAGATGGCAAATGTCAAAGATGTCAAATGACAAATGTCACAATGCTAAATGTCAAAAATGAAAAGTGTCACCATGAAAAATGTCAAAAATGACAAATTTCAAGATGGCAAATGTCAACGATGTCAAATGACAAATGTCACAATGCTAAATGTCAAAAATGAAAAGTGTCACCATAAAAAATGTCAAAAATAAAAAATTTCAAGATGGCAAATGTCAAAGATGTCAAATGACAAATGTCACAATGCTAAATGTCAAAAATGAAAAGTGTCACCATGAAAAATGTCAAAAATGACAAATTTCAAGATGGCAAATGTCAAAACTGACAAATGTCACAATGCTAAATGTCAAAAATGAAAAGTGTCACCATGAAAAATGTCAAAAATAACAAATTTCAAGATGGCAAATGTCCAAGATGTCAAATGACAAATGTCACAATGCTAAATGTCAAAAATGAAAAGTGTCACCATGAAAAATGTCAAAAATGACAAATTTCAAGATGGCAAATGTCAAAGATGTCAAATGACAAATGTCACAATGCTAAATGTCAAAAATGATAAGTGTCACCATGAAAAATGTCAAAAATAACAAATTTCAAGATGGCAAATGTCAAAGATGTTAAATGACAAATGTCACAATGCTTAATGTCAAAAATGAAAAGTGTCACCATGAAAAATGTCAAAAATGACAAATTTCAAGATGGCAAATGTCAAAGATGTCAAATGACAAATGTCACAATGCTAAATGTCAAAAATGAAAAAAGTCACCATGAAAAATGTCAAAAATGACAAATTTCAAGATGGCAAATGTCAAAGATGTCAAATGACAAATGTCACAATGCTAAATGTCAAAAATGAAAAGCGTCACCATGAAAAATGACAAATTTCAAGATGGCAAATGTCAAAGATGTCAAATGACAAATGTCACAATGCTAAATGTCAAAAATGAAAAGTGTCACAATGCTAAATGTCAAAAATGACAAATTTCACGATGGCAAATGTCAAAACTGACAAATGTCACAATGCTAAATGTCAAAAATGAAAAATGTCAAAAATAACAAATTTCAAGATAGCAAATGTCAAAGATGTCAAATGACAAATGTCACAATGCTAAATGTCAAAAATGACAAATTTCAAGATGGCAAATGTCAAAGATGTCAAATGACAAATGTCACAATGCTAAATGTCAAAAATGAAAAGTGTCACCATGAAAAATGTCAAAAATGACAAATTTCAAGATGGCAAATGTCAAAGATGTCAAATGACAAATGTCACAATGCTAAATGTCAAAAATGAAAAGTGTCACCATGAAAAATGTCAAAAATGACAAATTTCAAGATGGCAAATGTCAAAACTGACAAATGTCACAATGCTAAATGTCAAAAATGAAAAGTGTCACCATGAAAAATGTCAAAAATAACAAATTTCAAGATGGTAAATGTCCAAGATGTCAAATGACAAATGTCACAATGCTAAATGTCAAAAATGAAAAGTGTCACCTAAAAAAAATGTCAAAAATGACAAATTTCAAGATGGCAAATGTCAAAGATGTCAAATGACAAATCTCACAATGCTAAATGTCAAAAATGATAAGTGTCACCATGAAAAATGTCAAAAATAACAAATTTCAAGATGGCAAATGTCAAAGATGTCAAATGACAAATGTCACAATGCTAAATGTCAAAAATGAAAAGTGTCACCATGAAAAATGTCAAAAATGACAAATTTCAAGATGGCAAATATCAAAGATGTCAAATGACAAATGTCACAATGCTAAATGTCAAAAATGAAAAGTGTCACCATGAAAAATCTCAAAAATGACAAATTTCAAGATGGCAAATGTCAAAGATGTCAAATGACAAATGTCACAATGCTAAATGTCAAAAATGAAAAGTGTCACCATGAAAAATGTCAAAAATGACAAATTTCAAGAATGTCAAAAATGAAAAGTGTCACCATGAAAAATGTCAAAAATGACAAATTTCAAGATGGAAAATGTCAAAGATGTCAAATGACAAATGTCACAATGCTAAATGTCAAAAATGAAAAGTGTCACAATGCTAAATGTCAAAAATGACAAATTTCACGATGGCAAATGTCAAAACTGACAAATGTCACAATGCTAAATGTCAAAAATGAAAAATGTCAAAAATAACAAATTTCAAGATAGCAAATGTCAAAGATGTCAAATGACAAATGTCACAATGCTAAATGTCAAAAATGACAAATTTCAAGATGGCAAATGTCAAAGATGTCAAATGACAAATGTCACAATGCTAAATGTCAAAAATGAAAAGTGTCACCATGAAAAATGTCAAAAATGACAAATTTCAAGATGGCAAATGTCAAAGATGTCAAATGACAAATGTCACAATGCTAAATGTCAAAAATGAAAAGTGTCACCATGAAAAATGTCAAAAATGACAAATTTCAAGATGGTAAATGTCAAAACTGACAAATGTCACAATGCTAAATGTCAAAAATGAAAAGTGTCACCATGAAAAATGTCAAAAATGACAAATTTCAAGATGGCAAATGCCAAAGATGTCAAATGACAAAAAATGTCACAATGCTAAATGTCAAAAATGAAAAGTGTCAAAAATGACAAATTTCAAGATGGCAAATGTCTAAGATGTCAAATGACAAATGTCACAATGCTAAATGTCAAAAATGAAAAGTGTCACCATGAAAAATGTCAAAAATGACAAATTTCAAGATGGCAAATGTCAAAACTGACAAATGTCACAATGCTAAATGTCAAAAATGAAAAGTGTCACCATGAAAAATGTAAAAATGACAAATTTCAAGATGGCAAATGTCAAAGATGTCAAATGACAAATGTCACAATGCTAAATGTCACAATGCTAAATGTCAAAAATGAAAAGTGTCACCATGAAAAGTGTCACTATGAAAAATGTCAAAAATAACAAATTTCAAGATGGCAAATGTCAAAGATGTCAAATGACAAATGTCACAATGCTAAATGTCAAAAATGAAAAGTGTCACCATGAAAAATGTCAAAAATGACAAATTTCAAGATGGCAAATGTCAAAGATGTCAAATGACAAATATCACAATGCTAAATGTCAAAAATGACAAATTTCAAGATGGCAAATGTCAAAGATGTCAAATGGCAAATGTCACAATGCTAAATGTCAAAAATAAAAAGTGTCACCATGAAAAATGTCAAAAATGACAAATTTCAAGATGACAAATGTCAAAGATGTCAAATGACAAATGTCACAATGCTAAATGTCAAAAATGACAAATTTTAAGATAGCAAATGTCAAAACTGACAAATGTCACAATGCTAAATGTCAAAAATGAAAAGTGTCACCATGAAAAATGTCAAAAATAACAAATTTCAAGATGGCAAATGTCCAAGATGTCAAATGACAAATGTCACAATGCTAAATGTCAAAAATGAAAAGTGTCACCATGAAAAATGTCAAAAATGACAAATTTCAAGATGGCAAATGTCAAAGATGTCAAATGACAAATGTCACAATGCTAAATGTCAAAAATGATAAGTGTCACCATGAAAAATGTCAAAAATAACAAATTTCAAGATGGCAAATGTCAAAGATGTTAAATGACAAATGTCACAATGCTTAATGTCAAAAATGAAAAGTGTCACCATGAAAAATGTCAAAAATGACAAATTTCAAGATGGCAAATGTCAAAGATGTCAAATGACAAATGTCACAATGCTAAATGTCAAAAATGAAAAAAGTCACCATGAAAAATGTCAAAAATGACAAATTTCAAGATGGCAAATGTCAAAGATGTCAAATGACAAATGTCACAATGCTAAATGTCAAAAATGAAAAGCGTCACCATGAAAAATGACAAATTTCAAGATGGCAAATGTCAAAGATGTCAAATGACAAATGTCACAATGCTAAATGTCAAAAATGAAAAGTGTCACAATGCTAAATGTCAAAAATGACAAATTTCACGATGGCAAATGTCAAAACTGACAAATGTCACAATGCTAAATGTCAAAAATGAAAAATGTCAAAAATAACAAATTTCAAGATAGCAAATGTCAAAGATGTCAAATGACAAATGTCACAATGCTAAATGTCAAAAATGACAAATTTCAAGATGGCAAATGTCAAAGATGTCAAATGACAAATGTCACAATGCTAAATGTCAAAAATGAAAAGTGTCACCATGAAAAATGTCAAAAATGACAAATTTCAAGATGGCAAATGTCAAAGATGTCAAATGACAAATGTCACAATGCTAAATGTCAAAAATGAAAAGTGTCACCATGAAAAATGTCAAAAATGACAAATTTCAAGATGGCAAATGTCAAAACTGACAAATGTCACAATGCTAAATGTCAAAAATGAAAAGTGTCACCATGAAAAATGTCAAAAATAACAAATTTCAAGATGGTAAATGTCCAAGATGTCAAATGACAAATGTCACAATGCTAAATGTCAAAAATGAAAAGTGTCACCTAAAAAAAATGTCAAAAATGACAAATTTCAAGATGGCAAATGTCAAAGATGTCAAATGACAAATCTCACAATGCTAAATGTCAAAAATGATAAGTGTCACCATGAAAAATGTCAAAAATAACAAATTTCAAGATGGCAAATGTCAAAGATGTCAAATGACAAATGTCACAATGCTAAATGTCAAAAATGAAAAGTGTCACCATGAAAAATGTCAAAAATGACAAATTTCAAGATGGCAAATATCAAAGATGTCAAATGACAAATGTCACAATGCTAAATGTCAAAAATGAAAAGTGTCACCATGAAAAATCTCAAAAATGACAAATTTCAAGATGGCAAATGTCAAAGATGTCAAATGACAAATGTCACAATGCTAAATGTCAAAAATGAAAAGTGTCACCATGAAAAATGTCAAAAATGACAAATTTCAAGAATGTCAAAAATGAAAAGTGTCACCATGAAAAATATCAAAAATGACAAATTTCAAGATGGAAAATGTCAAAGATGTCAAATGACAAATGTCACAATGCTAAATGTCAAAAATGAAAAGTGTCACAATGCTAAATGTCAAAAATGACAAATTTCACGATGGCAAATGTCAAAACTGACAAATGTCACAATGCTAAATGTCAAAAATGAAAAATGTCAAAAATAACAAATTTCAAGATAGCAAATGTCAAAGATGTCAAATGACAAATGTCACAATGCTAAATGTCAAAAATGACAAATTTCAAGATGGCAAATGTCAAAGATGTCAAATGACAAATGTCACAATGCTAAATGTCAAAAATGAAAAGTGTCACCATGAAAAATGTCAAAAATGACAAATTTCAAGATGGCAAATGTCAAAGATGTCAAATGACAAATGTCACAATGCTAAATGTCAAAAATGAAAAGTGTCAAAAATGACAAATTTCAAGATGGCAAATGTCTAAGATGTCAAATGACAAATGTCACAATGCTAAATGTCAAAAATGAAAAGTGTCACCATGAAAAATGTCAAAAATGACAAATTTCAAGATGGCAAATGTCAAAACTGACAAATGTCACAATGCTAAATGTCAAAAATGAAAAGTGTCACCATGAAAAATGTAAAAATGACAAATTTCAAGATGGCAAATGTCAAAGATGTCAAATGACAAATGTCACAATGCTAAATGTCACAATGCTAAATGTCAAAAATGAAAAGTGTCACCATGAAAAGTGTCACTATGAAAAATGTCAAAAATAACAAATTTCAAGATGGCAAATGTCAAAGATGTCAAATGACAAATGTCACAATGCTAAATGTCAAAAATGAAAAGTGTCACCATGAAAAATGTCAAAAATGACAAATTTCAAGATGGCAAATGTCAAAGATGTCAAATGACAAATATCACAATGCTAAATGTCAAAAATGACAAATTTCAAGATGGCAAATGTCAAAGATGTCAAATGGCAAATGTCACAATGCTAAATGTCAAAAATAAAAAGTGTCACCATGAAAAATGTCAAAAATGACAAATTTCAAGATGACAAATGTCAAAGATGTCAAATGACAAATGTCACAATGCTAAATGTCAAAAATGAAAAGTGTCAAAAATGACAAATTTCAAGATGGCAAATGTCTAAGATGTCAAATGACAAATGTCACAATGCTAAATGTCAAAAATGAAAAGTGTCACCATGAAAAATGTCAAAAATGACAAATTTCAAGATGGTAAATGTCAAAACTGACAAATGTCACAATGCTAAATGTCAAAAATGAAAAGTGTCACCATGAAAAATGTCAAAAATGACAAATTTCAAGATGGCAAATGCCAAAGATGTCAAATGACAAAAAATGTCACAATGCTAAATGTCAAAAATGAAAAGTGTCAAAAATGACAAATTTCAAGATGGCAAATGTCTAAGATGTCAAATGACAAATGTCACAATGCTAAATGTCAAAAATGAAAAGTGTCACCATGAAAAATGTCAAAAATGACAAATTTCAAGATGGCAAATGTCAAAACTGACAAATGTCACAATGCTAAATGTCAAAAATGAAAAGTGTCACCATGAAAAATGTAAAAATGACAAATTTAAAGATGGCAAATGTCAAAGATGTCAAATGACAAATGTCACAATGCTAAATGTCAAAAATGAAAAGTGTCACCATGAAAAGTGTCACTATGAAAAATGTCAAAAATAACAAATTTCAAGATGGCAAATGTCAAAGATGTCAAATGACAAATGTCACAATGCTAAATGTCAAAAATGAAAAGTGTCACCATGAAAAATGTCAAAAATGACAAATTTCAAGATGGCAAATGTCAAAGATGTCAAATGACAAATATCACAATGCTAAATGTCAAAAATGACAAATTTCAAGATGGCAAATGTCAAAGATGTCAAATGGCAAATGTCACAATGCTAAATGTCAAAAATAAAAAGTGTCACCATGAAAAATGTCAAAAATGACAAATTTCAAGATGACAAATGTCAAAGATGTCAAATGACAAATGTCACAATGCTAAATGTCAAAAATGACAAATTTTAAGATAGCAAATGTCAAAACTGACAAATGTCACAATGCTAAATGTCAAAAATGAAAAGTGTCACCATGAAAAATGTCAAAAATAACAAATTTCAAGATGGCAAATGTCAAAGATGTCAAATGACAAATGTCACAATGCTAAATGTCAAAAATGACAAATTTTAAGATGGCAAATGTCAAAACTGACAAATGTCACAATGCTAAATGTCAAAAATGAAAAGTGTCACCATGAAAAATGTCAAAAATGACAAATTTCAAGATGGCAAATGTCAAAGATGTCAAATGACAAATGTCACAATGCTAAATGTCAAAAATGAAAAGTGTCACCATGAAAAATGTCAAAAATGACAAATTTCAAGATGGCAAATGTCAAATGTCACAATGCTAAATGTCAAAAATGAAAAGTGTCACCATGAAAAATGTCAAAAATGACAAATTTCAAGATGGCAAATGTCAAAGATGTCAAATGACAAATGTCACAATGCTAAATGTCAAAAATGAAAAGTGTCACCATGAAAAATGTCAAAAATGACAAGTTTCAAGATGGCAAATGTCAAAGATGTCAAATGACAAATGTCACAATGCTAAATGTCAAAAATGAAAAGTGTCACCATGAAAAATGTTAAAAATGACAAATTTTAAGATGGCAAATGTCAAAACTGACAAATGTCACAATGCTAAATGTCAAAAATGATAAGTGTCACCATGAAAAATGTCAAAAATGACAAATTTCAAGATGGCAAATGTCAAAGATGTCAAATGACAAATGTCACAATGCTAAATGTCAAAATGAAAAGTGTCAAAAATGACAAATTTCAAGATGGCAAATGTCTAAGATGTCAAATGACAAATGTCACAATGCTAAATGTCAAAAATGTAAAGTGTCACCGTGAAAAATGTCAAAAATGACAAATTTCAAGATGGCATATGTCAAAGATGTCAAATGACAAATGTCACAATGCTAAATGTCAAAAATGAAAAGTGTCACCATGAAAAATGTCAAAAATAACAAATTTCAAGATGGCAAATGTCAAAGATGTCAAATGACAAATGTCACAATGCTAAATGTCAAAAATGAAAAGCGTCCCCATGAAAAATGTCAATAATGACAAATTTCAAGATGGCAAATGTCAAAGATGTCAAATGACAAATGTCACAATGCTAAATGTCAAAAATGAAAAGTGTCACCATGAAAAATGACAAATTTTAAGATGGCAAATGTCAAAGATGTCGAATATGACAAATGTCACAATGCTAAATGTCAAAAATGAAAAGTGTCACCATGAAAAATGTCAAAAATGACAAATTTCAAGATGGCAAATGTCAAAGATGTCAAATGACAAATGTCACAATGCTAAATGTCAAAAATGAAAAGTGTCACCATGAAAAATGTCAAAAATGACAAATTTCAAGATGGCAAATATCAAAGATGTCAAATGACAAATGTCACAATGCTAAATGTCAAAAATGACAAATTTCAAGATGGCAAATGTCAAAGATGTCAAATGACAAATGTCACAATGCTAAATGTCAAAAATGAAAAGTGTCACCATGAAAAATGTCAAAAATGACAAATTTCAAGATGGCAAATGTCAAAGATGTCAAATGACAAATGTCACAATGCTAAATGTCAAAAATGAAAAGTGTCACCATGAAAAATGTCAAAAATAACAAATTTCAAGATGGCAAATGTCAAAGATGTCAAATGACAAATGTCACAATGCTAAATGTCAAAAATGAAAAGTGTCACCGTGAAAAATGTCAAAAATAACAAATTTCAAGATGGCAAATCTCAAAGATGTCAAATGACAAATGTCACAATGCTAAATGTCAAAAATGAAAAGTGTCACCATGAAAAATGTCAAAAATAACAAATTTCAAGATGGCAAATGTCAAAGATGTCAAATGACAAATGTCACAATGCTAAATGTCAAAAATGAAAAGTGTCACCATGAAAAATGTCAAAAATGACAAATTTCAAGATGGCAAATGTCAAAGATGTCAAATGACAAATGTCACAATGCTAAATGTCAAAAATGAAAAGTGTCACCATGAAAAATGTCAAAAATAACAAATTTCAAGATGGCAAATGTCAAAGATGTCAAATGACAAATGTCACAATGCTAAATGTCAAAAATGAAAAGTGTCACCATGAAAAATGTCAAAAATGACAAATTTCAAGATGGCAAATGTCAAACCTGAAAAATGTCACAATGCTAAATGTCAAAAATGAAAAGTGTCACCATGAAAAATGTCAAAAATAACAAGTTTCAAGATGGCAAATGTCAAAGATGTCAAATGACAAATGTCACAATGCTAAATATCAAAAATGACAAATTTCAAGATGGCAAATGTCTCAGATGTCAAATGACAAATGTCACAATGCTAAATGTCAAAAATGAAAAGTGTCACCATGAAAAATGTCAAAAATGACAAATTTCAAGATGGCAAATGTCCAAGATGTCAAATGACAAATGTCACAATGCTAAATGTCAAAAATGAAAAGTGTCACCATGAAAAATGTCAAAAATGACAAATTTTAAGATGGCAAATGTCAAAGATGTCAAATGACAAATGTCACAATGCTAAATGTCAAAAATGAAAAGTGTCAAAAATGACAAATTTCAAGATGGCAAATGTCTAAGATGTCAAATGTCTAAGATGTCAAATGACAAATGTCACAATGCTAAATGTCAAAAATGAAAAGTGTCACCATGAAAAATGTCAACAATGACAAATTTCAAGATGGCAAATGTCAAAGATGTCAAATGACAAATGTCACAATGCTAAATGTCAAAAATGAAAAGTGTCCCCATGAAAAATGTCAATAATGACAAATTTCAAGATGGCAAATGTCAAAGATGTCAAATGACAATGTCACAATGCTAAATGTCAAAAATGAAAATTGTCACCATGAAAAATGTCAAAAATGACAAATTTCAAGATGGCAAATGTCAAAGATGTCGAATATGACAAATGTCACAATGCTAAATGTCAAAAATGAAAAGTGTCACCATGAAAAATGTCAAAAATGACAAATTTCAAGATGGCAAATGTCAAAGATGTCAAATGACAAATGTCACAATGCTAAATGTCAAAAATGAAAAGTGTCACCATGAAAAATGTCAAAAATGACAAATTTCAAGATGGCAAATGTCAAATGTCACAATGCTAAATGTCAAAAATGAAAAGTGTCACCATGAAAAATGTCAAAAATGACAAATTTCAAGATGGCAAATGTCAAAGATGTCAAATGACAAATGTCACAATGCTAAATGTCAAAAATGAAAAATGTCAAAAAAGGCAAATTTCAAAATGGAAAATGTCAAAGATGTCAAATGACAAATGTCACAATGCTAAATGTCAAAAATGAAAAGTGTCACCATGAAAAATGTCAAAAATGACAAATTTCAAGATGGAAAATGTCAAAACTGACAAATGTCACAATGCTAAATGTCAAAAATGAAAAGTGTCACCATGAAAAATGTCAAAAATAACAAATTTCAAGATGGCAAATGTCAAAGATGTCAAATGACAAATGTCACAATGCTTAATGTCAAAAATGACAAATTTCAAGATGGCAAATGTCAAAGATGTCAAATGACAAATGTCACAATGCTAAATGTCAAAAATGAAAAGTGTCACAATGAACAATGTCAACAATGACAAATTTCAAGATGGCAAATGTCAAAGATGTCAAATGACAAATGTCACAATGCTAAATGTCAAAAATGAAAAGTGTCACCATGAAAAATGTCAAAAATGACAAATTTCAAGATGGCAAATGTCAAAACTGACAAATGTCACAATGCTAAATGTCAAAAATGATAAGTGTCACCATGAAAAATGTCAAAAATGACAAATTTCAAGATGGCAAATGTCCAAGATGTCAAATGACAAATGTCACAATGCTAAATGTCAAATATGAAAAGTGTCACCATGAAAAATATCAAAAATGACAAATTTCAAGATGGCAAATGTCAAAGATGTCAAATGACAAATGTCACAATGCTAAATGTCACAAATGAAAAGTGTCAAAAATGACAAATTTCAAGATGGCAAATGTCTAAGATGTCAAATGACAAATGTCACAATGCTAAATGTCAAAAATGAAAAGTGTCACCATGAAAAATGTCAAAAATGACAAATTTCAAGATGGCAAATGTCAAAACTGACAAATGTCACAATGCTAAATGTCAAAAATGAAAAGTGTGACCATGAAAAATGTGACCATGAAAAATGTCAAAAATAACAAATTTCAAGATGGCAAATGTCAAAGATGTCAAATGACAAATGTCACAATGCTAAATGTGAAAAATGAAAAGTGTCACCATGAAAAATGTCAAAAATGACAAATTTCAAGATGGCAAATGTCAAAGATGTCAAATGACAAATGTCACAATGCTAAATGTCAAAAATACAAAGTGTCAAAAATGACAAATTTCAAGATGGCAAATGTCTAAGATGTCAAATGACAAATGTCACAATGCTAAATGTCAAAAATGAAAAGTGTCACCATGAAAAATGTCAAAAATGACAAATTTCAAGATGGCAAATGTCAAAGATGTCAAATGACAAATGTCACAATGCTTAATGTCAAAAATGAAAAGTGTCCCCATGAAAAATGTCAATAATGACAAATTTCAAGATGGCAAATGTCAAAGATGTCAAATGACAATGTCACAATGCTAAATGTCAATAATGAAAATTGTCACCATGAAAAATGTCAAAAATGACAAATTTCAAGATGGCAAATGTCAAAGATGTCGAATATGACAAATGTCACAATGCTAAATGTCAAAAATGAAAAGTGTCACCATGAAAAATGTCAAAAATGACAAATTTCAAGATGGCAAATGTCAAAGATGTCAAATGACAAATGTCACAATGCTAAATGTCAAAAATGAAAAGTGTCACCATGAAAAATGTCAAAAATGACAAATTTCAAGATGGCAAATGTCAAATGTCACAATGCTAAATGTCAAAAATGAAAAGTGTCACCATGAAAAATGTCAAAAATGACAAATTTCAAGATGGCAAATGTCAAAGATGTCAAATGACAAATGTCACACAATGCTAAATGTCAAAAATGAAAAGTGTCACCATGAAAAATGTCAAAAATGACAAGTTTCAAGATGGCAAATGTCAAAGATGTCAAATGACAAATGTCACAATGCTAAATGTCAAAAATGAAAAGTGTCACCATGAAAAATGTCAAAAATGACAAATTTCAAGATGGCAAATGCCAAAACTGACAAATTTCACAATGCTAAATGTCAAAAATGATAAGTGTCACCATGAAAAATGTCAAAAATGACAAATTTCAAGATGGCAAATGTCAAAGATGTTAAATGACAAATGTCACAATGCTAAATGTCAAAAATGAAAAGTGTCAAAAATGACAAATTTCAAAATGGAAAATGTCAAAGATGTCAAATGACAAATGCCACAATGCTAAATGTCAAAAATGTAAAGTGTCACCATGAAAAATGTCAAAAATGACAAATTTCAAGATGGAAAATGTCAAAACTGACAAATGTCACAATGCTAAATGTCAAAAATGAAAAGTGTCACCATGAAAAATGTCAAAAATAACAAATTTCAAGATGGCAAATGTCAAAGATGTCAAATGACAAATGTCACAATGCTTAATGTCAAAAATGACAAATTTCAAGATGGCAAATGTCAAAGATGTCAAATGACAAATGTCACAATGCTAAATGTCAAAAATGAAAAGTGTCACAATGAACAATGTCAACAATGACAAATTTCAAGATGGCAAATGTCAAAGATGTCAAATGACAAATGTCACAATGCTAAATGTCAAAAATGAAAAGTGTCACCATGAAAAATGTCAAAAATGACAAATTTCAAGATGGCAAATGTCAAAACTGACAAATGTCACAATGCTAAATGTCAAAAATGATAAGTGTCACCATGAAAAATGTCAAAAATGACAAATTTCAAGATGGCAAATGTCCAAGATGTCAAATGACAAATGTCACAATGCTAAATGTCAAATATGAAAAGTGTCACCATGAAAAATATCAAAAATGACAAATTTCAAGATGGCAAATGTCAAAGATGTCAAATGACAAATGTCACAATGCTAAATGTCACAAATGAAAAGTGTCAAAAATGACAAATTTCAAGATGGCAAATGTCTAAGATGTCAAATGACAAATGTCACAATGCTAAATGTCAAAAATGAAAAGTGTCACCATGAAAAATGTCAAAAATGACAAATTTCAAGATGGCAAATGTCAAAACTGACAAATGTCACAATGCTAAATGTCAAAAATGAAAAGTGTGACCATGAAAAATGTGACCATGAAAAATGTCAAAAATAACAAATTTCAAGATGGCAAATGTCAAAGATGTCAAATGACAAATGTCACAATGCTAAATGTCAAAAATGACAAATTTCAAGATGGCAAATGTCAAAGATGTCAAATGACAAATGTCACAATGCTAAATGTGAAAAATGAAAAGTGTCAAAAATGACAAATTTCAAGATGGCAAATGTCAAAGATGTCAAATGACAAATGTCACAATGCTAAATGTCAAAAATGAAAAGTGTCACCATGAAAAATGTCAAAAATGACAAATTTTAAGATGGCAAATGTCAAAACTGACAAATGTCACAATGCTAAATGTCAAAAATGAAAAGTGTCACCATGAAAAATGTCAAAAATGACAAATTTCAAGATGGCAAATGTCAAAGATGTCAAATGACAAATGTCACAATGCTAAATGTCAAAAATAAAAAGTGTCAAAAATGACAACTTTCAAGATGGCAAATGTCTAAGATGTCAAATGACAAATGTCACAATGCTAAATGTCAAAAATGAAAAGTGTCACCATGAAAAATGTCAAAAATGACAAATTTCAAGATGGCAAATGTCAAAACTGATAAATGTCACAATGCTAAATGTCAAAAATGAAAAGTGTCACCATGAAAAATGTCAAAAATGACAAATTTCAAGATGGCAAATGTCAAAGATGTCAAATGACAAATGTCACAATGCTAAATGTCAAAAATGACAAATTTCAAGATGGCAAATGTCAAAGATGTCAAATGACAAATGTCACAATGCTAAATGTCAAAAATGAAAAGTGTCACCATGAAAAATGTCAAAAATGACAAATTTCAAGATGGCAAATGTCAAAGATGTCAAATGACAAATGTCAAAAATAACAAATTTCAAGATGGCAAATGTCAAAGATGTCAAATGACAAATGTCACAATGCTAAATGTCAAAAATGAAAAGTGTCACCGTGAAAAATGTCAAAAATAACAAATTTCAAGATGGCAAATGTCAAAGATGTCAAATGACAAATGTCACAATGCTAAATGTCAAAAATGAAAAGTGTCACCATGAAAAATGTCAAAAATAACAAATTTCAAGATGGCAAATGTCAAAGATGTCAAATGACAAATGTCACAATGCTAAATGTCAAAAATGAAAAGTGTCACCATGAAAAATGTCAAAAATGACAAATTTCAAGATGGCAAATGTCAAAGATGTCAAATAACAAATGTCACAATGCTAAATGTCAAAAATGAAAAGTGTCACCATGAAAAATGTCAAAAATAACAAATTTCAAGATGGCAAATGTCAAAGATGTCAAATGACAAATGTCACAATGCTAAATGTCAAAAATGAAAAGTGTCACCATGAAAAATGTCAAAAATGACAAATTTCAAGATGGCAAATGTCAAACCTGAAAAATGTCACAATGCTAAATGTCAAAAATGAAAAGTGTCACCATGAAAAATGTCAAAAATAACAAGTTTCAAGATGGCAAATGTCAAAGATGTCAAATGACAAATGTCACAATGCTAAATGTCAAAAATGACAAATTTCAAGATGGCAAATGTCTCAGATGTCAAATGACAAATGTCACAATGCTAAATGTCAAAAATGAAAAGTGTCACCATGAAAAATGTCAAAAATGACAAATTTCAAGATGGCAAATGTCCAAGATGTCAAATGACAAATGTCACAATGCTAAATGTCAAAAATGAAAAGTGTCACCATGAAAAATGTCAAAAATGACAAATTTTAAGATGGCAAATGTCAAAGATGTCAAATGACAAATGTCACAATGCTAAATGTCAAAAATGAAAAGTGTCAAAAATGACAAATTTCAAGATGGCAAATGTCTAAGATGTCAAATGACAAATGTCACAATGCTAAATGTCAAAAATGAAAAGTGTCACCATGAAAAATGTCAAAAATGACAAATTTCAAGATGGCAAATGTCAAAGATGTCAAATGACAAATGTCACAATGCTAAATGTCAAAAATGAAAAGTGTCCCCATGAAAAATGTCAATAATGACAAATTTCAAGATGGCAAATGTCAAAGATGTCAAATGACAATGTCACAATGCTAAATGTCAAAAATGAAAATTGTCACCATGAAAAATGTCAAAAATGACAAATTTCAAGATGGCAAATGTCAAAGATGTCGAATATGACAAATGTCACAATGCTAAATGTCAAAAATGAAAAGTGTCACCATGAAAAATGTCAAAAATGACAAATTTCAAGATGGCAAATGTCAAATGTCACAATGCTAAATGTCAAAAATGAAAAGTGTCACCATGAAAAATGTCAAAAATGACAAATTTCAAGATGGCAAATGTCAAAGATGTCAAATGACAAATGTCACAATGCTAAATGTCAAAAATGAAAAGTGTCACCATGAAAAATGTCAAAAATGACAAGTTTCAAGATGGCAAATGTCAAAGATGTCAAATGACAAATGTCACAATGCTAAATGTCAAAAATGAAAAGTGTCACCATGAAAAATGTCAAAAATGACAAATTTCAAGATGGCAAATGCCAAAACTGACAAATTTCACAATGCTAAATGTCAAAAATGATAAGTGTCACCATGAAAAATGTCAAAAATGACAAATTTCAAGATAACAAATGTCAAAGATGTCAAATGACAAATGTCACAATGCTAAATGTCAAAAATGAAAAGTGTCAAAAATGACAAATTTCAAAATGGAAAATGTCAAAGATGTCAAATGACAAATGTCACAATGCTAAATGTCAAAAATGAAAAGTGTCACCATGAAAAATGTCAAAAATGACAAATTTCAAGATGGAAAATGTCAAAACTGACAAATGTCACAATGCTAAATGTCAAAAATGAAAAGTGTCACCATGAAAAATGTCAAAAATAACAAATTTCAAGATGGCAAATGTCAAAGATGTCAAATGACAAATGTCACAATGCTTAATGTCAAAAATGACAAATTTCAAGATGGCAAATGTCAAAGATGTCAAATGACAAATGTCACAATGCTAAATGTCAAAAATGAAAAGTGTCACAATGAACAATGTCAACAATGACAAATTTCAAGATGGCAAATGTCAAAGATGTCAAATGACAAATGTCACAATGCTAAATGTCAAAAATGAAAAGTGTCACCATGAAAAATGTCAAAAATGACAAATTTCAAGATGGCAAATGTCAAAACTGACAAATGTCACAATGCTAAATGTCAAAAATGATAAGTGTCACCATGAAAAATGTCAAAAATGACAAATTTCAAGATGGCAAATGTCCAAGATGTCAAATGACAAATGTCACAATGCTAAATGTCAAATATGAAAAGTGTCACCATGAAAAATATCAAAAATGACAAATTTCAAGATGGCAAATGTCAAAGATGTCAAATGACAAATGTCACAATGCTAAATGTCACAAATGAAAAGTGTCAAAAATGACAAATTTCAAGATGGCAAATGTCTAAGATGTCAAATGACAAATGTCACAATGCTAAATGTCAAAAATGAAAAGTGTCACCATGAAAAATGTCAAAAATGACAAATTTCAAGATGGCAAATGTCAAAACTGACAAATGTCACAATGCTAAATGTCAAAAATGAAAAGTGTGACCATGAAAAATGTGACCATGAAAAATGTCAAAAATAACAAATTTCAAGATGGCAAATGTCAAAGATGTCAAATGAAAAATGTCACAATGCTAAATGTCAAAAATGACAAATTTCAAGATGGCAAATGTCAAAGATGTCAAATGACAAATGTCACAATGCTAAATGTGAAAAATGAAAAGTGTCACCATGAAAAATGTCAAAAATGACAAATTTCAAGATGGCAAATGTCAAAGATGTCAAATGACAAATGTCACAATGCTAAATGTCAAAAATACAAAGTGTCAAAAATGACAAATTTCAAGATGGCAAATGTCTAAGATGTCAAATGACAAATGTCACAATGCTAAATGTCAAAAATGAAAAGTGTCACCATGAAAAATGTCAAAAATGACAAATTTCAAGATGGCAAATGTCAAAGATGTCAAATGACAAATGTCACAATGCTTAATGTCAAAAATGAAAAGTGTCCGCATGAAAAATGTCAATAATGACAAATTTCAAGATGGCAAATGTCAAAGATGTCAAATGACAATGTCACAATGCTAAATGTCAATAATGAAAATTGTCACCATGAAAAATGTCAAAAATGACAAATTTCAAGATGGCAAATATCAAAGATGTCGAATATGACAAATGTCACAATGCTAAATGTCAAAAATGAAAAGTGTCACCATGAAAAATGTCAAAAATGACAAATTTCAAGATGGCAAATGTCAAAGATGTCAAATGACAAATGTCACAATGCTAAATGTCAAAAATGAAAAGTGTCACCATGAAAAATGTCAAAAATGACAAATTTCAAAATGGCAAATGTCAAATGTCACAATGCTAAATGTCAAAAATGAAAAGTGTCACCATGAAAAATGTCAAAAATGACAAATTTCAAGATGGCAAATGTCAAAGATGTCAAATGACAAATGTCACAATGCTAAATGTCAAAAATGAAAAGTGTCACCATGAAAAATGTCAAAAATGACAAGTTTCAAGATGGCAAATGTCAAAGATGTCAAATGACAAATGTCACAATGCTAAATGTCAAAAATGAAAAGTGTCACCATGAAAAATGTCAAAAATGACAAATTTCAAGATGGCAAATGCCAAAACTGACAAATTTCACAATGCTAAATGTCAAAAATGATAATTGTCACCATGAAAAATGTCAAAAATGACAAATTTCAAGATGGCAAATGTCAAAGATGTCAAATGACAAATGTCACAATGCTAAATGTCAAAAATGAAAAGTGTCAAAAATGACAAATTTCAAAATGGAAAATGTCAAAGATGTCAAATGACAAATGCCACAATGCTAAATGTCAAAAATGAAAAGTGTCACCATGAAAAATGTCAAAAATGACAAATTTCAAGATGGAAAATGTCAAAACTGACAAATGTCACAATGCTAAATGTCAAAAATGAAAAGTGTCACCATGAAAAATGTCAAAAATAACAAATTTCAAGATGGCAAATGTCAAAGATGTCAAATGACAAATGTCACAATGCTTAATGTCAAAAATGACAAATTTCAAGATGGCAAATGTCAAAGATGTCAAATGACAAATGTCACAATGCTAAATGTCAAAAATGACAAATTTCAAGATGGCAAATGTCAAAGATGTCAAATGACAAATGTCACAATGCTAAATGTGAAAAATGAAAAGTGTCAAAAATGACAAATTTCAAGATGGCAAATGTCAAAGATGTCAAATGACAAATGTCACAATGCTAAATGTCAAAAATGAAAAGTGTCACCATGAAAAATGTCAAAAATGACAAATTTTAAGATGGCAAATGTCAAAACTGACAAATGTCACAATGCTAAATGTCAAAAATGAAAAGTGTCACCATGAAAAATGTCAAAAATGACAAATTTCAAGATGGCAAATGTCAAAGATGTCAAATGACAAATGTCACAATGCTAAATGTCAAAAATAAAAAGTGTCAAAAATGACAAATTTCAAGATGGCAAATGTCTAAGATGTCAAATGACAAATGTCACAATGCTAAATGTCAAAAATGAAAAGTGTCACCATGAAAAATGTCAAAAATGACAAATTTCAAGATGGCAAATGTCAAAACTGATAAATGTCACAATGCTAAATGTCAAAAATGAAAAGTGTCACCATGAAAAATGTCAAAAATGACAAATTTCAAGATGGCAAATGTCAAAGATGTCAAATGACAAATGTCACAATGCTAAATGTCAAAAATGACAAATTTCAAGATGGCAAATGTCAAAGATGTCAAATGACAAATGTCACAATGCTAAATGTCAAAAATGAAAAGTGTCACCATGAAAAATGGAAAAAATGACAAATTTCAAGATGGCAAATGTCAAAGATGTCAAATGACAAATGTCACAATGCTAAATGTCAAAAATGAAAAGTGTCACCATGAAAAATGTCAAAAATAACAAATTTCAAGATGGCAAATGTCAAAGATGTCAAATGACAAATGTCACAATGCTAAATGTCAAAAATGAAAAGTGTCACCGTGAAAAATGTCAAAAATAACAAATTTCAAGATGGCAAATGTCAAAGATGTCAAATGACAAATGTCACAATGCTAAATGTCAAAAATGAAAAGTGTCACCATGAAAAATGTCAAAAATAACAAATTTCAAGATGGCAAATGTCAAAGATGTCAAATGACAAATGTCACAACGCTAAATGTCAAAAATGAAAAGTGTCACCATGAAAAATGTCAAAAATGACAAATTTCAAGATGGCAAATGTCAAAGATGTCAAATAACAAATGTCACAATGCTAAATGTCAAAAATGAAAAGTGTCACCATGAAAAATGTCAAAAATAACAAATTTCAAGATGGCAAATGTCAAAGATGTCAAATGACAAATGTCACAATGCTAAATGTCAAAAATGAAAAGTGTCACCATGAAAAATGTCAAAAATGACAAATTTCAAGATGGCAAATGTCAAACCTGAAAAATGTCACAATGCTAAATGTCAAAAATGAAAAGTGTCACCATGAAAAATGTCAAAAATAACAAGTTTCAAGATGGCAAATGTCAAAGATGTCAAATGACAAATGTCACAATGCTAAATGTCAAAAATGACAAATTTCAAGATGGCAAATGTCTCAGATGTCAAATGACAAATGTCACAATGCTAAATGTCAAAAATGAAAAGTGTCACCATGAAAAATGTCAAAAATGACAAATTTCAAGATGGCAAATGTCAAAACTGACAAATGTCACAATGCTAAATGTCAAAAATGAAAAGTGTGACCATGAAAAATGTGACCATGAAAAATGTCAAAAATAACAAATTTCAAGATGGCAAATGTCAAAGATGTCAAATGACAAATGTCACAATGCTAAATGTCAAAAATGACAAATTTCAAGATGGCAAATGTCAAAGATGTCAAATGACAAATGTCACAATGCTAAATGTGAAAAATGAAAAGTGTCACCATGAAAAATGTCAAAAATGACAAATTTCAAGATGGCAAATGTCAAAGATGTCAAATGACAAATGTCACAATGCTAAATGTCAAAAATACAAAGTGTCAAAAATGACAAATTTCAAGATGGCAAATGTCTAAGATGTCAAATGACAAATGTCACAATGCTAAATGTCAAAAATGAAAAGTGTCACCATGAAAAATGTCAAAAATGACAAATTTCAAGATGGCAAATGTCAAAGATGTCAAATGACAAATGTCACAATGCTTAATGTCAAAAATGAAAAGTGTCCCCATGAAAAATGTCAATAATGACAAATTTCAAGATGGCAAATGTCAAAGATGTCAAATGACAATGTCACAATGCTAAATGTCAATAATGAAAATTGTCACCATGAAAAATGTCAAAAATGACAAATTTCAAGATGGCAAATGTCAAAGATGTCGAATATGACAAATGTCACAATGCTAAATGTCAAAAATGAAAAGTGTCACCATGAAAAATGTCAAAAATGACAAATTTCAAGATGGCAAATGTCAAAGATGTCAAATGACAAATGTCACAATGCTAAATGTCAAAAATGAAAAGTGTCACCATGAAAAATGTCAAAAATGACAAATTTCAAGATGGCAAATGTCAAATGTCACAATGCTAAATGTCAAAAATGAAAAGTGTCACCATGAAAAATGTCAAAAATGACAAATTTCAAGATGGCAAATGTCAAAGATGTCAAATGACAAATGTCACAATGCTAAATGTCAAAAATGAAAAGTGTCACCATGAAAAATGTCAAAAATGACAAGTTTCAAGATGGCAAATGTCAAAGATGTCAAATGACAAATGTCACAATGCTAAATGTCAAAAATGAAAAGTGTCACCATGAAAAATGTCAAAAATGACAAATTTCAAGATGGCAAATGCCAAAACTGACAAATTTCACAATGCTAAATGTCAAAAATGATAAGTGTCACCATGAAAAATGTCAAAAATGACAAATTTCAAGATGGCAAATGTCAAAGATGTCAAATGACAAATGTCACAATGCTAAATGTCAAAAATGAAAAGTGTCAAAAATGACAAATTTCAAAATGGAAAATGTCAAAGATGTCAAATGACAAATGCCACAATGCTAAATGTCAAAAATGAAAAGTGTCACCATGAAAAATGTCAAAAATGACAAATTTCAAGATGGAAAATGTCAAAACTGACAAATGTCACAATGCTAAATGTCAAAAATGAAAAGTGTCACCATGAAAAATGTCAAAAATAACAAATTTCAAGATGGCAAATGTCAAAGATGTCAAATGACAAATGTCACAATGCTTAAAGTCAAAAATGACAAATTTCAAGATGGCAAATGTCAAAGATGTCAAATGACAAATGTCACAATGCTAAATGTCAAAAATGAAAAGTGTCACAATGAACAATGTCAACAATGACAAATTTCAAGATGGCAAATGTCAAAGATGTCAAATGACAAATGTCACAATGCTAAATGTCAAAAATGAAAAGTGTCACCATGAAAAATGTCAAAAATGACAAATTTCAAGATGGCAAATGTCAAAACTGACAAATGTCACAATGCTAAATGTCAAATATGATAAGTGTCACCATGAAAAATATCAAAAATGACAAATTTCAAGATGGCAAATGTCAAAGATGTCAAATGACAAATGTCACAATGCTAAATGTCACAAATGAAAAGTGTCAAAAATGACAAATTTCAAGATGGCAAATGTCTAAGATGTCAAATGACAAATGTCACAATGCTAAATGTCAAAAATGAAAAGTGTCACCATGAAAAATGTCAAAAATGACAAATTTCAAGATGGCAAATGTCAAAACTGACAAATGTCACAATGCTAAATGTCAAAAATGAAAAGTGTGACCATGAAAAATGTGACCATGAAAAATGTCAAAAATAACAAATTTCAAGATGGCAAATGTCAAAGATGTCAAATGACAAATGTCACAATGCTAAATGACAAATTTCAAGATGGCAAATGTCAAAGATGTCAAATGACAAATGTCACAATGCTAAATGTGAAAAATGAAAAGTGTCAAAAATGACAAATTTCAAGATGGCAAATGTCAAAGATGTCAAATGACAAATGTCACAATGCTAAATGTCAAAAATGAAAAGTGTCACCATGAAAAATGTCAAAAATGACAAATTTTAAGATGGCAAATGTCAAAACTGACAAATGTCACAATGCTAAATGTCAAAAATGAAAAGTGTCACCATGAAAAATGTCAAAAATGACAAATTTCAAGATGGCAAATGTCAAAGATGTCAAATGACAAATGTCACAATGCTAAATTTCAAAAATAAAAAGTGTCAAAAATGACAAATTTCAAGATGGCAAATGTCTAAGATGTCAAATGACAAATGTCACAATGCTAAATGTCAAAAATGAAAAGTGTCACCATGAAAAATGTCAAAAATGACAAATTTCAAGATGGCAAATGTCAAAACTGATAAATGTCACAATGCTAAATGTCAAAAATGAAAAGTGTCACCATGAAAAATGTCAAAAATGACAAATTTCAAGATGGCAAATGTCAAAGATGTCAAATGACAAATGTCACAATGCTAAATGTCAAAAATGACAAATTTCAAGATGGCAAATGTCAAAGATGTCAAATGACAAATGTTACAATGCTAAATGTCCAAAATGAAAAGTGTCACCATGAAAAATGTCAAAAATGACAAATTTCAAGATGGCAAATGTCAAAGATGTCAAATGACAAATGTCACAATGCTAAATGTCAAAAATGACAAATTTCAAGATGGCAAATGTCAAAGATGTCAAATGACAAATGTTACAATGCTAAATGTCCAAAATGAAAAGTGTCACCATGAAAAATGTCAAAAATGACAAATTTCAAGATGGCAAATGTCAAAGATGTCAAATGACAAATGTCACAATGCTAAATGTCAAAAATGAAAAGTGTCACAATGCTAAATGTCAAAAATGACAAATTTCACGATGGCAAATGTCAAAACTGACAAATGTCACAATGCTAAATGTCAAAAATAAAAAATGTCAAAAATAACAAATTTCAAGATAGCAAATGTCAAAGATGTCAAATGACAAATGTCACAATGCTAAATGTCAAAAATGACAAATTTCAAGATGGCAAATGTCAAAGATGTCAAATGACAAATGTCACAATGCTAAATGTCAAAAATGAAAAGTGTCACCCTGAAAAATGTCAAAAATGACAAATTTCAAGATGGCAAATGTCAAAGATGTCAAATGACAAATGTCACAATGCTAAATGTCAAAAATGAAAAGTGTCACCATGAAAAATGTCAAAAATGACAAATTTCAAGATGGCAAATGTCAAAACTGACAAATGTCACAATGCTAAATGTCAAAAATGTAAAGTGTCACCATGAAAAATGTCAAAAATGACAAATTTCAAGATGGCAAATGTCAAAGATGTCAAATGACAAATGTCAAAATGCTAAATGTCAAAAATGAAAAGTGTCAAAAATGACAAATTTCAAGATGGCAAATGTCTAAGATGTCAAATGACAAATGTCACAATGCTAAATGTCAAAAATAACAAATTTCAAGATGGCAAATGTCAACGATGTCAAATGACAAATGTCACAATGCTAAATGTCAAAAATGAAAAGTGTCACCATGAAAAATGTCAAAAATAACAAATTTCAAGATGGCAAATGTCAAAGATGTCAAATGACAAATGTCACAATGCTAAATGTCAAAAATGAAAAGTGTCACCATGAAAAATGTCAAAAATGACAAATTTCAAGATGGCAAATGTCAACGATGGCAAATGTCAACGATGTCAAATGACAAATGTCACAATGCTAAATGTCAAAAATGAAAAGTGTCACCATGAAAAATGTCAAAAATAACAAATTTCAAGATGGCAAATGTCAAAGATGTCAAATGACAAATGTCACAATGCTAAATGTCAAAAATGAAAAGTGTCACCATGAAAAATGTCAAAAATGACAAATTTCAAGATGGCAAATGTCAAAGATGTCAAATAACAAATGTCACAATGCTAAATGTCAAAAATGAAAAGTGTCACCATGAAAAATGTCAAAAATGACAAATTTCAAGATGGCAAATGTCAAAGATGTCAAATGACAAATGTCACAATGCTAAATGTCAAAAATGAAAAGTGTCACCATAAAAAATGTCAAAAATAAAAAATTTCAAGATGGCAAATGTTAAAGATGTCAAATGACAAATGTCACAATGCTAAATGTCAAAAATGAAAAGTGTCACCATGAAAAATGTCAAAAATGACAAATTTCAAGATGGCAAATGTCAAAACTGACAAATGTCACAATGCTAAATGTCAAAAATGATAAGTGTCACCATGAAAAATGTCAAAAATAACAAATTTCAAGATGGCAAATGTCCAAGATGTCAAATGACAAATGTCACAATGCTAAATGTCAAAAATGAAAAGTGTCACCATGAAAAATGTCAAAAATGACAAATTTCAAGATGGCAAATGTCAAAGATGTCAAATGACAAATGTCACAATGCTAAATGTCAAAAATGATAAGTGTCACCATGAAAAATGTCAAAAATAACAAATTTCAAGATGGCAAATGTCAAAGATGTTAAATGACAAATGTCACAATGCTTAATGTCAAAAATGAAAAGTGTCACCATGAAAAATGTCAAAAATGACAAATTTCAAGATGGCAAATGTCAAAGATGTCAAATGAAAAATGTCACAATGCTAAATGTCAAAAATGAAAAAAGTCACCATGAAAAATGTCAAAAATGACAAATTTCAAGATGGCAAATGTCAAAGATGTCAAATGACAAATGTCACAATGCTAAATGTCAAAAATGAAAAGCGTCACCATGAAAAATGACAAATTTCAAGATGGCAAATGTCAAAGATGTCAAATGACAAATGTCACAATGCTAAATGTCAAAAATGAAAAGTGTCACAATGCTAAATGTCAAAAATGACAAATTTCACGATGGCAAATGTCAAAACTGACAAATGTCACAATGCTAAATGTCAAAAATGAAAAATGTCAAAAATAACAAATTTCAAGATAGCAAATGTCAAAGATGTCAAATGACAAATGTCACAATGCTAAATGTCAAAAATGACAAATTTCAAGATGGCAAATGTCAAAGATGTCAAATGACAAATGTCACTATGCTAAATGTCAAAAATGAAAAGTGTCACCATGAAAAATGTCAAAAATGACAAATTTCAAGATGGCAAATGTCAAAGATGTCAAATGACAAATGTCACAATGCTAAATGTCAAAAATAAAAAGTGTCACCATGAAAAATGTCAAAAATGACAAATTTCAAGATGGCAAATGTCAAAACTGACAAATGTCACAATGCTAAATGTCAAAAATGAAAAGTGTCACCATGAAAAATGTCAAAAATAACAAATTTCAAGATGGTAAATGTCCAAGATGTCAAATGACAAATGTCACAATGCTAAATGTCAAAAATGAAAAGTGTCACCTAAAAAAAATGTCAAAAATGACAAATTTCAAGATGGCAAATGTCAAAGATGTCAAATGACAAATCTCACAATGCTAAATGTCAAAAATGATAAGTGTCACCATGAAAAATGTCAAAAATAACAAATTTCAAGATGGCAAATGTCAAAGATGTCAAATGACAAATGTCACAATGCTCAATGTCAAAAATGAAAAGTGTCACCATGAAAAATGTCAAAAATGACAAATTTCAAGATGGCAAATGTCAAAGATGTCAAATGACAAATGTCACAATGCTAAATGTCAAAAATGAAAAGTGTCACCATGAAAAATCTCAAAAATGACAAATTTCAAGATGGCAAATGTCAAAGATGTCAAATGACAAATGCCACAATGCTAAATGTCAAAAATGAAAAGTGTCACCATGAAAAATGTCAAAAATGACAAATTTCAAGATGGCAAATGTCAAAGATGTCAAATGACAAATGTCACAATGCTAAATGTCAAAAATGAAAAGTGTCACAATGCTAAATGTCAAAAATGACAAATTTCACGATGGCAAATGTCAAAACTGACAAATGTCACAATGCTAAATGTCAAAAATGAAAAATGTCAAAAATAACAAATTTCAAGATAGCAAATGTCAAAGATGTCAAATGACAAATGTCACAATGCTAAATGTCAAAAATGACAAATTTCAAGATGGCAAATGTCAAAGATGTCAAATGACAAATGTCACAATGCTAAATGTCAAAAATGAAAAGTGTCACCATGAAAAATGTCAAAAATGACAAATTTCAAGATGGCAAATGTCAAAGATGTCAAATGACAAATGTCACAATGCTAAATGTCAAAAATGAAAAGTGTCACCATGAAAAATGTCAAAAATGACAAATTTCAAGATGGTAAATGTCAAAACTGACAAATGTCACAATGCTAAATGTCAAAAATGAAAAGTGTCACCATGAAAAATGTCAAAAATGACAAATTTCAAGATGGCAAATGTCAAAGATGTCAAATGACAAATGTCACAATGCTAAATGTCAAAAATGATAAGTGTCAAAAATGACAAATTTCAAGATGGCAAATGTCTAAGATGTCAAATGACAAATGTCACAATGCTAAATGTCAAAAATGAAAAGTGGCACCATGAAAAATGTCAAAAATGACAAATTTCAAGATGGCAAATGTCAAAACTGACAAATGTCACAATGCTAAATGTCAAAAATGAAAAGTGTCACCATGAAAAATGTAAAAATGACAAATTTCAAGATGGCAAATGTCAAAGATGTCAAATGACAAATGTCACAATGCTAAATGTCACAATGCTAAATGTCAAAAATGAAAAGTGTCACCATGAAAAGTGTCACTATGAAAAATGTCAAAAATAACAAATTTCAAGATGGCAAATGTCAAAGATGTCAAATGACAAATGTCACAATGCTAAATGTCAAAAATGAAAAGTGTCACCATGAAAAATGTCAAAAATGACAAATTTCAAGATGGCAAATGTCAAAGATGTCAAATGACAAATATCACAATGCTAAATGTCAAAAATGACAAATTTCAAGATGGCAAATGTCAAAGATGTCAAATGGCAAATGTCACAATGCTAAATGTCAAAAATAAAAAGTGTCACCATGAAAAATGTCAAAAATGACAAATTTCAAGATGACAAATGTCAAAGATGTCAAATGACAAATGTCACAATGCTAAATGTCAAAAATGACAAATTTTAAGATAGCAAATGTCAAAACTGACAAATGTCACAATGCTAAATGTCAAAAATGAAAAGTGTCACCATGAAAAATGTCAAAAATAACAAATTTCAAGATGGCAAATGTCAAAGATGTCAAATGACAAATGTCACAATGCTAAATGTCAAAAATGACAAATTTCAAGATGGCAAATGTCAAAACTGACAAATGTCACAATGCTAAATGTCAAAAATGAAAAGTGTCACCATGAAAAATGTCAAAAATGACAAATTTCAAGATGGCAAATGTCAAAGATGTCAAATGACAAATGTCACAATGCTAAATGTCAAAAATGAAAAGTGTCACCATGAAAAATGTCAAAAATGACAAATTTTAAGATGGCAAATGTCAAATGTCACAATGCTAAATGTCAAAAATGAAAAGTGTCACCATGAAAAATGTCAAAAATGACAAATTTCAAGATGGCAAATGTCAAAGATGTCAAATGACAAATGTCACAATGCTAAATGTCAAAAATGAAAAGTGTCACCATGAAAAATGTCAAAAATGACAAATTTCAAGATGGCAAATGTCAAAGATGTCAAATGACAAATGTCACAATGCTAAATGTCAAAAATGAAAAGTGTCAAAAATGACAAATTTCAAAATGGAAAATGTCAAAGATGTCAAATGACAAATGTCACAATGCTAAATGTCAAAAATGAAAAGTGTCACCATGAAAAATGTCAAAAATGACAAATTTCAAAAAGGAAAATGTCAAAACTGACAAATGTCACAATGCTAAATGTCAAAAATGAAAAGTGTCACCATGAAAAATGTCAAAAATAACAAATTTCAAGATGGCAAATGTCAAAGATGTCAAATGACAAATGTCACAATGCTTAATGTCAAAAATGACAAATTTCAAGATGGCAAATGTCAAAGATGTCAAATGACAAATGTCACAATGCTAAATGTCAAAAATGAAAAGTGTCACAATGAACAATGTCAACAATGACAAATTTCAAGATGGCAAATGTCAAAGATGTCAAATGACAAATGTCACAATGCTAAATGTCAAAAATGAAAAGTGTCACCATAAAAAATGTCAAAAATGACAAATTTCAAGATGGCAAATGTCAAAACTGACAAATGTCACAATGCTAAATGTCAAATATGAAAAGTGTCACCATGAAAAATATCAAAAATGACAAATTTCAAGATGGCAAATGTCAAAGATGTCAAATGACAAATGTCACAATGCTAAATGTCACAAATGAAAAGTGTCAAAAATGACAAATTTCAAGATGGCAAATGTCTAAGATGTCAAATGACAAATGTCACAATGCTAAATGTCAAAAATGAAAAGTGTCACCATGAAAAATGTCAAAAATGACAAATTTCAAGATGGCAAATGTCAAAACTGACAAATGTCACAATGCTAAATGTCAAAAATGAAAAGTGTGACCATGAAAAATGTGACCATGAAAAATGTCAAAAATAACAAATTTCAAGATGGCAAATGTCAAAGATGTCAAATGACAAATGTCACAATGCTAAATGTCAAAAATGGCAAATTTCAAGATGGCAAATGTCAAAGATGTCAAATGACAAATGTCACAATGCTAAATGTGAAAAATGAAAAGTGTCAAAAATGACAAATTTCAAGATGGGAAATGTCAAAGATGTCAAATGACAAATGTCACAATGCTAAATGTCAAAAATGAGAAGTGTCACCATGAAAAATGTCAAAAATGACAAATTTTAAGATGGCAAATGTCAAAACTGACAAATGTCACAATGCTAAATGTCAAAAATGAAAAGTGTCACCATGAAAAATGTCAAAAATGACAAATTTCAAGATGGCAAATGTCAAAGATGTCAAATGACAAATGTCACAATGCTAAATGTCAAAAATAAAAAGTGTCAAAAATGACAAATTTCAAGATGGCAAATGTCTAAGATGTCAAATGACAAATGTCACAATGCTAAATGTCAAAAATGAAAAGTGTCACCATGAAAAATGTCAAAAATGACAAATTTCAAGATGGCAAATGTCAATACTGATAAATGTCACAATGCTAAATGTCAAAAATGAAAAGTGTCACCATGAAAAATGTCAAAAATGACAAATTTCAAGATGGCAAATGTCAAAGATGTCAAATGACAAATGTCACAATGCTAAATGTCAAAAATGACAAATTTCAAGATGGCAAATGTCAAAGATGTCAAATGACAAATGTTACAATGCTAAATGTCAAAAATGAAAAGTGTCACCATGAAAAATGTCAAAAATGACAAATTTCAAGATGGCAAATGTCAAAGATGTCAAATGACAAATGTCACAATGCTAACTGTCAAAAATGAAAAGTGTCACAATGCTAAATGTCAAAAATGACAAATTTCACGATGGCAAATGTCAAAACTGACAAATGTCACAATGCTAAATGTCAAAAATAAAAAATGTCAAAAATAACAAATTTCAAGATAGCAAATGTCAAAGATGTCAAATGACAAATGTCACAATGCTAAATGTCAAAAATGACAAATTTCAAGATGGCAAATGTCAAAGATGTCAAATGACAAATGTCACAATGCTAAATGTCAAAAATGAAAAGTGTCACCCTGAAAAATGTCAAAAATGACAAATTTCAAGATGGCAAATGTCAAAGATGTCAAATGACAAATGTCACAATGCTAAATGTCAAAAATGAAAAGTGTCACCATGAAAAATGTCAAAAATGACAAATTTCAAGATGGCAAATGTCAAAACTGACAAATGTCACAATGCTAAATGTCAAAAATGAAAAGTGTCACCATGAAAAATGTCAAAAATGACAAATTTCAAGATGGCAAATGTCAAAGATGTCAAATGACAAATGTCACAATGCTAAATGTCAAAAATGAAAAGTGTCAAAAATGACAAATTTCAAGATGGCAAATGTCTAAGATGTCAAATGACAAATGTCACAATGCTAAATGTCAAAAATGACAAATTTCAAGATGGCAAATGTCAACGATGTCAAATGACAAATGTCACAATGCTAAATGTCAAACATGAAAAGTGTCACCATGAAAAATGTCAAAAATAACAAATTTCAAGATGGCAAATGTCAAAGATGTCAAATGACAAATGTCACAATGCTAAATGTCAAAAATGAAAAGTGTCACCATGAAAAATGTCAAAAATGACAAATTTCAAGATGGCAAATGTCAACGATGTCAAATGACAAATGTCACAATGCTAAATGTCAAAAATGAAAAGTGTCACCATGAAAAATGTCAAAAATAACAAATTTCAAGATGGCAAATGTCAAAGATGTCAAATGACAAATGTCACAATGCTAAATGTCAAAAATGAAAAGTGTCACCATGAAAAATGTCAAAAATGACAAATTTCAAGATGGCAAATGTCAAAGATGTCAAATGACAAATGTCACAATGCTAAATGTCAAAAATGAAAAGTGTCACCATAAAAAATGTCAAAAATAAAAAATTTCAAGATGGCAAATGTCAAAGATGTCAAATGACAAATGTCACAATGCTAAATGTCAAAAATGGAAAGTGTCACCATGAAAAATGTCAAAAATGACAAATTTCAAGATGGCAAATGTCAAAACTGACAAATGTCACAATGCTAAATGTCAAAAATGATAAGTGTCACCATGAAAAATGTCAAAAATAACAAATTTCAAGATGGCAAATGTCCAAGATGTCAAATGACAAATGTCACAATGCTAAATGTCAAAAATGAAAAGTGTCACCATGAAAAATGTCAAAAATGACAAATTTCAAGATGGCAAATGTCAAAGATGTCAAATGACAAATGTCACAATGCTAAATGTCAAAAATGATAAGTGTCACCATGAAAAATGTCAAAAATAACAAATTTCAAGATGGCAAATGTCAAAGATGTTAAATGACAAATGTCACAATGCTTAATGTCAAAAATGAAAAGTGTCACCATAAAAAATGTCAAAAATGACAAATTTCAAGATGGCAAATGTCAAAGATGTCAAATGACAAATGTCACAATGCTAAATGTCAAAAATGAAAAAAGTCACCATGAAAAATGTCAAAAATGACAAATTTCAAGATGGCAAATGTCAAAGATGTCAAATGACAAATGTCACAATGCTAAATGTCAAAAATGAAAAGCGTCACCATGAAAAATGACAAATTTCAAGATGGCAAATGTCAAAGATGTCAAATGACAAATGTCACAATGCTAAATGTCAAAAATGAAAAGTGTCACAATGCTAAATGTCAAAAATGACAAATTTCACGATGGCAAATGTCAAAACTGACAAATGTCACAATGCTAAATGTCAAAAATGAAAAATGTCAAAAATAACAAATTTCAAGATAGCAAATGTCAAAGATGTCAAATGACAAATGTCACAATGCTAAATGTCAAAAATGACAAATTTCAAGATGGCAAATGTCAAAGATGTCAAATGACAAATGTCACAATGCTAAATGTCAAAAATGAAAAGTGTCACCATGAAAAATGTCAAAAATGACAAATTTCAAGATGGCAAATGTCAAAGATGTCAAATGACAAATGTCACAATGCTAAATGTCAAAAATGAAAAGTGTCACCATGAAAAATGTCAAAAATGACAAATTTCAAGATGGCAAATGTCAAAACTGACAAATGTCACAATGCTAAATGTCAAAAATGAAAAGTGTCACCATGAAAAATGTCAAAAATAACAAATTTCAAGATGGTAAATGTCCAAGATGTCAAATGACAAATGTCACAATGCTAAATGTCAAAAATGAAAAAAGTCACCATGAAAAATGTCAAAAATGACAAATTTCAAGATGGCAAATGTCAAAGATGTCAAATGACAAATGTCACAATGCTAAATGTCAAAAATGAAAAGCGTCACCATGAAAAATGACAAATTTCAAGATGGCAAATGTCAAAGATGTCAAATGACAAATGTCACAATGCTAAATGTCAAAAATGAAAAGTGTCACAATGCTAAATGTCAAAAATGACAAATTTCACGATGGCAAATGTCAAAACTGACAAATGTCACCATGCTAAATGTCAAAAATGAAAAATGTCAAAAATAACAAATTTCAAGATAGCAAATGTCAAAGATGTCAAATGACAAATGTCACAATGCTAAATGTCAAAAATGACAAATTTCAAGATGGCAAATGTCAAAGATGTCAAATGACAAATGTCACAATGCTAAATGTCAAAAATGAAAAGTGTCACCATGAAAAATGTCAAAAATGACAAATTTCAAGATGGCAAATGTCAAAGATGTCAAATGACAAATGTCACAATGCTAAATGTCAAAAATGAAAAGTGTCACCATGAAAAATGTCAAAAATGACAAATTTCAAGATGGCAAATGTCAAAACTGACAAATGTCACAATGCTAAATGTCAAAAATGAAAAGTGTCACCATGAAAAATGTCAAAAATAACAAATTTCAAGATGGTAAATGTCCAAGATGTCAAATGACAAATGTCACAATGCTAAATGTCAAAAATGAAAAGTGTCACCTAAAAAAAATGTCAAAAATGACAAATTTCAAGATGGCAAATGTCAAAGATGTCAAATGACAAATCTCACAATGCTAAATGTCAAAAATGATAAGTGTCACCATGAAAAATGTCAAAAATAACAAATTTCAAGATGGCAAATGTCAAAGATGTCAAATGACAAATGTCACAATGCTAAATGTCAAAAATAAAAAGTGTCACCATGAAAAATGTCAAAAATGACAAATTTCAAGATGGCAAATGTCAAAGATGTCAAATGACAAATGTCACAATGCTAAATGTCAAAAATGAAAAGTGTCACCATGAAAAATCTCAAAAATGACAAATTTCAAGATGGCAAATGTCAAAGATGTCAAATGACAAATGTCACAATGCTAAATGTCAAAAATGAAAAGTGTCACCATGAAAAATGTCAAAAATGACAAATTTCAAGATGGCAAATGTCAAAGATGTCAAATGACAAATGTCACAATGCTAAATGTCAAAAATGAAAAGTGTCACAATGCTTAATGTCAAAAATGACAAATTTCACGATGGCAAATGTCAAAACTGACAAATGTCACAATGCTAAATGTCAAAAATGAAAAATGTCAAAAATAACAAATTTCAAGATAGCAAATGTCAAAGATGTCAAATGACAAATGTCACAATGCTAAATGTCAAAAATGACAAATTTCAAGATGGCGAATGTCAAAGATGTCAAATGACAAATGTCACAATGCTAAATGTCAAAAATGAAAAGTGTCACCATGAAAAATGTCAAAAATGACAAATTTCAAGATGGCAAATGTCAAAGATGTCAAATGACAAATGTCACAATGCTAAATGTCAAAAATGAAAAGTGTCACCATGAAAAATGTCAAAAATGACAAATTTCAAGATGGTAAATGTCAAAACTGACAAATGTCACAATGCTAAATGTCAAAAATGAAAAGTGTCACCATGAAAAATGTCAAAAATGACAAATTTCAAGATGGCAAATGTCAAAGATGTCAAATGACAAATGTCACAATGCTAAATGTCAAAAATGAAAAGTGTCAAAAATGACAAATTTCAAGATGGCAAATGTCTAAGATGTCAAATGACAAATGTCACAATGCTAAATGTCAAAAATGAAAAGTGTCACCATGAAAAATGTCAAAAATGACAAATTTCAAGATGGCAAATGTCAAAGATGTCAAATGACAAATCTCACAATGCTAAATGTCAAAAATGATAAGTGTCACCATGAAAAATGTCAAAAATAACAAATTTCAAGATGGCAAATGTCAAAGATGTCAAATGACAAATGTCACAATGCTAAATGTCAAAAATGAAAAGTGTCACCATGAAAAATGTCAAAAATGACAAATTTCAAGATGGCAAATGTCAAAGATGTCAAATGACAAATGTCACAATGCTAAATGTTAAAAATGAAAAGTGTCACCATGAAAAATCTCAAAAATGACAAATTTCAAGATGGCAAATGTCAAAGATGTCAAATGACAAATGTCACAATGCTAAATGTCAAAAATGAAAAGTGTCACCATGAAAAATGTCAAAAATGACAAATTTCAAGATGGCAAATGTCAAAGATGTCAAATGACAAATGTCACAATGCTAAATGTCAAAAATGAAAAGTGTCACAATGCTAAATGTCAAAAATGACAAATTTCACGATGGCAAATGTCAAAACTGACAAATGTCACAATGCTAAATGTCAAAAATGACAAATTTCAAGATGGCGAATGTCAAAGATGTCAAATGACAAATGTCACAATGCTAAATGTCAAAAATGAAAAGTGTCACCATGAAAAATGTCAAAAATGACAAATTTCAAGATGGTAAATGTCAAAACTGACAAATGTCACAATGCTAAATGTCAAAAATGAAAAGTGTCACCATGAAAAATGTCAAAAATGACAAATTTCAAGATGGCAAATGTCAAAGATGTCAAATGACAAATGTCACAATGCTAAATGTCAAAAATGAAAAGTGTCAAAAATGACAAATTTCAAGATGGCAAATGTCTAAGATGTCAAATGACAAATGTCACAATGCTAAATGTCAAAAATGAAAATTGTCACCATGAAAAATGTCAAAAATGACAAATTTCAAGATGGCAAATGTCAAAACTGACAAATGTCACAATGCTTAATGTCAAAAATGAAAAGTGTCACCATGAAAAATGTAAAAATGACAAATTTCAAGATGGCAAATGTCAAAGATGTCAAATGACAAATGTCACAATGCTAAATGTCAAAAATGAAAAGTGTCACCATGAAAAATGTCAAAAATGACAAATTTCAAGATGGCAAATGTCAAAGATGTCAAATGACAAATATCACAATGCTAAATGTCAAAAATGACAAATTTCAAGATGGCAAATGTCAAAGATGTCAAATGGCAAATGTCACAATGCTAAATGTCAAAAATAAAAAGTGTCACCATGAAAAATGTCAAAAATGACAAATTTCAAGATGACAAATGTCAAAGATGTCAAATGACAAATGTCACAATGCTAAATGTCAAAAATGACAAATTTTAAGATAGCAAATGTCAAAACTGACAAATGTCACAATGCTAAATGTCAAAAATGAAAAGTGTCACCATGAAAAATGTCAAAAATAACAAATTTCAAGATGGCAAATGTCAAAGATGTCAAATGACAAATGTCACAATGCTAAATGTCAAAAATGACAAATTTCAAGATGGCAAATGTCAAAACTGACAAATGTCACAATGCTAAATGTCAAAAATGAAAAGTGTCACCATGAAAAATGTCAAAAATGACAAATTTCAAGATGGCAAATGTCAAAGATGTCAAATGACAAATGTCACAATGCTAAATGTCAAAAATGAAAAGTGTCACCATGAAAAATGTCAAAAATGACAAATTTCAAGATGGCAAATGTCAAATGTCACAATGCTAAATGTCAAAAATGAAAAGTGTCACCATGAAAAATGTCAAAAATGACAAATTTCAAGATGGCAAATGTCAAAGATGTCAAATGACAAATGTCACAATGCTAAATGTCAAAAATGAAAAGTGTCACTATGAAAAATGTCAAAAATGACAAGTTTCAAGATGGCAAATGTCAAAGATGTCAAATAGATAGATAGCTTTATTAAGTAGGTACAACCTAATATACAAGTATAAATAAGTATTAAATATTAACATGAATTCGGCAAAAAACATAAACAAAGCAAAAACTATCAAGTATTTGCTTTTAGGTACTAAAATATTAAAACTACACACATTCCACAATCCACATAACAATCTGGTATCTTAACTATCGATTAAGTGGTCCAATAAATTCTCCTTGAACAGAAAAAGGCTTGTAGAAGATTTTATATTTTCAGGTAGACTGTTATAATTAACGAATCCCTTAAAAATTAATGTTTTAGTATTAAACGTTTTAGTTTGATTATTTACATATAAATTATTTCTTATTCTAGTATTATATTGATGTATTTGATTATTGAAAACTACAAATTTGTTAAAATATGATGGTAAAAGATTATGTAGCATTTTGTAAATATATACCATAGTTAAATATGTCAGTCTACTTTCTATAGGTAACCACTCTAGAGTATTTAACATTAAAGATATCGGAGTATACCTGCTACATCTTAAAATAATTCTCATTGCACGATTCTGTAGTTTCTGTAAGGTTCTCATTTTATTTAAATCAGATGTATACAAAAGAGTGGGACAATATTCGAAATGCGGTTGAATGATGGTTTTATATACTGTTATTCGCGACTGTATCGTTAAATGCTGAGACACTCTTGAAAAAAAATACAATTTCTTTAAAATCTTGACAAATGTCACAATGCTAAATGTCAAAAATGAAAAGTGTCACCATGAAAAATGTTAAAAATGACAAATTTTAAGATGGCAAATGTCAAAACTGACAAATGTCACAATGCTAAATGTCAAAAATGATAAGTGTCACCATGAAAAATGTCAAAAATGACAAATTTCAAGATGGCAAATGTCAAAGATGTCAAATGACAAATGTCACAATGCTAAATGTCAAAATGAAAAGTGTCAAAAATGACAAATTTCAAGATGGCAAATGTCTAAGATGTCAAATGACAAATGTCACAATGCTAAATGTCAAAAATGTAAAGTGTCACCGTGAAAAATGTCAAAAATGACAAATTTCAAGATGGCATATGTCAAAGATGTCAAATGACAAATGTCACAATGCTAAATGTCAAAAATGAAAAGTGTCACCATGAAAAATGTCAAAAATAACAAATTTCAAGATGGCAAATGTCAAAGATGTCAAATGACAAATGTCACAATGCTAAATGTCAAAAATGAAAAGCGTCCCCATGAAAAATGTCAATAATGACAAATTTCAAGATGGCAAATGTCAAAGATGTCAAATGACAAATGTCACAATGCTAAATGTCAAAAATGAAAAGTGTCACCATGAAAAATGACAAATTTTAAGATGTCAAATGTCAAAGATGTCGAATATGACAAATGTCACAATGCTAAATGTCAAAAATGAAAAGTGTCACCATGAAAAATGTCAAAAATGACAAATTTCAAGATGGCAAATGTCAAAGATGTCAAATGACAAATGTCACAATGCTAAATGTCAAAAATGAAAAGTGTCACCATGAAAAATGTCAAAAATGACAAATTTCAAGATGGCAAATATCAAAGATGTCAAATGACAAATGTCACAATGCTAAATGTCAAAAATGACAAATTTCAAGATGGCAAATGTCAAAGATGTCAAATGACAAATGTCACAATGCTAAATGTCAAAAATAAAAAGTGTCACCATGAAAAATGTCAAAAATGACAAATTTCAAGATGGCAAATGTCAAAGATGTCAAATGACAAATGTCACAATGCTAAATGTCAAAAATGAAAAGTGTCACCATGAAAAATGTCAAAAATAACAAATTTCAAGATGGCAAATGTCAAAGATGTCAAATGACAAATGTCACAATGCTAAATGTCAAAAATGAAAAGTGTCACCGTGAAAAATGTCAAAAATAACAAATTTCAAGATGGCAAATGTCAAAGATGTCAAATGACAAATGTCACAATGCTAAATGTCAAAAATGAAAAGTGTCACCATCAAAAATGTCAAAAATAACAAATTTCAAGATGGCAAATGTCAAAGATGTCAAATGACAAATGTCACAATGCTAAATGTCAAAAATGAAAAGTGTCACCATGAAAAATGTCAAAAATGACAAATTTCAAGATGGCAAATGTCAAAGATGTCAAATGACAAATGTCACAATGCTAAATGTCAAAAATGAAAAGTGTCACCATGAAAAATGTCAAAAATAACAAATTTCAAGATGGCAAATGTCAAAGATGTCAAATGACAAATGTCACAATGCTAAATGTCAAAAATGAAAAGTGTCACCATGAAAAATGTCAAAAATGACAAATTTCAAGATGGCAAATGTCAAACCTGAAAAATGTCACAATGCTAAATGTCAAAAATGAAAAGTGTCACCATGAAAAATGTCAAAAATAACAAGTTTCAAGATGGCAAATGTCAAAGATGTCAAATGACAAATGTCACAATGCTAAATGTCAAAAATGACAAATTTCAAGATGGCAAATGTCTCAGATGTCAAATGACAAATGTCACAATGCTAAATGTCAAAAATGAAAAGTGTCACCATGAAAAATGTCAAAAATGACAAATTTCAAGATGGCAAATGTCCAAGATGTCAAATGACAAATGTCACAATGCTAAATGTCAAAAATGAAAAGTGTCACCATGAAAAATGTCAAAAATGACAAATTTTAAGATGGCAAATGTCAAAGATGTCAAATGACAAATGTCACAATGCTAAATGTCAAAAATGAAAAGTGTCAAAAATGACAAATTTCAAGATGGCAAATGTCTAAGATGTCAAATGACAAATGTCACAATGCTAAATGTCAAAAATGAAAAGTGTCACCATGAAAAATGTCAAAAATGACAAATTTCAAGATGGCAAATGTCAAAGATGTCAAATGACAAATGTCACAATGCTAAATGTCAAAAATGAAAAGTGTCCCCATGAAAAATGTCAATAATGACAAATTTCAAGATGGCAAATGTCAAAGATGTCAAATGACAATGTCACAATGCTAAATGTCAAAAATGAAAATTGTCACCATGAAAAATGTCAAAAATGACAGATTTCAAGATGGCAAATGTCAAAGATGTCGAATATGACAAATGTCACAATGCTAAATGTCAAAAATGAAAAGTGTCACCATGAAAAATGTCAAAAATGACAAATTTCAAGATGGCAAATGTCAAAGATGTCAAATGACAAATGTCACAATGCTAAATGTCAAAAATGAAAAGTGTCACCATGAAAAATGTCAAAAATGACAAATTTCAAGATGGCAAATGTCAAATGTCACAATGCTAAATGTCAAAAATGAAAAGTGTCACCATGAAAAATGTCAAAAATGACAAATTTCAAGATGGCAAATGTCAAAGATGTCAAATGACAAATGTCACAATGCTAAATGTCAAAAATGAAAAGTGTCACCATGAAAAATGTCAAAAATGACAAGTTTCAAGATGGCAAATGTCAAAGATGTCAAATGACAAATGTCACAATGCTAAATGTCAAAAATGAAAAGTGTCACCATGAAAAATGTCAAAAATGACAAATTTCAAGATGGCAAATGCCAAAACTGACAAATTTCACAATGCTAAATGTCAAAAATGATAAGTGTCACCATGAAAAATGTCAAAAATGACAAATTTCAAGATGGCAAATGTCAAAGATGTCAAATGACAAATGTCACAATGCTAAATGTCAAAAATGAAAAGTGTCAAAAATGACAAATTTCAAAATGGAAAATGTCAAAGATGTCAAATGACAAATGTCACAATGCTAAATGTCAAAAATGAAAAGTGTCACCATGAAAAATGTCAAAAATGACAAATTTCAAGATGGAAAATGTCAAAACTGACAAATGTCACAATGCTAAATGTCAAAAATGAAAAGTGTCACCATGAAAAATGTCAAAAATAACAAATTTCAAGATGGCAAATGTCAAAGATGTCAAATGACAAATGTCACAATGCTTAATGTCAAAAATGACAAATTTCAAGATGGCAAATGTCAAAGATGTCAAATGACAAATGTCACAATGCTAAATGTCAAAAATGAAAAGTGTCACAATGAACAATGTCAACAATGACAAATTTCAAGATGGCAAATGTCAAAGATGTCAAATGACCAATGTCACAATGCTAAATGTCAAAAATGAAAAGTGTCACCATGAAAAATGTCAAAAATGACAAATTTCAAGATGGCAAATGTCAAAACTGACAAATGTCACAATGCTAAATGTCAAAAATGATAAGTGTCACCATGAAAAATGTCAAAAATGACAAATTTCAAGATGGCAAATGTCCAAGATGTCAAATGACAAATGTCACAATGCTAAATGTCAAATATGAAAAGTGTCACCATGAAAAATATCAAAAATGACAAATTTCAAGATGGCAAATGTCAAAGATGTCAAATGACAAATGTCACAATGCTAAATGTCACAAATGAAAAGTGTCAAAAATGACAAATTTCAAGATGGCAAATGTCTAAGATGTCAAATGACAAATGTCACAATGCTAAATGTCAAAAATGAAAAGTGTCACCATGAAAAATGTCAAAAATGACAAATTTCAAGATGGCAAATGTCAAAACTGACAAATGTCACAATGCTAAATGTCTAAAATGAAAAGTGTGACCATGAAAAATGTCAAAAATAACAAATTTCAAGATGGCAAATGTCAAAGATGTCAAATGACAAATGTCACAATGCTAAATGTCAAAAATGACAAATTTCAAGATGGCAAATGTCAAAGATGTCAAATGACAAATGTCACAATGCTAAATGTGAAAAATGAAAAGTGTCAAAAATGACAAATTTCAAGATGGCAAATGTCTAAGATGTCAAATGACAAATGTCACAATGCTAAATGTCAAAAATGAAAAGTGTCACCATGAAAAATGTCAAAAATGACAAATTTCAAGATGGCAAATGTCAAAACTGACAAATGTCACAATGCTAAATGTCAAAAATAAAAAGTGTCACAATGCTAAATGTCAAAAATGACAAATTTCACGATGGCAAATGTCAAAGATGTCAAATGTCAAAGATGTCAAATGACAAATGTCACAATGCTAAATGTCAAAAATGAAAAGTGTCACCATGAAAAATGTCAAAAATGACAAATTTCAAGATGGCAAATGTCAAAGATGTCAAATGACAAATGTCACAATGCTAAATGTCAAAAATGAAAAGTGTCACCATGAAAAATGTCAAAAATGACAAGTTTCAAGATGGCAAATGTCAAAGATGTCAAATGACAAATGTCACAATGCTAAATGTCACAAATGAAAAGTGTCACCATGAAAAATGTCAAAAAAGACAAATTTCAAGATGGCAAATGTCAAAACTGACAAATGTCACAATGCTAAATGTCAAAAATGATAAGTGTCACCATGAAAAATGTCAAAAATGACAAATTTCAAGATGGCAAATGTCCAAGATGTCAAATGACAAATGTAACAATGCTAAATGTCAAAAATGAAAAGTGTCACCATGAAAAATGTCAAAAATGACAAATTTCAAGATGGCAAATGTCAAAGATGTCAAATGACAAATGTCACAATGCTAAATGTCAAAAATGAAAAGTGTCAAAAATGACAAATTTCAAGATGGAAAATGTCAAAGATGTCAAATGACAAATGTCACAATGCTAAATGTCAAAAATGAAAAGTGTCACCATGAAAAATGGCAAAAATGACAAATTTCAAGATGGCAAATGTCAAAACTGACAAATGTCACAATGCTAAATGTCAAAAATGAAAGGTGTCACCATCAAAATGTCAAAAATAACAAATTTTAAGATGGCAAATGTCAAAGATGTCAAATGACAAATGTCACAATGCTAAATGTCAAAAATGAAAAGTGTCAAAAATGACAAATTTCAAGATGGCAAATGTCTAAGATGTCAAATGACAAATGTCACAATGCTAAATGTCAAAAATGAAAAGTGTCACCATGAAAAATGTCAAAAATGACAAATTTCAAGATGGCAAATGTCAAAACTGACAAATGTCACAATGCTAAATGTCAAAAATGAAAAGTGTCACCATGAAATATGTAAAAATGACAAATTTCAAGATGGCAAATGTCAAAGATGTCAAATGACAAATGTCACAATGCTAAATGTCAAAAATGAAAAGTGTCAAAAATGACAAATTTCAAGATGGCAAATGTCTAAGATGTCAAATGACAAATGTCACAATGCTAAATGTCAAAAATGAAAAGTGTCACTATGAAAAGTGTCACTATGAAAAGTGTCACTATGAAAAGTGTCACTATGAAAAATGTCAAAAATAACAAATTTCAAGATGGCAAATGTCAAAGATGTCAAATGACAAATGTCACAATGCTAAATGTCAAAAATGAAAAGTGTCACCATGAAAAATGTCAAAAATGACAAATTTCAAGATGGCAAATGTCAAAGATGTCAAATGACAAATATCACAATGCTAAATGTCAAAAATGACAAATTTCAAGATGGCAAATGTCAAAGATGTCAAATGACAAATGTCACAATGCTAAATGTCAAAAATGAAAAGTGTCACAATGAACAATGTCACAAATGACAAATTTCAAGATGGCAAATGTCAAAGATGTCAAATGACAAATGTCACAATGCTAAATGTCAAAAATGAAAAGTGTCACCATGAAAAATGTCAAAAATGACAAATTTCAAGATGGCAAATGTCAAAACTGACAAATGTCACAATGCTAAATGTCAAAAATGATAAGTGTCACCATAAAAAATGTCAAAAATGACAAATTTCAAGATAGCAAATGTCCAACATGTCAAATGACAAATGTCACAATGCTAAATGTCAAATATGAAAAGTGTCACCATGAAAAATATCAAAAATGACAAATTTCAAGATGGCAAATGTCAAAGATGTCAAATGACAAATGTCACAATGCTAAATGTCACAAATGAAAAGTGTCAAAAATGACAAATTTCAAGATGGCAAATGTCTAAGATGTCAAATGACAAATGTCACAATGCTAAATGTCAAAAATGAAAAGTGTCACCATGAAAAATGTCAAAAATGACAAATTTCAAGATGGCAAATGTCAAAACTGACAAATGTCACAATGCTAAATGTCAAAAATGAAAAGTGTCACCATGAAAAATGTCAAAAATAACAAATTTCAAGATGGCAAATGTCCAAGATGTCAAATGACAAATGTCACAATGCTAAATGTCAAAAATGAAAAGTGTCACCATGAAAAATGTCAAAAATGACAAATTTCAAGATGGCAAATGTCAAAGATGTCAAATGACAAATGTCACAATGCTAAATGTCAAAAATGAAAAGTGTCAAAAATGACAAATTTCAAGATGGAAAATGTCAAAGATGTCAAATGACAAATGTCACAATGCTAAATGTCAAAAATGAAAAGTGTCACCATGAAAAATGTCAACAATGACAAATTTCAAGATGGCAAATGTCAAAACTGACAAATGTCACAATGCTAAATGTCAAAAATGAAAAGTGTCACCATAAAATATGTCAAAAATAACAAATTTCAAAATGGCAAATGTCAAAGATGCCAAATGACAAATGTCACAATGCTAAATGTCAAAAATGACAAATTTCAAGATGGCAAATGTCAAAGATGTTAAATGACAAATGACACAATGCTAAATGTCAAAAATGAAAAGTGTCACCATGAAAAATGTCAAAAATTACAAATTTCAAGATGGCAAATGTCAAAGATGTCAAATGACAAATGTCACAATGCTAAATGTCAAAAATGAAAAGTGTTACCATGAAAAATGTCAAAAATGACAAATTTCAAGATGGCAAATGTCAAAACTGACAAATGTCACAATGCTAAATGTCAAAAATGATAAGTGTCACCATGAAAAATGTCAAAAATGACAAATTTCAAGATGGCAAATGTCAAAGATGTCAACTGACAAATGTCACAATGCTAAATGTCAAAAATGAAAAGTGTCACCATGAAAAATGTCAAAAATGACAAATTTCAAGATGGCAAATGTCAAAGATGTCAAATGACAAATGTCACAATGCTAAATGTCAAAAATGAAAAGTGTCACCATGAACAATGTCAAAAATGACAAATTTCAAGATGGCAAATGTCAAAACTGACAAATGTCACAATGCTAAATGTCAAAAATGATAAGTGTCACCATGAAAAATGTCAAAAATAACAAATTTCAAGATGACAAATGTCAAAGATGTCAAATGACAAATGTCACAATGCTAAATGTCAAAAATGACAAATTTCAAGATGGCAAATGTCTAAGATGTCAAATGACAAATGTCACAATGCTAAATCTCAAAAATGAAAAGTGTCACCATGAAAAATGTCAAAAATGACAAATTTAAAGATGGCAAATATTAAAGATGTCAAATGACAAATGTCACAATGCTAAATGTCAAAAATGAAAATTGTCAAAAATGACAAATTTCAAGATGGCAAATGTCTAAGATGTCAAATGACAAATGTCACAATGCAAAATGTCAAAAATGAAAAGTGTCACCGTGATAAATGTCAAAAATGACAAATTTCAAGATGGCAAATGTCAAAGATGTCAAATGACAAATGTCACAATGCTAAATGTCAAAAATGAAAAGTGTCACCATGAAAAATGTCAAAAATGACAAATTTCAAGATGGCAAATGTCAAAGATGTCAAATGACAAATGTCACAATGCTAAATGTCAAAAATGAAAAGTGTCCCCATGAAAAATGTCAATAATGACAAATTTCAAGATGGCAAATGTCAAAGATGTCAAATGACAAATATCACAATGCTAAATGTCAAAAATGAAAAGTGTCACCATGAAAAATGTCAAAAATGACAAATTTCAAGATGGCAAATGTCAAAGATGTCGAATATGACAAATGTCACAATGCTAAATGTCAAAAATGAAAAGTGTCACCATGAAAAATGTCAAAAATGACAAATTTTAAGATGGCAAATGTCAAAGATGTCAAATGACAAATGTCACAATGCTAAATGTCAAAAATGAAAAGTGTCACCATGAAAAATGTCAAAAATGACAAATTTCAAGATGGCAAATATCAAAGATGTCAAATGACAAATGTCACAATGCTAAATGTCAAAAATGACAAATTTCAAGATGGCAAATGTCAAAGATGTCAAATGACAAATGTCACAATGCTAAATGTCAAAAATGAAAAGTGTCACCATGAAAAATGTCAAAAATGACAAATTTCAAGATGGCAAATGTCAAAGATGTCAAATGACAAATGTCACAATGCTAAATGTCAAAAATGAAAAGTGTCACCATGAAAAATGTCAAAAATGACAAATTTCAAGATGGCAAATGTCAAAGATGTCAAATGACAAATGTCACAATGCCAAATGTCAAAAATGAAAAGTGTCACCATGAAAAATGTCAAAAATGACAAATTTCAAGATGGCAAATGTCAAAGATGTCGAATATGACAAATGTCACAATGCTAAATCAAAAATAAAAAGTGTCACCATGAAAAATGTCAAAAATGACAAATTTTAAGATGGCAAATGTCAAAGATGTCAAATGACAAATGTCACAATGCTAAATGTCAAAAATGAAAAGTGTCACCATGAAAAATGTCAAAAATGACAAATTTCAAGATGGCAAATGTCAAAACTGACAAATGTCACAATGCTAAATGTCAAAAATGATAAGTGTCACCATGAAAAATGTTAAAAATGACAAATTTCAAGATGGCAAATGTCCAAGATGTCAAATGACAAATGTCACAATGCTAAATGTCAAATATGAAAAGTGTCACCATGAAAAATATCAAAAATGACAAATTTCAAGATGGCAAATGTCAAAGATGTCAAATGACAAATGTCACAATGCTAAATGTAAAAAATGAAAAGTGTCACCATGAAAAATGTCAAAAATAACAAATTTCAAGATGGCAAATGTCAAAGATGTCAAATGACAAATGTCACAATGCTAAATGTCAAAAATGAAAAGTGTCACCATGAACAATGTCAAAAATGACAAATTTCAAAATGGCAAATGTCAAAGATGTCAAATGACAAATGTCACAACGCTAAATGTAAAAAATGAAAAGTGTCACCATGAAAAGTGTCAAAAATGACAAATTTCAAGATGGCAAATGTCTAAGATGTCAAATGACAAATGTCACAATGCTAAATGTCAAAAATGAAAAGTGTCACCATGAAAAATGTCAAAAATGACAAATTTCAAGATAGTAAATGTCAAAACTGACAAATGTCACAATGCTAAATGTCAAAAATGAAAAGTGTGACCAAGAAAAATGTCAAAAATAACAAATTTCAAGATGGCAATTGTCAAAGATGTCAAATGACAAATGTCACAATGCTAAATGTCAAAAATGACAAATTTCATGATGGCAAATGTCAAAGATGTCAAATGACAAATGTCACAATGCTAAATGTAAAAAATGAAAAGTGTCACCATGAAAAATGTCAAAAATAACAAATTTCAAGATGGCAAATGTCAAAGATGTCAAATGACAAATGTCACAATGCTAAATGTCAAAAATGAAAAGTGTCACCATGAACAATGTCAAAAATGACAAATTTCAAGATGGCAAATGTCAAAACTGACAAATGTCACAATGCTAAATGTCAAAAATGATAAGTGTCACCATGAAAAATGTCAAAAATAACAAATTTTAAGATGGCAAATGTCAAAGATGTCAAATGACAAATGTCACAATGCTAAATGTCAAAAATGAAAAGTGTCACCATGAAAAATGTCAAAAATGACAAATTTTAAGATGGCAAATGTCAAAGATGTCAAATGACAAATGTCACAATGCTAAATGTCAAAAATGAAAAGTGTCACCATGAAAAATGTCAAAAATGACAAATTTCAAGATGGCAAATGTCAAATGTCACAATGCTAAATGTCAAAAATGATAAGTGTCACCATGAAAAATGTCAAAAATGACAAATTTCAAGATGGCAAATGTCAAAGATGTCAAATGACAAATGTCACAATGCTAAATGTCAAAAATGAAAAGTGTCACCATGAAAAATGTCAAAAATGACAAGTTTCAAGATGGCAAATGTCAAAGATGTCAAATGACAAATGTCACAATGCTAAATGTCAAAAATGAAAAGTGTCACCATGAAAAATGTCAAAAATGACAAATTTCAAGATGGCAAATGTCAAAACTGACAAATGTCACAATGCTAAATGTCAAAAATGATAAGTGTCACCATGAAAAATGTCAAAAATGACAAATTTCAAGATGGCAAATGTCCAAGATGTCAAATGACAAATGTCACAATGCTAAATGTCAAAAATGAAAAGTGTCACCATGAAAAATGTCAAAAATGACAAATTTCAAGATGGCAAATGTCAAAGATGTCAAATGACAAATGTCACAATGCTAAATGTCAAAAATGAAAAGTGTCAAAAATGACAAATTTCAAGATGGAAAATGTCAAAGATGTCAAATGACAAATGTCACAATGCTAAATGTCAAAAATGAAAAGTGTCACCATGAAAAATGTCAAAAATGACAAATTTCAAGATGGCAAATGTCAAAACTGACAAATGTCACAATGCTAAATGTCAAAAATGAAAAGTGTCACCATGAAAAATGTCAAAAATAACAAATTTTAAGATGGCAAATGTCAAAGATGTCAAATGACAAATGTCACTTTGCTTAATGTCAAAAATGACAAATTTCAAGATGGCAAATGTCAAAGATGTCAAATAACAAATGTCACAAAGCTAAATGTCAAAAATGAAAAGTGTCACAATGAACAATGTCAAAAATGACAAATTTCAAGATGGCAAATGTCAAAGATGTCAAATGACAAATGTCACAATGCTAAATGTCAAAAATGAAAAGTGTCACTATGAAAAATGTCAAAAATGACAAATTTCAAGATGGCAAATGTTAAAACTGACAAATGTCACAATGCTACATGTCAAAAATGATAAGTGTCACCATGAAAAATGTCAAAAATGACAAATTTCAAGATGGCAAATGTCCAAGATGTCAAATGACAAATGTCACAATGCTAAATGTCAAATATGAAAAGTGTCACCATGAAAAATATCAAAAATGACAAATTTCAAGATGGCAAATGTCAAAGATGTCAAATGACAAATGTCACAATGCTAAATGTCACAAATGAAAAGTGTCAAAAATGACAAATTTCCAGATGGCAAATGTCTAAGATGTCAAATGACAAATGTCACAATGCTAAATGTCAAAAATGAAAAGTGTCACCATGAAAAATGTCAAAAATGACAAATTTTAAGATGGCATTTGTCAAAACTGACAAATGTCACAATGCTAAATGTCAAAAATGAAAAGTGTCACCATAAAAAATGCCAAAAATAACAAATTTCAAGATGGCAAATGTCAAAGATGTCAAATGACAAATGTCACAATGCTAAATGTCAAAAATGACAAATTTCAAGATGGCAAATGTCAAAGATGTCAAATGACAAATGTCACAATGCTAAATATCAAAAATGAAAAGTGTCACCATGAACAATGTTAAAAATGACAAATTTCAAGATGGCAAATGTCAAAACTAACAAATGTCACAATGCTAAATGTCCAAAAATGATAAGTGTTACCATGCAAATGTCAAAAATAACAAATTTCAAGATGGCAAATGTCAAAGATGTCAAATGACAAATGTCACAATGCTAAATGTCAAAAATGACAAATTTCAAGATGGCAAATGTCTAAGATGTCAAATGACAAATGTCACAATGCTAAATGTCAAAAATGAAAAGTGTCACCATGAAAAATGTCAAAAATGACAAATTTCAAGATGGCAAATGTCAAATATGTCGAATATGACAAATGTCACAATGCTAAATGTCAAAAATGAAAAGTGTCACCATGAAAAATGTCAAAAATGACAAATTTTAAGATGGCAAATGTCAAAGATGTCAAATGACAAATGTCACAATGCTAAATGTCAAAAATGAAAAGTGTCACCATGAAAAATGTCAAAAATGACAAATTTCAAGATGGCAAATATCAAAGATGTCAAATGACAAATGTCACAATGCTAAATGTCAAAAATGACAAATTTCAAGATGGCAAATGTCAAAGATGTCAAATGACAAATGTCACAATGCTAAATGTCAAAAATGAAAAGTGTCACCATGAAAAATGTCAAAAATGACAAATTTCAAGATGGCAAATGTCAAAGATGTCAAATGACAAATGTCACAATGCTAAATGTCAAAAATGAAAAGTGTCACCATGAAAAATGTCAAAAATAACAAATTTCAAGATGGCAAATGTCAAAGATGTCAAATGACAAATGTCACAATGCTAAATGTCAAAAATGAAAAGTGTCACCGTGAAAAATGTCAAAAATAACCAATTTCAAGATGGCAAATGTCAAAGATGTCAAATGACAAATGTCACAATGCTAAATGTCAAAAATGAAAAGTGTCACCATGAAAAATGTCAAAAATAACAAATTTCAAGATGGCAAATGTCAAAGATGTCAAATGACAAATGTCACAATGCTAAATGTCAAAAATGAAAAGTGTCACCATGAAAAATGTCAAAAATGACAAATTTCAAGATGGCAAATGTCAAAGATGTCAAATGACAAATGTCACAATGCTAAATGTCAAAAATGAAAAGTGTCACCATGAAAAATGTCAAAAATAACAAATTTCAAGATGGCAAATGTCAAAGATGTCAAATGACAAATGTCACAATGCTAAATGTCAAAAATGAAAAGTGTCACCATGAAAAATGTCAAAAATGACAAATTTCAAGATGGCAAATGTCAAACCTGAAAAATGTCACAATGCTAAATGTCAAAAATGAAAAGTGTCACCATGAAAAATGTCAAAAATAACAAGTTTCAAGATGGCAAATGTCAAAGATGTCAAATGACAAATGTCACAATGCTAAATGTCAAAAATGACAAATTTCAAGATGGCAAATGTCTCAGATGTCAAATGACAAATTTCACAATGCTAAATGTCAAAAATGAAAAGTGTCACTATGAAAAATGTCAAAAATGACAAATTTCAAGATGGCAAATGTCCAAGATGTCAAATGACAAATGTCACAATGCTAAATGTCAAAAATGAAAAGTGTCACCATGAAAAATGTCAAAAATGACAAATTTTAAGATGGCAAATGTCAAAGATGTCAAATGACAAATGTCACAATGCTAAATGTCAAAAATGAAAAGTGTCAAAAATGACAAATTTCAAGATGGCAAATGTCTAAGATGTCAAATGACAAATGTCACAATGCTAAATGTCAAAAATGAAAAGTGTCACCATGAAAAATGTCAAAAATGACAAATTTCAAGATGGCAAATGTCAAAGATGTCAAATGACAAATGTCACAATGCTAAATGTCAAAAATGAAAAGTGTCCCCATGAAAAATGTCAATAATGACAAATTTCAAGATGGCAAATGTCAAAGATGTCAAATGACAATGTCACAATGCTAAATGTCAAAAATGAAAATTGTCACCATGAAAAATGTCAAAAATGACAAATTTCAAGATGGCAAATGTCAAAGATGTCGAATATGACAAATGTCACAATGCTAAATGTCAAAAATGAAAAGTGTCACCATGAAAAATGTCAAAAATGACAAATTTCAAGATGGCAAATGTCAAAGATGTCAAATGACAAATGTCACAATGCTAAATGTCAAAAATGAAAAGTGTCACCATGAAAAATGTCAAAAATGACAAATTTCAAGATGGCAAATGTCAAATGTCACAATGCTAAATGTCAAAAATGAAAAGTGTCACCATGAAAAATGTCAAAAATGACAAATTTCAAGATGGCAAATGTCAAAGATGTCAAATGACAAATGTCACAATGCTAAATGTCAAAAATGAAAAGTGTCACCATGAAAAAGGTCAAAAATGACAAGTTTCAAGATGGCAGATGTCAAAGATGTCAAATGACAAATGTCACAATGCTAAATGTCAAAAATGAAAAGTGTCACCATGAAAAATGTCAAAAATGACAAATTTCAAGATGGCAAATGCCAAAACTGACAAATTTCACAATGCTAAATGTCAAAAGTGATAAGTGTCACCATGAAAAATGTCAAAAATGACAAATTTCAAGATGGCAAATGTCAAAGATGTCAAATGACAAATGTCACAATGCTAAATGTCAAAAATGAAAAGTGTCAAAAATGACAAATTTCAAAATGGAAAATGTCAAAGATGTCAAATGACAAATGTCACAATGCTAAATGTCAAAAATAAAAAGTGTCACCATGAAAAATGTCAAAAATGACAAATTTCAAGATGGCAAATGTCAAAACTGACAAATGTCACAATGCTAAATGTCAAAAATGAAAAGTGTCACCATGAAAAATGTCAAAAATAACAAATTTCAAGATGGCAAATGTCAAAGATGTCAAATGACAAATGTCACAATGCTTAATGTCAAAAATGACAAATTTCAAGATGGCAAATGTCAAAGATGTCAAATGACAAATGTCACAATGCTAAATGTCAAAAATGAAAAGTGTCACAATGAACAATGTCAACAATGACAAATTTCAAGATGGCAAATGTCAAAGATGTCAAATGACAAATGTCACAATGCTAAATGTCAAAAATGAAAAGTGTCACCATGAAAAATGTCAAAAATGACAAATTTCAAGATGGCAAATGTCAAAACTGACAAATGTCACAATGCTAAATGTCAAAAATGATAAGTGTCACCATGAAAAATGTCAAAAATGACAAATTTTAAGATGGCAAATGTCCAAGATGTCAAATGACAAATGTCACAATGCTAAATGTCAAATATGAAAAGTGTCACCATGAAAAATATCAAAAATGACAAATTTCAAGATGGCAAATGTCAAAGATGTCAAATGACAAATGTCACAATGCTAAATGTCACAAATGAAAAGTGTCAAAAATGACAAATTTCAAGATGGCAAATGTCTAAGATGTCAAATGACAAATGTCACAATGCTAAATGTCAAAAATGAAAAGTGTCACCATGAAAAATGTCAAAAATGACAAATTTCAAGATGGCAAATGTCAAAACTGACAAATGTCACAATGCTAAATGTCAAAAATGAAAAGTGTGACCATGAAAAATGTCAAAAATAGCAAATTTCAAGATGGCAAATGTCAAAGATGTCAAATGACAAATGTCACAATGCTAAATGTCAAAAATGACAAATTTCAAGATGGCAAATGTCAAAGATGTCAAATGACAAATGTCACAATGCTAAATGTGAAAAATGAAAAGTGTCAAAAATGACAAATTTCAAGATGGCAAATGTCTAAGATGTCAAATGACAAATGTCACAATGCTAAATGTCAAAAATGAAAAGTCTCACCATGAAAAATGTCAAAAATGACAAATTTCAAGATGGCAAATGTCAAAACTGACAAATGTCACAATGCTAAATGTCAAAAATGAAAAGTGTCACCATGAAAAATGTCAAAAATGACAAATTTCAAGATGGCAAATGTCAAAGATGTCAAATGTCAAAGATGTCAAATGACAAATGTCACAATGCTAAATGTCAAAAATGAAAAGTGTCACCATGAAAAATGTCAAAAATGACAAATTTCAAGATGGCAAATGTCAAATGTCACAATGCTAAATGTCAAAAATGAAAAGTGTCACCATGAAAAATGTCAAAAATGACAAATTTCAAGATGGCAAATGTCAAAGATGTCAAATGACAAATGTCACAATGCTAAATGTCAAAAATGAAAAGTGTCACCATGAAAAATGTCAAAAATGACAAGTTTCAAGATGGCAAATGTCAAAGATGTCAAATGACAAATGTCACAATGCTAAATGTCAAAAATGAAAAGTGTCACCATGAAAAATGTCAAAAATGACAAATTTCAAGATGGCAAATGTCAAAACTGACAAATGTCACAATGCTAAATGTCAAAAATGATAAGTGTCACCATAAAAAATGTCAAAAATGACAAATTTCAAGATGGCAAATGTCCAAGATGTCAAATGACAAATGTAACAATGCTAAATGTCAAAAATGAAAAGTGTCACCATGAAAAATGTCAAAAATGACAAATTTCAAGATGGCAAATGTCAAAGATGTCAAATGACAAATGTCACAATGCTAAATGTCAAAAATGAAAAGTGTCAAAAATGACAAATTTCAAGATGGAAAATGTCAAAGATGTCAAATGACAAATGTCACAATGCTAAATGTCAAAAAGGAAAAGTGTCACCATGAAAAATGGCAAAAATGACAAATTTCAAGATGGCAAATGTCAAAACTGACAAATGTCACAATGCTAAATGTCAAAAATGAAAGGTGTCACCATCAAAATGTCAAAAATAACAAATTTTAAGATGGCAAATGTCAAAGATGTCAAATGACAAATGTCACAATGCTAAATGTCAAAAATGAAAAGTGTCACCATGAAAAATGTCAAAAATGACAAATTTCAAGATGGCAAATGTCAAAACTGACAAATGTCACAATGCTAAATGTCAAAAATGAAAAGTGTCACCATGAAAAATGTAAAAATGACAAATTTCAAGATGGCAAATGTCAAAGATGTCAAATGACAAATGTCACAATGCTAAATGTCAAAAATGAAAAGTGTCAAAAATGACAAATTTCAAGATGGCAAATGTCAAATGTCACAATGCTAAATGTCAAAAATGAAAAGTGTCACCATGAAAAATGTCAAAAATGACAAATTTCAAGATGGCAAATGTCAAAGATGTCAAATGACAAATGTCACAATGCTAAATGTCAAAAATGAAAAGTGTCACCATGAAAAATGTCAAAAGTGACAAGTTTCAAGATGGCAAATGTCAAAGATGTCAAATGACAAATGTCACAATGCTAAATGTCAAAAATGAAAAGTGTCACCATGAAAAATGTCAAAAATGACAAATTTCAAGATGGCAAATGTCGAAACTGACAAATGTCACAATGCTAAATGTCAAAAATGATAAGTGTCACCATGAAAAATGTCAAAAATGACAAATTTCAAGATGGCAAATGTCCAAGATGTCAAATGACAAATGTAACAATGCTAAATGTCAAAAATGAAAAGTGTCACCATGAAAAATGTCAAAAATGACAAATTTCAAGATGGCAAATGTCAAAGATGTCAAATGACAAATGTCACAATGCTAAATGTCGAAAATGAAAAGTGTCAAAAATGACAAATTTCAAGATGGAAAATGTCAAAGATGTCAAATGACAAATGTCACAATGCTAAATGTCAAAAATGAAAAGTGTCACCATGAAAAATGGCAAAAATGACAAATTTCAAGATGGCAAATGTCAAAACTGACAAATGTCACAATGCTAAATGTCAAAAATGAAAGGTGTCACCATCAAAATGTCAAAAATAACAAATTTTAAGATGGCAAATGTCAAAGATGTCAAATGACAAATGTCACAATGCTAAATGTCAAAAATGAAAAGTGTCAAAAATGACAAATTTCAAGATGGCAAATGTCTAAGATGTCAAATGACAAATGTCACAATGCTAAATGTCAAAAATGAAAAGTGTCACCATGAAAAATGTCAAAAATGACAAATTTCAAGATGGCAAATGTCAAAACTGACAAATGTCACAATGCTAAATGTCAAAAATGAAAAGTGTCACCATGAAAAATGTAAAAATGACAAATTTCAAGATGGCAAATGTCAAAGATGTCAAATGACAAATGTCACAATGCTAAATGTCAAAAATGAAAAGTGTCAAAAATGACAAATTTCAAGATGGCAAATGTCTAAGATGTTAAATGACAAATGTCACAATGCTAAATGTCAAAAATGAAAAGTGTCACCATGAAAAGTGTCACTATGAAAAATGTCAAAAATAACAAATTTCAAGATGGCAAATGTCAAAGATGTCAAATGACAAATGTCACAATGCTAAATGTCAAAAATGAAAAGTGTCACCATGAAAAATGTCAAAAATGACAAATTTCAAGATGGCAAATGTCAAAGATGTCAAATGACAAATGTCACAATGCTAAATGTCAAAAATGAAAAGTGTCACCATGAAAAATGTCAAAAATGACAAATTTCAAGATGGCAAATGTCAAAACTGACAAATGTCACAATGCTAAATGTCAAAAATGAAAAGTGTCACAATGAACAATGTCACAAATGACAAATTTCAAGATGGCAAATGTCAAAGATGTCAAATGACAAATGTCACAATGCTAAATGTCAAAAATGAAAAGTGTCACCATGAAAAATGTCAAAAATGACAAATTTCAAGATGGCAAATGTCAAAACTGACAAATGTCACAATGCTAAATGTCAAAAATGATAAGTGTCACCATGAAAAATGTCAAAAATGACAAATTTCAAGATAGCAAATGTCCAAGATGTCAAATGACAAATGTCACAATGCTAAATGTCAAATATGAAAAGTGTCACCATGAAAAATATCAAAAATGACAAATTTCAAGATGGCAAATGTCAAAGATGTCAAATGACAAATGTCACAATGCTAAATGTCACAAATAAAAAGTGTCAAAAATGACAAATTTCAAGATGGCAAATGTCTAAGATGTCAAATGACAAATGTCACAATGCTAAATGTCAAAAATGAAAAGTGTCACCATGAAAAATGTCAAAAATGACAAATTTCAAGATGGCAAATGTCAAAACTGACAAATGTCACAATGCTAAATGTCAAAAATGAAAAGTGTCACCATGAAAAATGTCAAAAATAACAAATTTCAAGATGGCAAATGTCAAAGATGTCAAATGACAAATGTCACAATGCTAAATGTCAAAAATGACAAATTTCAAGATGGCAAATGTCAAAGATGTCAACTGACAAATGTCACAATGCTAAATGTCAAAAATGAAAAGTGTTACCATGAAAAATGTCAAAAATGACAAATTTCAAGTTGGCAAATGTCAAAGATGTCAAATGACAAATGTCACAATGCTAAATGTCAAAAATGAAAAGTGTCACCATGAACAATGTCAAAAATGACAAATTTCAAGATGGCAAATGTCAAAACTGACAAATGTCACAATGCTAAATGTCAAAAATGATAAGTGTCACCATGAAAAATGTCAAAAATAACAAATTTCAAGATGGCAAATGTCAAAGATGTCAAATGACAAATGTCACAATGCTAAATGTCAAAAATGACAAATTTCAAGATGGCAAATGTCTAAGATGTCAAATGACAAATGTCACAATGCTAAATGTCAAAAATGAAAAGTGTCACCATGAAAAATGTCAAAAATGACAAATTTCAAGATGGAAAATGTCCAAGATGTCAAATGACAAATGTCACAATGCTAAATGTCAAAAATGAAAAGGGTCACCATGAAAAATGTCAAAAATGACAAATTTAAAGATGGCAAATATCAAAGATGTCAAATGACAAATGTCACAATGCTAAATGTCAAAAATGAAAATTGTCAAAAATGACAAATTTCAAGATGGCAAATGTCTAAGATGTCAAATGACAAATGTCACAATGCTAAATGTCAAAAATGAAAAGTGTCACCGTGAAAAATGTCAAAAATGACAAATTTTAAGATGGCAAATGTCAAAGATGTCAAATGACAAATGTCACAATGCTAAATGTCAAAAATGAAAAGTGTCACCATGAAAAATGTCAAAAATGACAAATTTCAAGATGGCAAATGTCAAAGATGTCAAATGACAAATGTCACAATGCTAAATGTCAAAAATGAAAAGTGTCCCTATGAAAAATGTCAATAATGACAAATTTTAAGATGGCAAATGTCAAAGATGTCAAATGACAAATATCACAATGCTAAATGTCAAAAATGACAAATTTCAAGATGGCAAATGTCAAAGATGTCAAATGACAAATGTCACAATGCTAAATGTCAAAAATGAAAAGTGTCACCATGAAAAATGTCAAAAATGACAAATTTCAAGATGGCAAATGTCAAAGATGTCAAATGACAAATGTCACAATGCTAAATGTCAAAAATGAAAAGTGTCACCATGAAAAATGTCAAAAATGACAAATTTCAAGATGGCAAATGTCAAAGATGTCGAATATGACAAATGTCACAATGCTAAATCAAAAATGAAAAGTGTCACCATGAAAAATGTCAAAAATGACAAATTTTAAGATGGCAAATGTCAAAGATGTCAAATGACAAATGTCACAATGCTAAATGTCAAAAATGAAAAGTGTCACCATGAAAAATGTCAAAAATGACAAATTTCAAGATGGCAAATGTCCAAGATGTCAAATGACAAATGTCACAATGCTAAATGTCAAATATGAAAAGTGTCACCATGAAAAATATCAAAAATGACAAATTTCAAGATGGCAAATGTCAAAGATGTCAAATGACAAATGTCACAATGCTAAATGTCACAAATGAAAAGTGTCAAGAATGACAAATTTCAAGATGGCAAATGTCTAAGATGTCAAATGACAAATGTCACAATGCTAAATGTCAAAAATGAAAAGTGTCACCATGAAAAATGTCAAAAATGACAAATTTCAAGATGGTAAATGTCAAAACTGACAAATGTCACAATGCTAAATGTCAAAAATGAAAAGTGTGACCAAGAAAAATGTCAAAAATAACAAATTTCAAGATGGCAATTGTCAAAGATGTCAAATGACAAATGTCACAATGCTAAATGTCAAAAATGACAAATTTCATGATGGCAAATGTCAAAGATGTCAAATGACAAATGTCACAATGCTAAATGTAAAAAATGAAAAGTGTCACCATGAAAAATGTCAAAAATAACAAATTTCAAGATGGCAAATGTCAAAGATGTCAAATGACAAATGTCACAATGCTAAATGTCAAAAATGAAAAGTGTCACCATGAACAATGTCAAAAATGACAAATTTCAAGATGGCAAATGTCAAAACTGACAAATGTCACAATGCTAAATGTCAAAAATGATAAGTGTCACCATGAAAAATGTCAAAAATAACAAATTTTAAGATGGCAAATGTCAAAGATGTCAAATGACAAATGTCACATTGCTAAATGTCAAAAATGAAAAGTGTCACCATGAAAAATGTCAAAAATGACAAATTTCAAGATGGCAAATGTCAAAGATGTCAAATGACAAATGTCACAATGCTAAATGTCAAAAATGAAAAGTGTCACCATGAAAAATGTCAAAAATGACAAATTTCAAGATGGCAAATGTCAAAACTGACAAATGTCAAAATGCTAAATGTCAAAAATGAAAAGTGTCACCATGAAAAATGTCAAAAATGACAAATTTCAAGATGGCAAATGTCAAATGTCACAATGCTAAATGTCAAAAATGATAAGTGTCACCATGAAAAATGTCAAAAATGACAAATTTCAAGATGGCAAATGTCAAAGATGTCAAATGACAAATGTCACAATGCTAAATGTCAAAAATGAAAAGTGTCACCATGAAAAATGTCAAAAATGACAAGTTTCAAGATGGCAAATGTCAAAGATGTCAAATGACAAATGTCACAATGCTAAATGTCAAAAATGAAAAGTGTCACCATGAAAAATGTCAAAAATGACAAATTTTAAGATGGCAAATGTCAAAACTGACAAATGTCACAATGCTAAATGTCAAAAATGATAAGTGTCACCATAAAAAATGTCAAAAATGACAAATTTCAAGATGGCAAATGTCCAAGATGTCAAATGACAAATGTCACAATGCTAAATGTCAAAAATGAAAAGTGTCATAATGAAAAATGTCAAAAATGACAAATTTCAAGATGGCAAATGTCAAAGATGTCAAATGACAAATGTCACAATGCTAAATGTCAAAAATGAAAAGTGTCAAAAATGACAAATTTCAAGATGGAAAATGTCAAAGATGTCAAATGACAAATGTCACAATGCTAAATGTCAAAAATGAAAAGTGTCACCATGAAAAATGTCAAAAATGACAAATTTCAAGATGGCAAATGTCAAAACTGACAAATGTCACAATGCTAAATGTCAAAAATGAAAAGTGTCACCATGAAAAATGTCAAAAATAACAAATTTCAAGATGGCAAATGTCAAAGATGTCAAATGACAAATGTCACTTTGCTTAATGTCAAAAATGACAAATTTCAAGATGGCAAATGTCAAAGATGTCAAATAACAAATGTCACAAGGCTAAATGTCAAAAATAAAAAGTGTCACAATGAACAATGTCAAAAATGACAAATTTCAAGATGGCAAATGTCAAAGATGTCAAATGACAAATGTCACAATGCTAAATGTCAAAAATGAAAAGTGTCACCATGAAAAATGTCAAAAATGACAAATTTCAAGATGGCAAATGTTAAAACTGACAAATGTCACAATGCTACATGTCAAAAATGATAAGTGTCACCATGAAAAATGTCAAAAATGACAAATTTCAAGATGGCAAATGTCCAAGATGTCAAATGAAAAATGTCACAATGCTAAATGTCAAATATGAAAAGTGTCACCATAAAAAATATCAAAAATGACAAATTTCAAGATGGCAAATGTCAAAGATGTCAAATGACAAATGTCACAATGCTAAATGTCACAAATGAAAAGTGTCAAAAATGACAAATTTCAAGATGGCAAATGTCTAAGATGTCAAATGACAAATGTCACAATGCTAAATGTCAAAAATGAAAAGTGTCACCATGAAAAATGTCAAAAATGACAAATTTTAAGATGGCAAATGTCAAAACTGACAAATGTCACAATGCTAAATGTCAAAAATGAAAAGTGTCACCATAAAAAATGCCAAAAATAACAAATTTCAAGATGGCAAATGTCAAAGATGTCAAATGACCAATGTCACAATGCTAAATGTCAAAAATGACAAATTTCAAGATGGCAAATGTCAAAGATGTCAAATGACAAATGTCACAATGCTAAATGTCAAAAATGAAAAGTGTCACCATGAAAAATGTCAAAAATGACAAATTTCAAGATGGCAAATGTCAAAGATGTCAAATGACAAATGTCACAATGCTAAATATCAAAAATGAAAAGTGTCACCATGAACAATGTTAAAAATGACAAATTTCAAGATGGCAAATGTCAAAACTGACAAATGTTACAATGCTAAATGTCCAAAAATGATAAGTGTCACCATGCAAATGTCAAAAATAACAAATTTCAAGATGGCAAATGTCAAAGATGTCAAATGACAAATGTCACAATGCTAAATGTCAAAAATGACAAATTTCAAGATGGCAAATGTCTAAGATGTCAAATGACAAATGTCACAATGCTAAATGTCAAAAATGAAAAGTGTCACCATGAAAAATGTCAAAAATGACAAATTTCAAGATGGCAAATATCGAATATGACAAATGTCACAATGCTAAATGTCAAAAATGAAAAGTGTCACCATGAAAAATGTCAAAAATGACAAATTTTAAGATGGCAAATGTCAAAGATGTCAAATGACAAATGTCACAATGCTAAATGTCAAAAATGAAAAGTGTCACCATGAAAAATGTCAAAAATGACAAATTTCAAGATGGCAAATGTCAAAGATGTCAAATGACAAATGTCACAATGCTAAATGTCAAAAATGAAAAGTGTCAAAAATGACAAATTTCAAAATGGAAAATGTCAAAGATGTCAAATGACAAATGTCACAATGCTAAATGTCAAAAATAAAAAGTGTCACCATGAAAAATGTCAAAAATGACAAATTTCAAGATGGCAAATGTCAAAACTGACAAATGTCACAATGCTAAATGTCAAAAATGAAAAGTGTCACCATGAAAAATGTCAAAAATAACAAATTTCAAGATGGCAAATGTCAAAGATGTCAAATGACAAATGTCACAATGCTTAATGTCAAAAATGACAAATTTCAAGATGGCAAATGTCAAAGATGTCAAATGACAAATGTCACAATGCTAAATGTCAAAAATGAAAAGTGTCACAATGAACAATGTCAACAATGACAAATTTCAAGATGGCAAATGTCAAAGATGTCAAATGACAAATGTCACAATGCTAAATGTCAAAAATGAAAAGTGTCACCATGAAAAATGTCAAAAATGACAAATTTCAAGATGGCAAATGTCAAAACTGACAAATGTCACAATGCTAAATGTCAAAAATGATAAGTGTCACCATGAAAAATGTCAAAAATGACAAATTTTAAGATGGCAAATGTCCAAGATGTCAAATGACAAATGTCACAATGCTAAATGTCAAATATGAAAAGTGTCACCATGAAAAATATCAAAAATGACAAATTTCAAGATGGCAAATGTCAAAGATGTCAAATGACAAATGTCACAATGCTAAATGTCACAAATGAAAAGTGTCAAAAATGACAAATTTCAAGATGGCAAATGTCTAAGATGTCAAATGACAAATGTCACAATGCTAAATGTCAAAAATGAAAAGTGTCACCATGAAAAATGTCAAAAATGACAAATTTCAAGATGGCAAATGTCAAAACTGACAAATGTCACAATGCTAAATGTCAAAAATGAAAAGTGTGACCATGAAAAATGTCAAAAATAGCAAATTTCAAGATGGCAAATGTCAAAGATGTCAAATGACAAATGTCACAATGCTAAATGTCAAAAATGACAAATTTCAAGATGGCAAATGTCAAAGATGTCAAATGACAAATGTCACAATGCTAAATGTGAAAAATGAAAAGTGTCAAAAATGACAAATTTCAAGATGGCAAATGTCTAAGATGTCAAATGACAAATGTCACAATGCTAAATGTCAAAAATGAAAAGTCTCACCATGAAAAATGTCAAAAATGACAAATTTCAAGATGGCAAATGTCAAAACTGACAAATGTCACAATGCTAAATGTCAAAAATGAAAAGTGTCACCATGAAAAATGTCAAAAATGACAAATTTCAAGATGGCAAATGTCAAAGATGTCAAATGTCAAAGATGTCAAATGACAAATGTCACAATGCTAAATGTCAAAAATGAAAAGTGTCACCATGAAAAATGTCAAAAATGACAAATTTCAAGATGGCAAATGTCAAATGTCACAATGCTAAATGTCAAAAATGAAAAGTGTCACCATGAAAAATGTCAAAAATGACAAATTTCAAGATGGCAAATGTCAAAGATGTCAAATGACAAATGTCACAATGCTAAATGTCAAAAATGAAAAGTGTCACCATGAAAAATGTCAAAAATGACAAGTTTCAAGATGGCAAATGTCAAAGATGTCAAATGACAAATGTCACAATGCTAAATGTCAAAAATGAAAAGTGTCACCATGAAAAATGTCAAAAATGACAAATTTCAAGATGGCAAATGTCAAAACTGACAAATGTCACAATGCTAAATGTCAAAAATGATAAGTGTCACCATAAAAAATGTCAAAAATGACAAATTTCAAGATGGCAAATGTCCAAGATGTCAAATGACAAATGTAACAATGCTAAATGTCAAAAATGAAAAGTGTCACCATGAAAAATGTCAAAAATGACAAATTTCAAGATGGCAAATGTCAAAGATGTCAAATGACAAATGTCACAATGCTAAATGTCAAAAATGAAAAGTGTCAAAAATGACAAATTTCAAGATGGAAAATGTCAAAGATGTCAAATGACAAATGTCACAATGCTAAATGTCAAAAAGGAAAAGTGTCACCATGAAAAATGGCAAAAATGACAAATTTCAAGATGGCAAATGTCAAAACTGACAAATGTCACAATGCTAAATGTCAAAAATGAAAGGTGTCACCATCAAAATGTCAAAAATAACAAATTTTAAGATGGCAAATGTCAAAGATGTCAAATGACAAATGTCACAATGCTAAATGTCAAAAATGAAAAGTGTCAAAAATGACAAATTTCAAGATGGCAAATGTCTAAGATGTCAAATGACAAATGTCACAATGCTAAATGTCAAAAATGAAAAGTGTCACCATGAAAAATGTCAAAAATGACAAATTTCAAGATGGCAAATGTCAAAACTGACAAATGTCACAATGCTAAATGTCAAAAATGAAAAGTGTCACCATGAAAAATGTAAAAATGACAAATTTCAAGATGGCAAATGTCAAAGATGTCAAATGACAAATGTCACAATGCTAAATGTCAAAAATGAAAAGTGTCAAAAATGACAAATTTCAAGATGGCAAATGTCAAATGTCACAATGCTAAATGTCAAAAATGAAAAGTGTCACCATGAAAAATGTCAAAAATGACAAATTTCAAGATGGCAAATGTCAAAGATGTCAAATGACAAATGTCACAATGCTAAATGTCAAAAATGAAAAGTGTCACCATGAAAAATGTCAAAAATGACAAGTTTCAAGATGGCAAATGTCAAAGATGTCAAATGACAAATGTCACAATGCTAAATGTCAAAAATGAAAAGTGTCACCATGAAAAATGTCAAAAATGACAAATTTCAAGATGGCAAATGTCGAAACTGACAAATGTCACAATGCTAAATGTCAAAAATGATAAGTGTCACCATGAAAAATGTCAAAAATGACAAATTTCAAGATGGCAAATGTCCAAGATGTCAAATGACAAATGTAACAATGCTAAATGTCAAAAATGAAAAGTGTCACCATGAAAAATGTCAAAAATGACAAATTTCAAGATGGCAAATGTCAAAGATGTCAAATGACAAATGTCACAATGCTAAATGTCGAAAATGAAAAGTGTCAAAAATGACAAATTTCAAGATGGAAAATGTCAAAGATGTCAAATGACAAATGTCACAATGCTAAATGTCAAAAATGAAAAGTGTCACCATGAAAAATGGCAAAAATGACAAATTTCAAGATGGCAAATGTCAAAACTGACAAATGTCACAATGCTAAATGTCAAAAATGAAAGGTGTCACCATCAAAATGTCAAAAATAACAAATTTTAAGATGGCAAATGTCAAAGATGTCAAATGACAAATGTCACAATGCTAAATGTCAAAAATGAAAAGTGTCAAAAATGACAAATTTCAAGATGGCAAATGTCTAAGATGTCAAATGACAAATGTCACAATGCTAAATGTCAAAAATGAAAAGTGTCACCATGAAAAATGTCAAAAATGACAAATTTCAAGATGGCAAATGTCAAAACTGACAAATGTCACAATGCTAAATGTCAAAAATGAAAAGTGTCACCATGAAAAATGTAAAAATGACAAATTTCAAGATGGCAAATGTCAAAGATGTCAAATGACAAATGTCACAATGCTAAATGTCAAAAATGAAAAGTGTCAAAAATGACAAATTTCAAGATGGCAAATGTCTAAGATGTTAAATGACAAATGTCACAATGCTAAATGTCAAAAATGAAAAGTGTCACCATGAAAAGTGTCACTATGAAAAATGTCAAAAATAACAAATTTCAAGATGGCAAATGTCAAAGATGTCAAATGACAAATGTCACAATGCTAAATGTCAAAAATGAAAAGTGTCACCATGAAAAATGTCAAAAATGACAAATTTCAAGATGGCAAATGTCAAAGATGTCAAATGACAAATATCACAATGCTAAATGTCAAAAATGACAAATTTCAAGATGGCAAATGTCAAAGATGTCAAATGACAAATGTCACAATGCTAAATGTCAAAAATGAAAAGTGTCACAATGAACAATGTCACAAATGACAAATTTCAAGATGGCAAATGTCAAAGATGTCAAATGACAAATGTCACAATGCTAAATGTCAAAAATGAAAAGTGTCACCATGAAAAATGTCAAAAATGACAAATTTCAAGATGGCAAATGTCAAAACTGACAAATGTCACAATGCTAAATGTCAAAAATGATAAGTGTCACCATGAAAAATGTCAAAAATGACAAATTTCAAGATAGCAAATGTCCAAGATGTCAAATGACAAATGTCACAATGCTAAATGTCAAATATGAAAAGTGTCACCATGAAAAATATCAAAAATGACAAATTTCAAGATGGCAAATGTCAAAGATGTCAAATGACAAATGTCACAATGCTAAATGTCACAAATAAAAAGTGTCAAAAATGACAAATTTCAAGATGGCAAATGTCTAAGATGTCAAATGACAAATGTCACAATGCTAAATGTCAAAAATGAAAAGTGTCACCATGAAAAATGTCAAAAATGACAAATTTCAAGATGGCAAATGTCAAAACTGACAAATGTCACAATGCTAAATGTCAAAAATGAAAAGTGTCACCATGAAAAATGTCAAAAATAACAAATTTCAAGATGGCAAATGTCAAAGATGTCAAATGACAAATGTCACAATGCTAAATGTCAAAAATGACAAATTTCAAGATGGCAAATGTCAAAGATGTCAACTGACAAATGTCACAATGCTAAATGTCAAAAATGAAAAGTGTTACCATGAAAAATGTCAAAAATGACAAATTTCAAGTTGGCAAATGTCAAAGATGTCAAATGACAAATGTCACAATGCTAAATGTCAAAAATGAAAAGTGTCACCATGAACAATGTCAAAAATGACAAATTTCAAGATGGCAAATGTCAAAACTGACAAATGTCACAATGCTAAATGTCAAAAATGATAAGTGTCACCATGAAAAATGTCAAAAATAACAAATTTCAAGATGGCAAATGTCAAAGATGTCAAATGACAAATGTCACAATGCTAAATGTCAAAAATGACAAATTTCAAGATGGCAAATGTCTAAGATGTCAAATGACAAATGTCACAATGCTAAATGTCAAAAATGAAAAGTGTCACCATGAAAAATGTCAAAAATGACAAATTTCAAGATGGAAAATGTCCAAGATGTCAAATGACAAATGTCACAATGCTAAATGTCAAAAATGAAAAGGGTCACCATGAAAAATGTCAAAAATGACAAATTTAAAGATGGCAAATATCAAAGATGTCAAATGACAAATGTCACAATGCTAAATGTCAAAAATGAAAATTGTCAAAAATGACAAATTTCAAGATGGCAAATGTCTAAGATGTCAAATGACAAATGTCACAATGCTAAATGTCAAAAATGAAAAGTGTCACCGTGAAAAATGTCAAAAATGACAAATTTTAAGATGGCAAATGTCAAAGATGTCAAATGACAAATGTCACAATGCTAAATGTCAAAAATGAAAAGTGTCACCATGAAAAATGTCAAAAATGACAAATTTCAAGATGGCAAATGTCAAAGATGTCAAATGACAAATGTCACAATGCTAAATGTCAAAAATGAAAAGTGTCCCCATGAAAAATGTCAATAATGACAAATTTTAAGATGGCAAATGTCAAAGATGTCAAATGACAAATATCACAATGCTAAATGTCAAAAATGACAAATTTCAAGATGGCAAATGTCAAAGATGTCAAATGACAAATGTCACAATGCTAAATGTCAAAAATGAAAAGTGTCACCATGAAAAATGTCAAAAATGACAAATTTCAAGATGGCAAATGTCAAAGATGTCAAATGACAAATGTCACAATGCTAAATGTCAAAAATGAAAAGTGTCACCATGAAAAATGTCAAAAATGACAAATTTCAAGATGGCAAATGTCAAAGATGTCGAATATGACAAATGTCACAATGCTAAATCAAAAATGAAAAGTGTCACCATGAAAAATGTCAAAAATGACAAATTTTAAGATGGCAAATGTCAAAGATGTCAAATGACAAATGTCACAATGCTAAATGTCAAAAATGAAAAGTGTCACCATGAAAAATGTCAAAAATGACAAATTTCAAGATGGCAAATGTCCAAGATGTCAAATGACAAATGTCACAATGCTAAATGTCAAATATGAAAAGTGTCACCATGAAAAATATCAAAAATGACAAATTTCAAGATGGCAAATGTCAAAGATGTCAAATGACAAATGTCACAATGCTAAATGTCACAAATGAAAAGTGTCAAGAATGACAAATTTCAAGATGGCAAATGTCTAAGATGTCAAATGACAAATGTCACAATGCTAAATGTCAAAAATGAAAAGTGTCACCATGAAAAATGTCAAAAATGACAAATTTCAAGATGGTAAATGTCAAAACTGACAAATGTCACAATGCTAAATGTCAAAAATGAAAAGTGTGACCAAGAAAAATGTCAAAAATAACAAATTTCAAGATGGCAATTGTCAAAGATGTCAAATGACAAATGTCACAATGCTAAATGTCAAAAATGACAAATTTCATGATGGCAAATGTCAAAGATGTCAAATGACAAATGTCACAATGCTAAATGTAAAAAATGAAAAGTGTCACCATGAAAAATGTCAAAAATAACAAATTTCAAGATGGCAAATGTCAAAGATGTCAAATGACAAATGTCACAATGCTAAATGTCAAAAATGAAAAGTGTCACCATGAACAATGTCAAAAATGACAAATTTCAAGATGGCAAATGTCAAAACTGACAAATGTCACAATGCTAAATGTCAAAAATGATAAGTGTCACCATGAAAAATGTCAAAAATAACAAATTTTAAGATGGCAAATGTCAAAGATGTCAAATGACAAATGTCACATTGCTAAATGTCAAAAATGAAAAGTGTCACCATGAAAAATGTCAAAAATGACAAATTTCAAGATGGCAAATGTCAAAGATGTCAAATGACAAATGTCACAATGCTAAATGTCAAAAATGAAAAGTGTCACCATGAAAAATGTCAAAAATGACAAATTTCAAGATGGCAAATGTCAAAACTGACAAATGTCAAAATGCTAAATGTCAAAAATGAAAAGTGTCACCATGAAAAATGTCAAAAATGACAAATTTCAAGATGGCAAATGTCAAATGTCACAATGCTAAATGTCAAAAATGATAAGTGTCACCATGAAAAATGTCAAAAATGACAAATTTCAAGATGGCAAATGTCAAAGATGTCAAATGACAAATGTCACAATGCTAAATGTCAAAAATGAAAAGTGTCACCATGAAAAATGTCAAAAATGACAAGTTTCAAGATGGCAAATGTCAAAGATGTCAAATGACAAATGTCACAATGCTAAATGTCAAAAATGAAAAGTGTCACCATGAAAAATGTCAAAAATGACAAATTTTAAGATGGCAAATGTCAAAACTGACAAATGTCACAATGCTAAATGTCAAAAATGATAAGTGTCACCATAAAAAATGTCAAAAATGACAAATTTCAAGATGGCAAATGTCCAAGATGTCAAATGACAAATGTCACAATGCTAAATGTCAAAAATGAAAAGTGTCATAATGAAAAATGTCAAAAATGACAAATTTCAAGATGGCAAATGTCAAAGATGTCAAATGACAAATGTCACAATGCTAAATGTCAAAAATGAAAAGTGTCAAAAATGACAAATTTCAAGATGGAAAATGTCAAAGATGTCAAATGACAAATGTCACAATGCTAAATGTCAAAAATGAAAAGTGTCACCATGAAAAATGTCAAAAATGACAAATTTCAAGATGGCAAATGTCAAAACTGACAAATGTCACAATGCTAAATGTCAAAAATGAAAAGTGTCACCATGAAAAATGTCAAAAATAACAAATTTCAAGATGGCAAATGTCAAAGATGTCAAATGACAAATGTCACTTTGCTTAATGTCAAAAATGACAAATTTCAAGATGGCAAATGTCAAAGATGTCAAATAACAAATGTCACAAGGCTAAATGTCAAAAATAAAAAGTGTCACAATGAACAATGTCAAAAATGACAAATTTCAAGATGGCAAATGTCAAAGATGTCAAATGACAAATGTCACAATGCTAAATGTCAAAAATGAAAAGTGTCACCATGAAAAATGTCAAAAATGACAAATTTCAAGATGGCAAATGTTAAAACTGACAAATGTCACAATGCTACATGTCAAAAATGATAAGTGTCACCATGAAAAATGTCAAAAATGACAAATTTCAAGATGGCAAATGTCCAAGATGTCAAATGAAAAATGTCACAATGCTAAATGTCAAATATGAAAAGTGTCACCATAAAAAATATCAAAAATGACAAATTTCAAGATGGCAAATGTCAAAGATGTCAAATGACAAATGTCACAATGCTAAATGTCACAAATGAAAAGTGTCAAAAATGACAAATTTCAAGATGGCAAATGTCTAAGATGTCAAATGACAAATGTCACAATGCTAAATGTCAAAAATGAAAAGTGTCACCATGAAAAATGTCAAAAATGACAAATTTTAAGATGGCAAATGTCAAAACTGACAAATGTCACAATGCTAAATGTCAAAAATGAAAAGTGTCACCATAAAAAATGCCAAAAATAACAAATTTCAAGATGGCAAATGTCAAAGATGTCAAATGACCAATGTCACAATGCTAAATGTCAAAAATGACAAATTTCAAGATGGCAAATGTCAAAGATGTCAAATGACAAATGTCACAATGCTAAATGTCAAAAATGAAAAGTGTCACCATGAAAAATGTCAAAAATGACAAATTTCAAGATGGCAAATGTCAAAGATGTCAAATGACAAATGTCACAATGCTAAATATCAAAAATGAAAAGTGTCACCATGAACAATGTTAAAAATGACAAATTTCAAGATGGCAAATGTCAAAACTGACAAATGTTACAATGCTAAATGTCCAAAAATGATAAGTGTCACCATGCAAATGTCAAAAATAACAAATTTCAAGATGGCAAATGTCAAAGATGTCAAATGACAAATGTCACAATGCTAAATGTCAAAAATGACAAATTTCAAGATGGCAAATGTCTAAGATGTCAAATGACAAATGTCACAATGCTAAATGTCAAAAATGAAAAGTGTCACCATGAAAAATGTCAAAAATGACAAATTTCAAGATGGCAAATATCGAATATGACAAATGTCACAATGCTAAATGTCAAAAATGAAAAGTGTCACCATGAAAAATGTCAAAAATGACAAATTTTAAGATGGCAAATGTCAAAGATGTCAAATGACAAATGTCACAATGCTAAATGTCAAAAATGAAAAGTGTCACCATGAAAAATGTCAAAAATGACAAATTTCAAGATGGCAAATATCAAAGATGTCAAATGACAAATGTCACAATGCTAAATGTCAAAAATGACAAATTTCAAGATGGCAAATGTCAAAGATGTCAAATGACAAATGTCACAATGCTAAATGTCAAAAATGAAAAGTGTCACCATGAAAAATGTCAAAAATGACAAATTTCAAGATGGCAAATGTCAAAGATGTCAAATGACAAATGTCACAATGCTAAATGTCAAAAATGAAAAGTGTCACCATGAAAAATGTCAAAAATGACAAATTTCAAGATGGCAAATGTCAAAGATGTCAAATGACAAATGTCACAATGCTAAATGTCAAAAATGAAAAGTGTCACCATGAAAAATGTCAAAAATGACAAATTTCAAGATGGCAAATGTCAAAGATGTCGAATATGACAAATGTCACAATGCTAAATCAAAAATGAAAAGTGTCACCATGAAAAATGTCAAAAATGACAAATTTCAAGATGGCAAATGTCAAAGATGTCAAATGACAAATGTCACAATGCTAAATGTCAAAAATGAAAAGTGTCACCATGAAAAATGTCAAAAATGACAAATTTCAAGATGGCAAATGTCAAAACTGACAAATGTCACAATGCTAAATGTCAAAAATGATAAGTGTCACCATGAAAAATGTCAAAAATGACAAATTTCAAGATGGCAAATGTCCAAGATGTCAAATGACAAATGTCACAATGCTAAATGTCAAATATGAAAAGTGTCACCATGAAAAATATCAAAAATTACAAATTTCAAGATGGCAAATGTCAAAGATGTCAAATGACAAATGTCACAATGCTAAATGTCACAAATGAAAAGTGTCAAAAATGACAAATTTCAAGATGGCAAATGTCTAAGATGTCAAATGACAAATGTCACAATGCTAAATGTCAAAAATGAAAAGTGTTACCATGAAAAATGTCAAAAATGACAAATTTCAAGATGGCAAATGTCAAAACTGACAAATGTCACAATGCTAAATGTCAAAAATGAAAAGTGTGACCAAGAAAAATGTCAAAAATAACAAATTTCAAGATGGCAATTGTCAAAGATGTCAAATGACAAATGTCACAATGCTAAATGTCAAAAATGACAAATTTCATGATGGCAAATGTCAAAGATGTCAAATGACAAATGTCACAATGCTAAATGTAAAAAATGAAAAGTGTCACCATGAAAAATGTCAAAAATAACAAATTTCAAGATGGCAAATGTCAAAGATGTCAAATGACAAATGTCACAATGCTAAATGTCAAAAATAAAAAGTGTCACCATGAACAATGTCAAAAATGACAAATTTCAAGATGGCAAATGTCAAAACTGACAAATGTCACAATGCTAAATGTCAAAAATGATAAGTGTCACCATGAAAAATGTCAAAAATAACAAATTTCAAGATGGCAAATGTCAAAGATGTCAAATGACAAATGTCACAATGCTAAATGTCAAAAATGAAAAGAGTCACCATGAAAAATGTCAAAAATGACAAATTTCAAGATGGCAAATGTCAAAGATGTCAAATGACAAATGTCACAATGCTAAATGTCAAAAATGAAAAGTGTCACCATGAAAAATGTCAAAAATGACAAATTTCAAGATGGCAAATGTCAAATGTCACAATGCTAAATGTCAAAAATGATAAGTGTCACCATGAAAAATGTCAAAAATGACAAATTTCAAGATGGCAAATGTCAAAGATGTCAAATGACAAATGTCACAATGCTAAATGTCAAAAATGAAAAGTGTCACCATGAAAAATGTCAAAAATGACAAGTTTCAAGATGGCAAATGTCAAAGATGTCAAATGACAAATGTCACAATGCTAAATGTCAAAAATGAAAAGTGTCACCATGAAAAATGTCAAAAATGACAAATTTCAAGATGGCAAATGTCAAAACTGACAAATGTCACAATGCTAAATGTCAAAAATGATAAGTGTCACCATAAAAAATGTCAAAAATGACAAATTTCAAGATGGCAAATGTCCAAGATGTCAAATGACAAATGTCACAATGCTAAATGTCAAAAATGAAAAGTGTCACCATGAAAAATGTCAAAAATGACAAATTTCAAGATGGCAAATGTCAAAGATGTCAAATGACAAATGTCACAATGCTAAATGTCAAAAATGAAAAGTGTCAAAAATGACAAATTTCAAGATGGAAAATGTCAAAGATGTCAAATGACAAATGTCACAATGCTAAATGTCAAAAATGAAAAGTGTCACCATGAAAAATGTCAAAAATGACAAATTTCAAGATGGCAAATGTCAAAACTGACAAATGTTACAATGCTAAATGTCAAAAATGAAAAGTGTCACCATGAAAAATGTCAAAAATAACAAATTTCAAGATGGCAAATGTCAAAGATGTCAAATGACAAATGTCACTTTGCTTAATGTCAAAAATGACAAATTTCAAGATGGCAAATGTCAAAGATGTCAAATAACAAATGTCACAAGGCTAAATGTCAAAAATGAAAAGTGTCACAATGAACAATGTCAAAACTGACAAATTTCAAGATGGCAAATGTCAAAGATGTCAAATGACAAATGTCACAATGCTAAATGTCAAAAATGAAAAGTGTTACCATGAAAAATGTCAAAAATGACAAATTTCAAGATGGCAAATGTTAAAACTGACAAATGTCACAATGCTAAATGTCAAAAATGATAAGTGTCACCATGAAAAATGTCAAAAATGACAAATTTCAAGATGGCAAATGTCCAAGATGTCAAATGACAAATGTCACAATGCTAAATGTCAAATATGAAAAGTGTCACCATGAAAAATATCAAAAATGACAAATTTCAAGATGGCAAATGTCAAAGATGTCAAATGACAAATGTCACAATGCTAAATGTCACAAATGAAAAGTGTCAAAAATGACAAATTTCAAGATGGCAAATGTCTAAGATGTCAAATGACAAATGTCACAATGCTAAATGTCAAAAATGAAAAGTGTCACCATGAAAAATGTCAAAAATGACAAATTTCAAGATGGCAAATGTCAAAACTGACAAATGTCACAATGCTAAATGTCAAAAATGAAAAGTGTGACCAAGAAAAATGTCAAAAATAACAAATTTCAAGATGGCAATTGTCAAAGATGTCAAATGACAAATGTCACAATGCTAAATGTCAAAAATGACAAATTTCATGATGGCAAATGTCAAAGATGTCAAATGACAAATGTCACAATGCTAAATGTAAAAAATGAAAAGTGTCACCATGAAAAATGTCAAAAATAACAAATTTCAAGATGGCAAATGTCAAAGATGTCAAATGACAAATGTCACAATGCTAAATGTCAAAAATGAAAAGTGTCACCATAAACAATGTCAAAAATGACAAATTTCAAGATGGCAAATGTCAAAACTGACAAATGTCACAATGCTAAATGTCAAAAATGATAAGTGTCACCATGAAAAATGTCAAAAATAACAAATTTCAAGATGGCAAATGTCAAAGATGTCAAATGACAAATGTCACAATGCTAAATGTCAAAAATGAAAAGTGTCACCATGAAAAATGTCAAAAATGACAAATTTCAAGATGGCAAATGTCAAAGATGTCAAATGACAAATGTCACAATGCTAAATGTCAAAAATGAAAAGTGTCACCATGAAAAATGTCAAAAATGACAAATTTGAAGATGGCAAATGTCAAATGTCACAATGCTAAATGTCAAAAATGATAAGTGTCACCATGAAAAATGTCAAAAATGACAAATTTCAAGATGGCAAATGTCCAAGATGTCAAATGACAAATGTCACAATGCTAAATGTCAAAAATGAAAAGTGTCACCATGAAAAATGTCAAAAATGACAAATTTCAAGATGGCAAATGTCAAAGATGTCAAATGACAAATGTCACAATGCTAAATGTCAAAAATGAAAAGTGTCAAAAATGACAAATTTCAAGATGGAAAATGTCAAAGATGTCAAATGACAAATGTCACAATGCTAAATGTCAAAAATGAAAAGTGTCACCATGAAAAATGTCAAAAATGACAAATTTCAAGATGGCAAATGTCAAAACTGACAAATGTCACAATGCTAAATGTCAAAAATGAAAAGTGTCACCATGAAAAATGTCAAAAATAATAAATTTCAAGATGGCAAATGTCAAAGATGTCAAATGACAAATGTCACTTTGCTTAATGTCAAAAATGACAAATTTCAAGATGGCAAATGTCAAAGATGTCAAATAACAAATGTCACAAGGCTAAATGTCAAAAATGAAAAGTGTCACAATGAACAATGTCAAAACTGACAAATTTCAAGATGGCAAATGTCAAAGATGTCAAATGACAAATGTCACAATGCTAAATGTCAAAAATGAAAAGTGTCACCATGAAAAATGTCAAAAATGACAAATTTCAAGATGGCAAATGTTAAAACTGACAAATGTCACAATGCTACATGTCAAAAATGATAAGTGTCACCATGAAAAATGTCAAAAATGACAAATTTCAAGATGGCAAATGTCCAAGATGTCAAATGACAAATGTCACAATGCTAAATGTCAAATATGAAAAGTGTCACCATGAAAAATATCAAAAATGACAAATTTCAAGATGGCAAATGTCAAAGATGTCAAATGACAAATGTCACAATGCTAAATGTCACAAATGAAAAGTGTCAAAAATGACAAATTTCAAGATGGCAAATGTCTAAGATGTCAAATGACAAATGTCACAATGCTAAATGTCAAAAATGAAAAGTGTCACCATGAAAAATGTCAAAAATGACAAATTTCAAGATGGCAAATGTCAAAACTGACAAATGTCACAATGCTAAATGTCAAAAATGAAAAGTGTGACCAAGAAAAATGTCAAAAATAACAAATTTCAAGATGGCAATTGTCAAAGATGTCAAATGACAAATGTCACAATGCTAAATGTCAAAAATGACAAATTTCATGATGGCAAATGTCAAAGATGTCAAATGACAAATGTCACAATGCTAAATGTAAAACATGAAAAGTGTCACCATGAAAAATGTCAAAAATAACAAATTTCAAGATGGCAAATGTCAAAGATGTCAAATGACAAATGTCACAATGCTAAATGTCAAAAATGAAAAGTGTCACCATGAACAATGTCAAAAATGACAAATTTCAAGATGGCAAATGTCAAAACTGACAAATGTCACAATGCTAAATGTCAAAAATGATAAGTGTCACCATGAAAAATGTCAAAAATAACAAATTTCAAGATGGCAAATGTCAAAGATGTCAAATGACAAATGTCACAATGCTAAATGTCAAAAATGAAAAGTGTCACCATGAAAAATGTCAAAAATGACAAATTTCAAGATGGCAAATGTCAAAGATGTCAAATGACAAATGTCACAATGCTAAATGTCAAAAATGAAAAGTGTCACCATGAAAAATGTCAAAAATGACAAATTTCAAGATGGCAAATGTCAAATGTCACAATGCTAAATGTCAAAAATGATAAGTGTCACCATGAAAAATGTCAAAAATGACAAATTTCAAGATGGCAAATGTCAAAGATGTCAAATGACAAATGTCACAATGCTAAATGTCAAAAATGAAAAGTGTCACCATGAAAAATGTCAAAAATGACAAGTTTCAAGATGGCAAATGTCAAAGATGTCAAATGACAAATGTCACAATGCTAAATGTCAAAAATGAAAAGTGTCACCATGAAAAATGTCAAAAATGACAAATTTCAAGATGGCAAATGTCAAAACTGATAAATGTCACAATGCTAAATGTCAAAAATGATAAGTGTCACCATAAAAAATGTCAAAAATGACAAATTTCAAGATGGCAAATGTCCAAGATGTCAAATGACAAATGTCACAATGCTAAATGTCAAAAATGAAAAGTGTCACCATGAAAAATGTCAAAAATGACAAATTTCAAGATGGCAAATGTCAAAGATGTCAAATGACAAATGTCACAATGCTAAATGTCAAAAATGAAAAGTGTCAAAAATGACAAATTTCAAGATGGAAAATGTCAAAGATGTCAAATGACAAATGTCACAATGCTAAATGTCAAAAATGAAAAGTGTCACCATGAAAAATGTCAAAAATGACAAATTTCAAGATGGCAAATGTCAAAACTGACAAATGTCACAATGGTAAATGTCAAAAATGAAAAGTGTCACCATGAAAAATGTCAAAAATAACAAATTTCAAGATGGCAAATGTCAAAGATGTCAAATAACAAATGTCACTTTGCTTAATGTCAAAAATGACAAATTTCAAGATGGCAAATGTCAAAGATGTCAAATAACAAATGTCACAAGGCTAAATGTCAAAAATGAAAAGTGTCACAATGAACAATGTCAAAAATGACAAATTTCAAGATGGCAAATGTCAAAGATGTCAAATGACAAATGTCACAGTGCTAAATGTCAAAAATGAAAAGTGTCACCATGAAAAATGTCAAAAATGACAAATTTCAAGATGGCAAATGTTAAAACTGACAAATGTCACAATGCTACATGTCAAAAATGATAAGTGTCACCATGAAAAATGTCAAAAATGACAAATTTCAAGATGGCAAATGTCCAAGATGTCAAATGACAAATGTCACAATGCTAAATGTCAAATATGAAAAGTGTCACCATGAAAAATATCAAAAATGACAAATTTCAAGATGGCAAATGTCAAAGATGTCAAATGACAAATGTCACAATGCTAAATGTCACAAATGAAAAGTGTCAAAAATGACAAATTTCAAGATGGCAAATGTCTAAGATGTCAAATGACAAATGTCACAATGCTAAATGTCAAAAATGAAAAGTGTCACCATGAAAAATGTCAAAAATGACAAATTTCAAGATGGCAAATGTCAAAACTGACAAATGTCACAATGCTAAATGTCAAAAATGAAAAGTGTCACCATAAAAAATGCCAAAAATAACAAATTTCAAGATGGCACATGTCAAAGATGTCAAATGACAAATGTCACAATGCTAAATGTCAAAAATGACAAATTTCAAAGTGGCAAATGTCAAAGATGTCAAATGACAAATGTCACAATGCTAAATGTCAAAAATGAAAAGTGTCACCATGAAAAATGTCAAAAATGACAAATTTCAAGATGGCAAATGTCAAAGATGTCAAATGACAAATGTCACAATGCTAAATGTCAAAAATGAAAAGTGTCACGATGAACAATGTCAAAAATGACAAATTTCAAGATGGCAAATGTCAAAACTGACAAATGTCACAATGCTAAATGTCCAAAAATGATAAGTGTCACCATGAAAAATGTCAAAAATAACAAATTTCAAGATGGCAAATGTCAAAGATGTCAAATGACAAATGTCACAATGCTAAATGTCAAAAATGACAAATTTCAAGATGGCAAATGTCTAAGATGTCAAATGACAAATGTCACAATGCTAAATGTCAAAAATGAAAAGTGTCACCATGAAAAATGTCAAAAATGACAAATTTCAAGATGGAAAATGTCCAAGATGTCAAATGACAAATGTCACAATGCTAAATGTCAAAAATGAAAAGTGTCACCATTAAAAATGTCAAAAATGACAAATTTAAAGATGGCAAATATCAAAGATGTCAAATGACAAATGTCACAATGCTAAATGTCAAAAATGAAAAGTGTCACAAATGACAAATTTCAAGATGGCAAATGTCTAAGATGTCAAATGACAAATGTCGCAATGCTAAATGTCAAAAATAAAAAACGTCACCGTGAAAAATGTCAAAAATGACAAATTTCAAGATGGCAAATGTCAAAGATGTCAAATGACAAATGTCACAATGCTAAATGTCAAAAATGAAAAGTGTCACCATGAAAAATGTCAAAAATGACAAATTTCAAGATGGCAAATGTCAAAGATGTCAAATGACAAATGTCACAATGCTAAATGTCAAAAATGAAAAGTGTCCCCATGAAAAATGTCAATAATGACAAATTTCAAGATGGCAAATGTCAAAGATGTCAAATGACAAATGTCACAATGATAAATGTCAAAAATGAAAAGTGTCACCATGAAAAATGTCAAAAATGACAAATTTCAAGATGGCAAATGTCAAAGATGTCGAATATGACAAATGTCACAATGCTAAATGTCAAAAATGAAAAGTGTCACCATGGAAAATGTCAAAAATGACAAATTTCAAGATGGCAAATGTCAAAGATGTCAAATGACAAATGTCACAATGCTAAATGTCAAAAATGAAAAGTGTCACCATGAAAAATGTCAAAAATGACAAATTTCAAGATGGCAAATATCAAAGATGTCAAATGACAAATGTCACAATGGTAAATGTCAAAAATGACAAATTTCAAGATGGCAAATGTTAAAGATGTCAAATGACAAATGTCACAATGCTAAATGTCAAAAATGAAAAGTGTCACCATGAAAAATGTCAAAAATGACAAATTTCAAGATGGCAAATGTCAAAGATGTCAAATGACAAATGTCACAATGCTAAATGTCAAAAATGAAAAGTGTCACAATGAACAATGTCAAAAATGACAAATTTCAAGATGGCAAATGTCAAAGATGTCAAATGACAAATGTCACAATGCTAAATGTCAAAAATGAAAAGTGTCACCATGAAAAATGTCAAAAATAACAAATTTCAAGATGGCAAATGTTAAAACTGACAAATGTCACAATGCTACATGTCAAAAATGATAAGTGTCACCATGAAAAATGTCAAAAATGACAAATTTCAAGATGGCAAATGTCCAAGATGTCAAATGACAAATGTCACAATGCTAAATGTCAAATATGAAAAGTGTCACCATGAAAAATATCAAAAATGACAAATTTCAAGATGGCAAATGTCAAAGATGTCAAATGACAAATGTCACAATGCTAAATGTCACAAATGAAAAGTGTCAAAAATGACAAATTTCAAGATGGCAAATGTCTAAGATGTCAAATGACAAATGTCACAATGCTAAATGTCAAAAATGAAAAGTGTCACCATGAAAAATGTCAAAAATGACAAATTTTAAGATGGCAAATGTCAAAACTGACAAATGTCACAATGCTAAATGTCAAAAATGAAAAGTGTCACCATAAAAAATGCCAAAAATAACAAATTTCAAGATGGCAAATGTCAAAGATGTCAAATGACAAATGTCACAATGCTAAATGTCAAAAATGACAAATTTCAAGATGGCAAATGTCAAAGATGTCAAATGACAAATGTCACAATGCTAAATGTCAAAAATGAAAAGTGTCACCATGAAAAATGTCAAAAATGACAAATTTCAAGATGGCAAATGTCAAAGATGTCAAATGACAAATGTCACAATGCTAAATATCAAAAATGAAAAGTGTCACCATGAACAATGTCAAAAATGACAAATTTCAAGATGGCAAATGTCAAAACTGACATTGTCACAATGCTAAATGTCCAAAAATGATAAGTGTCACCATGCATATGTCACAAATAACAAATTTCAAGATGGCAAATGTCAAAGATGTCAAATGACAAATGTCACAATGCTAAATGTCAAAAATGACAAATTTCAAGATGGCAAATGTCTAAGATGTCAAATGACAAATGTCACAATGCTAAATGTCAAAAATGAAAAGTGTCACCATGAAAAATGTCAAAAATGACAAATTTCAAGATGGCAAATGTCAAAGATGTCGAATATGACAAATGTCACAATGCTAAATGTCAAAAATGAAAAGTGTCACCATGAAAAATGTCAAAAATGACAAATTTTAAGATGGCAAATGTCAAAGATGTCAAATGACAAATGTCACAATGCTAAATGTCAAAAATGAAAAGTGTCACCATGAAAAATGTCAAAAATGACAAATTTCAAGATGGCAAATATCAAAGATGTCAAATGACAAATGTAACAATGCTAAATGTCAAAAATGACAAATTTCAAATTGGCAAATGTCAAAGATGTCAAATGACAAATGTCACAATGCTAAATGTCAAAAATGAAAAGTGTCACCATGAAAAATGTCAAAAATGACAAATTTCAAGATGGCAAATGTCAAAGATGTCAAATGACAAATGTCACAATGCTAAATGTCAAAAATGAAAAGTGTCACCATGAAAAATGTCAAAAATGACAAATTTCAAGATGGCAAATGTCAAATGTCACAATGCTAAATGTCAAAAATGAAAAGTGTCACCATGAAAAATGTCAAAAATGACAAATTTCAAGATGGCAAATGTCAAAGATGTCAAATGACAAATGTCACAATGCTAAATGTCAAAAATGAAAAGTGTCACCATGAAAAATGTCAAAAATGACAAGTTTCAAGATGGCAAATGTCAAAGATGTCAAATGACAAATGTCACAATGCTAAATGTCCAAAATGAAAAGTGTCACCATGAAAAATGTCAAAAATAACAAATTTCAAGATGGCAAATGTCAAAACTGACAAATGTCACAATGCTAAATGTCAAAAATGATAAGTGTCACCATGAAAAATGTCAAAAATGACAAATTTCAAGATGGCAAATGTCCAAGATGTCAAATGACAAATGTCACAATGCTAAATGTCAAAAATGAAAAGTGTCACCATGAAAAATGTCAAAAATGACAAATTTCAAGATGGCAAATGTCAAAGATGTCAAATGACAAATGTCACAATGCTAAATGTCAAAAATGAAAAGTGTCAAAAATGACAAATTTCAAGATGGAAAATGTCAAAGATGTCAAATGACAAATGTCACAATGCTAAATGTCAAAAATGAAAAGTGTCACCATGAAAAATGGCAAAAATGACAAATTTCAAGATGGCAAATGTCAAAACTGACAAATGTCACAATGCTAAATGTCAAAAATGAAAAGTGTCACCATGAAAAATGTCAAAAATAACAAATTTCAAGATGGCAAATGTCAAAGATGTCAAATGACAAATGTAACAATGCTTAATGTCAAAAATTACAAATTTAAAGATGGCAAATGTCAAAGATGTCAAATGACAAATCTCACAATGCTAAATGTCAAAAATGAAAAGTGTCACAATGAACAATGTCAAAAATGACAAATTTCAAGATGGCAAATGTCAAAGATGTCAAATGACAAATGTCACAATGCTAAATGTCAAAAATGAAAAGTGTCACCATGAAAAATGTCAAAAATGACAAATTTCAAGATGGCAAATGTCAAAACTGACAAATGTCACAATGCTAAATGTCAAAAATGATAAGTGTCACCATGAAAAATGTCAAAAATGACAAATTTCAAGATGGCAAATGTCCAAGATGTCAAATGACAAATGTCACAATGCTAAATGTCAAATATGAAAAGTGTCACCATGAAAAATATCAAACATGACAAATTTCAAGATGGCAAATGTCAAAGATGTCAAATGACAAATGTCACAATGCTAAATGTCACAAATGAAAAGTGTCAAAAATGACAAATTTCAAGATGGCAAATGTCTAAGATGTCAAATGACAAATGTCACAATGCTAAATGTCAAAAATGAAAAGTGTCACCATGAAAAATGTCAAAAATGACAAATTTCAAGATGGCAAATGTCAAAACTGACAAATGTCACAATGCTAAATGTCAAAAATGATAAGTGTCACCATGAAAAATGTCAAAAATGACAAATTTCAAGATGGCAAATGTCCAAGATGTCAAATGACAAATGTCACAATGCTAAATGTCAAAAATGAAAAGTGTCACCATGAAAAATGTCAAAAATGACAAATTTCAAGATGGCAAATGTCAAAGATGTCAAATGACAAATGTCACAATGCTAAATGTCAAAAATGAAAAGTGTCAAAAATGACAAATTTCAAGATGGAAAATGTCAAAGATGTCAAATGACAAATGTCACAATGCTAAATGTCAAAAATGAAAAGTGTCACCATGAAAAATGGCAAAAATGACAAATTTCAAGATGGCAAATGTCAAAACTGACAAATGTCACAATGCTAAATGTCAAAAATGAAAAGTGTCACCATGAAAAATGTCAAAAATAACAAATTTCAAGATGGCAAATGTCAAAGATGTCAAATGACAAATGTAACAATGCTTAATGTCAAAAATTACAAATTTAAAGATGGCAAATGTCAAAGATGTCAAATGACAAATCTCACAATGCTAAATGTCAAAAATGAAAAGTGTCACAATGAACAATGTCAAAAATGACAAATTTCAAGATGGCAAATGTCAAAGATGTCAAATGACAAATGTCACAATGCTAAATGTCAAAAATGAAAAGTGTCACCATGAAAAATGTCAAAAATGACAAATTTCAAGATGGCAAATGTCAAAACTGACAAATGTCACAATGCTAAATGTCAAAAATGATAAGTGTCACCATGAAAAATGTCAAAAATGACAAATTTCAAGATGGCAAATGTCCAAGATGTCAAATGACAAATGTCACAATGCTAAATGTCAAATATGAAAAGTGTCACCATGAAAAATATCAAACATGACAAATTTCAAGATGGCAAATGTCAAAGATGTCAAATGACAAATGTCACAATGCTAAATGTCACAAATGAAAAGTGTCAAAAATGACAAATTTCAAGATGGCAAATGTCTAAGATGTCAAATGACAAATGTCACAATGCTAAATGTCAAAAATGAAAAGTGTCACCATGAAAAATGTCAAAAATGACAAATTTCAAGATGGCAAATGTCAAAACTGACAAATGTCACAATGCTAAATGTCAAAAATGAAAAGTGTCACCATGAAAAATGTCAAAAATAACAAATTTCAAGATGGCAAATGTCAAAGATGTCAAATGACAAATGTCACAATGCTAAATGTCAAAAATGACAAATTTCAAGATGGCAAATGTCAAAGATGTCAAATGACAAATGTCACAATGCTAAATGTCAAAAATGAAAAGTGTCACCATGAAAAATGTCAAAAATGACAAATTTCAAGATGGCAAATGTCAAAGATGTCAAATGACAAATGTCACAATGCTAAATGTCAAAAATGAAAAGTGTCACCATGAACAATGTCAAAAATGACAAATTTCAAGATGGCAAATGTCAAAACTGACAAATGTCACAATGCTAAATGTCAAAAATGATAAGTGTCACCATGAAAAATGTCAAAAATAACAAATTTCAAGATGGCAAATGTCAAAGATGTCAAATGACAAATGTCACAATGCTAAATGTCAAAAATGACAAATTTCAAGATGGCAAATGTCTAAGATGTCAAATGACAAATGTCACAATGCTAAATGTCAAAAATGAAAAGTGCCACCATGAAAAATGTCAAAAATGACAAATTTAAAGATGGCAAATATCAAAGATGTCAAATGACAAATGTCACAATGCTAAATATCAAAAATGAAAAGTGTCAAAAATGACAAATTTCAAGATGGCAAATGTCTAAGATGTCAAATGACAAACGTCACAATGCTAAATGTCAAAAATAAAAAGTGTCACCGTGAAAAATGTCAAAAATGACAAATTTCAAGATGGCAAATGTCAAAGATGTCAAATGACAAATGTCACAATGCTAAATGTCAAAAATGAAAAGTGTCACCATGAAAAATGTCAAAAATGACAAATTTCAAGATGGCAAATGTCAAAGATGTCAAATGACAAATGTCACAATGCTAAATGTCAAAAATGAAAAGTGTCCGCATGAAAAATGTCAATAATGACAAATTTCAAGATGGCAAATGTCAAAGATGTCAAATGACAAATGTCACAATGCTAAATGTCAAAAATGAAAAGTGTCACCATGAAAAATGTCAAAAATGACAAATTTCAAGATGGCAAATGTCAAAGATGTCGAATATGACAAATGTCACAATGCTAAATGTCAAAAATGAAAAGTGTCACCATGAAAAATGTCAAAAATGACAAATTTCAAGATGGCAAATGTCAAAGATGTCAAATGACAAATGTCACAATGCTAAATGTCAAAAATGAAAAGTGTCACCATGAAAAATGTCAAAAATGACAAATTTCAAGATGGCAAATATCAAAGATGTCAAATGACAAATGTCACAATGCTAAATGTCAAAAATGACAAATTTCAAGATGGCAAATGTCAAAGATTTCAAATGACAAATGTCACAATGCTAAATGTCAAAAATGAAAAGTGTCACCATGAAAAATGTCAAAAATGACAAATTTCATGATGGCAAATGTCAAAGATGTCAAATGACAAATGTCACAATGCTAAATGTCAAAAATGAAAAGTGTCACCATGAAAAATGTCAAAAATGACAAATTTCAAGATGGCAAATGTCAAAAATGTCAAATGACAAATGTCACAATGCTAAATGTCAAAAATGAAAAGTGTCACCATGAAAAATGTCAAAAATGACAAATTTCAAGATGGCAAATGTCAAAGATGTCGAATATGACAAATGTCACAATGCTAAATCAAAAATGAAAAGTGTCACCATGAAAAATGTCAAAAATGACAAATTTCAAGATGGCAAATGTCAAAGATGTCAAATGACAAATGTCACAATGCTAAATGTCAAAAATGAAAAGTGTCACCATGAAAAATGTCAAAAATGACAAATTTCAAGATGGCAAATGTCAAAACTGACAAATGTCACAATGCTAAATGTCATAAATGATAAGTGTCACCATGAAAAATGTCAAAATGACAAATTTCAAGATGGCAAATGTCCAAGATGTCAAATGACAAATGTCACAATGCTAAATGTCAAATATGAAAAGTGTCACCATGAAAAATATCAAAAATGACAAATTTCAAGATGGCAAATGTCAAAGATGTCAAATGACAAATGTCACAATGCTAAATGTCACAAATGAAAAGTGTCAAAAATGACAAATTTCAAGATGGCAAATGTCTAAGATGTCAAATGACAAATGTCACAATGCTAAATGTCAAAAATGAAAAGTGTCACCGTGAAAAATGTCAAAAATGACAAATTTCAAGATGGCAAATGTCAAAACTGACAAATGTCACAATGCTAAATGTCAAAAATGAAAAGTGTGACCAAGAAAAATGTCAAAAATAACAAATTTCAAGATGGCAAATGTCTAAAATGTCAAATGACAAATGTCACAATGCTAAATGTCAAAAATGACAAATTTCAAGATGGCAAATGTCAAAGATGTCAAATGACAAATGTCACAATGCTAAATGTGAAAAATGAAAAGTGTCACCATGAAAAATGTCAAAAATAACAAATTTCAAGATGGCAAATGTCAAAGATGTCAAATGACAAATGTCACAATGCTAAATGTCAAAAATGAAAAGTGTCACCATAAACAATGTCAAAAATGACAAATTTCAAGATGGCAAATGTCAAAACTGACAAATGTCACAATGCTAAATGTCAAAAATGATAAGTGTCACCATGAAAAATGTCAAAAATAACAAATTTCAAGATGGCAAATGTCAAAGATGTCAAATGACAAATGTCACAATGCTAAATGTCAAAAATGAAAAGTGTCACCATGAAAAATGTCAAAAATGACAAATTTCAAGATGGCAAATGTCAAAGATGTCAAATGACAAATGTCACAATGCTAAATGTCAAAAATGAAAAGTGTCACCATGAAAAATGTCAAAAATGACAAATTTCAAGATGGCAAATGTCAAATGTCACAATGCTAAATGTCAAAAATGATAAGTGTCACCATGAAAAATGTCAAAAATGACAAATTTCAAGATGGCAAATGTCAAAGATGTCAAATGACAAATGTCACAATGCTTAATGTCAAAAATGAAAATGTCACCATGAAAAATGTCAAAAATGACAAGTTTCAAGATGGCAAATGTCAAAGATGTCAAATGACAAATGTCACAATGCTAAATGTCAAAAATGAAAAGTGTCACCATGAAAAATGTCAAAAATGACAAATTTCAAGATGGCAAATGTCAAAACTGACAAATGTCACAATGCTAAATGTCAAAAATGATAAGTGTCACCATGAAAAATGTCAAAAATGACAAATTTCAAGATGGCAAATGTCCAAGATGTCAAATGACAAATGTCACAATGCTAAATGTCAAAAATGAAAAGTGTCACCATAAAAAATGTCAAAAATGACAAATTTCAAGATGGCAAATGTCAAAGATGTCAAATGACAAATGTCACAATGCTATATGTCAAAAATGAAAAGTGTCAAAAATGACAAATTTCAAGATGGAAAATGTCAAAGATGTCAAATGACAAATGTCACAATGCTAAATGTCAAAAATGAAAAGTGTCACCATGAAAAATGTCAAAAATGGAAAATTTCAAGATGGCAAATGTTAAAACTGACAAATGTCACAATGCTAAATGTCAAAAATGAAAAGTGTCACCATGAAAAATGTCAAAAATAACAAATTTCAAGATGGCAAATGTCAAAGATGTCAAATGACAAATGTCACATTGCTTAATGTCAAAAATGACAAATTTCAAGATGGCAAATGTCAAAGATGTCAAATAACAAATGTCACAAGGCTAAATGTCAAAAATGAAAAGTGTCACAATGAACAATGTCAAAAATGACAAATTTCAAGATGGCAAATGTCAAAGATGTCAAATGACAAATGTCACAATGCTAAATGTCAAAAATGAAAAGTGTCACCATGAAAAATGTCAAAAATGACAAATTTCAAGATGGCAAATGTTAAAACTGACAAATGTCACAATGCTACATGTCAAAAATGATAAGTGTCACCATGAAAAATGTCAAAAATGACAAATTTCAAGATGGCAAATGTCCAAGATGTCAAATGACAAATGTCACAATGCTAAATGTCAAATATGAAAAGTGTCACCATGAAAAATATCAAAAATGACAAATTTCAAGATGGCAAATGTCAAAGATGTCAAATGACAAATGTCACAATGCTAAATGTCACAAATGAAAAGTGTCAAAAATGACAAATTTCAAGATGGCAAATGTCTAAGATGTCAAATGACAAATGTCACAATGCTAAATGTCAAAAATGAAAAGTGTCACCATAAAAAATGTCAAAAATGACAAATTTCAAGATGGCAAATGTCAAAACTGACAAATGTCACAATGCTAAATGTCAAAAATGAAAAGTGTCACCATAAAAAATGCCAAAAATAACAAATTTCAAGATGGCAAATGTCAAAGATGTCAAATGACAAATGTCACAATGCTAATTGTCAAAAATGACAAATTTCAAGATGGCAAATGTCAAAGATGTCAAATGACAAATGTCACAATGCTAAATGTCAAAAATGAAAAGTGTCACCATGAAAAATGTCAAAAATGACAAATTTCAAGATGGCAAATGTCAAAGATGTCAAATGACAAATGTCACAATGCTAAATGTCAAAAATGAAAAGTGTCACCATGAACAATGTCAAAAATGACAAATTTCAAGATGGCAAATGTCAAAACTGACAAATGTCACAATGCTAAATGTCCAAAAATGATAAGTGTCACCATGAAAAATGTCAAAAATAACAACTTTCAAGATGGCAAATGTCAAAGATGTCAAATGACAAATGTCACAATGCTAAATGTCAAAAATGACAAATTTCAAGATGGCAAATGTCTAAGATGTCAAATGATAAATGTCACAATGCTAAATGTCAAAAATGAAAAGTGTCACCATGAAAAATGTCAAAAATGACAAATTTCAAGATGGAAAATGTCCAAGATGTCAAATGACAAATGTCACAATGCTAAATGTCAAAAATGAAAAGTGTCACCATGAAAAATGTCAAAAATGACAAATTTAAAGATGGCAAATATCAAAGATGTCAAATGACAAATGTCACAATGCTAAATGTCAAAAATGAAATGTGTCAAAAATGACAAATTTCAAGATGGCAAATGTCTAAGATGTCAAATGACAAATGTCACAATGCTAAATGTCAAAAATAAAAAGTGTCACCGTGAAAAATGTCAAAAATGACAAATTTCAAGATGGCAAATGTCAAAGATGTCAAATGACAAATGTCACAATGCTAAATGTCAAAAATGAAAAGTGTCACCATGAAAAATGTCAAAAATGACAAATTTCAAGATGGCAAATGTCAAAGATGTCAAATGAGAAATGTCACAATGCTAAATGTCAAAAATGAAAAGTGTCCCCATGAAAAATGTCAATAATGACAAATTTCAAGATGGCAAATGTCAAAGATGTCAAATGACAAATGTCACAATGCTAAATGTCAAAAATGAAAAGTGTCACCATGAAAAATGTCAAAAATGACAAATTTCAAGATGGCAAATGTCAAAGATGTCGAATATGACAAATGTCACAATGCTAAATGTCAAAAATGAAAAGTGTCACCATGAAAAATGTCAAAAATGACAAATTTCAAGATGGCAAATGTCAAAGATGTCAAATGACAAATATCACAATGCTAAATGTCAAAAATGAAAAGTGTCACCATGAAAAATGTCAAAAATGACAAATTTCAAGATGGCAAATACCAAAGATGTCAAATGACAAATGTCACAATGCTAACTGTCAAAAATGACAAATTTCAAGATGGCAAATGTCAAAGATGTCAAATGACAAATGTCACAATGCTAAATGTCAAAAATGAAAAGTGTCACCATGAAAAATGTCAAAAATGACAAATTTCAAGATGGCAAATGTCAAAGATGTCAAATGACAAATGTCACAATGCTAAATGTCAAAAATGAAAAGTGTCACCATGAAAAATTTCAAGATGGCAAATGTCAAAGATGTCAAATGACAAATGTCACAATGCTAAATGTCAAAAATGAAAAGTGTCACCATGAAAAATGTCAAAAATGACAAATTTCAAGATGGCAAATGTCAAAGATGTCGAATATGACAAATGTCACAATGCTAAATCAAAAATGAAAAGTGTCACCATGAAAAATGTCAAAAATGACAAATTTCAAGATGGCAAATGTCAAAGATGTCAAATGACAAATGTCACAATGCTAAATGTCAAAAATGAAAAGTGTCACCATGAAAAATGTCAAAAATGAAAAATTTCAAGATGGCAAATGTCAAAACTGACAAATGTCACAATGCTAAATGTCAAAAATAATAAGTGTCACCATGAAAAATGTCAAAAATGACAAATTTCAAGATGGCAAATGTCCAAGATGTCAAATGACAAATGTCACAATGCTAAATGTCAAATATGAAAAGTGTCACCATGAAAAATATCAAAAATGACAAATTTCAAGATGGCAAATGTCAAAGATGTCAAATGACAAATGTCACAATGCTAAATGTCACAAATGAAAAGTGTCAAAAATGACAAATTTCAAGATGGCAAATGTCTAAGATGTCAAATGACAAATGTCACAATGCTAAATGTCAAAAATGAAAAGTGTCACAATGAAAAATGTCAAAAATGACAAATTTCAAGATGGCAAATGTCAAAACTGACAAATGTCACAATGCTAAATGTCAAAAATGAAAAGTGTGACCAAGAAAAATGTCAAAAATAACAAATTTCAAGATGGCAAATGTCAAAGATGTCAAATGACAAATGTCACAATGCTAAATGTCAAAAATGACAAATTTCAAGATGGCAAATGTCAAAGATGTCAAATGACAAATGTCACAATGCTAAATGTGAAAAATGAAAAGTGTCACCATGAAAAATGTCAAAAATAACAAATTTCAAGATGGCAAATGTCAAAGATGTCAAATGACAAATGTCACAATGCTAAATGTCAAAAATGAAAAGTGTCACCATGAACAATGTCAAAAATGACAAATTTCAAGATGGCAAATGTCAAAACTGACAAATGTCACAATGCTAAATGTCAAAAATGATAAGTCTCACCATGAAAAATGTCAAAAATAACAAATTTCAAGATGGCAAATGTCAAAGATGTCAAATGACAAATGTCACAATGCTAAATGTCAAAAATGAAAAGTGTCACCATAAAAAATGTCAAAAATGACAAATTTCAAGATGGCAAATGTCAAAGATGTTAAATGACAAATGTCACAATGCTAAATGTCAAAAATGAAAAGTGTCACCATGAAAAATGTCAAAAATAACAAATTTCAAGATGGCAAATATCAAAGATGTCAAATGACAAATGTCACAATGCTAAATGTCAAAAATGAAAAGTGTCACCATGAAAAATGTCTTAAATGACAAATTTCAAGATGGCAAATGTCAAAACTGACAAATGTCACAATGCTAAATGTCAAAAATGATAAGTGTCACCATGAAAAATGTCAAAAATGACAAATTTCAAGATGGCAAATGTCCAAGATGTCAAATGACAAATGTCACAATGCTAAATGTCAAAAATGAAAAGTGTCACCATGAAAAATGTCAAAAATGACAAATTTCAAGATGGCAAATGTCAAAGATGTCAAATGACAAATGTCAAAATGCTAAATGTCAAAAATGAAAAGTGTCAAAAATGACAAATTTCAAGATGGAAAATGTCAAAGATGTCAAATGACAAATGTCACAATGCTAAATGTCAAAAATGAAGTGTCACCATGAAAAATGTCAAAAATGGCAAATTTCAAGATGGCAAATGTCAAAACTGACAAATGTCACAATGCTAAATGTCAAAAATGAAAAGTGTCACCATGAAAAATGTCAAAAATAACAAATTTCAAGATGGCAAATGTCAAAGATGTCAAATGACAAATGTCACAATGCTAAATGTCAAAAATGATAAGTCTCACCATGAAAAATGTCAAAAATAACAAATTTCAAGATGGCAAATGTCAAAGATGTCAAATGACAAATGTCACAATGCTAAATGTCAAAAATGAAAAGTGTCACCATAAAAAATGTCAAAAATGACAAATTTCAAGATGGCAAATGTCAAAGATGTTAAATGACAAATGTCACAATGCTAAATGTCAAAAATGAAAAGTGTCACCATGAAAAATGTCAAAAATAACAAATTTCAAGATGGCAAATGTCAAAACTGACAAATGTCACAATGCTAAATGTCAAAAATGATAAGTGTCACCATGAAAAATGTCAAAAATGACAAATTTCAAGATGGCAAATGTCCAAGATGTCAAATGACAAATGTCACAATGCTAAATGTCAAAAATGAAAAGTGTCACCATGAAAAATGTCAAAAATGACAAATTTCAAGATGGCAAATGTCAAAGATGTCAAATGACAAATGTCAAAATGCTAAATGTCAAAAATAAAAAGTGTCAAAAATGACAAATTTCAAGATGGAAAATGTCAAAGATGTCAAATGACAAATGTCACAATGCTAAATGTCAAAAATGAAAAGTGTCACCATGAAAAATGTCAAAAATGGCAAATTTCAAGATGGCAAATGTCAAAACTGACAAATGTCACAATGCTAAATGTCAAAAATGAAAAGTGTCACCATGAAAAATGTCAAAAATGGCAAATTTCAAGATGGCAAATGTCAAAACTGACAAATGTCACAATGCTAAATGTCAAAAATGAAAAGTGTCACCATGAAAAATGTCAAAAATAACAAATTTCAAGATGGCAAATGTCAAAGATGTCAAATAACAAATGTCACAAGGCTAAATGTCAAAAATGAAAAGTGTCACAATGAACAATGTCAAAAATGACAAATTTCAAGATGGCAAATGTCAAAGATGTCAAATGACAAATGTCACAATGCTAAATGTCAAAAATGAAAAGTGTCACCATAAAATGTCAAAAATGACAAATTTCAAGATGGCAAATGTCAAAGATGTCAAATGACAAATGTCACAATGCTAAATGTCACAAATGAAAAGTGTCACCATGAAAAATATCAAAAATGACAAATTTCAAGATGGCAAATGTCAAAGATGTCAAATGACAAATGTCACAATGCTAAATGTCACAAATGAAAAGTGTCAAAAATGACAAATTTCAAGATGGCAAATGTCTAAGATGTCAAATGACAAATGTCACAATGCTAAATGTCAAAAATGAAAAGTGTCACCATGAAAAATGTCAAAAATGACAAATTTCAAGATGGCAAATGTCAAAACTGACAAATGTCACAATGCTAAATGTCAAAAATGAAAAGTGTCACCATAAAAAATGCCAAAACTAACAAATTTCAAGATGGCAAATGTCAAAGATGTCAAATGACAAATGTCACAATGCTAAATGTCACAAATGAAAAATGTCAAAAATGGCAAATTTCAAGATGGCAAATGTTAAAACTGACAAATGTCACAATGCTACATGTCAAAAATGATAAGTGTCACCATGAAAAATGTCAAAAATGACAAATTTCAAGATGGCAAATGTCCAAGATGTCAAATGACAAATGTCACAATGCTAAATGTCAAATATGAAAAGTGTCACCATGAAAAATATCAAAAATGACAAATTTCAAGATGGCAAATGTCAAAGATGTCAAATGACAAATGTCACAATGCTAAATGTCACAAATGAAAAGTGTCAAAAATGACAAATTTCAAGATGGCAAATGTCTAAGATGTCAAATGACAAATGTCACAATGCTAAATGTCAAAAATGAAAAGTGTCACCATGAAAAATGTCAAAAATGACAAATTTCAAGATGGCAAATGTCAAAACTGACAAATGTCACAATGCTAAATGTCAAAAATGAAAAGTGTCACCATAAAAAATGCCAAAACTAACAAATTTCAAGATGGCAAATGTCAAAGATGTCAAATGACAAATGTCACAATGCTAAATGTCAAAAATGACAAATTTCAAGATGGCAAATGTCAAAGATGTCAAATGACAAATGTCACAATGCTAAATGTCAAAAATGAAAAGTGTCACCATGAAAAATGTCAAAAATGACAAATTTCAAGATGGCAAATGTCAAAGATGTCAAATGACAAATGTCACAATGCTAAATGTCAAAAATGAAAAGTGTCACCATGAACAATGTCAAAAATGACAAATTTCAAGATGGCAAATGTCAAAACTGACAAATGTCACAATGCTAAATGTCCAAAAATGATAAGTGTCACCATGAAAAATGTCAAAAATAACAAATTTCAAGATGGCAAATGTCAAAGATGTCAAATGACAAATGTCACAATGCTAAATGTCAAAAATGACAAATTTCAAGATGGCAAATGTCTAAGATGTCAAATGATAAATGTCACAATGCTAAATGTCAAAAATGAAAAGTGTCACCATGAAAAATGTCAAAAATGACAAATTTCAAGATGGAAAATGTCCAAGATGTCAAATGACAAATGTCACAATGCTAAATGTCAAAAATGAAAAGTGTCACCATGAAAAATGTCAAAAATGACAAATTTAAAGATGGCAAATATCAAAGATGTCAAATGACAAATGTCACAATGCTAAATGTCAAAAATGAAAAGTGTCAAAAATGACAAATTTCAAGATGGCAAATGTCTAAGATGTCAAATGACAAATGTCACAATGCTTAATGTCAAAAATAAAAAATGTCACCGTGAAAAATGTCAAAAATGACAAATTTCAAGATGGCAAATGTCAAAGATGTCAAATGACAAATGTCACAATGCTAAATGTCAAAAATGAAAAGTGTCACCATGAAAAATGTCAAAAATGACAAATTTCAAGATGGCAAATGTCAAAGATGTCAAATGACAAATGTCACAATGCTAAATGTCAAAAATGAAAACTGTCCCCATGAAAAATGTCAATAATGACAAGTTTCAAGATGGCAAATGTCAAAGATGTCAAATGACAAATGTCACAATGATAAATGTCAAAAATGAAAAGTGTCACCATGAAAAATGTCAAAAATGACAAATTTCAAGATGGTAAATGTCAAAGATGTCGAATATGACAAACGTCACAATGCTAAATGTCAAAAATGAAAAGTGTCACCATGAAAAATGTCAAAAATGACAAATTTCAAGATGGCAAATGTCAAAGATGTCAAATGACAAATGTCACAATGCTAAATGTCAAAAATGAAAAGTGTCACCATGAAAAATGTCAAAAATGACAAATTTCAAGATGGCAAATATCAAAGATGTCAAATGACAAATGTCACAATGCTAAATGTCAAAAATGACAAATTTCAAGATGGCAAATGTCAAAGATGTCAAATGACAAATGTCACAATGCTAAATGTCAAAAATGAAAAGTGTCACCATGAAAAATGTCAAAAATGACAAATTTCAAGATGGCAAATGTCAAAGATGTCAAATGACAAATGTCACAATGCTAAATGTCAAAAATGAAAAGTGTCACCATGAAAAATGTCAAAAATGACAAATTTCAAGATGGCAAATGTCAAAGATGTCAAATGACAAATGTCACAATGCTAAATGTCAAAAATGAAAAGTGTCACCATGGAAAATCTCAAAAATGACAAATTTCAAGATGGCAAATGTCAAAGATGTCGAATATGACAAATGTCACAATGCTAAATCAAAAATGAAAAGTGTCACCATGAAAAATGTCAAAAATGACAAATTTCAAGATGGCAAATGTCAAAGATGTCAAATGACAAATGTCACAATGCTAAATGTCAAAAATGAAAAGTGTCACCATGAAAAATGTCAAAAATGACAAATTTCAAGATGGCAAATATCAAAGATGTCAAATGACAAATGTCACAATGCTAAATGTCAAAAATGACAAATTTCAAGATGGCAAATGTCAAAGATGTCAAATGCCAAATGTCACAATGCTAAATGTCAAAAATGAAAAGTGTCACCATGAAAAATGTCAAAAATGACAAATTTCAAGATGGCAAATGTCAAATGTCACAATGCTAAATGTCAAAAATGATAAGTGTCACCATGAAAAATGTCAAAAATGACAAATTTCAAGATGGCAAATGTCAAAGATGTCAAATGACAAATGTCACAATGCTTAATGTCAAAAATGAAAATGTCACCATGAAAAATGTCAAAAATGACAAGTTTCAAGATGGCAAATGTCAAAGATGTCAAATGACAAATGTCACAATGCTAAATGTCAAAAATGAAAAGTGTCACCATGAAAAATGTCAAAAATGACAAATTTCAAGATGGCAAATGTCAAAACTGACAAATGTCACAATGCTAAATGTCAAAAATGATAAGTGTCACCATGAAAAATGTCAAAAATGACAAATTTCAAGATGGCAAATGTCAAAGATGTCAAATGCCAAATGTCACAATGCTAAATGTCAAAAATGAAAAGTGTCACCATGAAAAATGTCAAAAATGACAAATTTCAAGATGGCAAATGTCAAATGTCACAATGCTAAATGTCAAAAATGATAAGTGTCACCATGAAAAATGTCAAAAATGACAAATTTCAAGATGGCAAATGTCAAAGATGTCAAATGACAAATGTCACAATGCTTAATGTCAAAAATGAAAATGTCACCATGAAAAATGTCAAAAATGACAAGTTTCAAGATGGCAAATGTCAAAGATGTCAAATGACAAATGTCACAATGCTAAATGTCAAAAATGATAAGTGTCACCATGAAAAATGTCAAAAATAACAAATTTCAAGATGGCAAATGTCAAAGATGTCAAATGACAAATGTCACAATGCTAAATGTCAAAAATGAAAAGTGTCACCATGAAAAATGTCAAAAATGACAAATTTCAAGATGGCAAATGTCAAAGATGTCAAATGACAAATGTCACAATGCTAAATGTCAAAAATGAAAAGTGTCACCATGAAAAATGTCAAAAATGACAAATTTCAAGATGGCAAATGTCAAATGTCACAATGCTAAATGTCAAAAATGATAAGTGTCACCATGAAAAATGTCAAAAATGACAAATTTCAAGATGGCAAATGTCAAAGATGTCAAATGACAAATGTCACAATGCTTAATGTCAAAAATGAAAATGTCACCATGAAAAATGTCAAAAATGACAAGTTTCAAGATGGCAAATGTCAAAGATGTCAAATGACAAATGTCACAATGCTAAATGTCAAAAATGAAAAGTGTCACCATGAAAAATGTCAAAAATGACAAATTTCAAGATGGCAAATGTCAAAACTGACAAATGTCACAATGCTAAATGTCAAAAATGATAAGTGTCACCATGAAAAATGTCAAAAATGACAAATTTCAAGATGGCAAATGTCCAAGATGTCAAATGACAAATGTCACAATGCTAAATGTCAAAAATGAAAAGTGTCACCATAAAAAATGTCAAAAATGACAAATTTCAAGATGGCAAATGTCAAAGATGTCAAATGACAAATGTCACAATGCTATATGTCAAAAATGAAAAGTGTCAAAAATGACAAATTTCAAGATGGAAAATGTCAAAGATGTCAAATGACAAATGTCACAATGCTAAATGTCAAAAATGAAAAGTGTCACCATGAAAAATGTCAAAAATGGCAAATTTCAAGATGGCAAATGTTAAAACTGACAAATGTCACAATGCTAAATGTCAAAAATGAAAAGTGTCACCATGAAAAATGTCAAAAATAACAAATTTCAAGATGGCAAATGTCAAAGATGTCAAATGACAAATGTCACATTGCTTAATGTCAAAAATGACAAATTTCAAGATGGCAAATGTCAAAGATGTCAAATAACAAATGTCACAAGGCTAAATGTCAAAAATGAAAAGTGTCACAATGAACAATGTCAAAAATGACAAATTTCAAGATGGCAAATGTCAAAGATGTCAAATGACAAATGTCACAATGCTAAATGTCAAAAATGAAAAGTGTCACCATGAAAAATGTCAAAAATGACAAATTTCAAGATGGCAAATGTTAAAACTGACAAATGTCACAATGCTACATGTCAAAAATGATAAGTGTCACCATGAAAAATGTCAAAAATGACAAATTTCAAGATGGCAAATGTCCAAGATGTCAAATGACAAATGTCACAATGCTAAATGTCAAATATGAAAAGTGTCACCATGAAAAATATCAAAAATGACAAATTTCAAGATGGCAAATGTCAAAGATGTCAAATGACAAATGTCACAATGCTAAATGTCACAAATGAAAAGTGTCAAAAATGACAAATTTCAAGATGGCAAATGTCTAAGATGTCAAATGACAAATGTCACAATGCTAAATGTCAAAAATGAAAAGTGTCACCATGAAAAATGTCAAAAATGACAAATTTCAAGATGGCAAATGTCAAAACTGACAAATGTCACAATGCTAAATGTCAAAAATGAAAAGTGTCACCATAAAAAATGCCAAAAATAACAAATTTCAAGATGGCAAATGTCAAAGATGTCAAATGACAAATGTCACAATGCTAATTGTCAAAAATGACAAATTTCAAGATGGCAAATGTCAAAGATGTCAAATGACAAATGTCACAATGCTAAATGTCAAAAATGAAAAGTGTCACCATGAAAAATGTCAAAAATGACAAATTTCAAGATGGCAAATGTCAAAGATGTCAAATGACAAATGTCACAATGCTAAATGTCAAAAATGAAAAGTGTCACCATGAACAATGTCAAAAATGACAAATTTCAAGATGGCAAATGTCAAAACTGACAAATGTCACAATGCTAAATGTCCAAAAATGATAAGTGTCACCATGAAAAATGTCAAAAATAACAACTTTCAAGATGGCAAATGTCAAAGATGTCAAATGACAAATGTCACAATGCTAAATGTCAAAAATGACAAATTTCAAGATGGCAAATGTCTAAGATGTCAAATGATAAATGTCACAATGCTAAATGTCAAAAATGAAAAGTGTCACCATGAAAAATGTCAAAAATGACAAATTTCAAGATGGAAAATGTCCAAGATGTCAAATGACAAATGTCACAATGCTAAATGTCAAAAATGAAAAGTGTCACCATGAAAAATGTCAAAAATGACAAATTTAAAGATGGCAAATATCAAAGATGTCAAATGACAAATGTCACAATGCTAAATGTCAAAAATGAAATGTGTCAAAAATGACAAATTTCAAGATGGCAAATGTCTAAGATGTCAAATGACAAATGTCACAATGCTAAATGTCAAAAATGATAAGTGTCACCATGAAAAATGTCAAAAATGACAAATTTCAAGATGGCAAATGTCAAAGATGTCAAATGCCAAATGTCACAATGCTAAATGTCAAAAATGAAAAGTGTCACCATGAAAAATGTCAAAAATGACAAATTTCAAGATGGCAAATGTCAAATGTCACAATGCTAAATGTCAAAAATGATAAGTGTCACCATGAAAAATGTCAAAAATGACAAATTTCAAGATGGCAAATGTCAAAGATGTCAAATGACAAATGTCACAATGCTTAATGTCAAAAATGAAAATGTCACCATGAAAAATGTCAAAAATGACAAGTTTCAAGATGGCAAATGTCAAAGATGTCAAATGACAAATGTCACAATGCTAAATGTCAAAAATGATAAGTGTCACCATGAAAAATGTCAAAAATAACAAATTTCAAGATGGCAAATGTCAAAGATGTCAAATGACAAATGTCACAATGCTAAATGTCAAAAATGAAAAGTGTCACCATGAAAAATGTCAAAAATGACAAATTTCAAGATGGCAAATGTCAAAGATGTCAAATGACAAATGTCACAATGCTAAATGTCAAAAATGAAAAGTGTCACCATGAAAAATGTCAAAAATGACAAATTTCAAGATGGCAAATGTCAAATGTCACAATGCTAAATGTCAAAAATGATAAGTGTCACCATGAAAAATGTCAAAAATGACAAATTTCAAGATGGCAAATGTCAAAGATGTCAAATGACAAATGTCACAATGCTTAATGTCAAAAATGAAAATGTCACCATGAAAAATGTCAAAAATGACAAGTTTCAAGATGGCAAATGTCAAAGATGTCAAATGACAAATGTCACAATGCTAAATGTCAAAAATGAAAAGTGTCACCATGAAAAATGTCAAAAATGACAAATTTCAAGATGGCAAATGTCAAAACTGACAAATGTCACAATGCTAAATGTCAAAAATGATAAGTGTCACCATGAAAAATGTCAAAAATGACAAATTTCAAGATGGCAAATGTCCAAGATGTCAAATGACAAATGTCACAATGCTAAATGTCAAAAATGAAAAGTGTCACCATAAAAAATGTCAAAAATGACAAATTTCAAGATGGCAAATGTCAAAGATGTCAAATGACAAATGTCACAATGCTATATGTCAAAAATGAAAAGTGTCAAAAATGACAAATTTCAAGATGGAAAATGTCAAAGATGTCAAATGACAAATGTCACAATGCTAAATGTCAAAAATGAAAAGTGTCACCATGAAAAATGTCAAAAATGGCAAATTTCAAGATGGCAAATGTTAAAACTGACAAATGTCACAATGCTAAATGTCAAAAATGAAAAGTGTCACCATGAAAAATGTCAAAAATAACAAATTTCAAGATGGCAAATGTCAAAGATGTCAAATGACAAATGTCACATTGCTTAATGTCAAAAATGACAAATTTCAAGATGGCAAATGTCAAAGATGTCAAATAACAAATGTCACAAGGCTAAATGTCAAAAATGAAAAGTGTCACAATGAACAATGTCAAAAATGACAAATTTCAAGATGGCAAATGTCAAAGATGTCAAATGACAAATGTCACAATGCTAAATGTCAAAAATGAAAAGTGTCACCATGAAAAATGTCAAAAATGACAAATTTCAAGATGGCAAATGTTAAAACTGACAAATGTCACAATGCTACATGTCAAAAATGATAAGTGTCACCATGAAAAATGTCAAAAATGACAAATTTCAAGATGGCAAATGTCCAAGATGTCAAATGACAAATGTCACAATGCTAAATGTCAAATATGAAAAGTGTCACCATGAAAAATATCAAAAATGACAAATTTCAAGATGGCAAATGTCAAAGATGTCAAATGACAAATGTCACAATGCTAAATGTCACAAATGAAAAGTGTCAAAAATGACAAATTTCAAGATGGCAAATGTCTAAGATGTCAAATGACAAATGTCACAATGCTAAATGTCAAAAATGAAAAGTGTCACCATGAAAAATGTCAAAAATGACAAATTTCAAGATGGCAAATGTCAAAACTGACAAATGTCACAATGCTAAATGTCAAAAATGAAAAGTGTCACCATAAAAAATGCCAAAAATAACAAATTTCAAGATGGCAAATGTCAAAGATGTCAAATGACAAATGTCACAATGCTAATTGTCAAAAATGACAAATTTCAAGATGGCAAATGTCAAAGATGTCAAATGACAAATGTCACAATGCTAAATGTCAAAAATGAAAAGTGTCACCATGAAAAATGTCAAAAATGACAAATTTCAAGATGGCAAATGTCAAAGATGTCAAATGACAAATGTCACAATGCTAAATGTCAAAAATGAAAAGTGTCACCATGAACAATGTCAAAAATGACAAATTTCAAGATGGCAAATGTCAAAACTGACAAATGTCACAATGCTAAATGTCCAAAAATGATAAGTGTCACCATGAAAAATGTCAAAAATAACAACTTTCAAGATGGCAAATGTCAAAGATGTCAAATGACAAATGTCACAATGCTAAATGTCAAAAATGACAAATTTCAAGATGGCAAATGTCTAAGATGTCAAATGATAAATGTCACAATGCTAAATGTCAAAAATGAAAAGTGTCACCATGAAAAATGTCAAAAATGACAAATTTCAAGATGGAAAATGTCCAAGATGTCAAATGACAAATGTCACAATGCTAAATGTCAAAAATGAAAAGTGTCACCATGAAAAATGTCAAAAATGACAAATTTAAAGATGGCAAATATCAAAGATGTCAAATGACAAATGTCACAATGCTAAATGTCAAAAATGAAATGTGTCAAAAATGACAAATTTCAAGATGGCAAATGTCTAAGATGTCAAATGACAAATGTCACAATGCTAAATGTCAAAAATAAAAAGTGTCACCGTGAAAAATGTCAAAAATGACAAATTTCAAGATGGCAAATGTCAAAGATGTCAAATGACAAATGTCACAATGCTAAATGTCAAAAATGAAAAGTGTCACCATGAAAAATGTCAAAAATGACAAATTTCAAGATGGCAAATGTCAAAGATGTCAAATGAGAAATGTCACAATGCTAAATGTCAAAAATGAAAAGTGTCCCCATGAAAAATGTCAATAATGACAAATTTCAAGATGGCAAATGTCAAAGATGTCAAATGACAAATGTCACAATGCTAAATGTCAAAAATGAAAAGTGTCACCATGAAAAATGTCAAAAATGACAAATTTCAAGATGGCAAATGTCAAAGATGTCGAATATGACAAATGTCACAATGCTAAATGTCAAAAATGAAAAGTGTCACCATGAAAAATGTCAAAAATGACAAATTTCAAGATGGCAAATGTCAAAGATGTCAAATGACAAATATCACAATGCTAAATGTCAAAAATGAAAAGTGTCACCATGAAAAATGTCAAAAATGACAAATTTCAAGATGGCAAATACCAAAGATGTCAAATGACAAATGTCACAATGCTAACTGTCAAAAATGACAAATTTCAAGATGGCAAATGTCAAAGATGTCAAATGACAAATGTCACAATGCTAAATGTCAAAAATGAAAAGTGTCACCATGAAAAATGTCAAAAATGACAAATTTCAAGATGGCAAATGTCAAAGATGTCAAATGACAAATGTCACAATGCTAAATGTCAAAAATGAAAAGTGTCACCATGAAAAATTTCAAGATGGCAAATGTCAAAGATGTCAAATGACAAATGTCACAATGCTAAATGTCAAAAATGAAAAGTGTCACCATGAAAAATGTCAAAAATGACAAATTTCAAGATGGCAAATGTCAAAGATGTCGAATATGACAAATGTCACAATGCTAAATCAAAAATGAAAAGTGTCACCATGAAAAATGTCAAAAATGACAAATTTCAAGATGGCAAATGTCAAAGATGTCAAATGACAAATGTCACAATGCTAAATGTCAAAAATGAAAAGTGTCACCATGAAAAATGTCAAAAATGAAAAATTTCAAGATGGCAAATGTCAAAACTGACAAATGTCACAATGCTAAATGTCAAAAATAATAAGTGTCACCATGAAAAATGTCAAAAATGACAAATTTCAAGATGGCAAATGTCCAAGATGTCAAATGACAAATGTCACAATGCTAAATGTCAAATATGAAAAGTGTCACCATGAAAAATATCAAAAATGACAAATTTCAAGATGGCAAATGTCAAAGATGTCAAATGACAAATGTCACAATGCTAAATGTCACAAATGAAAAGTGTCAAAAATGACAAATTTCAAGATGGCAAATGTCTAAGATGTCAAATGACAAATGTCACAATGCTAAATGTCAAAAATGAAAAGTGTCACAATGAAAAATGTCAAAAATGACAAATTTCAAGATGGCAAATGTCAAAACTGACAAATGTCACAATGCTAAATGTCAAAAATGAAAAGTGTGACCAAGAAAAATGTCAAAAATAACAAATTTCAAGATGGCAAATGTCAAAGATGTCAAATGACAAATGTCACAATGCTAAATGTCAAAAATGACAAATTTCAAGATGGCAAATGTCAAAGATGTCAAATGACAAATGTCACAATGCTAAATGTGAAAAATGAAAAGTGTCACCATGAAAAATGTCAAAAATAACAAATTTCAAGATGGCAAATGTCAAAGATGTCAAATGACAAATGTCACAATGCTAAATGTCAAAAATGAAAAGTGTCACCATGAACAATGTCAAAAATGACAAATTTCAAGATGGCAAATGTCAAAACTGACAAATGTCACAATGCTAAATGTCAAAAATGATAAGTCTCACCATGAAAAATGTCAAAAATAACAAATTTCAAGATGGCAAATGTCAAAGATGTCAAATGACAAATGTCACAATGCTAAATGTCAAAAATGAAAAGTGTCACCATAAAAAATGTCAAAAATGACAAATTTCAAGATGGCAAATGTCAAAGATGTTAAATGACAAATGTCACAATGCTAAATGTCAAAAATGAAAAGTGTCACCATGAAAAATGTCAAAAATAACAAATTTCAAGATGGCAAATGTCAAAGATGTCAAATGACAAATGTCACAATGCTAAATGTCAAAAATGAAAAGTGTCACCATGAAAAATGTCTTAAATGACAAATTTCAAGATGGCAAATGTCAAAACTGACAAATGTCACAATGCTAAATGTCAAAAATGATAAGTGTCACCATGAAAAATGTCAAAAATGACAAATTTCAAGATGGCAAATGTCCAAGATGTCAAATGACAAATGTCACAATGCTAAATGTCAAAAATGAAAAGTGTCACCATGAAAAATGTCAAAAATGACAAATTTCAAGATGGCAAATGTCAAAGATGTCAAATGACAAATGTCAAAATGCTAAATGTCAAAAATGAAAAGTGTCAAAAATGACAAATTTCAAGATGGAAAATGTCAAAGATGTCAAATGACAAATGTCACAATGCTAAATGTCAAAAATGAAGTGTCACCATGAAAAATGTCAAAAATGGCAAATTTCAAGATGGCAAATGTCAAAACTGACAAATGTCACAATGCTAAATGTCAAAAATGAAAAGTGTCACCATGAAAAATGTCAAAAATAACAAATTTCAAGATGGCAAATGTCAAAGATGTCAAATGACAAATGTCACAATGCTAAATGTCAAAAATGATAAGTCTCACCATGAAAAATGTCAAAAATAACAAATTTCAAGATGGCAAATGTCAAAGATGTCAAATGACAAATGTCACAATGCTAAATGTCAAAAATGAAAAGTGTCACCATAAAAAATGTCAAAAATGACAAATTTCAAGATGGCAAATGTCAAAGATGTTAAATGACAAATGTCACAATGCTAAATGTCAAAAATGAAAAGTGTCACCATGAAAAATGTCAAAAATAACAAATTTCAAGATGGCAAATGTCAAAACTGACAAATGTCACAATGCTAAATGTCAAAAATGATAAGTGTCACCATGAAAAATGTCAAAAATGACAAATTTCAAGATGGCAAATGTCCAAGATGTCAAATGACAAATGTCACAATGCTAAATGTCAAAAATGAAAAGTGTCACCATGAAAAATGTCAAAAATGACAAATTTCAAGATGGCAAATGTCAAAGATGTCAAATGACAAATGTCAAAATGCTAAATGTCAAAAATAAAAAGTGTCAAAAATGACAAATTTCAAGATGGAAAATGTCAAAGATGTCAAATGACAAATGTCACAATGCTAAATGTCAAAAATGAAAAGTGTCACCATAAAAAATGTCAAAAATGGCAAATTTCAAGATGGCAAATGTCAAAACTGACAAATGTCACAATGCTAAATGTCAAAAATGAAAAGTGTCACCATGAAAAATGTCAAAAATGGCAAATTTCAAGATGGCAAATGTCAAAACTGACAAATGTCACAATGCTAAATGTCAAAAATGAAAAGTGTCACCATGAAAAATGTCAAAAATAACAAATTTCAAGATGGCAAATGTCAAAGATGTCAAATAACAAATGTCACAAGGCTAAATGTCAAAAATGAAAAGTGTCACAATGAACAATGTCAAAAATGACAAATTTCAAGATGGCAAATGTCAAAGATGTCAAATGACAAATGTCACAATGCTAAATGTCAAAAATGAAAAGTGTCACCATAAAATGTCAAAAATGACAAATTTCAAGATGGCAAATGTTAAAACTGACAAATGTCACAATGCTACATGTCAAAAATGATAAGTGTCACCATGAAAAATGTCAAAAATGACAAATTTCAAGATGGCAAATGTCCAAGATGTCAAATGACAAATGTCACAATGCTAAATGTCAAATATGAAAAGTGTCACCATGAAAAATATCAAAAATGACAAATTTCAAGATGGCAAATGTCAAAGATGTCAAATGACAAATGTCACAATGCTAAATGTCACAAATGAAAAGTGTCAAAAATGACAAATTTCAAGATGGCAAATGTCTAAGATGTCAAATGACAAATGTCACAATGCTAAATGTCAAAAATGAAAAGTGTCACCATGAAAAATGTCAAAAATGACAAATTTCAAGATGGCAAATGTCAAAACTGACAAATGTCACAATGCTAAATGTCAAAAATGAAAAGTGTCACCATAAAAAATGCCAAAAATAACAAATTTCAAGATGGCAAATGTCAAAGATGTCAAATGACAAATGTCACAATGCTAAATGTCAAAAATGACAAATTTCAAGATGGCAAATGTCAAAGATGTCAAATGACAAATGTCACAATGCTAAATGTCAAAAATGAAAAGTGTCACCATGAAAAATGTCAAAAATGACAAATTTCAAGATGGCAAATGTCAAAGATGTCAAATGACAAATGTCACAATGCTAAATGTCAAAAATGAAAAGTGTCACCATGAACAATGTCAAAAATGACAAATTTCAAGATGGCAAATGTCAAAACTGACAAATGTCACAATGCTAAATGTCCAAAAATGATAAGTGTCACCATGAAAAATGTCAAAAATAACAAATTTCAAGATGGCAAATGTCAAAGATGTCAAATGACAAATGTCACAATGCTAAATGTCAAAAATGACAAATTTCAAGATGGCAAATGTCTAAGATGTCAAATGATAAATGTCACAATGCTAAATGTCAAAAATGAAAAGTGTCACCATGAAAAATGTCAAAAATGACAAATTTCAAGATGGAAAATGTCCAAGATGTCAAATGACAAATGTCACAATGCTAAATGTCAAAAATGAAAAGTGTCACCATGAAAAATGTCAAAAATGACAAATTTAAAGATGGCAAATATCAAAGATGTCAAATGACAAATGTCACAATGCTAAATGTCAAAAATGAAAAGTGTCAAAAATGACAAATTTCAAGATGGCAAATGTCTAAGATGTCAAATGACAAATGTCACAATGCTTAATGTCAAAAATAAAAAATGTCACCGTGAAAAATGTCAAAAATGACAAATTTCAAGATGGCAAATGTCAAAGATGTCAAATGACAAATGTCACAATGCTAAATGTCAAAAATGAAAAGTGTCACCATGAAAAATGTCAAAAATGACAAATTTCAAGATGGCAAATGTCAAAGATGTCAAATGACAAATGTCACAATGCTAAATGTCAAAAATGAAAACTGTCCCCATGAAAAATGTCAATAATGACAAGTTTCAAGATGGCAAATGTCAAAGATGTCAAATGACAAATGTCACAATGATAAATGTCAAAAATGAAAAGTGTCACCATGAAAAATGTCAAAAATGACAAATTTCAAGATGGTAAATGTCAAAGATGTCGAATATGACAAACGTCACAATGCTAAATGTCAAAAATGAAAAGTGTCACCATGAAAAATGTCAAAAATGACAAATTTCAAGATGGCAAATGTCAAAGATGTCAAATGACAAATGTCACAATGCTAAATGTCAAAAATGAAAAGTGTCACCATGAAAAATGTCAAAAATGACAAATTTCAAGATGGCAAATATCAAAGATGTCAAATGACAAATGTCACAATGCTAAATGTCAAAAATGACAAATTTCAAGATGGCAAATGTCAAAGATGTCAAATGACAAATGTCACAATGCTAAATGTCAAAAATGAAAAGTGTCACCATGAAAAATGTCAAAAATGACAAATTTCAAGATGGCAAATGTCAAAGATGTCAAATGACAAATGTCACAATGCTAAATGTCAAAAATGAAAAGTGTCACCATGAAAAATGTCAAAAATGACAAATTTCAAGATGGCAAATGTCAAAGATGTCAAATGACAAATGTCACAATGCTAAATGTCAAAAATGAAAAGTGTCACCATGGAAAATCTCAAAAATGACAAATTTCAAGATGGCAAATGTCAAAGATGTCGAATATGACAAATGTCACAATGCTAAATCAAAAATGAAAAGTGTCACCATGAAAAATGTCAAAAATGACAAATTTCAAGATGGCAAATGTCAAAGATGTCAAATGACAAATGTCACAATGCTAAATGTCAAAAATGAAAAGTGTCACCATGAAAAATGTCAAAAATGACAAATTTCAAGATGGCAAATATCAAAGATGTCAAATGACAAATGTCACAATGCTAAATGTCAAAAATGACAAATTTCAAGATGGCAAATGTCAAAGATGTCAAATGCCAAATGTCACAATGCTAAATGTCAAAAATGAAAAGTGTCACCATGAAAAATGTCAAAAATGACAAATTTCAAGATGGCAAATGTCAAAGATGTCAAATGACAAATGTCACAATGCTAAATGTCAAAAATGAAAAGTGTCACCATGAAAAATGTCAAAAATAACAAATTGCAAGATGGCAAATGTCAAAGATGTCAAATGACAAATGTCACAATGCTAAATGTCAAAAATGAAAAGTGTCACCATGAAAACTGTCAAAAATGACAAATTTCAAGATGGCAAATGTCAAAGATGTCAAATGACAAATGTCACAATGCTAAATGTCAAAAATGAAAAGTGTCACCATGAAAAATGTCAAAAATGACAAATTTCAAGATGGCAAATGTCAAAGATGTCAAATGACAAATGTCACAATGCTAAATGTCAAAAATGAAAAGTGTCCCCATGAAAAATGTCAATAATGACAAATTTCAAGATGGCAAATGTCAAAGATGTCAAATGACAAATGTCACAATGCTAAATGTCAAAAATGAAAAGTGTCACCATGAAAAATTTTAAAAATGACAAATTTCAAGATGGCAAATGTCAAAGATGTCGAATATGACAAATGTCACAATGCTAAATGTCAAAAATGAAAAGTGTCACCATGAAAAATGACAAAAATGACAAATTTCAAGATGGCAAATGTCAAAGATGTCAAATGACAAATGTCACAATGCTAAATGTCAAAAATGACAAATTTCAAGATGGCAAATGTCAAAGATGTCAAATGACAAATGTCACAATGCTAAATGTCAAAAATGAAAAGTGTCACCATGAAAAATGTCAAAAATGACAAATTTCAAGATGGCAAATGTCAAAGATGTCAAATGACAAATGTCACAATGCTAAATGTCAAAAATGAAAAGTGTCACCATGAAAAATGTCAAAAATGACAAATTTCAAAATGGCAAATGTCAAAGATGTCAAATGACAAATGTCACAATGCTAAATGTCAAAAATGAAAAGTGTCACCATGAAAAATGTCAAAAATGACAAATTTCAAGATGGCAAATGTCAAAGATGTCGAATATGACAAATGTCACAATGCTAAATCAAAAATGAAAAGGGTCACCATGAAAAATGTCAAAAATGACAAATTTCAAGATGGCAAATGTCAAAGATGTCAAATGACAAATGTCACAATGCTAAATGTCAAAAATGAAAAGTGTCACCATGAAAAATGTCAAAAATGACAAATTTCAAGATGGCAAATATCAAAGATGTCAAATGACAAATGTCACAATGCTAAATGTCAAAAATGACAAATTTCAAGATGGCAAATGTCAAAGATGTCAAATGACAAATGTCACAATGCTAAATGTCAAAAATGAAAAGTGTCACCATGAAAAATGTCAAAAATGACAAATTTCAAGATGGCAAATGTCAAAGATGTCAAATGACAAATGTCACAATGCTAAATGTCAAAAATGAAAAGTGTTACCATGAAAAATGTCAAAAATAACAAATTGCAAGATGGCAAATGTCAAAGATGTCAAATGACAAATGTCACAATGCTAAATGTCAAAAATTAAAAGTGTCACCATGAAAACATTCAAAAATGACAAATTTCAAGATGGCAAATGTCAGAGATGTCAAATGACAAATGTCACAATGCTAAATGTCAAAAATGAAAAGTGTCACCATGAAAAATGTCAAAAATGACAAATTTCAAGATGGTAAATGTCAAAGATGTCAAATGACAAATGTCACAATGCTAAATGTCAAAAATAAAAAGTGTCACCATGAAAAATGTCAAAAATAACAAATTTCAAGATGGCAGATGTTAAAAATGTCAAATGACAAACGTCACAATGCTAAATTTCAAAAATGAAAAGTGTCAAAAATGACAAATTTCAAGATGGCAAATGTCAAAGATGTCAAATGACAAATGTCACAATGCTAAATGTCAAAAATGAAAAGTGTCACCATAAAAAATGTCAAAAATAACAAATTTCAAGATAGCAAATGTCAAAGATGTCAAATGACAAATGTCACAATGCTAAATGTCAAAAATTAAAAGTGTCACCATGAAAAATGTCAAAAATGACAAATTTCAAGATGGCAAATGTCAAAACTGACAAATGTCACAATGCTAAATGTCAAAAATGAAAAGTGTCACCATGAAAAATGTCAAAAATAACAAATTTCAAGATGGCAAATGTCAAAGATGTCAAATGACAAATGTCACAATGCTAAATGTCAAAAATGACAAATTTCAAGATGGCAAATGTCAAAACTGACAAATGTCACAATGCTAAATGTCAAAAATGAAAAGTGTCATCATGAAAAATGTCAAAAATAACAAATTTTAAGATGGCAAATGTCAAAGATGTCAAATGACAAATGTCACAATGCTAAATGTCAAAAATGAAAAGTGTCACCATGAAAAATGTCAAAAATGACAAATTTCAAGATGGCAAATGTCAAAACTGACAAATGTCACAATGCTAAATGTCAAAAATGAAAAGTGTCACCATGAAAAATGACAAATTTCAAGATGGCAAATGTCAAAGATGTCAAATGACAAATGTCACAATGCTAAATGTCAAAAATGAAAAGTGTCACCATGAAAAATGTCAAAAATGACAAATTTCAAGATGGCAAATGTCAAAGATGTCAAATGACAAATGTCACAATGCTAAATGTCAAAAATGAAAAGTGTCACCATGAAAAATGTCAAAAATGACAAATTTCAAGATGGCAAATGTCAAAACTGACAAATGTCACAATGCTAAATGTCAAAAATGAAAAGTGTCACCATGAAAAATGTCAAAAATAACAAATTTCAAGATGGCAAATGTCAAAAATGTCAAATGACAAATGTCACAATGCTAAATGTCAAAAATGAAAAATGTCACCATGAAAAATGTCAAAAATGACAAATTTCAAGATGGCAAATGTCAAAACTGACAAATGTCACAATGCTAAATGTCAAAAATGAAAAGTGTCACCATGAAAAATGTCAAAAATAACAAATTTCAATATGGCAAATGTCAAAGATGTCAAATGACAAATGTCACAATGCTAAATGTCAAAAATGACAAATTTCAAGATGGCAAATGTCAAAGATGTCAAATAACAAATGTCACAATGCTAAATGTCAAAAATGAAAAGTGTCACCATGAAAAATGTCAAAAATGACAAATTTCAAGATGGCAAATGTCAAAGATGTCAAATGACAAATGTCACAATGCTAAATGTCAAAAATGAAAAGTGTCAGCATTAAAAATGTCAAAAATGACAAATTTCAAGATGGCAAATGTCAAAGATGTCAAATGACAAATGTCACAATGCTAAATGTCAAAAATGAAAAGTGTCAAAAATGACAAATTTCAAGACGGCAAATGTCTAAGATGTCAAATGACAAATGTCACAATGCTAAATGTCAAAAATGAAAAGTGTCACCATGAAAAATGTCAAAAATGACAAATTTCAAGATGGCAAATGTCAAAGATGTCAAATGACAAATGTCACAATGCTAAATGTCAAAAATGAAAAGTGTCAAAAATGACAAATTTCAAGATGGCAAATGTCTAAGATGTCAAATGACAAATGTCACAATGCTAAATGTCAAAAATGAAAAGTGTCACCATGAAAAATGTCAAAAATAACAAATTTCAAGATGGCAAATGTCAAAGATGTCAAATGACAAATGTCACAATGCTAAATTTCAAAAATGAAAAGTGTCACCATGAAAAATGTCAAAAATGACAAATTTCAAGATGGCAAATGTCAAAGATGTCAAATGACAAATGTCACAATGCTAAATGTCAAAAATGAAAAGTGTCACCATGAAAAATGTCAAAAATAACAAATTTCAAGATGGCAAATGTCAAAGATGTCAAATGACAAATGTCACAATGCTAAATGTCAAAAATGAAAAGTGTCACCATGAAAAATGTTAAAAATAACAAGTTTCAAGATGGCAAATGTCAAAGATGTCAAATGACAAATTTCACAATGCTAAATGTCAAAAATGACAAATTTCAAGATGGCAAATGTCTCAGATGTCAAATGACAAATGTCACAATGCTAAATGTCAAAAATGAAAAGTGTCACCATAAAAAATAACAAATTTCAAGATGGCAAATGTCAAAGATGTCAAATGACAAATGTCACAATGCTAAATGTCAAAAATGAAAAGTGTCACCATGAAAAATGTCAAAAATGACAAATTTCAAGATGGCAAATGTCAAACCTGACAAATGTCACAATGCTAAATGTTAAAAATGAAAAGTGTCACCATGAAAAATGTCAAAAATAACAAGTTTCAAGATGGCAAATGTCAAAGATGTCAAATGACAAATTTCACAATGCTAAATGTCAAAAATGACAAATTTCAAGATGGCAAATGTCTCAGATGTCAAATGACAAATGTCACAATGCTAAATGTCAAAAATGAAAAGTGTCACCATAAAAAATGACAAATTTCAAGATGGCAAATGTCCAAGATGTCAAATGACAAATGTCACAATGCTAAATGTCAAAAATGAAAAGTGTCACCATAAAAAATGTCAAAAATGACAAATTTTAAGATGGCAAATGTCAAAGATGTCAAATGACAAATGTCACAATGCTAAATGTCAAAAATGAAAAGTGTCAAAAATGACAAATTTCAAGATGGCAAATGTCAAAGATGTCGAATATGACAAATGTCACAATGCTAAATGTCAAAAATGAAAAGTGTCACCATAAAATGTCAAAAATGACAAATTTCAAGATGGCAAATGTCAAAGATGTCAAATGACAAATGTCACAATGCTAAATGTCAAAAATGAAAAGTGTCACCATAAAAAATGTCAAAAATGACAAATTTCAAGATGGCAAATGTCAAAGATGTCAAATGACAAATGTCACAATGCTAAATGTCAAAAATGAAAAGTGTCCCCATAAAAAATGTCAATAATGACAAATTTCAAGATGGCAAATGTCAAAGATGTCAAATGACAAATGTCACAATGCTAAATGTCAAAAATGAAAAGTGTCACCATGAAAAATGTCAAAAATGACAAATTTCAAGATGGCAAATGTCAAAGATGTCAAATGACAAATGTCACAATGCTAAATGTCAAAAATGAAAAGTGTCACCATGAAAAATGTCAAAAATGACAAATTTCAAGATGGCAAATGTCAAAGATGTCAAATGACAAATGTCACAATGCTAAATGTCAAAAATGATAAGTGTCACCATGAAAAATGTCAAAAATGACAAATTTCAAGATGGCAAATGTCAAAGATGTCAAATGACAAATGTCACAATGCTAAATGTCAGAAATGAAAAGTGTCACCATGAAAAATGTCAAAAATGACAAATTTTAAGATGTCAAATGTCAAAGATGTCAAATGACAAATGTCACAATGCTAAATGTCAAAAATGAAAAGTGTCACCATGAAAAATGTCAAAAATGACAAATTTCAAGATGGCAAATGTCAAAGATGTCAAATGACAAATGTCACAATGCTAAATGTCAAAAATGAAAAGTGTCCCCATAAAAAATGTCAATAATGACAAATTTCAAGATGGCAAATGTCAAAGATGTCAAATGACAAATGTCACAATGCTAAATGTCAAAAATGAAAAGTGTCACCATGAAAAATGTCAAAAATGACAAATTTCAAGATGGCAAATGTCAAAGATGTCAAATGACAAATGTCACAATGCTAAATGTCAAAAATGAAAAGTGTCACCATGAAAAATGTCAAAAATAACAAATTTCAAGATAGCAAATGTCAAAGATGTCAAATGACAAATGTCACAATGCTAAATGTCAAAAATGATAAGTGTCACCATGAAAAATGTCAAAAATGACAAATTTCAAGATGGCAAATGTCAAAGATGTCAAATGACAAATGTCACAATGCTAAATGTCAGAAATGAAAAGTGTCACCATGAAAAATGTCAAAAATGACAAATTTTAAGATGTCAAATGACAAATGTCACAATGCTAAATGTCAAAAATGAAAAGTGTCACCATGAAAAATGTCAAAAATGACAAATTTCAAGATGGCAAATGTCAAAGATGTCAAATGACAAATGTCACAATGCTAAATGTCAAAAATGAAAAGTGTCACAATGCTAAATGTCAAAAATGACAAATTTCACGATGGCAAATGTGAAAACTGACAAATGTCACAATGCTAAATGTCAAAAATGAAAAATGTCAAAAATAACAAATTTCAAGATAGCAAATGTCAAAGATGTCAAATGACAAATGTCACAATGCTAAATGTCAAAAATGACAAATTTCAAGATGGAAAATGTCAAAGATGTCAAATGACAAATGTCACAATGCTAAATGTCAAAAATGAAAAGTGTCACCATGAAAAATGTCAAAAATGACAAATTTCAAGATGGCAAATGTCAAAGATGTCAAATGACAAATGTCACAATGCTAAATGTCAAAAATGAAAAGTGTCACCATGAAAAATGTCAAAAATGACAAATTTTAAGATGGCAAATGTCAAAACTGACAAATGTCACAATGCTAAATGCCAAAAATGAAAAGTGTCACCATGAAAAATGTCAAAAATGACAAATTTCAAGATGGCAAATGTCAAAGATGTCAAATGACAAATTTCACAATGCTAAATGTCAAAAATGACAAATTTCAAGATGGCAAATGTCTCAGATGTCAAATGACAAATGTCACAATGCTAAATGTCAAAAATGAAAAGTGTCACCATAAAAAATAACAAATTTCAAGATGGCAAATGTCAAAGATGTCAAATGACAAATGTCACAATGCTAAATGTCAAAAATGAAAAGTGTCACCATGAAAAATGTCAAAAATGACAAATTTCAAGATGGCAAATGTCAAACCTGACAAATGTCACAATGCTAAATGTTAAAAATGAAAAGTGTCACCATGAAAAATGTCAAAAATAACAAGTTTCAAGATGGCAAATGTCAAAGATGTCAAATGAAAAATTTCACAATGCTAAATGTCAAAAATGACAAATTTCAAGATGGCAAATGTCTCAGATATCAAATGACAAATGTCACAATGCTAAATGTCAAAAATGAAAGGTGTCACCATAAAAAATGACAAATTTCAAGATGGCAAATGTCCAAGATGTCAAATGACAAATGTCACAATGCTAAATGTCAAAAATGAAAAGTGTCACCATAAAAAATCTCAAAAATGACAAATTTTAAGATGGCAAATGTCAAAGATGTCAAATGACAAATGTCACAATGCTAAATGTCAAAAATGAAAAGTGTCAAAAATGACAAATTTCAAGATGGCAAATGTCAAAGATGTCGAATATGACAAATGTCACAATGCTAAATGTCAAAAATGAAAAGTGTCACCATGAAAAATGTCAAAAATGACAAATTTGAAGATGGCAAATGTCAAAGATGTCAAATGACAAATGTCACAATGCTAAATGTCAAAAATGAAAAGTGTCACCATGAAAAATGTCAAAAATGACAAATTTCAAGATGGCAAATGTCAAAGATGTCAAGTGACAAATGTCACAATGCTAAATGTCTAAAATGAAAAGTGTCCCCATAAAAAATGTCAATAATGACAAATTTCAAGATGGCAAATGTCAAAGATGTCAAATGACAAATGTCACAATGCTAAATGTCAAAAATGAAAAGTGTCACCATGAAAAATGTCAAAAATGACAAATTTCAAGATGGCAAATGTCAAAGATGTCAAATGACAAATGTCACAATGCTAAATGTCAAAAATGAAAAGTGTCACCATGAAAAATGTCAAAAATGACAAATTTCAAGATGGCAAATGTCAAAGATGTCAAATGACAAATGTCACAATGCTAAATGTCAAAAATGATAAGTGTCACCATGAAAAATGTTAAAAATAACAAATTTCAAGATGGCAAATGTCAAAGATGTCAAATGACAAATGTCACAATGCTAAATGTCAAAAATGAAAAGTGTCACCATGAAAAATGTCAAAAATGACAAATTTCAAGATGGCAAATGTCAAAGATGTCAAATGTCACAATGCTAAATGTCAGAAATGAAAAGTGTCACCATGAAAAATGTCAAAAATGACAAATTTCAAGATGTCAAATGTCAAAGATGTCAAATGACAAATGTCACAATGCTAAATGTCAAAAATGAAAAGTGTCACCATGAAAAATGTCAAAAATGACAAATTTCAAGATGGCAAATGTCAAAGATGTCAAATGACAAATGTCACAATGCTAAATGTCAAAAATGAAAAGTGTCACAATGCTAAATGTCAAAAATGACAAATTTCACGATGGCAAATGTCAAAACTGACAAATGTCACAATGCTAAATGTCAAAAATGAAAAATGTCAAAAATAACAAATTTCAAGATAGCAAATGTCAAAGATGTCAAATGACAAATGTCACAATGCTAAATGTCAAAAATGACAAATTTCAAGATGGAAAATGTCAAAGATGTCAAATGACAAATGTCACAATGCTAAATGTCAAAAATGAAAAGTGTCACCATGAAAAATGTCAAAAATGACAAATTTCAAGATGGCAAATGTCAAAGATGTCAAATGACAAATGTCACAATGCTAAATGTCAAAAATGAAAAGTGTCACCATGAAAAATGTCAAAAATGACAAATTTTAAGATGGCAAATGTCAAAACTGACAAATGTCACAATGCTAAATGTCAAAAATGAAAAGTGTCACCATAAAATGTCAAAAATGACAAATTTCAAGATGGCAAATGTCAAAGATGTCAAATGACAAATGTCACAATGCTAAATGTCAAAAATAAAAAGTGTCAAAAATGACAAATTTCAAGATGGCAAATGTCTAAGATGTCAAATGACAAATGTCACAATGCTAAATGTCAAAAATGAAAAGTGTCACCAGGAAAAATGTCAAAAATGACAAATTTCAAGATGGCAAATGTCAAAACTGATAAATGTCACAATGCTAAATGTCAAAAATGAAAAGTGTCACCATGAAAAATGTCAAAAATGACAAATTTCAAGATGGCAAATGTCAAAGATGTCAAATGACAAATGTCACAATGCTAAATGTCAAAAATGACAAATTTCAAGATGGCAAATGTCAAAGATGTCAAATGACAAATGTTACAATGCTAAATGTCAAAAATAAAAAGTGTCACCATGAAAAATGTCAAAAATGACAAATTTCAAGATGGCAAATGTCAAAGATGTCAAATGACAAATGTCACAATGCTAAATGTCAAAAATGAAAAGTGTCACAATGCTAAATGTCAAAAATGACAAATTTCACGATGGCAAATGTCAAAACTGACAAATGTCACAATGCTAAATGTCAAAAATAAAAAATGTCAAAAATAACAAATTTCAAGATAGCAAATGTCAAAGATGTCAAATGACAAATGTCACAATGCTAAATGTCAAAAATGACAAATTTCAAGATGGCAAATGTCAAAGATGTCAAATGACAAATGTCAAAGATGTCAAATGACAAATGTCACAATGCTAAATGTCAAAAATGAAAAGTGTCACCATGAAAAATGTCAAAAATGACAAATTTCAAGATGGCAAATGTCAAAGATGTCAAATGACAAATGTCACAATGCTAAATGTCAAAAATGAAAAGTGTCACCATGAAAAATGTCAAAAATGACAAATTTCAAGATGGCAAATGTCAAAACTGACAAATGTCACAATGCTAAATGTCAAAAATGAAAAGTGTCACCATGAAAAATGTCAAAAATGACAAATTTCAAGATGGCAAATGTCAAAGATGTCAAATGACAAATGTCACAATGCTAAATGTCAAAAATGAAAAGTGTCAAAAATGACAAATTTCAAGATGGCAAATGTCTAAGATGTCAAATGACAAATGTCACAATGCTAAATGTCAAAAATGAAAAGTGTCACCATGAAAAATGTCAAAAATGACAAATTTCAAGATGGCAAATGTCAAAACTGACAAATGTCACAATGCTACATGTCAAAAATGAAAAGTGTCACCATGAAAAATGTCAAAAATGACAAATTTCAAGATGGCAAATGTCAAAGATGTCAAATGACAAATGTCACAATGCTAAATGTCAAAAATGAAAAGTGTCACCATGAAAAATGTCAAAAATGACAAATTTCAAGATGGCAAATGTCAAAACTGACAAATGTCACAATGCTAAATGTCAAAAATGAAAAGTGTCACCATGAAAAATGTCAAAAATAACAAATTTCAAGATGGCAAATGTCAAAGATGTCAAATGACAAATGTCACAATTCTAAATGTCAAAAATGAAAAGTGTCACCATGAAAAATGTCAAAAATGACAAATTTCAAGATGGCAAGTGTCAAAGATGTCAAATGACAAATGTCACAATGCTAAATGTCAAAAATGAAAAGTGTCACCATGAAAAATGTCAAAAATAAAAAATTTCAAGATGGCAAATGTCAAAGATGTCAAATGACAAATGTCACAATGCTAAATGTCAAAAATGAAAAGTGTCACCATGAAAAATGTCAAAAATGACAAATTTCAAGATGGCAAATGTCAAAGATATAAAATGACAAATATCACAATGCTAAATGTCAAAAATGACAAATTTCAAGATGGCAAATATCAAAGATGTCAAATGACAAATGTCACAATGCTAAATGTCAAAAATAAAAAGTGTCACCATGAAAAATGTCAAAAATGACAAATTTCAAGATGACAAATGTCAAAGATGTCAAATGACAAATGTCACAATGCTAAATGTCAAAAATGACAAATTTCAAGATGGCAAATGTCAAAACTGACAAATGTCACAATGCTAAATGTCAAAAATGAAAAGTGTCACCATGAAAAATGTCAAAAATAACAAATTTCAAGATGGCAAATGTCAAAGATGTCAAATGACAAATGTCACAATGCTAAATGTCAAAAATGAAAAGTGTCACCATGAAAAATGTCAAAAATGACAAATTTCAAGATGGCAAATGTCAAAGATGTCAAACGACAAATGTCACAATGCTAAATGTTAAAAATGAAAAGTGTCACCATGAAAAATGTCAAAAATGACAAATTTCAAGATGGCAAATGTCAACGATGTCAAATGACAAATGTCACAATGCTAAATGTCAAAAATGAAAAGTGTCACCATGAAAAATGTCAAAAATAACAAATTTCAAGATGGCAAATGTCAAAGATATCAAATGACAAATGTCACAATGCTAAATGTCAAAAATGAAAAGTGTCACCATGAAAAATGTCAAAAATGACAAATTTCAAGATGGCAAATGTCAACGATGTCAAATGACAAATGTCACAATGCTAAATGTCAAAAATGAAAAGTGTCACCATAAAAAATGTCAAAAATAACAAATTTCAAGATGGCAAATGTCAAAGATGTCAAATGACAAATGTCACAATGCTAAATGTCAAAAATGAAAAGTGTCACCATGAAAAATGTCAAAAATGACAAATTTCAAGATGGCAAATGTCAACGATGTCAAATGACAAATGTCACAATGCTAAATGTCAAAAATGAAAAGTGTCACCATAAAAAATGTCAAAAATGACAAATTTCAAGATGGCAAATGTCAAAACTGACAAATGTCACAATGCTAAATGTCAAAAATGAAAAGTGTCACCATGAAAAATGTCAAAAATAACAAATTTCAAGATGGCAAATGTCCAAGATGTCAAATGACAAATGTCACAATGCTAAATGTCAAAAATGAAAAGTGTCACCATGAAAAATGTCAAAAATGACAAATTTCAAGATGGCAAATGTCAAAACTGACAAATGTCACAATGCTAAATGTCAAAAATGAAAAGTGTCACCATGAAAAATGTCAAAAATAACAAATTTCAAGATGGCAAATGTCCAAGATGTCAAATGACAAATGTCACAATGCTAAATGTCAAAAATGAAAAGTGTCACCATGAAAAATGTCAAAAATGACAAATTTCAAGATGGCAAATGTCAAAGATGTCAAATGACAAATGTCACAATGCTAAATGTCAAAAATGATAAGTGTCACCATGAAAAATGTCAAAAATAACAAATTTCAAGATGGCAAATGTCAAAGATGTTAAATGACAAATGTCACAATGCTTAATGTCAAAAATGAAAAGTGTCACCATGAAAAATGTCAAAAATGACAAATTTCAAGATGGCAAATGTCAAAGATGTCAAATGACAAATGTCACAATGCTAAATGTCAAAAATGAAAAAAGTCACCATGAAAAATGTCAAAAATGACAAATTTCAAGATGGCAAATGTCAAAGATGTCAAATGACAAATGTCACAATGCTAAATGTCAAAAATGAAAAGCGTCACCATGAAAAATGACAAATTTCAAGATGGCAAATGTCAAAGATGTCAAATGACAAATGTCACAATGCTAAATGTCAAAAATGAAAAGTGTCACAATGCTAAATGTCAAAAATGACAAATTTCACGATGGCAAATGTCAAAACTGACAAATGTCACAATGCTAAATGTCAAAAATGAAAAATGTCAAAAATAACAAATTTCAAGATAGCAAATGTCAAAGATGTCAAATGACAAATGTCACAATGCTAAATGTCAAAAATGACAAATTTCAAGATGGCAAATGTCAAAGATGTCAAATGACAAATGTCACAATGCTAAATGTCAAAAATGAAAAGTGTCACCATGAAAAATGTCAAAAATGACAAATTTCAAGATGGCAAATGTCAAAGATGTCAAATGACAAATGTCACAATGCTAAATGTCAAAAATGAAAAGTGTCACCATGAAAAATGTCAAAAATGACAAATTTCAAGATGGCAAATGTCAAAACTGACAAATGTCACAATGCTAAATGTCAAAAATGAAAAGTGTCACCATGAAAAATGTCAAAAATAACAAATTTCAAGATGGTAAATGTCCAAGATGTCAAATGACAAATGTCACAATGCTAAATGTCAAAAATGAAAAGTGTCACCTAAAAAAAATGTCAAAAATGACAAATTTCAAGATGGCAAATGTCAAAGATGTCAAATGACAAATCTCACAATGCTAAATGTCAAAAATGATAAGTGTCACCATGAAAAATGTCAAAAATAACAAATTTCAAGATGGCAAATGTCAAAGATGTCAAATGACAAATGTCACAATGCTAAATGTCAAAAATGAAAAGTGTCACCATGAAAAATGTCAAAAATGACAAATTTCAAGATGGCAAATATCAAAGATGTCAAATGACAAATGTCACAATGCTAAATGTCAAAAATGAAAAGTGTCACCATGAAAAATCTCAAAAATGACAAATTTCAAGATGGCAAATGTCAAAGATGTCAAATGACAAATGTCACAATGCTAAATGTCAAAAATGAAAAGTGTCACCATGAAAAATGTCAAAAATGACAAATTTCAAGAATGTCAAAAATGAAAAGTGTCACCATGAAAAATGTCAAAAATGACAAATTTCAAGATGGAAAATGTCAAAGATGTCAAATGACAAATGTCACAATGCTAAATGTCAAAAATGAAAAGTGTCACAATGCTAAATGTCAAAAATGACAAATTTCACGATGGCAAATGTCAAAACTGACAAATGTCACAATGCTAAATGTCAAAAATGAAAAATGTCAAAAATAACAAATTTCAAGATAGCAAATGTCAAAGATGTCAAATGACAAATGTCACAATGCTAAATGTCAAAAATGACAAATTTCAAGATGGCAAATGTCAAAGATGTCAAATGACAAATGTCACAATGCTAAATGTCAAAAATGAAAAGTGTCACCATGAAAAATGTCAAAAATGACAAATTTCAAGATGGCAAATGTCAAAGATGTCAAATGACAAATGTCACAATGCTAAATGTCAAAAATGAAAAGTGTCACCATGAAAAATGTCAAAAATGACAAATTTCAAGATGGTAAATGTCAAAACTGACAAATGTCACAATGCTAAATGTCAAAAATGAAAAGTGTCACCATGAAAAATGTCAAAAATGACAAATTTCAAGATGGCAAATGCCAAAGATGTCAAATGACAAAAAATGTCACAATGCTAAATGTCAAAAATGAAAAGTGTCAAAAATGACAAATTTCAAGATGGCAAATGTCTAAGATGTCAAATGACAAATGTCACAATGCTAAATGTCAAAAATGAAAAGTGTCACCATGAAAAATGTCAAAAATGACAAATTTCAAGATGGCAAATGTCAAAACTGACAAATGTCACAATGCTAAATGTCAAAAATGAAAAGTGTCACCATGAAAAATGTAAAAATGACAAATTTCAAGATGGCAATTGTCAAAGATGTCAAATGACAAATGTCACAATGCTAAATGTCACAATGCTAAATGTCAAAAATGAAAAGTGTCACCATGAAAAGTGTCACTATGAAAAATGTCAAAAATAACAAATTTCAAGATGGCAAATGTCAAAGATGTCAAATGACAAATGTCACAATGCTAAATGTCAAAAATGAAAAGTGTCACCATGAAAAATGTCAAAAATGACAAATTTCAAGATGGCAAATGTCAAAGATGTCAAATGACAAATATCACAATGCTAAATGTCAAAAATGACAAATTTCAAGATGGCAAATGTCAAAGATGTCAAATGGCAAATGTCACAATGCTAAATGTCAAAAATAAAAAGTGTCACCATGAAAAATGTCAAAAATGACAAATTTCAAGATGACAAATGTCAAAGATGTCAAATGACAAATGTCACAATGCTAAATGTCAAAAATGACAAATTTTAAGATAGCAAATGTCAAAACTGACAAATGTCACAATGCTAAATGTCAAAAATGAAAAGTGTCACCATGAAAAATGTCAAAAATAACAAATTTCAAGATGGCAAATGTCCAAGATGTCAAATGACAAATGTCACAATGCTAAATGTCAAAAATGAAAAGTGTCACCATGAAAAATGTCAAAAATGACAAATTTCAAGATGGCAAATGTCAAAGATGTCAAATGACAAATGTCACAATGCTAAATGTCAAAAATGATAAGTGTCACCATGAAAAATGTCAAAAATAACAAATTTCAAGATGGCAAATGTCAAAGATGTTAAATGACAAATGTCACAATGCTTAATGTCAAAAATGAAAAGTGTCACCATGAAAAATGTCAAAAATGACAAATTTCAAGATGGCAAATGTCAAAGATGTCAAATGACAAATGTCACAATGCTAAATGTCAAAAATGAAAAAAGTCACCATGAAAAATGTCAAAAATGACAAATTTCAAGATGGCAAATGTCAAAGATGTCAAATGACAAATGTCACAATGCTAAATGTCAAAAATGAAAAGCGTCACCATGAAAAATGACAAATTTCAAGATGGCAAATGTCAAAGATGTCAAATGACAAATGTCACAATGCTAAATGTCAAAAATGAAAAGTGTCACAATGCTAAATGTCAAAAATGACAAATTTCACGATGGCAAATGTCAAAACTGACAAATGTCACAATGCTAAATGTCAAAAATGAAAAATGTCAAAAATAACAAATTTCAAGATAGCAAATGTCAAAGATGTCAAATGACAAATGTCACAATGCTAAATGTCAAAAATGACAAATTTCAAGATGGCAAATGTCAAAGATGTCAAATGACAAATGTCACAATGCTAAATGTCAAAAATGAAAAGTGTCACCATGAAAAATGTCAAAAATGACAAATTTCAAGATGGCAAATGTCAAAGATGTCAAATGACAAATGTCACAATGCTAAATGTCAAAAATGAAAAGTGTCACCATGAAAAATGTCAAAAATGACAAATTTCAAGATGGCAAATGTCAAAACTGACAAATGTCACAATGCTAAATGTCAAAAATGAAAAGTGTCACCATGAAAAATGTCAAAAATAACAAATTTCAAGATGGTAAATGTCCAAGATGTCAAATGACAAATGTCACAATGCTAAATGTCAAAAATGAAAAGTGTCACCTAAAAAAAATGTCAAAAATGACAAATTTCAAGATGGCAAATGTCAAAGATGTCAAATGACAAATCTCACAATGCTAAATGTCAAAAATGATAAGTGTCACCATGAAAAATGTCAAAAATAACAAATTTCAAGATGGCAAATGTCAAAGATGTCAAATGACAAATGTCACAATGCTAAATGTCAAAAATGAAAAGTGTCACCATGAAAAATGTCAAAAATGACAAATTTCAAGATGGCAAATATCAAAGATGTCAAATGACAAATGTCACAATGCTAAATGTCAAAAATGAAAAGTGTCACCATGAAAAATCTCAAAAATGACAAATTTCAAGATGGCAAATGTCAAAGATGTCAAATGACAAATGTCACAATGCTAAATGTCAAAAATGAAAAGTGTCACCATGAAAAATGTCAAAAATGACAAATTTCAAGAATGTCAAAAATGAAAAGTGTCACCATGAAAAATGTCAAAAATGACAAATTTCAAGATGGAAAATGTCAAAGATGTCAAATGACAAATGTCACAATGCTAAATGTCAAAAATGAAAAGTGTCACAATGCTAAATGTCAAAAATGACAAATTTCACGATGGCAAATGTCAAAACTGACAAATGTCACAATGCTAAATGTCAAAAATGAAAAATGTCAAAAATAACAAATTTCAAGATAGCAAATGTCAAAGATGTCAAATGACAAATGTCACAATGCTAAATGTCAAAAATGACAAATTTCAAGATGGCAAATGTCAAAGATGTCAAATGACAAATGTCACAATGCTAAATGTCAAAAATGAAAAGTGTCACCATGAAAAATGTCAAAAATGACAAATTTCAAGATGGCAAATGTCAAAGATGTCAAATGACAAATGTCACAATGCTAAATGTCAAAAATGAAAAGTGTCACCATGAAAAATGTCAAAAATGACAAATTTCAAGATGGTAAATGTCAAAACTGACAAATGTCACAATGCTAAATGTCAAAAATGAAAAGTGTCACCATGAAAAATGTCAAAAATGACAAATTTCAAGATGGCAAATGCCAAAGATGTCAAATGACAAAAAATGTCACAATGCTAAATGTCAAAAATGAAAAGTGTCAAAAATGACAAATTTCAAGATGGCAAATGTCTAAGATGTCAAATGACAAATGTCACAATGCTAAATGTCAAAAATGAAAAGTGTCACCATGAAAAATGTCAAAAATGACAAATTTCAAGATGGCAAATGTCAAAACTGACAAATGTCACAATGCTAAATGTCAAAAATGAAAAGTGTCACCATGAAAAATGTAAAAATGACAAATTTCAAGATGGCAAATGTCAAAGATGTCAAATGACAAATGTCACAATGCTAAATGTCACAATGCTAAATGTCAAAAATGAAAAGTGTCACCATGAAAAGTGTCACTATGAAAAATGTCAAAAATAACAAATTTCAAGATGGCAAATGTCAAAGATGTCAAATGACAAATTTCACAATGCTAAATGTCAAAAATGAAAAGTGTCACCATGAAAAATGTCAAAAATGACAAATTTCAAGATGGCAAATGTCAAAGATGTCAAATGACAAATATCACAATGCTAAATGTCAAAAATGACAAATTTCAAGATGGCAAATGTCAAAGATGTCAAATGGCAAATGTCACAATGCTAAATGTCAAAAATAAAAAGTGTCACCATGAAAAATGTCAAAAATGACAAATTTCAAGATGACAAATGTCAAAGATGTCAAATGACAAATGTCACAATGCTAAATGTCAAAAATGACAAATTTTAAGATAGCAAATGTCAAAACTGACAAATGTCACAATGCTAAATGTCAAAAATGAAAAGTGTCACCATGAAAAATGTCAAAAATAACAAATTTCAAGATGGCAAATGTCAAAGATGTCAAATGACAAATGTCACAATGCTAAATGTCAAAAATGACAAATTTTAAGATGGCAAATGTCAAAACTGACAAATGTCACAATGCTAAATGTCAAAAATGAAAAGTGTCACCATGAAAAATGTCAAAAATGACAAATTTCAAGATGGCAAATGTCAAAGATGTCAAATGACAAATGTCACAATGCTAAATGTCAAAAATGAAAAGTGTCACCATGAAAAATGTCAAAAATGACAAATTTCAAGATGGCAAATGTCAAATGTCACAATGCTAAATGTCAAAAATGAAAAGTGTCACCATGAAAAATGTCAAAAATGACAAATTTCAAGATGGCAAATGTCAAAGATGTCAAATGACAAATGTCACAATGCTAAATGTCAAAAATGAAAAGTGTCACCATGAAAAATGTCAAAAATGACAAGTTTCAAGATGGCAAATGTCAAAGATGTCAAATGACAAATGTCACAATGCTAAATGTCAAAAATGAAAAGTGTCACCATGAAAAATGTTAAAAATGACAAATTTTAAGATGGCAAATGTCAAAACTGACAAATGTCACAATGCTAAATGTCAAAAATGATAAGTGTCACCATGAAAAATGTCAAAAATGACAAATTTCAAGATGGCAAATGTCAAAGATGTCAAATGACAAATGTCACAATGCTAAATGTCAAAATGAAAAGTGTCAAAAATGACAAATTTCAAGATGGCAAATGTCTAAGATGTCAAATGACAAATGTCACAATGCTAAATGTCAAAAATGTAAAGTGTCACCGTGAAAAATGTCAAAAATGACAAATTTCAAGATGGCATATGTCAAAGATGTCAAATGACAAATGTCACAATGCTAAATGTCAAAAATGAAAAGTGTCACCATGAAAAATGTCAAAAATAACAAATTTCAAGATGGCAAATGTCAAAGATGTCAAATGACAAATGTCACAATGCTAAATGTCAAAAATGAAAAGCGTCCCCATGAAAAATGTCAATAATGACAAATTTCAAGATGGCAAATGTCAAAGATGTCAAATGACAAATGTCACAATGCTAAATGTCAAAAATGAAAAGTGTCACCATGAAAAATGACAAATTTTAAGATGGCAAATGTCAAAGATGTCGAATATGACAAATGTCACAATGCTAAATGTCAAAAATGAAAAGTGTCACCATGAAAAATGTCAAAAATGACAAATTTCAAGATGGCAAATGTCAAAGATGTCAAATGACAAATGTCACAATGCTAAATGTCAAAAATGAAAAGTGTCACCATGAAAAATGTCAAAAATGACAAATTTCAAGATGGCAAATATCAAAGATGTCAAATGACAAATGTCACAATGCTAAATGTCAAAAATGACAAATTTCAAGATGGCAAATGTCAAAGATGTCAAATGACAAATGTCACAATGCTAAATGTCAAAAATGAAAAGTGTCACCATGAAAAATGTCAAAAATGACAAATTTCAAGATGGCAAATGTCAAAGATGTCAAATGACAAATGTCACAATGCTAAATGTCAAAAATGAAAAGTGTCACCATGAAAAATGTCAAAAATAACAAATTTCAAGATGGCAAATGTCAAAGATGTCAAATGACAAATGTCACAATGCTAAATGTCAAAAATGAAAAGTGTCACCGTGAAAAATGTCAAAAATAACAAATTTCAAGATGGCAAATCTCAAAGATGTCAAATGACAAATGTCACAATGCTAAATGTCAAAAATGAAAAGTGTCACCATGAAAAATGTCAAAAATAACAAATTTCAAGATAGCAAATGTCAAAGATGTCAAATGACAAATGTCACAATGCTAAATGTCAAAAATGAAAAGTGTCACCATGAAAAATGTCAAAAATGACAAATTTCAAGATGGCAAATGTCAAAGATGTCAAATGACAAATGTCACAATGCTAAATGTCAAAAATGAAAAGTGTCACCATGAAAAATGTCAAAAATAACAAATTTCAAGATGGCAAATGTCAAAGATGTCAAATGACAAATGTCACAATGCTAAATGTCAAAAATGAAAAGTGTCACCATGAAAAATGTCAAAAATGACAAATTTCAAGATGGCAAATGTCAAACCTGAAAAATGTCACAATGCTAAATGTCAAAAATGATAAGTGTCACCATGAAAAATGTCAAAAATAACAAGTTTCAAGATGGCAAATGTCAAAGATGTCAAATGACAAATGTCACAATGCTAAATGTCAAAAATGACAAATTTCAAGATGGCAAATGTCTCAGATGTCAAATGACAAATGTCACAATGCTAAATGTCAAAAATGAAAAGTGTCACCATGAAAAATGTCAAAAATGACAAATTTCAAGATGGCAAATGTCCAAGATGTCAAATGACAAATGTCACAATGCTAAATGTCAAAAATGAAAAGTGTCACCATGAAAAATGTCAAAAATGACAAATTTTAAGATGGCAAATGTCAAAGATGTCAAATGACAAATGTCACAATGCTAAATGTCAAAAATGAAAAGTGTCAAAAATGACAAATTTCAAGATGGCAAATGTCTAAGATGTCAAATGTCTAAGATGTCAAATGACAAATGTCACAATGCTAAATGTCAAAAATGAAAAGTGTCACCATGAAAAATGTCAACAATGACAAATTTCAAGATGGCAAATGTCAAAGATGTCAAATGACAAATGTCACAATGCTAAATGTCAAAAATGAAAAGTGTCCCCATGAAAAATGTCAATAATGACAAATTTCAAGATGGCAAATGTCAAAGATGTCAAATGACAATGTCACAATGCTAAATGTCAAAAATGAAAAGTGTCACCATGAAAAATGTCAAAAATGACAAATTTCAAGATGGCAAATGTCAAAGATGTCAAATGACAAATGTCACAATGCTAAATGTCAAAAATGAAAAGTGTCACCATGAAAAATGTCAAAAATGACAAATTTCAAGATGGCAAATGTCAAAGATGTCGAATATGACAAATGTCACAATGCTAAATGTCAAAAATGAAAAGTGTCACCATGAAAAATGTCAAAAATGACAAATTTCAAGATGGCAAATGTCAAATGTCACAATGCTAAATGTCAAAAATGAAAAGTGTCACCATGAAAAATGTCAAAAATGACAAATTTCAAGATGGCAAATGTCAAAGATGTCAAATGACAAATGTCACAATGCTAAATGTCAAAAATGAAAAGTGTCACCATGAAAAATGTCAAAAATGACAAGTTTCAAGATGGCAAATGTCAAAGATGTCAAATGACAAATGTCACAATGCTAAATGTCAAAAATGAAAAGTGTCACCATGAAAAATGTCAAAAATGACAAATTTCAAGATGGCAAATCCAAAACTGACAAATTTCACAATGCTAAATGTCAAAAATGATAAGTGTCACCATGAAAAATGTCAAAAATGACAAATTTCAAGATGGCAAATGTCAAAGATGTCAAATGACAAATGTCACAATGCTAAATGTCAAAAATGAAAAATGTCAAAAAAGGCAAATTTCAAAATGGAAAATGTCAAAGATGTCAAATGACAAATGTCACAATGCTAAATGTCAAAAATGAAAAGTGTCACCATGAAAAATGTCAAAAATGACAAATTTCAAGATGGAAAATGTCAAAACTGACAAATGTCACAATGCTAAATGTCAAAAATGAAAAGTGTCACCATGAAAAATGTCAAAAATAACAAATTTCAAGATGGCAAATGTCAAAGATGTCAAATGACAAATGTCACAATGCTTAATGTCAAAAATGACAAATTTCAAGATGGCAAATGTCAAAGATGTCAAATGACAAATGTCACAATGCTAAATGTCAAAAATGAAAAGTGTCACAATGAACAATGTCAACAATGACAAATTTCAAGATGGCAAATGTCAAAGATGTCAAATGACAAATGTCACAATGCTAAATGTCAAAAATGAAAAGTGTCACCATGAAAAATGTCAAAAATGACAAATTTCAAGATGGCAAATGTCAAAACTGACAAATGTCACAATGCTAAATGTCAAAAATGATAAGTGTCACCATGAAAAATGTCAAAAATGACAAATTTCAAGATGGCAAATGTCCAAGATGTCAAATGACAAATGTCACAATGCTAAATGTCAAATATGAAAAGTGTCACCATGAAAAATATCAAAAATGACAAATTTCAAGATGGCAAATGTCAAAGATGTCAAATGACAAATGTCACAATGCTAAATGTCACAAATGAAAAGTGTCAAAAATGACAAATTTCAAGATGGCAAATGTCTAAGATGTCAAATGACAAATGTCACAATGCTAAATGTCAAAAATGAAAAGTGTCACCATGAAAAATGTCAAAAATGACAAATTTCAAGATGGCAAATGCCAAAACTGACAAATGTCACAATGCTAAATGTCAAAAATGAAAAGTGTGAACATGAAAAATGTGACCATGAAAAATGTCAAAAATAACAAATTTCAAGATGGCAAATGTCAAAGATGTCAAATGACAAATGTCACAATGCTAAATGTCAAAAATGACAAATTTCAAGATGGCAAATGTCAAAGATGTCAAATGACAAATGTCACAATGCTAAATGTGAAAAATGAAAAGTGTCACCATGAAAAATGTCAAAAATGACAAATTTCAAGATGGCAAATGTCAAAGATGTCAAATGACAAATGTCACAATGCTAAATGTCAAAAATACAAAGTGTCAAAAATGACAAATTTCAAGATGGCAAATGTCTAAGATGTCAAATGACAAATGTCACAATGCTAAATGTCAAAAATGAAAAGTGTCACCATGAAAAATGTCAAAAATGACAAATTTCAAGATGGCAAATGTCAAAGATGTCAAATGACAAATGTCACAATGCTTAATGTCAAAAATGAAAAGTGTCCCCATGAAAAATGTCAATAATGACAAATTTCAAGATGGCAAATGTCAAAGATGTCAAATGACAATGTCACAATGCTAAATGTCAATAATGAAAATTGTCACCATGAAAAATGTCAAAAATGACAAATTTCAAGATGGCAAATGTCAAAGATGTCGAATATGACAAATGTCACAATGCTAAATGTCAAAAATGAAAAGTGTCACCATGAAAAATGTCAAAAATGACAAATTTCAAGATGGCAAATGTCAAAGATGTCAAATGACAAATGTCACAATGCTAAATGTCAAAAATGAAAAGTGTCACCATGAAAAATGTCAAAAATGACAAATTTCAAGATGGCAAATGTCAAATGTCACAATGCTAAATGTCAAAAATGAAAAGTGTCACCATGAAAAATGTCAAAAATGACAAATTTCAAGATGGCAAATGTCAAAGATGTCAAATGACAAATGTCACACAATGCTAAATGTCAAAAATGAAAAGTGTCACCATGAAAAATGTCAAAAATGACAAGTTTCAAGATGGCAAATGTCAAAGATGTCAAATGACAAATGTCACAATGCTAAATGTCAAAAATGAAAAGTGTCACCATGAAAAATGTCAAAAATGACAAATTTCAAGATGGCAAATGCCAAAACTGACAAATTTCACAATGCTAAATGTCAAAAATGATAAGTGTCACCATGAAAAATGTCAAAAATGACAAATTTCAAGATGGCAAATGTCAAAGATGTTAAATGACAAATGTCACAATGCTAAATGTCAAAAATGAAAAGTGTCAAAAATGACAAATTTCAAAATGGAAAATGTCAAAGATGTCAAATGACAAATGCCACAATGCTAAATGTCAAAAATGTAAAGTGTCACCATGAAAAATGTCAAAAATGACAAATTTCAAGATGGAAAATGTCAAAACTGACAAATGTCACAATGCTAAATGTCAAAAATGAAAAGTGTCACCATGAAAAATGTCAAAAATAACAAATTTCAAGATGGCAAATGTCAAAGATGTCAAATGACAAATGTCACAATGCTTAATGTCAAAAATGACAAATTTCAAGATGGCAAATGTCAAAGATGTCAAATGACAAATGTCACAATGCTAAATGTCAAAAATGAAAAGTGTCACAATGAACAATGTCAACAATGACAAATTTCAAAATGGCAAATGTCAAAGATGTCAAATGACAAATGTCACAATGCTAAATGTCAAAAATGAAAAGTGTCACCATGAAAAATGTCAAAAATGACAAATTTCAAGATGGCAAATGTCAAAACTGACAAATGTCACAATGCTAAATGTCAAAAATGATAAGTGTCACCATGAAAAATGTCAAAAATGACAAATTTCAAGATGGCAAATGTCCAAGATGTCAAATGACAAATGTCACAATGCTAAATGTCAAATATGAAAAGTGTCACCATGAAAAATATCAAAAATGACAAATTTCAAGATGGCAAATGTCAAAGATGTCAAATGACAAATGTCACAATGCTAAATGTCACAAATGAAAAGTGTCAAAAATGACAAATTTCAAGATGGCAAATGTCTAAGATGTCAAATGACAAATGTCACAATGCTAAATGTCAAAAATGAAAAGTGTCACCATGAAAAATGTCAAAAATGACAAATTTCAAGATGGCAAATGTCAAAACTGACAAATGTCACAATGCTAAATGTCAAAAATGAAAAGTGTGACCATGAAAAATGTGACCATGAAAAATGTCAAAAATAACAAATTTCAAGATGGCAAATGTCAAAGATGTCAAATGACAAATGTCACAATGCTAAATGTCAAAAATGACAAATTTCAAGATGGCAAATGTCAAAGATGTCAAATGACAAATGTCACAATGCTAAATGTGAAAAATGAAAAGTGTCAAAAATGACAAATTTCAAGATGGCAAATGTCAAAGATGTCAAATGACAAATGTCACAATGCTAAATGTCAAAAATGAAAAGTGTCACCATGAAAAATGTCAAAAATGACAAATTTTAAGATGGCAAATGTCAAAACTGACAAATGTCACAATGCTAAATGTCAAAAATGAAAAGTGTCACCATGAAAAATGTCAAAAATGACAAATTTCAAGATGGCAAATGTCAAAGATGTCAAATGACAAATGTCACAATGCTAAATGTCAAAAATAAAAAGTGTCAAAAATGACAACTTTCAAGATGGCAAATGTCTAAGATGTCAAATGACAAATGTCACAATGCTAAATGTCAAAAATGAAAAGTGTCACCATGAAAAATGTCAAAAATGACAAATTTCAAGATGGCAAATGTCAAAACTGATAAATGTCACAATGCTAAATGTCAAAAATGAAAAGTGTCACCATGAAAAATGTCAAAAATGACAAATTTCAAGATGGCAAATGTCAAAGATGTCAAATGACAAATGTCACAATGCTAAATGTCAAAAATGACAAATTTCAAGATGGCAAATGTCAAAGATGTCAAATGACAAATGTCACAATGCTAAATGTCAAAAATGAAAAGTGTCACCATGAAAAATGTCAAAAATGACAAATTTCAAGATGGCAAATGTCAAAGATGTCAAATGACAAATGTCACAATGCTAAATGTCAAAAATGAAAAGTGTCACCATGAAAAATGTCAAAAATAACAAATTTCAAGATGGCAAATGTCAAAGATGTCAAATGACAAATGTCACAATGCTAAATGTCAAAAATGAAAAGTGTCACCGTGAAAAATGTCAAAAATAACAAATTTCAAGATGGCAAATGTCAAAGATGTCAAATGACAAATGTCACAATGCTAAATGTCAAAAATGAAAAGTGTCACCATGAAAAATGTCAAAAATAACAAATTTCAAGATGGCAAATGTCAAAGATGTCAAATGACAAATGTCACAATGCTAAATGTCAAAAATGAAAAGTGTCACCATGAAAAATGTCAAAAATGACAAATTTCAAGATGGCAAATGTCAAAGATGTCAAATAACAAATGTCACAATGCTAAATGTCAAAAATGAAAAGTGTCACCATGAAAAATGTCAAAAATAACAAATTTCAAGATGGCAAATGTCAAAGATGTCAAATGACAAATGTCACAATGCTAAATGTCAAAAATGAAAAGTGTCACCATGAAAAATGTCAAAAATGACAAATTTCAAGATGGCAAATGTCAAACCTGAAAAATGTCACAATGCTAAATGTCAAAAATGAAAAGTGTCACCATGAAAAATGTCAAAAATAACAAGTTTCAAGATGCCAAATGTCAAAGATGTCAAATGACAAATGTCACAATGCTAAATGTCAAAAATGACAAATTTCAAGATGGCAAATGTCTCAGATGTCAAATGACAAATGTCACAATGCTAAATGTCAAAAATGAAAAGTGTCACCATGAAAAATGTCAAAAATGACAAATTTCAAGATGGCAAATGTCCAAGATGTCAAATGACAAATGTCACAATGCTAAATGTCAAAAATGAAAAGTGTCACCATGAAAAATGTCAAAAATGACAAATTTTAAGATGGCAAATGTCAAAGATGTCAAATGACAAATGTCACAATGCTAAATGTCAAAAATGAAAAGTGTCAAAAATGACAAATTTCAAGATGGCAAATGTCTAAGATGTCAAATGACAAATGTCACAATGCTAAATGTCAAAAATGAAAAGTGTCACCATGAAAAATGTCAAAAATGACAAATTTCAAGATGGCAAATGTCAAAGATGTCAAATGACAAATGTCACAATGCTAAATGTCAAAAATGAAAAGTGTCCCCATGAAAAATGTCAATAATGACAAATTTCAAGATGGCAAATGTCAAAGATGTCAAATGACAATGTCACAATGCTAAATGTCAAAAATGAAAATTGTCACCATGAAAAATGTCAAAAATGACAAATTTCAAGATGGCAAATGTCAAAGATGTCGAATATGACAAATGTCACAATGCTAAATGTCAAAAATGAAAAGTGTCACCATGAAAAATGTCAAAAATGACAAATTTCAAGATGGCAAATGTCAAATGTCACAATGCTAAATGTCAAAAATGAAAAGTGTCACCATGAAAAATGTCAAAAATGACAAATTTCAAGATGGCAAATGTCAAAGATGTCAAATGACAAATGTCACAATGCTAAATGTCAAAAATGAAAAGTGTCACCATGAAAAATGTCAAAAATGACAAGTTTCAAGATGGCAAATGTCAAAGATGTCAAATGACAAATGTCACAATGCTAAATGTCAAAAATGAAAAGTGTCACCATGAAAAATGTCAAAAATGACAAATTTCAAGATGGCAAATGCCAAAACTGACAAATTTCACAATGCTAAATGTCAAAAATGATAAGTGTCACCATGAAAAATGTCAAAAATGACAAATTTCAAGATGGCAAATGTCAAAGATGTCAAATGACAAATGTCACAATGCTAAATGTCAAAAATGAAAAGTGTCAAAAATGACAAATTTCAAAATGGAAAATGTCAAAGATGTCAAATGACAAATGTCACAATGCTAAATGTCAAAAATGAAAAGTGTCACCATGAAAAATGTCAAAAATGACAAATTTCAAGATGGAAAATGTCAAAACTGACAAATGTCACAATGCTAAATGTCAAAAATGAAAAGTGTCACCATGAAAAATGTCAAAAATAACAAATTTCAAGATGGCAAATGTCAAAGATGTCAAATGACAAATGTCACAATGCTTAATGTCAAAAATGACAAATTTCAAGATGGCAAATGTCAAAGATGTCAAATGACAAATGTCACAATGCTAAATGTCAAAAATGAAAAGTGTCACAATGAACAATGTCAACAATGACAAATTTCAAGATGGCAAATGTCAAAGATGTCAAATGACAAATGTCACAATGCTAAATGTCAAAAATGAAAAGTGTCACCATGAAAAATGTCAAAAATGACAAATTTCAAGATGGCAAATGTCAAAACTGACAAATGTCACAATGCTAAATGTCAAAAATGATACGTGTCACCATGAAAAATGTCAAAAATGACAAATTTCAAGATGGCAAATGTCCAAGATGTCAAATGACAAATGTCACAATGCTAAATGTCAAATATGAAAAGTGTCACCATGAAAAATATCAAAAATGACAAATTTCAAGATGGCAAATGTCAAAGATGTCAAATGACAAATGTCACAATGCTAAATGTCACAAATGAAAAGTGTCAAAAATGACAAATTTCAAGATGGCAAATGTCTAAGATGTCAAATGACAAATGTCACAATGCTAAATGTCAAAAATGAAAAGTGTCACCATGAAAAATGTCAAAAATGACAAATTTCAAGATGGCAAATGTCAAAACTGACAAATGTCACAATGCTAAATGTCAAAAATGAAAAGTGTGACCATGAAAAATGTGACCATGAAAAATGTCAAAAATAACAAATTTCAAGATGGCAAATGTCAAAGATGTCAAATGAAAAATGTCACAATGCTAAATGTCAAAAATGACAAATTTCAAGATGGCAAATGTCAAAGATGTCAAATGACAAATGTCACAATGCTAAATGTGAAAAATGAAAAGTGTCACCATGAAAAATGTCAAAAATGACAAATTTCAAGATGGCAAATGTCAAAGATGTCAAATGACAAATGTCACAATGCTAAATGTCAAAAATACAAAGTGTCAAAAATGACAAATTTCAAGATGGCAAATGTCTAAGATGTCAAATGACAAATGTCACAATGCTAAATGTCAAAAATGAAAAGTGTCACCATGAAAAATGTCAAAAATGACAAATTTCAAGATGGCAAATGTCAAAGATGTCAAATGACAAATGTCACAATGCTTAATGTCAAAAATGAAAAGTGTCCCCATGAAAAATGTCAATAATGACAAATTTCAAGATGGCAAATGTCAAAGATGTCAAATGACAATGTCACAATGCTAAATGTCAATAATGAAAATTGTCACCATAAAAAATGTCAAAAATGACAAATTTCAAGATGGCAAATGTCAAAGATGTCGAATATGACAAATGTCACAATGCTAAATGTCAAAAATGAAAAGTGTCACCATGAAAAATGTCAAAAATGACAAATTTCAAGATGGCAAATGTCAAAGATGTCAAATGACAAATGTCACAATGCTAAATGTCAAAAATGAAAAGTGTCACCATGAAAAATGTCAAAAATGACAAATTTCAAGATGGCAAATGTCAAATGTCACAATGCTAAATGTCAAAAATGAAAAGTGTCACCATGAAAAATGTCAAAAATGACAAATTTCAAGATGGCAAATGTCAAAGATGTCAAATGACAAATGTCACAATGCTAAATGTCAAAAATGAAAAGTGTCACCATGAAAAATGTCAAAAATGACAAGTTTCAAGATGGCAAATGTCAAAGATGTCAAATGACAAATGTCACAATGCTAAATGTCAAAAATGAAAAGTGTCACCATGAAAAATGTCAAAAATGACAAATTTCAAGATGGCAAATGCCAAAGCTGACAAATTTCACAATGCTAAATGTCAAAAATGATAAGTGTCACCATGAAAAATGTCAAAAATGACAAATTTCAAGATGGCAAATGTCAAAGATGTCAAATGACAAATGTCACAATGCTAAATGTCAAAAATGAAAAGTGTCAAAAATGACAAATTTCAAAATGGAAAATGTCAAAGATGTCAAATGACAAATGCCACAATGCTAAATGTCAAAAATGAAAAGTGTCACCATGAAAAATGTCAAAAATGACAAATTTCAAGATGGAAAATGTCAAAACTGACAAATGTCACAATGCTAAATGTCAAAAATGAAAAGTGTCACCATGAAAAATGTCAAAAATAACACATTTCAAGATGGCAAATGTCAAAGATGTCAAATGACAAATGTCACAATGCTTAATGTCAAAAATGACAAATTTCAAGATGGCAAATGTCAAAGATGTCAAATGACAAATGTCATAATGCTAAATGTCAAAAATGACAAATTTCAAGATGGCAAATGTCAAAGATGTCAAATGACAAATGTCACAATGCTAAATGTGAAAAATGAAAAGTGTCAAAAATGACAAATTTCAAGATGGCAAATGTCAAAGATGTCAAATGACAAATGTCACAATGCTAAATGTCAAAAATGAAAAGTGTCACCATGAAAAATGTCAAAAATGACAAATTTTAAGATGGCAAATGTCAAAACTGACAAATGTCACAATGCTAAATGTCAAAAATGAAAAGTGTCACCATGAAAAATGTCAAAAATGACAAATTTCAAGATGGCAAATGTCAAAGATGTCAAATGACAAATGTCACAATGCTAAATGTCAAAAATAAAAAGTGTCAAAAATGACAAATTTCAAGATGGCAAATGTCTAAGATGTCAAATGACAAATGTCACAATGCTAAATGTCAAAAATGAAAAGTGTCACCATGAAAAATGTCAAAAATGACAAATTTCAAGATGGCAAATGTCAAAACTGATAAATGTCACAATGCTAAATGTCAAAAATGAAAAGTGTCACCATGAAAAATGTCAAAAATGACAAATTTCAAGATGGCAAATGTCAAAGATGTCAAATGACAAATGTCACAATGCTAAATGTCAAAAATGACAAATTTCAAGATGGCAAATGTCAAAGATGTCAAATGACAAATGTCACAATGCTAAATGTCAAAAATGAAAAGTGTCACCATGAAAAATGGAAAAAATGACAAATTTCAAGATGGCAAATGTCAAAGATGTCAAATGACAAATGTCACAATGCTAAATGTCAAAAATGAAAAGTGTCACCATGAAAAATGTCAAAAATAACAAATTTCAAGATGGCAAATGTCAAAGATGTCAAATGACAAATGTCACAATGCTAAATGTCAAAAATGAAAAGTGTCACCGTGAAAAATGTCAAAAATAACAAATTTCAAGATGGCAAATGTCAAAGATGTCAAATGACAAATGTCACAATGCTAAATGTCAAAAATGAAAAGTGTCACCATGAAAAATGTCAAAAATAACAAATTTCAAGATGGCAAATGTCAAAGATGTCAAATGACAAATGTCACAATGCTAAATGTCAAAAATGAAAAGTGTCACCATGAAAAATGTCAAAAATGACAAATTTCAAGATGGCAAATGTCAAAGATGTCAAATAACAAATGTCACAATGCTAAATGTCAAAAATGAAAAGTGTCACCATGAAAAATGTCAAAAATAACAAATTTCAAGATGGCAAATGTCAAAGATGTCAAATGACAAATGTCACAATGCTAAATGTCAAAAATGAAAAGTGTCACCATGAAAAATGTCAAAAATGACAAATTTCAAGATGGCAAATGTCAAACCTGAAAAATGTCACAATGCTAAATGTCAAAAATGAAAAGTGTCACCATGAAAAATGTCAAAAATAACAAGTTTCAAGATGGCAAATGTCAAAGATGTCAAATGACAAATGTCACAATGCTAAATGTCAAAAATGACAAATTTCAAGATGGCAAATGTCTCAGATGTCAAATGACAAATGTCACAATGCTAAATGTCAAAAATGAAAAGTGTCACCATGAAAAATGTCAAAAATGACAAATTTCAAGATGGCAAATGTCAAAACTGACAAATGTCACAATGCTAAATGTCAAAAATGAAAAGTGTGACCATGAAAAATGTGACCATGAAAAATGTCAAAAATAACAAATTTCAAGATGGCAAATGTCAAAGATGTCAAATGACAAATGTCACAATGCTAAATGTCAAAAATGACAAATTTCAAGATGGCAAATGTCAAAGATGTCAAATGACAAATGTCACAATGCTAAATGTGAAAAATGAAAAGTGTCACCATGAAAAATGTCAAAAATGACAAATTTCAAGATGGCAAATGTCAAAGATGTCAAATGACAAATGTCACAATGCTAAATGTCAAAAATACAAAGTGTCAAAAATGACAAATTTCAAGATGGCAAATGTCTAAGATGTCAAATGACAAATGTCACAATGCTAAATGTCAAAAATGAAAAGTGTCACCATGAAAAATGTCAAAAATGACAAATTTCAAGATGGCAAATGTCAAAGATGTCAAATGACAAATGTCACAATGCTTAATGTCAAAAATGAAAAGTGTCCCCATGAAAAATGTCAATAATGACAAATTTCAAGATGGCAAATGTCAAAGATGTCAAATGACAATGTCACAATGCTAAATGTCAATAATGAAAATTGTCACCATGAAAAATGTCAAAAATGACAAATTTCAAGATGGCAAATGTCAAAGATGTCGAATATGACAAATGTCACAATGCTAAATGTCAAAAATGAAAAGTGTCACCATGAAAAATGTCAAAAATGACAAATTTCAAGATGGCAAATGTCAAAGATGTCAAATGACAAATGTCACAATGCTAAATGTCAAAAATGAAAAGTGTCACCATGAAAAATGTCAAAAATGACAAATTTCAAGATGGCAAATGTCAAATGTCACAATGCTAAATGTCAAAAATGAAAAGTATCACCATGAAAAATGTCAAAAATGACAAATTTCAAGATGGCAAATGTCAAAGATGTCAAATGACAAATGTCACAATGCTAAATGTCAAAAATGAAAAGTGTCACCATGAAAAATGTCAAAAATGACAAGTTTCAAGATGGCAAATGTCAAAGATGTCAAATGACAAATGTCACAATGCTAAATGTCAAAAATGAAAAGTGTCACCATGAAAAATGTCAAAAATGACAAATTTCAAGATGGCAAATGCCAAAACTGACAAATTTCACAATGCTAAATGTCAAAAATGATAAGTGTCACCATGAAAAATGTCAAAAATGACAAATTTCAAGATGGCAAATGTCAAAGATGTCAAATGACAAATGTCACAATGCTAAATGTCAAAAATGAAAAGTGTCAAAAATGACAAATTTCAAAATGGAAAATGTCAAAGATGTCAAATGACAAATGCCACAATGCTAAATGTCAAAAATGAAAAGTGTCACCATGAAAAATGTCAAAAATGACAAATTTCAAGATGGAAAATGTCAAAACTGACAAATGTCACAATGCTAAATGTCAAAAATGAAAAGTGTCACCATGAAAAATGTCAAAAATAACAAATTTCAAGATGGCAAATGTCAAAGATGTCAAATGACAAATGTCACAATGCTTAATGTCAAAAATGACAAATTTCAAGATGGCAAATGTCAAAGATGTCAAATGACAAATGTCACAATGCTAAATGTCAAAAATGAAAAGTGTCACAATGAACAATGTCAACAATGACAAATTTCAAGATGGCAAATGTCAAAGATGTCAAATGACAAATGTCACAATGCTAAATGTCAAAAATGAAAAGTGTCACCATGAAAAATGTCAAAAATGACAAATTTCAAGATGGCAAATGTCAAAACTGACAAATGTCACAATGCTAAATGTCAAAAATGATAAGTGTCACCATGAAAAATGTCAAAAATGACAAATTTCAAGACGGCAAATGTCCAAGATGTCAAATGACAAATGTCACAATGCTAAATGTCAAATATGATAAGTGTCACCATGAAAAATATCAAAAATGACAAATTTCAAGATGGCAAATGTCAAAGATGTCAAATGACAAATGTCACAATGCTAAATGTCACAAATGAAAAGTGTCAAAAATGACAAATTTCAAGATGGCAAATGCCTAAGATGTCAAATGACAAATGTCACAATGCTAAATGTCAAAAATGAAAAGTGTCACCATGAAAAATGTCAAAAATGACAAATTTCAAGATGGCAAATGTCAAAACTGACAAATGTCACAATGCTAAATGTCAAAAATGAAAAGTGTGACCATGAAAAATGTGACCATGAAAAATGTCAAAAATAACAAATTTCAAGATGGCAAATGTCAAAGATGTCAAATGACAAATGTCACAATGCTAAATGACAAATTTCAAGATGGCAAATGTCAAAGATGTCAAATGACAAATGTCACAATGCTAAATGTGAAAAATGAAAAGTGTCAAAAATGACAAATTTCAAGATGGCAAATGTCAAAGATGTCAAATGACAAATGTCACAATGCTAAATGTCAAAAATGAAAAGTGTCACCATGAAAAATGTCAAAAATGACAAATTTTAAGATGGCAAATGTCAAAACTGACAAATGTCACAATGCTAAATGTCAAAAATGAAAAGTGTCACCATGAAAAATGTCAAAAATGACAAATTTCAAGATGGCAAATGTCAAAGATGTCAAATGACAAATGTCACAATGCTAAATGTCAAAAATAAAAAGTGTCAAAAATGACAAATTTCAAGATGGCAAATGTCTAAGATGTCAAATGACAAATGTCACAATGCTAAATGTCAAAAATGAAAAGTGTCACCATGAAAAATGTCAAAAATGACAAATTTCAAGATGGCAAATGTCAAAACTGATAAATGTCACAATGCTAAATGTCAAAAATGAAAAGTGTCACCATGAAAAATGTCAAAAATGACAAATTTCAAGATGGCAAATGTCAAAGATGTCAAATGACAAATGTCACAATGCTAAATGTCAAAAATGACAAATTTCAAGATGGCAAATGTCAAAGATGTCAAATGACAAATGTTACAATGCTAAATGTCCAAAATGAAAAGTGTCACCATAAAAAATGTCAAAAATGACAAATTTCAAGATGGCAAATGTCAAAGATGTCAAATGACAAATGTCACAATGCTAAATGTCAAAAATGACAAATTTCAAGATGGCAAATGTCAAAGATGTCAAATGACAAATGTTACAATGCTAAATGTCCAAAATGAAAAGTGTCACCATGAAAAATGTCAAAAATGACAAATTTCAAGATGGCAAATGTCAAAGATGTCAAATGACAAATGTCACAATGCTAAATGTCAAAAATGAAAAGTGTCACAATGCTAAATGTCAAAAATGACAAATTTCACGATGGCAAATGTCAAAACTGACAAATGTCACAATGCTAAATGTCAAAAATAAAAAATGTCAAAAATAACAAATTTCAAGATAGCAAATGTCAAAGATGTCAAATGACAAATGTCACAATGCTAAATGTCAAAAATGACAAATTTCAAGATGGCAAATGTCAAAGATGTCAAATGACAAATGTCACAATGCTAAATGTCAAAAATGAAAAGTGTCACCCTGAAAAATGTCAAAAATGACAAATTTCAAGATGGCAAATGTCAAAGATGTCAAATGACAAATGTCACAATGCTAAATGTCAAAAATGAAAAGTGTCACCATGAAAAATGTCAAAAATGACAAATTTCAAGATGGCAAATGTCAAAACTGACAAATGTCACAATGCTAAATGTCAAAAATGTAAAGTGTCACCATGAAAAATGTCAAAAATGACAAATTTCAAGATGGCAAATGTCAAAGATGTCAAATGACAAATGTCACAATGCTAAATGTCAAAAATGAAAAGTGTCAAAAATGACAAATTTCAAGATGGCAAATGTCTAAGATGTCAAATGACAAATGTCACAATGCTAAATGTCAAAAATAACAAATTTCAAGATGGCAAATGTCAACGATGTCAAATGACAAATGTCACAATGCTAAATGTCAAAAATGAAAAGTGTCACCATGAAAAATGTCAAAAATAACAAATTTCAAGATGGCAAATGTCAAAGATGTCAAATGACAAATGTCACAATGCTAAATGTCAAAAATGAAAAGTGTCACCATGAAAAATGTCAAAAATGACAAATTTCAAGATGGCAAATGTCAACGATGGCAAATGTCAACGATGTCAAATGACAAATGTCACAATGCTAAATGTCAAAAATGAAAAGTGTCACCATGAAAAATGTCAAAAATAACAAATTTCAAGATGGCAAATGTCAAAGATGTCAAATGACAAATGTCACAATGCTAAATGTCAAAAATGAAAAGTGTCACCATGAAAAATGTCAAAAATGACAAATTTCAAGATGGCAAATGTCAAAGATGTCAAATAACAAATGTCACAATGCTAAATGTCAAAAATGAAAAGTGTCACCATGAAAAATGTCAAAAATGACAAATTTCAAGATGGCAAATGTCAAAGATGTCAAATGACAAATGTCACAATGCTAAATGTCAAAAATGAAAAGTGTCACCATAAAAAATGTCAAAAATAAAAAATTTCAAGATGGCAAATGTTAAAGATGTCAAATGACAAATGTCACAATGCTAAATGTCAAAAATGAAAAGTGTCACCATGAAAAATGTCAAAAATGACAAATTTCAAGATGGCAAATGTCAAAACTGACAAATGTCACAATGCTAAATGTCAAAAATGATAAGTGTCACCATGAAAAATGTCAAAAATAACAAATTTCAAGATGGCAAATGTCCAAGATGTCAAATGACAAATGTCACAATGCTAAATGTCAAAAATGAAAAGTGTCACCATGAAAAATGTCAAAAATGACAAATTTCAAGATGGCAAATGTCAAAGATGTCAAATGACAAATGTCACAATGCTAAATGTCAAAAATGATAAGTGTCACCATGAAAAATGTCAAAAATAACAAATTTCAAGATGGCAAATGTCAAAGATGTTAAATGACAAATGTCACAATGCTTAATGTCAAAAATGAAAAGTGTCACCATGAAAAATGTCAAAAATGACAAATTTCAAGATGGCAAATGTCAAAGGTGTCAAATGACAAATGTCACAATGCTAAATGTCAAAAATGAAAAAAGTCACCATGAAAAATGTCAAAAATGACAAATTTCAAGATGGCAAATGTCAAAGATGTCAAATGACAAATGTCACAATGCTAAATGTCAAAAATGAAAAGCGTCACCATGAAAAATGACAAATTTCAAGATGGCAAATGTCAAAGATGTCAAATGACAAATGTCACAATGCTAAATGTCAAAAATGAAAAGTGTCACAATGCTAAATGTCAAAAATGACAAATTTCACGATGGCAAATGTCAAAACTGACAAATGTCACAATGCTAAATGTCAAAAATGAAAAATGTCAAAAATAACAAATTTCAAGATAGCAAATGTCAAAGATGTCAAATGACAAATGTCACAATGCTAAATGTCAAAAATGACAAATTTCAAGATGGCAAATGTCAAAGATGTCAAATGACAAATGTCACTATGCTAAATGTCAAAAATGAAAAGTGTCACCATGAAAAATGTCAAAAATGACAAATTTCAAGATGGCAAATGTCAAAGATGTCAAATGACAAATGTCACAATGCTAAATGTCAAAAATAAAAAGTGTCACCATGAAAAATGTCAAAAATGACAAATTTCAAGATGGCAAATGTCAAAACTGACAAATGTCACAATGCTAAATGTCAAAAATGAAAAGTGTCACCATGAAAAATGTCAAAAATAACAAATTTCAAGATGGTAAATGTCCAAGATGTCAAATGACAAATGTCACAATGCTAAATGTCAAAAATGAAAAGTGTCACCTAAAAAAAATGTCAAAAATGACAAATTTCAAGATGGCAAATGTCAAAGATGTCAAATGACAAATCTCACAATGCTAAATGTCAAAAATGATAAGTGTCACCATGAAAAATGTCAAAAATAACAAATTTCAAGATGGCAAATGTCAAAGATGTCAAATGACAAATGTCACAATGCTAAATGTCAAAAATGAAAAGTGTCACCATGAAAAATGTCAAAAATGACAAATTTCAAGATGGCAAATGTCAAAGATGTCAAATGACAAATGTCACAATGCTAAATGTCAAAAATGAAAAGTGTCACCATGAAAAATCTCAAAAATGACAAATTTCAAGATGGCAAATGTCAAAGATGTCAAATGACAAATGTCACAATGCTAAATGTCAAAAATGAAAAGTGTCACCATGAAAAATGTCAAAAATGACAAATTTCAAGATGGCAAATGTCAAAGATGTCAAATGACAAATGTCACAATGCTAAATGTCAAAAATGAAAAGTGTCACAATGCTAAATGTCAAAAATGACAAATTTCACGATGGCAAATGTCAAAACTGACAAATGTCACAATGCTAAATGTCAAAAATGAAAAATGTCAAAAATAACAAATTTCAAGATAGCAAATGTCAAAGATGTCAAATGACAAATGTCACAATGCTAAATGTCAAAAATGACAAATTTCAAGATGGCAAATGTCAAAGATGTCAAATGACAAATGTCACAATGCTAAATGTCAAAAATGAAAAGTGTCACCATGAAAAATGTCAAAAATGACAAATTTCAAGATGGCAAATGTCAAAGATGTCAAATGACAAATGTCACAATGCTAAATGTCAAAAATGAAAAGTGTCACCATGAAAAATGTCAAAAATGACAAATTTCAAGATGGTAAATGTCAAAACTGACAAATGTCACAATGCTAAATGTCAAAAATGAAAAGTGTCACCATGAAAAATGTCAAAAATGACAAATTTCAAGATGGCAAATGTCAAAGATGTCAAATGACAAATGTCACAATGCTAAATGTCAAAAATGAAAAGTGTCAAAAATGACAAATTTCAAGATGGCAAATGTCTAAGATGTCAAATGACAAATGTCACAATGCTAAATGTCAAAAATGAAAAGTGGCACCATGAAAAATGTCAAAAATGACAAATTTCAAGATGGCAAATGTCAAAACTGACAAATGTCACAATGCTAAATGTCAAAAATGAAAAGTGTCACCATGAAAAATGTAAAAATGACAAATTTCAAGATGGCAAATGTCAAAGATGTCAAATGACAAATGTCACAATGCTAAATGTCACAATGCTAAATGTCAAAAATGAAAAGTGTCATCATGAAAAGTGTCACTATGAAAAATGTCAAAAATAACAAATTTCAAGATGGCAAATGTCAAAGATGTCAAATGACAAATGTCACAATGCTAAATGTCAAAAATGAAAAGTGTCACCATGAAAAATGTCAAAAATGACAAATTTCAAGATGGCAAATGTCAAAGATGTCAAATGACAAATATCACAATGCTAAATGTCAAAAATGACAAATTTCAAGATGGCAAATGTCAAAGATGTCAAATGGCAAATGTCACAATGCTAAATGTCAAAAATAAAAAGTGTCACCATGAAAAATGTCAAAAATGACAAATTTCAAGATGACAAATGTCAAAGATGTCAAATGACAAATGTCACAATGCTAAATGTCAAAAATGACAAATTTTAAGATAGCAAATGTCAAAACTGACAAATGTCACAATGCTAAATGTCAAAAATGAAAAGTGTCACCATGAAAAATGTCAAAAATAACAAATTTCAAGATGGCAAATGTCAAAGATGTCAAATGACAAATGTCACAATGCTAAATGTCAAAAATGACAAATTTCAAGATGGCAAATGTCAAAACTGACAAATGTCACAATGCTAAATGTCAAAAATGAAAAGTGTCACCATGAAAAATGTCAAAAATGACAAATTTCAAGATGGCAAATGTCAAAGATGTCAAATGACAAATGTCACAATGCTAAATGTCAAAAATGAAAAGTGTCACCATGAAAAATGTCAAAAATGACAAATTTTAAGATGGCAAATGTCAAATGTCACAATGCTAAATGTCAAAAATGAAAAGTGTCACCATGAAAAATGTCAAAAATGACAAATTTCAAGATGGCAAATGTCAAAGATGTCAAATGACAAATGTCACAATGCTAAATGTCAAAAATGAAAAGTGTCACCATGAAAAATGTCAAAAATGACAAATTTCAAGATGGCAAATGTCAAAGATGTCAAATGACAAATGTCACAATGCTAAATGTCAAAAATGAAAAGTGTCAAAAATGACAAATTTCAAAATGGAAAATGTCAAAGATGTCAAATGACAAATGTCACAATGCTAAATGTCAAAAATGAAAAGTGTCACCATGAAAAATGTCAAAAATGACAAATTTCAAAAAGGAAAATGTCAAAACTGACAAATGTCACAATGCTAAATGTCAAAAATGAAAAGTGTCACCATGAAAAATGTCAAAAATAACAAATTTCAAGATGGCAAATGTCAAAGATGTCAAATGACAAATGTCACAATGCTTAATGTCAAAAATGACAAATTTCAAGATGGCAAATGTCAAAGATGTCAAATGACAAATGTCACAATGCTAAATGTCAAAAATGAAAAGTGTCACAATGAACAATGTCAACAATGACAAATTTCAAGATGGCAAATGTCAAAGATGTCAAATGACAAATGTCACAATGCTAAATGTCAAAAATGAAAAGTGTCACCATAAAAAATGTCAAAAATGACAAATTTCAAGATGGCAAATGTCAAAACTGACAAATGTCACAATGCTAAATGTCAAATATGAAAAGTGTCACCATGAAAAATATCAAAAATGACAAATTTCAAGATGGCAAATGTCAAAGATGTCAAATGACAAATGTCACAATGCTAAATGTCACAAATGAAAAGTGTCAAAAATGACAAATTTCAAGATGGCAAATGTCTAAGATGTCAAATGACAAATGTCACAATGCTAAATGTCAAAAATGAAAAGTGTCACCATGAAAAATGTCAAAAATGACAAATTTCAAGATGGCAAATGTCAAAACTGACAAATGTCACAATGCTAAATGTCAAAAATGAAAAGTGTGACCATGAAAAATGTGACCATGAAAAATGTCAAAAATAACAAATTTCAAGATGGCAAATGTCAAAGATGTCAAATGACAAATGTCACAATGCTAAATGTCAAAAATGGCAAATTTCAAGATGGCAAATGTCAAAGATGTCAAATGACAAATGTCACAATGCTAAATGTGAAAAATGAAAAGTGTCAAAAATGACAAATTTCAAGATGGGAAATGTCAAAGATGTCAAATGACAAATGTCACAATGCTAAATGTCAAAAATGAAAAGTGTCACCATGAAAAATGTCAAAAATGACAAATTTTAAGATGGCAAATGTCAAAACTGACAAATGTCACAATGCTAAATGTCAAAAATGAAAAGTGTCACCATGAAAAATGTCAAAAATGACAAATTTCAAGATGGCAAATGTCAAAGATGTCAAATGACAAATGTCACAATGCTAAATGTCAAAAATAAAAAGTGTCAAAAATGACAAATTTCAAGATGGCAAATGTCTAAGATGTCAAATGACAAATGTCACAATGCTAAATGTCAAAAATGAAAAGTGTCACCATAAAAAATGTCAAAAATGACAAATTTCAAGATGGCAAATGTCAAAACTGATAAATGTCACAATGCTAAATGTCAAAAATGAAAAGTGTCACCATGAAAAATGTCAAAAATGACAAATTTCAAGATGGCAAATGTCAAAGATGTCAAATGACAAATGTCACAATGCTAAATGTCAAAAATGACAAATTTCAAGATGGCAAATGTCAAAGATGTCAAATGACAAATGTTACAATGCTAAATGTCAAAAATGAAAAGTGTCACCATGAAAAATGTCAAAAATGACAAATTTTAAGATGGCAAATGTCAAAGATGTCAAATGACAAATGTCACAATGCTAACTGTCAAAAATGAAAAGTGTCACAATGCTAAATGTCAAAAATGACAAATTTCACGATGGCAAATGTCAAAACTGACAAATGTCACAATGCTAAATGTCAAAAATAAAAAATGTCAAAAATAACAAATTTCAAGATAGCAAATGTCAAAGATGTCAAATGACAAATGTCACAATGCTAAATGTCAAAAATGACAAATTTCAAGATGGCAAATGTCAAAGATGTCAAATGACAAATGTCACAATGCTAAATGTCAAAAATGAAAAGTGTCACCCTGAAAAATGTCAAAAATGACAAATTTCAAGATGGCAAATGTCAAAGATGTCAAATGACAAATGTCACAATGCTAAATGTCAAAAATGAAAAGTGTCACCATGAAAAATGTCAAAAATGACAAATTTCAAGATGGCAAATGTCAAAACTGACAAATGTCACAATGCTAAATGTCAAAAATGAAAAGTGTCACCATGAAAAATGTCAAAAATGACAAATTTCAAGATGGCAAATGTCAAAGATGTCAAATGACAAATGTCACAATGCTAAATGTCAAAAATGAAAAGTGTCAAAAATGACAAATTTCAAGATGGCAAATGTCTAAGATGTCAAATGACAAATGTCACAATGCTAAATGTCAAAAATGACAAATTTCAAGATGGCAAATGTCAACGATGTCAAATGACAAATGTCACAATGCTAAATGTCAAACATGAAAAGTGTCACCATGAAAAATGTCAAAAATAACAAATTTCAAGATGGCAAATGTCAAAGATGTCAAATGACAAATGTCACAATGCTAAATGTCAAAAATGAAAAGTGTCACCATGAAAAATGTCAAAAATGACAAATTTCAAGATGGCAAATGTCAACGATGTCAAATGACAAATGTCACAATGCTAAATGTCAAAAATGAAAAGTGTCACCATGAAAAATGTCAAAAATAACAAATTTCAAGATGGCAAATGTCAAAGATGTCAAATGACAAATGTCACAATGCTAAATGTCAAAAATGAAAAGTGTCACCATGAAAAATGTCAAAAATGACAAATTTCAAGATGGCAAATGTCAAAGATGTCAAATGACAAATGTCACAATGCTAAATGTCAAAAATGAAAAGTGTCACCATAAAAAATGTCAAAAATAAAAAATTTCAAGATGGCAAATGTCAAAGATGTCAAATGACAAATGTCACAATGCTAAATGTCAAAAATGGAAAGTGTCACCATGAAAAATGTCAAAAATGACAAATTTCAAGATGGCAAATGTCAAAACTGACAAATGTCACAATGCTAAATGTCAAAAATGATAAGTGTCACCATGAAAAATGTCAAAAATAACAAATTTCAAGATGGCAAATGTCCAAGATGTCAAATGACAAATGTCACAATGCTAAATGTCAAAAATGAAAAGTGTCACCATGAAAAATGTCAAAAATGACAAATTTCAAGATGGCAAATGTCAAAGATGTCAAATGACAAATGTCACAATGCTAAATGTCAAAAATGATAAGTGTCACCATGAAAAATGTCAAAAATAACAAATTTCAAGATGGCAAATGTCAAAGATGTTAAATGACAAATGTCACAATGCTTAATGTCAAAAATGAAAAGTGTCACCATAAAAAATGTCAAAAATGACAAATTTCAAGATGGCAAATGTCAAAGATGTCAAATGACAAATGTCACAATGCTAAATGTCAAAAATGAAAAAAGTCACCATGAAAAATGTCAAAAATGACAAATTTCAAGATGGCAAATGTCAAAGATGTCAAATGACAAATGTCACAATGCTAAATGTCAAAAATGAAAAGCGTCACCATGAAAAATGACAAATTTCAAGATGGCAAATGTCAAAGATGTCAAATGACAAATGTCACAATGCTAAATGTCAAAAATGAAAAGTGTCACAATGCTAAATGTCAAAAATGACAAATTTCACGATGGCAAATGTCAAAACTGACAAATGTCACAATGCTAAATGTCAAAAATGAAAAATGTCAAAAATAACAAATTTCAAGATAGCAAATGTCAAAGATGTCAAATGACAAATGTCACAATGCTAAATGTCAAAAATGACAAATTTCAAGATGGCAAATGTCAAAGATGTCAAATGACAAATGTCACAATGCTAAATGTCAAAAATGAAAAGTGTCACCATGAAAAATGTCAAAAATGACAAATTTCAAGATGGCAAATGTCAAAGATGTCAAATGACAAATGTCACAATGCTAAATGTCAAAAATGAAAAGTGTCACCATGAAAAATGTCAAAAATGACAAATTTCAAGATGGCAAATGTCAAAACTGACAAATGTCACAATGCTAAATGTCAAAAATGAAAAGTGTCACCATGAAAAATGTCAAAAATAACAAATTTCAAGATGGTAAATGTCCAAGATGTCAAATGACAAATGTCACAATGCTAAATGTCAAAAATGAAAAAAGTCACCATGAAAAATGTCAAAAATGACAAATTTCAAGATGGCAAATGTCAAAGATGTCAAATGACAAATGTCACAATGCTAAATGTCAAAAATGAAAAGCGTCACCATGAAAAATGACAAATTTCAAGATGGCAAATGTCAAAGATGTCAAATGACAAATGTCACAATGCTAAATGTCAAAAATGAAAAGTGTCACAATGCTAAATGTCAAAAATGACAAAGTTCACGATGGCAAATGTCAAAACTGACAAATGTCACAATGCTAAATGTCAAAAATGAAAAATGTCAAAAATAACAAATTTCAAGATAGCAAATGTCAAAGATGTCAAATGACAAATGTCACAATGCTAAATGTCAAAAATGACAAATTTCAAGATGGCAAATGTCAAAGATGTCAAATGACAAATGTCACAATGCTAAATGTCAAAAATGAAAAGTGTCACCATGAAAAATGTCAAAAATGACAAATTTCAAGATGGCAAATGTCAAAGATGTCAAATGACAAATGTCACAATGCTAAATGTCAAAAATGAAAAGTGTCACCATGAAAAATGTCAAAAATGACAAATTTCAAGATGGCAAATGTCAAAACTGACAAATGTCACAATGCTAAATGTCAAAAATGAAAAGTGTCACCATGAAAAATGTCAAAAATAACAAATTTCAAGATGGTAAATGTCCAAGATGTCAAATGACAAATGTCACAATGCTAAATGTCAAAAATGAAAAGTGTCACCTAAAAAAAATGTCAAAAATGACAAATTTCAAGATGGCAAATGTCAAAGATGTCAAATGACAAATCTCACAATGCTAAATGTCAAAAATGATAAGTGTCACCATGAAAAATGTCAAAAATAACAAATTTCAAGATGGCAAATGTCAAAGATGTCAAATGACAAATGTCACAATGCTAAATGTCAAAAATAAAAAGTGTCACCATGAAAAATGTCAAAAATGACAAATTTCAAGATGGCAAATGTCAAAGATGTCAAATGACAAATGTCACAATGCTAAATGTCAAAAATGAAAAGTGTCACCATGAAAAATCTCAAAAATGACAAATTTCAAGATGGCAAATGTCAAAGATGTCAAATGACAAATGTCACAATGCTAAATGTCAAAAATGAAAAGTGTCACCATGAAAAATGTCAAAAATGACAAATTTCAAGATGGCAAATGTCAAAGATGTCAAATGACAAATGTCACAATGCTAAATGTCAAAAATGAAAAGTGTCACAATGCTAAATGTCAAAAATGACAAATTTCACGATGGCAAATGTCAAAACTGACAAATGTCACAATGCTAAATGTCAAAAATGAAAAATGTCAAAAATAACAAATTTCAAGATAGCAAATGTCAAAGATGTCAAATGACAAATGTCACAATGCTAAATGTCAAAAATGACAAATTTCAAGATGGCGAATGTCAAAGATGTCAAATGACAAATGTCACAATGCTAAATGTCAAAAATGAAAAGTGTCACCATGAAAAATGTCAAAAATGACAAATTTCAAGATGGCAAATGTCAAAGATGTCAAATGACAAATGTCACAATGCTAAATGTCAAAAATGAAAAGTGTCACCATGAAAAATGTCAAAAATGACAAATTTCAAGATGGTAAATGTCAAAACTGACAAATGTCACAATGCTAAATGTCAAAAATGAAAAGTGTCACCATGAAAAATGTCAAAAATGACAAATTTCAAGATGGCAAATGTCAAAGATGTCAAATGACAAATGTCACAATGCTAAATGTCAAAAATGAAAAGTGTCAAAAATGACAAATTTCAAGATGGCAAATGTCTAAGATGTCAAATGACAAATGTCACAATGCTAAATGTCAAAAATGAAAAGTGTCACCATGAAAAATGTCAAAAATGACAAATTTCAAGATGGCAAATGTCAAAGATGTCAAATGACAAATCTCACAATGCTAAATGTCAAAAATGATAAGTGTCACCATGAAAAATGTCAAAAATAACAAATTTCAAGATGGCAAATGTCAAAGATGTCAAATGACAAATGTCACAATGCTAAATGTCAAAAATGAAAAGTGTCACCATGAAAAATGTCAAAAATGACAAATTTCAAGATGGCAAATGTCAAAGATGTCAAATGACAAATGTCACAATGCTAAATGTTAAAAATGAAAAGTGTCACCATGAAAAATCTCAAAAATGACAAATTTCAAGATGGCAAATGTCAAAGATGTCAAATGACAAATGTCACAATGCTAAATGTCAAAAATGAAAAGTGTCACCATGAAAAATGTCAAAAATGACAAATTTCAAGATGGCAAATGTCAAAGATGTCAAATGACAAATGTCACAATGCTAAATGTCAAAAATGAAAAGTGTCACAATGCTAAATGTCAAAAATGACAAATTTCACGATGGCAAATGTCAAAACTGACAAATGTCACAATGCTAAATGTCAAAAATGAAAAATGTCAAAAATAACAAATTTCAAGATAGCAAATGTCAAAGATGTCAAATGACAAATGTCACAATGCTAAATGTCAAAAATGACAAATTTCAAGATGGCGAATGTCAAAGATGTCAAATGACAAATGTCACAATGCTAAATGTCAAAAATGAAAAGTGTCACCATGAAAAATGTCAAAAATGACAAATTTCAAGATGGCAAATGTCAAAGATGTCAAATGACAAATGTCACAATGCTAAATGTCAAAAATGAAAAGTGTCACCATGAAAAATGTCAAAAATGACAAATTTCAAGATGGTAAATGTCAAAACTGACAAATGTCACAATGCTAAATGTCAAAAATGAAAAGTGTCACCATGAAAAATGTCAAAAATGACAAATTTCAAGATGGCAAATGTCAAAGATGTCAAATGACAAATGTCACAATGCTAAATGTCAAAAATGAAAAGTGTCAAAAATGACAAATTTCAAGATGGCAAATGTCTAAGATGTCAAATGACAAATGTCACAATGCTAAATGTCAAAAATGAAAATTGTCACCATGAAAAATGTCAAAAATGACAAATTTCAAGATGGCAAATGTCAAAACTGACAAATGTCACAATGCTTAATGTCAAAAATGAAAAGTGTCACCATGAAAAATGTAAAAATGACAAATTTCAAGATGGCAAATGTCAAAGATGTCAAATGACAAATGTCACAATGCTAAATGTCACAATGCTAAATGTCAAAAATGAAAAGTGTCACCATGAAAAGTGTCACTATGAAAAATGTCAAAAATAACAAATTTCAAGATGGCAAATGTCAAAGATGTCAAATGACAAATGTCACAATGCTAAATGTCAAAAATGAAAAGTGTCACCATGAAAAATGTCAAAAATGACAAATTTCAAGATGGCAAATGTCAAAGATGTCAAATGACAAATATCACAATGCTAAATGTCAAAAATGACAAATTTCAAGATGGCAAATGTCAAAGATGTCAAATGGCAAATGTCACAATGCTAAATGTCAAAAATAAAAAGTGTCACCATGAAAAATGTCAAAAATGACAAATTTCAAGATGACAAATGTCAAAGATGTCAAATGACAAATGTCACAATGCTAAATGTCAAAAATGACAAATTTTAAGATAGCAAATGTCAAAACTGACAAATGTCACAATGCTAAATGTCAAAAATGAAAAGTGTCACCATGAAAAATGTCAAAAATAACAAATTTCAAGATGGCAAATGTCAAAGATGTCAAATGACAAATGTCACAATGCTAAATGTCAAAAATGACAAATTTCAAGATGGCAAATGTCAAAACTGACAAATGTCACAATGCTAAATGTCAAAAATGAAAAGTGTCACCATGAAAAATGTCAAAAATGACAAATTTCAAGATGGCAAATGTCAAAGATGTCAAATGACAAATGTCACAATGCTAAATGTCAAAAATGAAAAGTGTCACCATGAAAAATGTCAAAAATGACAAATTTCAAGATGGCAAATGTCAAATGTCACAATGCTAAATGTCAAAAATGAAAAGTGTCACCATGAAAAATGTCAAAAATGACAAATTTCAAGATGGCAAATGTCAAAGATGTCAAATGACAAATGTCACAATGCTAAATGTCAAAAATGAAAAGTGTCACTATGAAAAATGTCAAAAATGACAAGTTTCAAGATGGCAAATGTCAAAGATGTCAAATAGATAGATAGCTTTATTAAGTAGGTACAACCTAATATACAAGTATAAATAAGTATTAAATATTAACATGAATTCGGCAAAAAACATAAACAAAGCAAAAACTATCAAGTATTTGCTTTTAGGTACTAAAATATTAAAACTACACACATTCCACAATCCACATAACAATCTGGTATCTTAACTATCGATTAAGTGGTCCAATAAATTCTCCTTGAACAGAAAAAGGCTTGTAGAAGATTTTATATTTTCAGGTAGACTGTTATAATTAACGAATCCCTTAAAAATTAATGTTTTAGTATTAAACGTTTTAGTTTGATTATTTACATATAAATTATTTCTTATTCTAGTATTATATTGATGTATTTGATTATTGAAAACTACAAATTTGTTAAAATATGATGGTAAAAGATTATGTAGCATTTTGTAAATATATACCATAGTTAAATATGTCAGTCTACTTTCTATAGGTAACCACTCTAGAGTATTTAACATTAAAGATATCGGAGTATACCTGCTACATCTTAAAATAATTCTCATTGCACGATTCTGTAGTTTCTGTAAGGTTCTCATTTTATTTAAATCAGATGTATACAAAAGAGTGGGACAATATTCGAAATGCGGTTGAATGATGGTTTTATATACTGTTATTCGCGACTGTATCGTTAAATGCTGAGACACTCTTGAAAAAAAATACAATTTCTTTAAAATCTTGACAAATGTCACAATGCTAAATGTCAAAAATAAAAAGTGTCACCATGAAAAATGTTAAAAATGACAAATTTTAAGATGGCAAATGTCAAAACTGACAAATGTCACAATGCTAAATGTCAAAAATGATAAGTGTCACCATGAAAAATGTCAAAAATGACAAATTTCAAGATGGCAAATGTCAAAGATGTCAAATGACAAATGTCACAATGCTAAATGTCAAAATGAAAAGTGTCAAAAATGACAAATTTCAAGATGGCAAATGTCTAAGATGTCAAATGACAAATGTCACAATGCTAAATGTCAAAAATGTAAAGTGTCACCGTGAAAAATGTCAAAAATGACAAATTTCAAGATGGCATATGTCAAAGATGTCAAATGACAAATGTCACAATGCTAAATGTCAAAAATGAAAAGTGTCACCATGAAAAATGTCAAAAATAACAAATTTCAAGATGGCAAATGTCAAAGATGTCAAATGACAAATGTCACAATGCTAAATGTCAAAAATGAAAAGCGTCCCCATGAAAAATGTCAATAATGACAAATTTCAAGATGGCAAATGTCAAAGATGTCAAATGACAAATGTCACAATGCTAAATGTCAAAAATGAAAAGTGTCACCATGAAAAATGACAAATTTTAAGATGTCAAATGTCAAAGATGTCGAATATGACAAATGTCACAATGCTAAATGTCAAAAATGAAAAGTGTCACCATGAAAAATGTCAAAAATGACAAATTTCAAGATGGCAAATGTCAAAGATGTCAAATGACAAATGTCACAATGCTAAATGTCAAAAATGAAAAGTGTCACCATGAAAAATGTCAAAAATGACAAATTTCAAGATGGCAAATATCAAAGATGTCAAATGACAAATGTCACAATGCTAAATGTCAAAAATGACAAATTTCAAGATGGCAAATGTCAAAGATGTCAAATGACAAATGTCACAATGCTAAATGTCAAAAATAAAAAGTGTCACCATGAAAAATGTCAAAAATGACAAATTTCAAGATGGCAAATGGCAAATGTCAAAGATGTCAAATGACAAATGTCACAATGCTAAATGTCAAAAATGAAAAGTGTCACCATGAAAAATGTCAAAAATAACAAATTTCAAGATGGCAAATGTCAAAGATGTCAAATGACAAATGTCACAATGCTAAATGTCAAAAATGAAAAGTGTCACCGTGAAAAATGTCAAAAATAACAAATTTCAAGATGGCAAATGTCAAAGATGTCAAATGACAAATGTCACAATGCTAAATGTCAAAAATGAAAAGTGTCACCATCAAAAATGTCAAAAATAACAAATTTCAAGATGGCAAATGTCAAAGATGTCAAATGACAAATGTCACAATGCTAAATGTCAAAAATGAAAAGTGTCACCATGAAAAATGTCAAAAATGACAAATTTCAAGATGGCAAATGTCAAAGATGTCAAATGACAAATGTCACAATGCTAAATGTCAAAAATGAAAAGTGTCACCATGAAAAATGTCAAAAATAACAAATTTCAAGATGGCAAATGTCAAAGATGTCAAATGACAAATGTCACAATGCTAAATGTCAAAAATGAAAAGTGTCACCATGAAAAATGTCAAAAATGACAAATTTCAAGATGGCAAATGTCAAACCTGAAAAATGTCACAATGCTAAATGTCAAAAATGAAAAGTGTCACCATGAAAAATGTCAAAAATAACAAGTTTCAAGATGGCAAATGTCAAAGATGTCAAATGACAAATGTCACAATGCTAAATGTCAAAAATGACAAATTTCAAGATGGCAAATGTCTCAGATGTCAAATGACAAATGTCACAATGCTAAATGTCAAAAATGAAAAGTGTCACCATGAAAAATGTCAAAAATGACAAATTTCAAGATGGCAAATGTCCAAGATGTCAAATGACAAATGTCACAATGCTAAATGTCAAAAATGAAAAGTGTCACCATGAAAAATGTCAAAAATGACAAATTTTAAGATGGCAAATGACAAAGATGTCAAATGACAAATGTCACAATGCTAAATGTCAAAAATGAAAAGTGTCAAAAATGACAAATTTCAAGATGGCAAATGTCTAAGATGTCAAATGACAAATGTCACAATGCTAAATGTCAAAAATGAAAAGTGTCACCATGAAAAATGTCAAAAATGACAAATTTCAAGATGGCAAATGTCAAAGATGTCAAATGACAAATGTCACAATGCTAAATGTCAAAAATGAAAAGTGTCCCCATGAAAAATGTCAATAATGACAAATTTCAAGATGGCAAATGTCAAAGATGTCAAATGACAATGTCACAATGCTAAATGTCAAAAATGAAAATTGTCACCATGAAAAATGTCAAAAATGACAAATTTCAAGATGGCAACTGTCAAAGATGTCGAATATGACAAATGTCACAATGCTAAATGTCAAAAATGAAAAGTGTCACCATGAAAAATGTCAAAAATGACAAATTTCAAGATGGCAAATGTCAAAGATGTCAAATGACAAATGTCACAATGCTAAATGTCAAAAATGAAAAGTGTCACCATGAAAAATGTCAAAAATGACAAATTTCAAGATGGCAAATGTCAAATGTCACAATGCTAAATGTCAAAAATGAAAAGTGTCACCATGAAAAATGTCAAAAATGACAAATTTCAAGATGGCAAATGTCAAAGATGTCAAATGACAAATGTCACAATGCTAAATGTCAAAAATGAAAAGTGTCACCATGAAAAATGTCAAAAATGACAAGTTTCAAGATGGCAAATGTCAAAGATGTCAAATGACAAATGTCACAATGCTAAATGTCAAAAATGAAAAGTGTCACCATGAAAAATGTCAAAAATGACAAATTTCAAGATGGCAAATGCCAAAACTGACAAATTTCACAATGCTAAATGTCAAAAATGATAAGTGTCACCATGAAAAATGTCAAAAATGACAAATTTCAAGATGGCAAATGTCAAAGATGTCAAATGACAAATGTCACAATGCTAAATGTCAAAAATGAAAAGTGTCAAAAATGACAAATTTCAAAATGGAAAATGTCAAAGATGTCAAATGACAAATGTCACAATGCTAAATGTCAAAAATGAAAAGTGTCACCATGAAAAATGTCAAAAATGACAAATTTCAAGATGGAAAATGTCAAAACTGACAAATGTCACAATGCTAAATGTCAAAAATGAAAAGTGTCACCATGAAAAATGTCAAAAATAACAAATTTCAAGATGGCAAATGTCAAAGATGTCAAATGACAAATGTCACAATGCTTAATGTCAAAAATGACAAATTTCAAGATGGCAAATGTCAAAGATGTCAAATGACAAATGTCACAATGCTAAATGTCAAAAATGAAAAGTGTCACAATGAACAATGTCAACAATGACAAATTTCAAGATGGCAAATGTCAAAGATGTCAAATGACCAATGTCACAATGCTAAATGTCAAAAATGAAAAGTGTCACCATGAAAAATGTCAAAAATGACAAATTTCAAGATGGCAAATGTCAAAACTGACAAATGTCACAATGCTAAATGTCAAAAATGATAAGTGTCACCATGAAAAATGTCAAAAATGACAAATTTCAAGATGGCAAATGTCCAAGATGTCAAATGACAAATGTCACAATGCTAAATGTCAAATATGAAAAGTGTCACCATGAAAAATATCAAAAATGACAAATTTCAAGATGGCAAATGTCAAAGATGTCAAATGACAAATGTCACAATGCTAAATGTCACAAATGAAAAGTGTCAAAAATGACAAATTTCAAGATGGCAAATGTCTAAGATGTCAAATGACAAATGTCACAATGCTAAATGTCAAAAATGAAAAGTGTCACCATGAAAAATGTCAAAAATGACAAATTTCAAGATGGCAAATGTCAAAACTGACAAATGTCACAATGCTAAATGTCTAAAATGAAAAGTGTGACCATGAAAAATGTCAAAAATAACAAATTTCAAGATGGCAAATGTCAAAGATGTCAAATGACAAATGTCACAATGCTAAATGTCAAAAATGACAAATTTCAAGATGGCAAATGTCAAAGATGTCAAATGACAAATGTCACAATGCTAAATGTGAAAAATGAAAAGTGTCAAAAATGACAAATTTCAAGATGGCAAATGTCTAAGATGTCAAATGACAAATGTCACAATGCTAAATGTCAAAAATGAAAAGTGTCACCATGAAAAATGTCAAAAATGACAAATTTCAAGATGGCAAATGTCAAAACTGACAAATGTCACAATGCTAAATGTCAAAAATGAAAAGTGTCACAATGCTAAATGTCAAAAATGACAAATTTCACGATGGCAAATGTCAAAGATGTCAAATGTCAAAGATGTCAAATGACAAATGTCACAATGCTAAATGTCAAAAATGAAAAGTGTCACCATGAAAAATGTCAAAAATGACAAATTTCAAGATGGCAAATGTCAAATGTCACAATGCTAAATGTCAAAAATGAAAAGTGTCACCATGAAAAATGTCAAAAATGACAAATTTCAAGATGGCAAATGTCAAAGATGTCAAATGACAAATGTCACAATGCTAAATGTCAAAAATGAAAAGTGTCACCATGAAAAATGTCAAAAATGACAAGTTTCAAGATGGCAAATGTCAAAGATGTCAAATGACAAATGTCACAATGCTAAATGTCACAAATGAAAAGTGTCACCATGAAAAATGTCAAAAAAGACAAATTTCAAGATGGCAAATGTCAAAACTGACAAATGTCACAATGCTAAATGTCAAAAATGATAAGTGTCACCATGAAAAATGTCAAAAATGACAAATTTCAAGATGGCAAATGTCCAAGATGTCAAATGACAAATGTAACAATGCTAAATGTCAAAAATGAAAAGTGTCACCATGAAAAATGTCAAAAATGACAAATTTCAAGATGGCAAATGTCAAAGATGTCAAATGACAAATGTCACAATGCTAAATGTCAAAAATGAAAAGTGTCAAAAATGACAAATTTCAAGATGGAAAATGTCAAAGATGTCAAATGACAAATGTCACAATGCTAAATGTCAAAAATGAAAAGTGTCACCATGAAAAATGGCAAAAATGACAAATTTCAAGATGGCAAATGTCAAAACTGACAAATGTCACAATGCTAAATGTCAAAAATGAAAGGTGTCACCATCAAAATGTCAAAAATAACAAATTTTAAGATGGCAAATGTCAAAGATGTCAAATGACAAATGTCACAATGCTAAATGTCAAAAATGAAAAGTGTCAAAAATGACAAATTTCAAGATGGCATATGTCTAAGATGTCAAATGACAAATGTCACAATGCTAAATGTCAAAAATGAAAAGTGTCACCATGAAAAATGTCAAAAATGACAAATTTCAAGATGGCAAATGTCAAAACTGACAAATGTCACAATGCTAAATGTCAAAAATGAAAAGTGTCACCATGAAATATGTAAAAATGACAAATTTCAAGATGGCAAATGTCAAAGATGTCAAATGACAAATGTCACAATGCTAAATGTCAAAAATGAAAAGTGTCAAAAATGACAAATTTCAAGATGGCAAATGTCTAAGATGTCAAATGACAAATGTCACAATGCTAAATGTCAAAAATGAAAAGTGTCACTATGAAAAGTGTCACTATGAAAAGTGTCACTATGAAAAATGTCAAAAATAACAAATTTCAAGATGGCAAATGTCAAAGATGTCAAATGACAAATGTCACAATGCTAAATGTCAAAAATGAAAAGTGTCACCATGAAAAATGTCAAAAATGACAAATTTCAAGATGGCAAATGTCAAAGATGTCAAATGACAAATATCACAATGCTAAATGTCAAAAATGACAAATTTCAAGATGGCAAATGTCAAAGATGTCAAATGACAAATGTCACAATGCTAAATGTCAAAAATGAAAAGTGTCACAATGAACAATGTCACAAATGACAAATTTCAAGATGGCAAATGTCAAAGATGTCAAATGACAAATGTCACAATGCTAAATGTCAAAAATGAAAAGTGTCACCATGAAAAATGTCAAAAATGACAAATTTCAAGATGGCAAATGTCAAAACTGACAAATGTCACAATGCTAAATGTCAAAAATGATAAGTGTCACCATAAAAAATGTCAAAAATGACAAATTTCAAGATAGCAAATGTCCAACATGTCAAATGACAAATGTCACAATGCTAAATGTCAAATATGAAAAGTGTCACCATGAAAAATATCAAAAATGACAAATTTCAAGATGGCAAATGTCAAAGATGTCAAATGACAAATGTCACAATGCTAAATGTCACAAATGAAAAGTGTCAAAAATGACAAATTTCAAGATGGCAAATGTCTAAGATGTCAAATGACAAATGTCACAATGCTAAATGTCAAAAATGAAAAGTGTCACCATGAAAAATGTCAAAAATGACAAATTTCAAGATGGCAAATGTCAAAACTGACAAATGTCACAATGCTAAATGTCAAAAATGAAAAGTGTCACCATAAAAAATGTCAAAAATAACAAATTTCAAGATGGCAAATGTCAAAGATGTCAAATGACAAATGTCACAATGCTAAATGTCAAAAATGACAAATTTCAAGATGGCAAATGTCAAAGATGTCAACTGACAAATGTCACAATGCTAAATGTCAAAAATGAAAAGTGTCACCATGAAAAATGTCAAAAATGACAAATTTCAAGATGGCAAATGTCAAAGATGTCAAATGACAAATGTCACAATGCTAAATGTCAAAAATGAAAAGTGTCACCATGAACAATGTCAAAAATGACAAATTTCAAGATGGCAAATGTCAAAACTGACAAATGTCACAATGCTAAATGTCAAAAATGATAAGTGTCACCATGAAAAATGTCAAAAATAACAAATTTCAAGATGACAAATGTCAAAGATGTCAAATGACAAATGTCACAATGCTAAATGTCAAAAATGACAAATTTCAAGATGGCAAATGTCTAAGATGTCAAATGACAAATGTCACAATGCTAAATCTCAAAAATGAAAAGTGTCACCATGAAAAATGTCAAAAATGACAAATTTAAAGATGGCAAATATTAAAGATGTCAAATGACAAATGTCACAATGCTAAATGTCAAAAATGAAAATTGTCAAAAATGACAAATTTCAAGATGGCAAATGTCTAAGATGTCAAATGACAAATGTCACAATGCAAAATGTCAAAAATGAAAAGTGTCACCGTGATAAATGTCAAAAATGACAAATTTCAAGATGGCAAATGTCAAAGATGTCAAATGACAAATGTCACAATGCTAAATGTCAAAAATGAAAAGTGTCACCATGAAAAATGTCAAAAATGACAAATTTCAAGATGGCAAATGTCAAAGATGTCAAATGACAAATGTCACAATGCTAAATGTCAAAAATGAAAAGTGTCCCCATGAAAAATGTCAATAATGACAAATTTCAAGATGGCAAATGTCAAAGATGTCAAATGACAAATATCACAATGCTAAATGTCAAAAATGAAAAGTGTCACCATGAAAAATGTCAAAAATGACAAATTTCAAGATGGCAAATGTCAAAGATGTCGAATATGACAAATGTCACAATGCTAAATGTCAAAAATGAAAAGTGTCACCATGAAAAATGTCAAAAATGACAAATTTTAAGATGGCAAATGTCAAAGATGTCAAATGACAAATGTCACAATGCTAAATGTCAAAAATGAAAAGTGTCACCATGAAAAATGTCAAAAATGACAAATTTCAAGATGGCAAATATCAAAGATGTCAAATGACAAATGTCACAATGCTAAATGTCAAAAATGACAAATTTCAAGATGGCAAATGTCAAAGATGTCAAATGACAAATGTCACAATGCTAAATGTCAAAAATGAAAAGTGTCACCATGAAAAATGTCAAAAATGACAAATTTCAAGATGGCAAATGTCAAAGATGTCAAATGACAAATGTCACAATGCTAAATGTCAAAAATGAAAAGTGTCACCATGAAAAATGTCAAAAATGACAAATTTCAAGATGGCAAATGTCAAAGATGTCAAATGACAAATGTCACAATGCCAAATGTCAAAAATGAAAAGTGTCACCATGAAAAATGTCAAAAATGACAAATTTCAAGATGGCAAATGTCAAAGATGTCGAATATGACAAATGTCACAATGCTAAATCAAAAATAAAAAGTGTCACCATGAAAAATGTCAAAAATGACAAATTTTAAGATGGCAAATGTCAAAGATGTCAAATGACAAATGTCACAATGCTAAATGTCAAAAATGAAAAGTGTCACCATGAAAAATGTCAAAAATGACAAATTTCAAGATGGCAAATGTCAAAACTGACAAATGTCACAATGCTAAATGTCAAAAATGATAAGTGTCACCATGAAAAATGTTAAAAATGACAAATTTCAAGATGGCAAATGTCCAAGATGTCAAATGACAAATGTCACAATGCTAAATGTCAAATATGAAAAGTGTCACCATGAAAAATATCAAAAATGACAAATTTCAAGATGGCAAATGTCAAAGATGTCAAATGACAAATGTCACAATGCTAAATGTAAAAAATGAAAAGTGTCACCATGAAAAATGTCAAAAATAACAAATTTCAAGATGGCAAATGTCAAAGATGTCAAATGACAAATGTCACAATGCTAAATGTCAAAAATGAAAAGTGTCACCATGAACAATGTCAAAAATGACAAATTTCAAAATGGCAAATGTCAAAGATGTCAAATGACAAATGTCACAATGCTAAATGTAAAAAATGAAAAGTGTCACCATGAAAAGTGTCAAAAATGACAAATTTCAAGATGGCAAATGTCTAAGATGTCAAATGACAAATGTCACAATGCTAAATGTCAAAAATAAAAAGTGTCACCATGAAAAATGTCAAAAATGACAAATTTCAAGATAGTAAATGTCAAAACTGACAAATGTCACAATGCTAAATGTCAAAAATGAAAAGTGTGACCAAGAAAAATGTCAAAAATAACAAATTTCAAGATGGCAATTGTCAAAGATGTCAAATGACAAATGTCACAATGCTAAATGTCAAAAATGACAAATTTCATGATGGCAAATGTCAAAGATGTCAAATGACAAATGTCACAATGCTAAATGTAAAAAATGAAAAGTGTCACCATGAAAAATGTCAAAAATAACAAATTTCAAGATGGCAAATGTCAAAGATGTCAAATGACAAATGTCACAATGCTAAATGTCAAAAATGAAAAGTGTCACCATGAACAATGTCAAAAATGACAAATTTCAAGATGGCAAATGTCAAAACTGACAAATGTCACAATGCTAAATGTCAAAAATGATAAGTGTCACCATGAAAAATGTCAAAAATAACAAATTTTAAGATGGCAAATGTCAAAGATGTCAAATGACAAATGTCACAATGCTAAATGTCAAAAATGAAAAGTGTCACCATGAAAAATGTCAAAAATGACAAATTTCAAGATGGCAAATGTCAAAGATGTCAAATGACAAATGTCACAATGCTAAATGTCAAAAATGAAAAGTGTCACCATGAAAAATGTCAAAAATGACAAATTTCAAGATGGCAAATGTCAAATGTCACAATGCTAAATGTCAAAAATGATAAGTGTCACCATGAAAAATGTCAAAAATGACAAATTTCAAGATGGCAAATGTCAAAGATGTCAAATGACAAATGTCACAATGCTAAATGTCAAAAATGAAAAGTGTCACCATGAAAAATGTCAAAAATGACAAGTTTCAAGATGGCAAATGTCAAAGATGTCAAATGACAAATGTCACAATGCTAAATGTCAAAAATGAAAAGTGTCACCATGAAAAATGTCAAAAATGACAAATTTCAAGATGGCAAATGTCAAAACTGACAAATGTCACAATGCTAAATGTCAAAAATGATAAGTGTCACCATGAAAAATGTCAAAAATGACAAATTTTAAGATGGCAAATGTCCAAGATGTCAAATGACAAATGTCACAATGCTAAATGTCAAAAATGAAAAGTGTCACCATGAAAAATGTCAAAAATGACAAATTTCAAGATGGCAAATGTCAAAGATGTCAAATGACAAATGTCACAATGCTAAATGTCAAAAATGAAAAGTGTCAAAAATGACAAATTTCAAGATGGAAAATGTCAAAGATGTCAAATGACAAATGTCACAATGCTAAATGTCAAAAATGAAAAGTGTCACCATGAAAAATGTCAAAAATGACAAATTTCAAGATGGCAAATGTCAAAACTGACAAATGTCACAATGCTAAATGTCAAAAATGAAAAGTGTCACCATGAAAAATGTCAAAAATAACAAATTTTAAGATGGCAAATGTCAAAGATGTCAAATGACAAATGTCACTTTGCTTAATGTCAAAAATGACAAATTTCAAGATGGCAAATGTCAAAGATGTCAAATAACAAATGTCACAAAGCTAAATGTCAAAAATGAAAAGTGTCACAATGAACAATGTCAAAAATGACAAATTTCAAGATGGCAAATGTCAAAGATGTCAAATGACAAATGTCACAATGCTAAATGTCAAAAATGAAAAGTGTCACTATGAAAAATGTCAAAAATGACAAATTTCAAGATGGCAAATGTTAAAACTGACAAATGTCACAATGCTACATGTCAAAAATGATAAGTGTCACCATGAAAAATGTCAAAAATGACAAATTTCAAGATGGCAAATGTCCAAGATGTCAAATGACAAATGTCACAATGCTAAATGTCAAATATGAAAAGTGTCACCATGAAAAATATCAAAAATGACAAATTTCAAGATGGCAAATGTCAAAGATGTCAAATGACAAATGTCACAATGCTAAATGTCACAAATGAAAAGTGTCAAAAATGACAAATTTCAAGATGGCAAATGTCTAAGATGTCAAATGACAAATGTCACAATGCTAAATGTCAAAAATGAAAAGTGTCACCATGAAAAATGTCAAAAATGACAAATTTTAAGATGGCATTTGTCAAAACTGACAAATGTCACAATGCTAAATGTCAAAAATGAAAAGTGTCACCATAAAAAATGCCAAAAATAACAAATTTCAAGATGGCAAATGTCAAAGATGTCAAATGACAAATGTCACAATGCTAAATGTCAAAAATGAAAAGTGTCACCATGAAAAATGTCAAAAATGACAAATTTCAAGATGGCAAATGTCAAAGATGTCAAATGACAAATGTCACAATGCTAAATATCAAAAATGAAAAGTGTCACCATGAACAATGTTAAAAATGACAAATTTCAAGATGGCAAATGTCAAAACTAACAAATGTCACAATGCTAAATGTCCAAAAATGATAAGTGTTACCATGCAAATGTCAAAAATAACAAATTTCAAGATGGCAAATGTCAAAGATGTCAAATGACAAATGTCACAATGCTAAATGTCAAAAATGACAAATTTCAAGATGGCAAATGTCTAAGATGTCAAATGACAAATGTCACAATGCTAAATGTCAAAAATGAAAAGTGTCACCATGAAAAATGTCAAAAATGACAAATTTCAAGATGGCAAATGTCAAATATGTCGAATATGACAAATGTCACAATGCTAAATGTCAAAAATGAAAAGTGTCACCATGAAAAATGTCAAAAATGACAAATTTTAAGATGGCAAATGTCAAAGATGTCAAATGACAAATGTCACAATGCTAAATGTCAAAAATGAAAAGTGTCACCATGAAAAATGTCAAAAATGACAAATTTCAAGATGGCAAATATCAAAGATGTCAAATGACAAATGTCACAATGCTAAATGTCAAAAATGACAAATTTCAAGATGGCAAATGTCAAAGATGTCAAATGACAAATGTCACAATGCTAAATGTCAAAAATGAAAAGTGTCACCATGAAAAATGTCAAAAATGACAAATTTCAAGATGGCAAATGTCAAAGATGTCAAATGACAAATGTCACAATGCTAAATGTCAAAAATGAAAAGTGTCACCATGAAAAATGTCAAAAATAACAAATTTCAAGATGGCAAATGTCAAAGATGTCAAATGACAAATGTCACAATGCTAAATGTCAAAAATGAAAAGTGTCACCGTGAAAAATGTCAAAAATAACCAATTTCAAGATGGCAAATGTCAAAGATGTCAAATGACAAATGTCACAATGCTAAATGTCAAAAATGAAAAGTGTCACCATGAAAAATGTCAAAAATAACAAATTTCAAGATGGCAAATGTCAAAGATGTCAAATGACAAATGTCACAATGCTAAATGTCAAAAATGAAAAGTGTCACCATGAAAAATGTCAAAAATGACAAATTTCAAGATGGCAAATGTCAAAGATGTCAAATGACAAATGTCACAATGCTAAATGTCAAAAATGAAAAGTGTCACCATGAAAAATGTCAAAAATAACAAATTTCAAGATGGCAAATGTCAAAGATGTCAAATGACAAATGTCACAATGCTAAATGTCAAAAATGAAAAGTGTCACCATGAAAAATGTCAAAAATGACAAATTTCAAGATGGCAAATGTCAAACCTGAAAAATGTCACAATGCTAAATGTCAAAAATGAAAAGTGTCACCATGAAAAATGTCAAAAATAACAAGTTTCAAGATGGCAAATGTCAAAGATGTCAAATGACAAATGTCACAATGCTAAATGTCAAAAATGACAAATTTCAAGATGGCAAATGTCTCAGATGTCAAATGACAAATTTCACAATGCTAAATGTCAAAAATGAAAAGTGTCACCATGAAAAATGTCAAAAATGACAAATTTCAAGATGGCAAATGTCCAAGATGTCAAATGACAAATGTCACAATGCTAAATGCCAAAAATGAAAAGTGTCACCATGAAAAATGTCAAAAATGACAAATTTTAAGATGGCAAATGTCAAAGATGTCAAATGACAAATGTCACAATGCTAAATGTCAAAAATGAAAAGTGTCAAAAATGACAAATTTCAAGATGGCAAATGTCTAAGATGTCAAATGACAAATGTCACAATGCTAAATGTCAAAAATGAAAAGTGTCATTATGAAAAATGTCAAAAATGACAAATTTCAAGATGGCAAATGTCAAAGATGTCAAATGACAAATGTCACAATGCTAAATGTCAAAAATGAAAAGTGTCCCCATGAAAAATGTCAATAATGACAAATTTCAAGATGGCAAATGTCAAAGATGTCAAATGACAATGTCACAATGCTAAATGTCAAAAATGAAAATTGTCACCATGAAAAATGTCAAAAATGACAAATTTCAAGATGGCAAATGTCAAAGATGTCGAATATGACAAATGTCACAATGCTAAATGTCAAAAATGAAAAGTGTCACCATGAAAAATGTCAAAAATGACAAATTTCAAGATGGCAAATGTCAAAGATGTCAAATGACAAATGTCACAATGCTAAATGTCAAAAATGAAAAGTGTCACCATGAAAAATGTCAAAAATGACAAATTTCAAGATGGCAAATGTCAAATGTCACAATGCTAAATGTCAAAAATGAAAAGTGTCACCATGAAAAATGTCAAAAATGACAAATTTCAAGATGGCAAATGTCAAAGATGTCAAATGACAAATGTCACAATGCTAAATGTCAAAAATGAAAAGTGTCACCATGAAAAAGGTCAAAAATGACAAGTTTCAAGATGGCAGATGTCAAAGATGTCAAATGACAAATGTCACAATGCTAAATGTCAAAAATGAAAAGTGTCACCATGAAAAATGTCAAAAATGACAAATTTCAAGATGGCAAATGCCAAAACTGACAAATTTCACAATGCTAAATGTCAAAAGTGATAAGTGTCACCATGAAAAATGTCAAAAATGACAAATTTCAAGATGGCAAATGTCAAAGATGTCAAATGACAAATGTCACAATGCTAAATGTCAAAAATGAAAAGTGTCAAAAATGACAAATTTCAAAATGGAAAATGTCAAAGATGTCAAATGACAAATGTCACAATGCTAAATGTCAAAAATGAAAAGTGTCACCATGAAAAATGTCAAAAATGACAAATTTCAAGATGGCAAATGTCAAAACTGACAAATGTCACAATGCTAAATGTCAAAAATGAAAAGTGTCACCATGAAAAATGTCAAAAATAACAAATTTCAAGATGGCAAATGTCAAAGATGTCAAATGACAAATGTCACAATGCTTAATGTCAAAAATGACAAATTTCAAGATGGCAAATGTCAAAGATGTCAAATGACAAATGTCACAATGCTAAATGTCAAAAATGAAAAGTGTCACAATGAACAATGTCAACAATGACAAATTTCAAGATGGCAAATGTCAAAGATGTCAAATGACAAATGTCACAATGCTAAATGTCAAAAATGAAAAGTGTCACCATGAAAAATGTCAAAAATGACAAATTTCAAGATGGCAAATGTCAAAACTGACAAATGTCACAATGCTAAATGTCAAAAATGATAAGTGTCACCATGAAAAATGTCAAAAATGACAAATTTTAAGATGGCAAATGTCCAAGATGTCAAATGACAAATGTCACAATGCTAAATGTCAAATATGAAAAGTGTCACCATGAAAAATATCAAAAATGACAAATTTCAAGATGGCAAATGTCAAAGATGTCAAATGACAAATGTCACAATGCTAAATGTCACAAATGAAAAGTGTCAAAAATGACAAATTTCAAGATGGCAAATGTCTAAGATGTCAAATGACAAATGTCACAATGCTAAATGTCAAAAATGAAAAGTGTCACCATGAAAAATGTCAAAAATGACAAATTTCAAGATGGCAAATGTCAAAACTGACAAATGTCACAATGCTAAATGTCAAAAATGAAAAGTGTGACCATGAAAAATGTCAAAAATAGCAAATTTCAAGATGGCAAATGTCAAAGATGTCAAATGACAAATGTCACAATGCTAAATGTCAAAAATGACAAATTTCAAGATGGCAAATGTCAAAGATGTCAAATGACAAATGTCACAATGCTAAATGTGAAAAATGAAAAGTGTCAAAAATGACAAATTTCAAGATGGCAAATGTCTAAGATGTCAAATGACAAATGTCACAATGCTAAATGTCAAAAATGAAAAGTCTCACCATGAAAAATGTCAAAAATGACAAATTTCAAGATGGCAAATGTCAAAACTGACAAATGTCACAATGCTAAATGTCAAAAATGAAAAGTGTCACCATGAAAAATGTCAAAAATGACAAATTTCAAGATGGCAAATGTCAAAGATGTCAAATGTCAAAGATGTCAAATGACAAATGTCACAATGCTAAATGTCAAAAATGAAAAGTGTCACCATGAAAAATGTCAAAAATGACAAATTTCAAGATGGCAAATGTCAAATGTCACAATGCTAAATGTCAAAAATGAAAAGTGTCACCATGAAAAATGTCAAAAATGACAAATTTCAAGATGGCAAATGTCAAAGATGTCAAATGACAAATGTCACAATGCTAAATGTCAAAAATGAAAAGTGTCACCATGAAAAATGTCAAAAATGACAAGTTTCAAGATGGCAAATGTCAAAGATGTCAAATGACAAATGTCACAATGCTAAATGTCAAAAATGAAAAGTGTCACCATGAAAAATGTCAAAAATGACAAATTTCAAGATGGCAAATGTCAAAACTGACAAATGTCACAATGCTAAATGTCAAAAATGATAAGTGTCACCATGAAAAATGTCAAAAATGACAAATTTCAAGATGGCAAATGTCCAAGATGTCAAATGACAAATGTAACAATGCTAAATGTCAAAAATGAAAAGTGTCACCATGAAAAATGTCAAAAATGACAAATTTCAAGATGGCAAATGTCAAAGATGTCAAATGACAAATGTCACAATGCTAAATGTCAAAAATGAAAAGTGTCAAAAATGACAAATTTCAAGATGGAAAATGTCAAAGATGTCAAATGACAAATGTCACAATGCTAAATGTCAAAAAGGAAAAGTGTCACCATGAAAAATGGCAAAAATGACAAATTTCAAGATGGCAAATGTCAAAACTGACAAATGTCACAATGCTAAATGTCAAAAATGAAAGGTGTCACCATCAAAATGTCAAAAATAACAAATTTTAAGATGGCAAATGTCAAAGATGTCAAATGACAAATGTCACAATGCTAAATGTCAAAAATGAAAAGTGTCAAAAATGACAAATTTCAAGATGGCAAATGTCTAAGATGTCAAATGACAAATGTCACAATGCTAAATGTCAAAAATGAAAAGTGTCACCATGAAAAATGTCAAAAATGACAAATTTCAAGATGGCAAATGTCAAAACTGACAAATGTCACAATGCTAAATGTCAAAAATGAAAAGTGTCACCATGAAAAATGTAAAAATGACAAATTTCAAGATGGCAAATATCAAAGATGTCAAATGACAAATGTCACAATGCTAAATGTCAAAAATGAAAAGTGTCAAAAATGACAAATTTCAAGATGGCAAATGTCAAATGTCACAATGCTAAATGTCAAAAATGAAAAGTGTCACCATGAAAAATGTCAAAAATGACAAATTTCAAGATGGCAAATGTCAAAGATGTCAAATGACAAATGTCACAATGCTAAATGTCAAAAATGAAAAGTGTCACCATGAAAAATGTCAAAAATGACAAGTTTCAAGATGGCAAATGTCAAAGATGTCAAATGACAAATGTCACAATGCTAAATGTCAAAAATGAAAAGTGTCACCATGAAAAATGTCAAAAATGACAAATTTCAAGATGGCAAATGTCAAAACTGACAAATGTCACAATGCTAAATGTCAAAAATGATAAGTGTCACCATGAAAAATGTCAAAAATGACAAATTTCAAGATGGCAAATGTCCAAGATGTCAAATGACAAATGTAACAATGCTAAATGTCAAAAATGAAAAGTGTCACCATGAAAAATGTCAAAAATGACAAATTTCAAGATGGCAAATGTCAAAGATGTCAAATGACAAATGTCACAATGCTAAATGTCAAAAATGAAAAGTGTCAAAAATGACAAATTTCAAGATGGAAAATGTCAAAGATGTCAAATGACAAATGTCACAATGCTAAATGTCAAAAAGGAAAAGTGTCACCATGAAAAATGGCAAAAATGACAAATTTCAAGATGGCAAATGTCAAAACTGACAAATGTCACAATGCTAAATGTCAAAAATGAAAGGTGTCACCATCAAAATGTCAAAAATAACAAATTTTAAGATGGCAAATGTCAAAGATGTCAAATGACAAATGTCACAATGCTAAATGTCAAAAATGAAAAGTGTCAAAAATGACAAATTTCAAGATGGCAAATGTCTAAGATGTCAAATGACAAATGTCACAATGCTAAATGTCAAAAATGAAAAGTGTCACCATGAAAAATGTCAAAAATGACAAATTTCAAGATGGCAAATGTCAAAACTGACAAATGTCACAATGCTAAATGTCAAAAATGAAAAGTGTCACCATGAAAAATGTAAAAATGACAAATTTCAAGATGGCAAATATCAAAGATGTCAAATGACAAATGTCACAATGCTAAATGTCAAAAATGAAAAGTGTCAAAAATGACAAATTTCAAGATGGCAAATGTCAAATGTCACAATGCTAAATGTCAAAAATGAAAAGTGTCACAATGAAAAATGTCAAAAATGACAAATTTCAAGATGGCAAATGTCAAAGATGTCAAATGACAAATGTCACAATGCTAAATGTCAAAAATGAAAAGTGTCACCATGAAAAATGTCAAAAATGACAAGTTTCAAGATGGCAAATGTCAAAGATGTCAAATGACAAATGTCACAATGCTAAATGTCAAAAATGAAAAGTGTCACCATGAAAAATGTCAAAAATGACAAATTTCAAGATGGCAAATGTCGAAACTGACAAATGTCACAATGCTAAATGTCAAAAATGATAAGTGTCACCATGAAAAATGTCAAAAATGACAAATTTCAAGATGGCAAATGTCCAAGATGTCAAATGACAAATGTAACAATGCTAAATGTCAAAAATGAAAAGTGTCACCATGAAAAATGTCAAAAATGACAAATTTCAAGATGGCAAATGTCAAAGATGTCAAATGACAAATGTCACAATGCTAAATGTCGAAAATGAAAAGTGTCAAAAATGACAAATTTCAAGATGGAAAATGTCAAAGATGTCAAATGACAAATGTCACAATGCTAAATGTCAAAAATGAAAAGTGTCACCATGAAAAATGGCAAAAATGACAAATTTCAAGATGGCAAATGTCAAAACTGACAAATGTCACAATGCTAAATGTCAAAAATGAAAGGTGTCACCATCAAAATGTCAAAAATAACAAATTTTAAGATGGCAAATGTCAAAGATGTCAAATGACAAATGTCACAATGCTAAATGTCAAAAATGAAAAGTGTCAAAAATGACAAATTTCAAGATGGCAAATGTCTAAGATGTCCAATGACAAATGTCACAATGCTAAATGTCAAAAATGAAAAGTGTCACCATGAAAAATGTCAAAAATGACAAATTTCAAGATGGCAAATGTCAAAACTGACAAATGTCACAATGCTAAATGTCAAAAATGAAAAGTGTCACCATGAAAAATGTAAAAATGACAAATTTCAAGATGGCAAATGTCAAAGATGTCAAATGACAAATGTCACAATGCTAAATGTCAAAAATGAAAAGTGTCAAAAATGACAAATTTCAAGATGGCAAATGTCTAAGATGTTAAATGACAAATGTCACAATGCTAAATGTCAAAAATGAAAAGTGTCACCATGAAAAGTGTCACTATGAAAAATGTCAAAAATAACAAATTTCAAGATGGCAAATGTCAAAGATGTCAAATGACAAATGTCACAATGCTAAATGTCAAAAATGAAAAGTGTCACCATGAAAAATGTCAAAAATGACAAATTTCAAGATGGCAAATGTCAAAGATGTCAAATGACAAATATCACAATGCTAAATGTCAAAAATGACAAATTTCAAGATGGCAAATGTCAAAGATGTCAAATGACAAATGTCACAATGCTAAATGTCAAAAATGAAAAGTGTCACAATGAACAATGTCACAAATGACAAATTTCAAGATGGCAAATGTCAAAGATGTCAAATGACAAATGTCACAATGCTAAATGTCAAAAATGAAAAGTGTCACCATGAAAAATGTCAAAAATGACAAATTTCAAGATGGCAAATGTCAAAACTGACAAATGTCACAATGCTAAATGTCAAAAATGATAAGTGTCACCATGAAAAATGTCAAAAATGACAAATTTCAAGATAGCAAATGTCCAAGATGTCAAATGACAAATGTCACAATGCTAAATGTCAAATATGAAAAGTGTCACCATGAAAAATATCAAAAATGACAAATTTCAAGATGGCAAATGTCAAAGATGTCAAATGACAAATGTCACAATGCTAAATGTCACAAATAAAAAGTGTCAAAAATGACAAATTTCAAGATGGCAAATGTCTAAGATGTCAAATGACAAATGTCACAATGCTAAATGTCAAAAATGAAAAGTGTCACCATGAAAAATGTCAAAAATGACAAATTTCAAGATGGCAAATGTCAAAACTGACAAATGTCACAATGCTAAATGTCAAAAATGAAAAGTGTCACCATGAAAAATGTCAAAAATAACAAATTTCAAGATGGCAAATGTCAAAGATGTCAAATGACAAATGTCACAATGCTAAATGTCAAAAATGACAAATTTCAAGATGGCAAATGTCAAAGATGTCAACTGACAAATGTCACAATGCTAAATGTCAAAAATGAAAAGTGTTACCATGAAAAATGTCAAAAATGACAAATTTCAAGTTGGCAAATGTCAAAGATGTCAAATGACAAATGTCACAATGCTAAATGTCAAAAATGAAAAGTGTCACCATGAACAATGTCAAAAATGACAAATTTCAAGATGGCAAATGTCAAAACTGACAAATGTCACAATGCTAAATGTCAAAAATGATAAGTGTCACCATGAAAAATGTCAAAAATAACAAATTTCAAGATGGCAAATGTCAAAGATGTCAAATGACAAATGTCACAATGCTAAATGTCAAAAATGACAAATTTCAAGATGGCAAATGTCTAAGATGTCAAATGACAAATGTCACAATGCTAAATGTCAAAAATGAAAAGTGTCACCATGAAAAATGTCAAAAATGACAAATTTCAAGATGGAAAATGTCCAAGATGTCAAATGACAAATGTCACAATGCTAAATGTCAAAAATGAAAAGGGTCACCATGAAAAATGTCAAAAATGACAAATTTAAAGATGGCAAATATCAAAGATGTCAAATAACAAATGTCACAATGCTAAATGTCAAAAATGAAAATTGTCAAAAATGACAAATTTCAAGATGGCAAATGTCTAAGATGTCAAATGACAAATGTCACAATGCTAAATGTCAAAAATGAAAAGTGTCACCGTGAAAAATGTCAAAAATGACAAATTTTAAGATGGCAAATGTCAAAGATGTCAAATGACAAATGTCACAATGCTAAATGTCAAAAATGAAAAGTGTCACCATGAAAAATGTCAAAAATGACAAATTTCAAGATGGCAAATGTCAAAGATGTCAAATGACAAATGTCACAATGCTAAATGTCAAAAATGAAAAGTGTCCCCATGAAAAATGTCAATAATGACAAATTTTAAGATGGCAAATGTCAAAGATGTCAAATGACAAATATCACAATGCTAAATGTCAAAAATGACAAATTTCAAGATGGCAAATGTCAAAGATGTCAAATGACAAATGTCACAATGCTAAATGTCAAAAATGAAAAGTGTCACCATGAAAAATGTCAAAAATGACAAATTTCAAGATGGCAAATGTCAAAGATGTCAAATGACAAATGTCACAATGCTAAATGTCAAAAATGAAAAGTGTCACCATGAAAAATGTCAAAAATGACAAATTTCAAGATGGCAAATGTCAAAGATGTCGAATATGACAAATGTCACAATGCTAAATCAAAAATGAAAAGTGTCACCATGAAAAATGTCAAAAATGACAAATTTTAAGATGGCAAATGTCAAAGATGTCAAATGACAAATGTCACAATGCTAAATGTCAAAAATGAAAAGTGTCACCATGAAAAATGTCAAAAATGACAAATTTCAAGATGGCAAATGTCCAAGATGTCAAATGACAAATGTCACAATGCTAAATGTCAAATATGAAAAGTGTCACCATGAAAAATATCAAAAATGACAAATTTCAAGATGGCAAATGTCAAAGATGTCAAATGACAAATGTCACAATGCTAAATGTCACAAATGAAAAGTGTCAAAAATGACAAATTTCAAGATGGCAAATGTCTAAGATGTCAAATGACAAATGTCACAATGCTAAATGTCAAAAATGAAAAGTGTTACCATGAAAAATGTCAAAAATGACAAATTTCAAGATGGTAAATGTCAAAACTGACAAATGTCACAATGCTAAATGTCAAAAATGAAAAGTGTGACCAAGAAAAATGTCAAAAATAACAAATTTCAAGATGGCAATTGTCAAAGATGTCAAATGACAAATGTCACAATGCTAAATGTCAAAAATGACAAATTTCATGATGGCAAATGTCAAAGATGTCAAATGACAAATGTCACAATGCTAAATGTAAAAAATGAAAAGTGTCACCATGAAAAATGTCAAAAATAACAAATTTCAAGATGGCAAATGTCAAAGATGTCAAATGACAAATGTCACAATGCTAAATGTCAAAAATGAAAAGTGTCACCATGAACAATGTCAAAAATGACAAATATCAAGATGGCAAATGTCAAAACTGACAAATGTCACAATGCTAAATGTCAAAAATGATAAGTGTCACCATGAAAAATGTCAAAAATAACAAATTTTAAGATGGCAAATGTCAAAGATGTCAAATGACAAATGTCACAATGCTAAATGTCAAAAATGAAAAGTGTCACCATGAAAAATGTCAAAAATGACAAATTTTAAGATGGCAAATGTCAAAGATGTCAAATGACAAATGTCACAATGCTAAATGTCAAAAATGAAAAGTGTCACCATGAAAAATGTCAAAAATGACAAATTTCAAGATGGCAAATGTCAAAACTGACAAATGTCAAAATGCTAAATGTCAAAAATGAAAAGTGTCACCATGAAAAATGTCAAAAATGACAAATTTCAAGATGGCAAATGTCAAATGTCACAATGCTAAATGTCAAAAATGATAAGTGTCACCATGAAAAATGTCAAAAATGACAAATTTCAAGATGGCAAATGTCAAAGATGTCAAATGACAAATGTCACAATGCTAAATGTCAAAAATGAAAAGTGTCACCATGAAAAATGTCAAAAATGACAAGTTTCAAGATGGCAAATGTCAAAGATGTCAAATGACAAATGTCACAATGCTAAATGTCAAAAATGAAAAGTGTCACCATGAAAAATGTCAAAAATGACAAATTTTAAGATGGCAAATGTCAAAACTGACAAATGTCACAATGCTAAATGTCAAAAATGATAAGTGTCACCATAAAAAATGTCAAAAATGACAAATTTCAAGATGGCAAATGTCCAAGATGTCAAATGACAAATGTCACAATGCTAAATGTCAAAAATGAAAAGTGTCATAATGAAAAATGTCAAAAATGACAAATTTCAAGATGGCAAATGTCAAAGATGTCAAATGACAAATGTCACAATGCTAAATGTCAAAAATGAAAAGTGTCAAAAATGACAAATTTCAAGATGGAAAATGTCAAAGATGTCAAATGACAAATGTCACAATGCTAAATGTCAAAAATGAAAAGTGTCACCATGAAAAATGTCAAAAATGACAAATTTCAAGATGGCAAATGTCAAAACTGACAAATGTCACAATGCTAAATGTCAAAAATGAAAAGTGTCACCATGAAAAATGTCAAAAATAACAAATTTCAAGATGGCAAATGTCAAAGATGTCAAATGACAAATGTCACTTTGCTTAATGTCAAAAATGACAAATTTCAAGATGGCAAATGTCAAAGATGTCAAATAACAAATGTCACAAGGCTAAATGTCAAAAATAAAAAGTGTCACAATGAACAATGTCAAAAATGACAAATTTCAAGATGGCAAATGTCAAAGATGTCAAATGACAAATGTCACAATGCTAAATGTCAAAAATGAAAAGTGTCACCATGAAAAATGTCAAAAATGACAAATTTCAAGATGGCAAATGTTAAAACTGACAAATGTCACAATGCTACATGTCAAAAATGATAAGTGTCACCATGAAAAATGTCAAAAATGACAAATTTCAAGATGGCAAATGTCCAAGATGTCAAATGAAAAATGTCACAATGCTAAATGTCAAATATGAAAAGTGTCACCATAAAAAATATCAAAAATGACAAATTTCAAGATGGCAAATGTCAAAGATGTCAAATGACAAATGTCACAATGCTAAATGTCACAAATGAAAAGTGTCAAAAATGACAAATTTCAAGATGGCAAATGTCTAAGATGTCAAATGACAAATGTCACAATGCTAAATGTCAAAAATGAAAAGTGTCACCATGAAAAATGTCAAAAATGACAAATTTTAAGATGGCAAATGTCAAAACTGACAAATGTCACAATGCTAAATGTCAAAAATGAAAAGTGTCACCATAAAAAATGCCAAAAATAACAAATTTCAAGATGGCAAATGTCAAAGATGTCAAATGACCAATGTCACAATGCTAAATGTCAAAAATGACAAATTTCAAGATGGCAAATGTCAAAGATGTCAAATGACAAATGTCACAATGCTAAATGTCAAAAATGAAAAGTGTCACCATGAAAAATGTCAAAAATGACAAATTTCAAGATGGCAAATGTCAAAGATGTCAAATGACAAATGTCACAATGCTAAATATCAAAAATGAAAAGTGTCACCATGAACAATGTTAAAAATGACAAATTTCAAGATGGCAAATGTCAAAACTGACAAATGTTACAATGCTAAATGTCCAAAAATGATAAGTGTCACCATGCAAATGTCAAAAATAACAAATTTCAAGATGGCAAATGTCAAAGATGTCAAATGACAAATGTCACAATGCTAAATGTCAAAAATGACAAATTTCAAGATGGCAAATGTCTAAGATGTCAAATGACAAATGTCACAATGCTAAATGTCAAAAATGAAAAGTGTCACCATGAAAAATGTCAAAAATGACAAATTTCAAGATGGCAAATGTCGAATATGACAAATGTCACAATGCTAAATGTCAAAAATGAAAAGTGTCACCATGAAAAATGTCAAAAATGACAAATTTTAAGATGGCAAATGTCAAAGATGTCAAATGACAAATGTCACAATGCTAAATGTCAAAAATGAAAAGTGTCACCATGAAAAATGTCAAAAATGACAAATTTCAAGATGGCAAATATCAAAGATGTCAAATGACAAATGTCACAATGCTAAATGTCAAAAATGACAAATTTCAAGATGGCAAATGTCAAAGATGTCAAATGACAAATGTCACAATGCTAAATGTCAAAAATGAAAAGTGTCACCATGAAAAATGTCAAAAATGACAAATTTCAAGATGGCAAATGTCAAAGATGTCAAATGACAAATGTCACAATGCTAAATGTCAAAAATGAAAAGTGTCACCATGAAAAATGTCAAAAATGACAAATTTCAAGATGGCAAATGTCAAAGATGTCAAATGACAAATGTCACAATGCTAAATGTCAAAAATGAAAAGTGTCACCATGAAAAATGTCAAAAATGACAAATTTCAAGATGGCAAATGTCAAAGATGTCGAATATGACAAATGTCACAATGCTAAATCAAAAATGAAAAGTGTCACCATGAAAAATGTCAAAAATGACAAATTTCAAGATGGCAAATGTCAAAGATGTCAAATGACAAATGTCACAATGCTAAATGTCAAAAATGAAAAGTGTCACCATGAAAAATGTCAAAAATGACAAATTTCAAGATGGCAAATGTCAAAACTGACAAATGTCACAATGCTAAATGTCAAAAATGATAAGTGTCACCATGAAAAATGTCAAAAATGACAAATTTCAAGATGGCAAATGTCCAAGATGTCAAATGACAAATGTCACAATGCTAAATGTCAAATATGAAAAGTGTCACCATGAAAAATATCAAAAATTACAAATTTCAAGATGGCAAATGTCAAAGATGTCAAATGACAAATGTCACAATGCTAAATGTCACAAATGAAAAGTGTCAAAAATGACAAATTTCAAGATGGCAAATGTCTAAGATGTCAAATGACAAATGTCACAATGCTAAATGTCAAAAATGAAAAGTGTTACCATGAAAAATGTCAAAAATGACAAATTTCAAGATGGCAAATGTCAAAACTGACAAATGTCACAATGCTAAATGTCAAAAATGAAAAGTGTGACCAAGAAAAATGTCAAAAATAACAAATTTCAAGATGGCAATTGTCAAAGATGTCAAATGACAAATGTCACAATGCTAAATGTCAAAAATGACAAATTTCATGATGGCAAATGTCAAAGATGTCAAATGACAAATGTCACAATGCTAAATGTAAAAAATGAAAAGTGTCACCATGAAAAATGTCAAAAATAACAAATTTCAAGATGGCAAATGTCAAAGATGTCAAATGACAAATGTCACAATGCTAAATGTCAAAAATAAAAAGTGTCACCATGAACAATGTCAAAAATGACAAATTTCAAGATGGCAAATGTCAAAACTGACAAATGTCACAATGCTAAATGTCAAAAATGATAAGTGTCACCATGAAAAATGTCAAAAATAACAAATTTCAAGATGGCAAATGTCAAAGATGTCAAATGACAAATGTCACAATGCTAAATGTCAAAAATGAAAAGTGTCACCATGAAAAATGTCAAAAATGACAAATTTCAAGATGGCAAATGTCAAAGATGTCAAATGACAAATGTCACAATGCTAAATGTCAAAAATGAAAAGTGTCACCATGAAAAATGTCAAAAATGACAAATTTCAAGATGGCAAATGTCAAATGTCACAATGCTAAATGTCAAAAATGATAAGTGTCACCATGAAAAATGTCAAAAATGACAAATTTCAAGATGGCAAATGTCAAAGATGTCAAATGACAAATGTCACAATGCTAAATGTCAAAAATGAAAAGTGTCACCATGAAAAATGTCAAAAATGACAAGTTTCAAGATGGCAAATGTCAAAGATGTCAAATGACAAATGTCACAATGCTAAATGTCAAAAATGAAAAGTGTCACCATGAAAAATGTCAAAAATGACAAATTTCAAGATGGCAAATGTCAAAACTGACAAATGTCACAATGCTAAATGTCAAAAATGATAAGTGTCACCATAAAAAATGTCAAAAATGACAAATTTCAAGATGGCAAATGTCCAAGATGTCAAATGACAAATGTCACAATGCTAAATGTCAAAAATGAAAAGTGTCACCATGAAAAATGTCAAAAATGACAAATTTCAAGATGGCAAATGTCAAAGATGTCAAATGACAAATGTCACAATGCTAAATGTCAAAAATGAAAAGTGTCAAAAATGACAAATTTCAAGATGGAAAATGTCAAAGATGTCAAATGACAAATGTCACAATGCTAAATGTCAAAAATGAAAAGTGTCACCATGAAAAATGTCAAAAATGACAAATTTCAAGATGGCAAATGTCAAAACTGACAAATGTTACAATGCTAAATGTCAAAAATGAAAAGTGTCACCATGAAAAATGTCAAAAATAACAAATTTCAAGATGGCAAATGTCAAAGATGTCAAATGACAAATGTCACTTTGCTTAATGTCAAAAATGACAAATTTCAAGATGGCAAATGTCAAAGATGTCAAATAACAAATGTCACAAGGCTAAATGTCAAAAATGAAAAGTGTCACAATGAACAATGTCAAAACTGACAAATTTCAAGATGGCAAATGTCAAAGATGTCAAATGACAAATGTCACAATGCTAAATGTCAAAAATGAAAAGTGTCACCATGAAAAATGTCAAAAATGACAAATTTCAAGATGGCAAATGTTAAAACTGACAAATGTCACAATGCTACATGTCAAAAATGATAAGTGTCACCATGAAAAATGTCAAAAATGACAAATTTCAAGATGGCAAATGTCCAAGATGTCAAATGACAAATGTCACAATGCTAAATGTCAAATATGAAAAGTGTCACCATGAAAAATATCAAAAATGACAAATTTCAAGATGGCAAATGTCAAAGATGTCAAATGACAAATGTCACAATGCTAAATGTCACAAATGAAAAGTGTCAAAAATGACAAATTTCAAGATGGCAAATGTCTAAGATGTCAAATGACAAATGTCACAATGCTAAATGTCAAAAATGAAAAGTGTCACCATGAAAAATGTCAAAAATGACAAATTTCAAGATGGCAAATGTCAAAACTGACAAATGTCACAATGCTAAATGTCAAAAATGAAAAGTGTGACCAAGAAAAATGTCAAAAATAACAAATTTCAAGATGGCAATTGTCAAAGATGTCAAATGACAAATGTCACAATGCTAAATGTCAAAAATGACAAATTTCATGATGGCAAATGTCAAAGATGTCAAATGACAAATGTCACAATGCTAAATGTAAAAAATGAAAAGTGTCACCATGAAAAATGTCAAAAATAACAAATTTCAAGATGGCAAATGTCAAAGATGTCAAATGACAAATGTCACAATGCTAAATGTCAAAAATGAAAAGTGTCACCCTGAACAATGTCAAAAATGACAAATTTCAAGATGGCAAATGTCAAAACTGACAAATGTCACAATGCTAAATGTCAAAAATGATAAGTGTCACCATGAAAAATGTCAAAAATAACAAATTTCAAGATGGCAAATGTCAAAGATGTCAAATGACAAATGTCACAATGCTAAATGTCAAAAATGAAAAGTGTCACCATGAAAAATGTCAAAAATGACAAATTTCAAGATGGCAAATGTCAAAGATGTCAAATGACAAATGTCACAATGCTAAATGTCAAAAATGAAAAGTGTCACCATGAAAAATGTCAAAAATGACAAATTTCAAGATGGCAAATGTCAAATGTCACAATGCTAAATGTCAAAAATGATAAGTGTCACCATGAAAAATGTCAAAAATGACAAATTTCAAGATGGCAAATGTCCAAGATGTCAAATGACAAATGTCACAATGCTAAATGTCAAAAATGAAAAGTGTCACCATGAAAAATGTCAAAAATGACAAATTTCAAGATGGCAAATGTCAAAGATGTCAAATGACAAATGTCACAATGCTAAATGTCAAAAATGAAAAGTGTCAAAAATGACAAATTTCAAGATGGAAAATGTCAAAGATGTCAAATGACAAATGTCACAATGCTAAATGTCAAAAATGAAAAGTGTCACCATGAAAAATGTCAAAAATGACAAATTTCAAGATGGCAAATGTCAAAACTGACAAATGTCACAATGCTAAATGTCAAAAATGAAAAGTGTCACCATGAAAAATGTCAAAAATAACAAATTTCAAGATGGCAAATGTCAAAGATGTCAAATGACAAATGTCACTTTGCTTAATGTCAAAAATGACAAATTTCAAGATGGCAAATGTCAAAGATGTCAAATAACAAATGTCACAAGGCTAAATGTCAAAAATGAAAAGTGTCACAATGAACAATGTCAAAACTGACAAATTTCAAGATGGCAAATGTCAAAGATGTCAAATGACAAATGTCACAATGCTAAATGTCAAAAATGAAAAGTGTCACCATGAAAAATGTCAAAAATGACAAATTTCAAGATGGCAAATGTTAAAACTGACAAATGTCACAATGCTACATGTCAAAAATGATAAGTGTCACCATGAAAAATGTCAAAAATGACAAATTTCAAGATGGCAAATGTCCAAGATGTCAAATGACAAATGTCACAATGCTAAATGTCAAATATGAAAAGTGTCACCATGAAAAATATCAAAAATGACAAATTTCAAGATGGCAAATGTCAAAGATGTCAAATGACAAATGTCACAATGCTAAATGTCACAAATGAAAAGTGTCAAAAATGACAAATTTCAAGATGGCAAATGTCTAAGATGTCAAATGACAAATGTCACAATGCTAAATGTCAAAAATGAAAAGTGTCACCATGAAAAATGTCAAAAATGACAAATTTCAAGATGGCAAATGTCAAAACTGACAAATGTCACAATGCTAAATGTCAAAAATGAAAAGTGTGACCAAGAAAAATGTCAAAAATAACAAATTTCAAGATGGCAATTGTCAAAGATGTCAAATGACAAATGTCACAATGCTAAATGTCAAAAATGACAAATTTCATGATGGCAAATGTCAAAGATGTCAAATGACAAATGTCACAATGCTAAATGTAAAAAATGAAAAGTGTCACCATGAAAAATGTCAAAAATAACAAATTTCAAGATGGCAAATGTCAAAGATGTCAAATGACAAATGTCACAATGCTAAATGTCAAAAATGAAAAGTGTCACCATGAACAATGTCAAAAATGACAAATTTCAAGATGGCAAATGTCAAAACTGACAAATGTCACAATGCTAAATGTCAAAAATGATAAGTGTCACCATGAAAAATGTCAAAAATAACAAATTTCAAGATGGCAAATGTCAAAGATGTCAAATGACAAATGTCACAATGCTAAATGTCAAAAATGAAAAGTGTCACCATGAAAAATGTCAAAAATGACAAATTTCAAGATGGCAAATGTCAAAGATGTCAAATGACAAATGTCACAATGCTAAATGTCAAAAATGAAAAGTGTCACCATGAAAAATGTCAAAAATGACAAATTTCAAGATGGCAAATGTCAAATGTCACAATGCTAAATGTCAAAAATGATAAGTGTCACCATGAAAAATGTCAAAAATGACAAATTTCAAGATGGCAAATGTCAAAGATGTCAAATGACAAATGTCACAATGCTAAATGTCAAAAATGAAAAGTGTCACCATGAAAAATGTCAAAAATGACAAGTTTCAAGATGGCAAATGTCAAAGATGTCAAATGACAAATGTCACAATGCTAAATGTCAAAAATGAAAAGTGTCACCATGAAAAATGTCAAAAATGACAAATTTCAAGATGGCAAATGTCAAAACTGACAAATGTCACAATGCTAAATGTCAAAAATGATAAGTGTCACCATAAAAAATGTCAAAAATGACAAATTTCAAGATGGCAAATGTCCAAGATGTCAAATGACAAATGTCACAATGCTAAATGTCAAAAATGAAAAGTGTCACCATGAAAAATGTCAAAAATGACAAATTTCAAGATGGCAAATGTCAAAGATGTCAAATGACAAATGTCACAATGCTAAATGTCAAAAATGAAAAGTGTCAAAAATGACAAATTTCAAGATGGAAAATGTCAAAGATGTCAAATGACAAATGTCACAATGCTAAATGTCAAAAATGAAAAGTGTCACCATGAAAAATGTCAAAAATGACAAATTTCAAGATGGCAAATGTCAAAACTGACAAATGTCACAATGGTAAATGTCAAAAATGAAAAGTGTCACCATGAAAAATGTCAAAAATAACAAATTTCAAGATGGCAAATGTCAAAGATGTCAAATAACAAATGTCACTTTGCTTAATGTCAAAAATGACAAATTTCAAGATGGCAAATGTCAAAGATGTCAAATAACAAATGTCACAAGGCTAAATGTCAAAAATGAAAAGTGTCACAATGAACAATGTCAAAAATGACAAATTTCAAGATGGCAAATGTCAAAGATGTCAAATGACAAATGTCACAATGCTAAATGTCAAAAATGAAAAGTGTCACCATGAAAAATGTCAAAAATGACAAATTTCAAGATGGCAAATGTTAAAACTGACAAATGTCACAATGCTACATGTCAAAAATGATAAGTGTCACCATGAAAAATGTCAAAAATGACAAATTTCAAGATGGCAAATGTCCAAGATGTCAAATGACAAATGTCACAATGCTAAATGTCAAATATGAAAAGTGTCACCATGAAAAATATCAAAAATGACAAATTTCAAGATGGCAAATGTCAAAGATGTCAAATGACAAATGTCACAATGCTAAATGTCACAAATGAAAAGTGTCAAAAATGACAAATTTCAAGATGGCAAATGTCTAAGATGTCAAATGACAAATGTCACAATGCTAAATGTCAAAAATGAAAAGTGTCACCATGAAAAATGTCAAAAATGACAAATTTCAAGATGGCAAATGTCAAAACTGACAAATGTCACAATGCTAAATGTCAAAAATGAAAAGTGTCACCATAAAAAATGCCAAAAATAACAAATTTCAAGATGGCACATGTCAAAGATGTCAAATGACAAATGTCACAATGCTAAATGTCAAAAATGACAAATTTCAAAGTGGCAAATGTCAAAGATGTCAAATGACAAATGTCACAATGCTAAATGTCAAAAATGAAAAGTGTCACCATGAAAAATGTCAAAAATGACAAATTTCAAGATGGCAAATGTCAAAGATGTCAAATGACAAATGTCACAATGCTAAATGTCAAAAATGAAAAGTGTCACGATGAACAATGTCAAAAATGACAAATTTCAAGATGGCAAATGTCAAAACTGACAAATGTCACAATGCTAAATGTCCAAAAATGATAAGTGTCACCATGAAAAATGTCAAAAATAACAAATTTCAAGATGGCAAATGTCAAAGATGTCAAATGACAAATGTCACAATGCTAAATGTCAAAAATGACAAATTTCAAGATGGCAAATGTCTAAGATGTCAAATGACAAATGTCACAATGCTAAATGTCAAAAATGAAAAGTGTCACCATGAAAAATGTCAAAAATGACAAATTTCAAGATGGAAAATGTCCAAGATGTCAAATGACAAATGTCACAATGCTAAATGTCAAAAATGAAAAGTGTCACCATGAAAAATGTCAAAAATGACAAATTTAAAGATGGCAAATATCAAAGATGTCAAATGACAAATGTCACAATGCTAAATGTCAAAAATGAAAAGTGTCACAAATGACAAATTTCAAGATGGCAAATGTCTAAGATGTCAAATGACAAATGTCGCAATGCTAAATGTCAAAAATAAAAAACGTCACCGTGAAAAATGTCAAAAATGACAAATTTCAAGATGGCAAATGTCAAAGATGTCAAATGACAAATGTCACAATGCTAAATGTCAAAAATGAAAAGTGTCACCATGAAAAATGTCAAAAATGACAAATTTCAAGATGGCAAATGTCAAAGATGTCAAATGACAAATGTCACAATGCTAAATGTCAAAAATGAAAAGTGTCCCCATGAAAAATGTCAATAATGACAAATTTCAAGATGGCAAATGTCAAAGATGTCAAATGACAAATGTCACAATGATAAATGTCAAAAATGAAAAGTGTCACCATGAAAAATGTCAAAAATGACAAATTTCAAGATGGCAAATGTCAAAGATGTCGAATATGACAAATGTCACAATGCTAAATGTCAAAAATGAAAAGTGTCACCATGGAAAATGTCAAAAATGACAAATTTCAAGATGGCAAATGTCAAAGATGTCAAATGACAAATGTCACAATGCTAAATGTCAAAAATGAAAAGTGTCACCATGAAAAATGTCAAAAATGACAAATTTCAAGATGGCAAATATCAAAGATGTCAAATGACAAATGTCACAATGGTAAATGTCAAAAATGACAAATTTCAAGATGGCAAATGTTAAAGATGTCAAATGACAAATGTCACAATGCTAAATGTCAAAAATGAAAAGTGTCACCATGAAAAATGTCAAAAATGACAAATTTCAAGATGGCAAATGTCAAAGATGTCAAATGACAAATGTCACAATGCTAAATGTCAAAAATGAAAAGTGTCACAATGAACAATGTCAAAAATGACAAATTTCAAGATGGCAAATGTCAAAGATGTCAAATGACAAATGTCACAATGCTAAATGTCAAAAATGAAAAGTGTCACCATGAAAAATGTCAAAAATAACAAATTTCAAGATGGCAAATGTTAAAACTGACAAATGTCACAATGCTACATGTCAAAAATGATAAGTGTCACCATGAAAAATGTCAAAAATGACAAATTTCAAGATGGCAAATGTCCAAGATGTCAAATGACAAATGTCACAATGCTAAATGTCAAATATGAAAAGTGTCACCATGAAAAATATCAAAAATGACAAATTTCAAGATGGCAAATGTCAAAGATGTCAAATGACAAATGTCACAATGCTAAATGTCACAAATGAAAAGTGTCAAAAATGACAAATTTCAAGATGGCAAATGTCTAAGATGTCAAATGACAAATGTCACAATGCTAAATGTCATAAATGAAAAGTGTCACCATGAAAAATGTCAAAAATGACAAATTTTAAGATGGCAAATGTCAAAACTGACAAATGTCACAATGCTAAATGTCAAAAATGAAAAGTGTCACCATAAAAAATGCCAAAAATAACAAATTTCAAGATGGCAAATGTCAAAGATGTCAAATGACAAATGTCACAATGCTAAATGTCAAAAATGACAAATTTCAAGATGGCAAATGTCAAAGATGTCAAATGACAAATGTCACAATGCTAAATGTCAAAAATGAAAAGTGTCACCATGAAAAATGTCAAAAATGACAAATTTCAAGATGGCAAATGTCAAAGATGTCAAATGACAAATGTCACAATGCTAAATATCAAAAATGAAAAGTGTCACCATAAACAATGTCAAAAATGACAAATTTCAAGATGGCAAATGTCAAAACTGACAAATGTCACAATGCTAAATGTCCAAAAATGATAAGTGTCACCATGCATATGTCAAAAATAACAAATTTCAAGATGGCAAATGTCAAAGATGTCAAATGACAAATGTCACAATGCTAAATGTCAAAAATGACAAATTTCAAGATGGCAAATGTCTAAGATGTCAAATGACAAATGTCACAATGCTAAATGTCAAAAATGAAAAGTGTCACCATGAAAAATGTCAAAAATGACAAATTTCAAGATGGCAAATGTCAAAGATGTCGAATATGACAAATGTCACAATGCTAAATGTCAAAAATGAAAAGTGTCACCATGAAAAATGTCAAAAATGACAAATTTTAAGATGGCAAATGTCAAAGATGTCAAATGACAAATGTCACAATGCTAAATGTCAAAAATGAAAAGTGTCACCATGAAAAATGTCAAAAATGACAAATTTCAAGATGGCAAATATCAAAGATGTCAAATGACAAATGTAACAATGCTAAATGTCAAAAATGACAAATTTCAAATTGGCAAATGTCAAAGATGTCAAATGACAAATGTCACAATGCTAAATGTCAAAAATGAAAAGTGTCACCATGAAAAATGTCAAAAATGACAAATTTCAAGATGGCAAATGTCAAAGATGTCGAATATGACAAATGTCACAATGCTAAATCAAAAATGAAAAGTGTCACCATGAAAAATGTCAAAAATGACAAATTTCAAGATGGCAAATGTCAAAGATGTCAAATGACAAATGTCACAATGCTAAATGTCAAAAATGAAAAGTGTCACCATGAAAAATGTCAAAAATGACAAATTTCAAGATGGCAAATGTCAAAACTGACAAATGTCACAATGCTAAATGTCAAAAATGATAAGTGTCACCATGAAAAATGTCAAAAATGACAAATTTCAAGATGGCAAATGTCCAAGATGTCAAATGACAAATGTCACAATGCTAAATGTCAAATATGAAAAGTGTCACCATGAAAAATATCAAAAATTACAAATTTCAAGATGGCAAATGTCAAAGATGTCAAATGACAAATGTCACAATGCTTAATGTCACAAATGAAAAGTGTCAAAAATGACAAATTTCAAGATGGCAAATGTCTAAGATGTCAAATGACAAATGTCACAATGCTAAATGTCAAAAATGAAAAGTGTCACCATGAAAAATGTCAAAAATGACAAATTTCAAGATGGCAAATGTCAAAACTGACAAATGTCACAATGCTAAATGTCAAAAATGAAAAGTGTGACCAAGAAAAATGTCAAAAATAACAAATTTCAAGATGGCAATTGTCAAAGATGTCAAATGACAAATGTCACAATGCTAAATGTCAAAAATGACAAATTTCATGATGGCAAATGTCAAAGATGTCAAATGACAAATGTCACAATGCTAAATGTAAAAACTGAAAAGTGTCACCATGAAAAATGTCAAAAATAACAAATTTCAAGATGGCAAATGTCAAAGATGTCAAATGACAAATGTCACAATGCTAAATGTCAAAAATAAAAAGTGTCACCATGAACAATGTCAAAAATGACAAATTTTAAGATGGCAAATGTCAAAACTGACAAATGTCACAATGCTAAATGTCAAAAATGATAAGTGTCACCATGAAAAATGTCAAAAATAACAAATTTCAAGATGGCAAATGTCAAAGATGTCAAATGACAAATGTCACAATGCTAAATGTCAACAATGAAAAGTGTCACCATGAAAAATGTCAAAAATGACAAATTTCAAGATGGCAAATGTCAAAGATGTCAAATGACAAATGTCACAATGCTAAATGTCAAAAATGAAAAGTGTCACCATAAAAAATGTCAAAAATGACAAATTTCAAGATGGCAAATGTCAAATGTCACAATGCTAAATGTCAAAAATGATAAGTGTCACCATGAAAAATGTCAAAAATGACAAATTTCAAGATGGCAAATGTCAAAGATGTCAAATGACAAATGTCACAATGCTAAATGTCAAAAATGAAAAGTGTCACCATGAAAAATGTCAAAAATGACAAGTTTCAAGATGGCAAATGTCAAAGATGTCAAATGACAAATGTCACAATGCTAAATGTCAAAAATGAAAAGTGTCACCATGAAAAATGTCAAAAATGACAAATTTCAAGATGGCAAATGTCAAAACTGACAAATGTCACAATGCTAAATGTCAAAAATGATAAGTGTCACCATGAAAAATGTCAAAAATGACAAATTTCAAGATGGCAAATGTCCAAGATGTCAAATGACAAATGTCACAATGCTAAATGTCAAAAATGAAAAGTGTCACCATGAAAAATGTCAAAAATGACAAATTTCAAGATGGCAAATGTCAAAGATGTCAAATGACAAATGTCACAATGCTAAATGTCAAAAATGAAAAGTGTCAAAAATGACAAATTTCAAGATGGAAAATGTCAAAGATGTCAAATGACAAATGTCACAATGCTAAATGTCAAAAATGAAAAGTGTCACCATGAAAAATGTCAAAAATGACAAATTTCAAGATGGCAAATGTCAAAACTGACAAATGTCACAATGCTAAATGTCAAAAATGAAAAGTGTCACCATGAAAAATGTCAAAAATAACAAATTTCAAGATGGCAAATGTCAAAGATGTCAAATGACAAATGTCACTTTGCTTAATGTCAAAAATGACAAATTTCAAGATGGCAAATGTCAAAGATGTCAAATAACAAATGTCACAAGGCTAAATGTCAAAAATGAAAAGTGTCACAATGAACAATGTCAAAAATGACAAATTTCAAGATGGCAAATGTCAAAGATGTCAAATGACAAATGTCACAATGCTAAATGTCAAAAATGAAAAGTGTCACCATGAAAAATGTCAAAAATGACAAATTTCAAGATGGCAAATGTTAAAACTGACAAATGTCACAATGCTACATGTCAAAAATGATAAGTGTCACCATGAAAAATGTCAAAAATGACAAATTTCAAGATGGCAAATGTCCAAGATGTCAAATGACAAATGTCACAATGCTAAATGTCAAATATGAAAAGTGTCACCATGAAAAATATCAAAAATGAAAAATTTCAAGATGGCAAATGTCAAAGATGTCAAATGACAAATGTCACAATGCTAAATGTCACAAATGAAAAGTGTCAAAAATGACAAATTTTAAGATGGCAAATGTCTAAGATGTCAAATGACAAATGTCACAATGCTAAATGTCAAAAATGAAAAGTGTCACCATGAAAAATGTCAAAAAGGACAAATTTCAAGATGGCAAATGTCAAAACTGACAAATGTCACAATGCTAAATGTCAAAAATGAAAAGTGTCACCATAAAAAATGCCAAAAATAACAAATTTCAAGATGGCAAATGTCAAAGATGTCGAATATGACAAATGTCACAATGCTAAATGTCAAAAATGAAAAGTGTCACCATGAAAAATGTCAAAAATGACAAATTTTAAGATGGCAAATGTCAAAGATGTCAAATGACAAATGTCACAATGCTAAATGTCAAAAATGAAAAGTGTCACCATGAAAAATGTCAAAAATGACAAATTTCAAGATGGCAAATATCAAAGATGTCAAATGACAAATGTAACAATGCTAAATGTCAAAAATGACAAATTTCAAATTGGCAAATGTCAAAGATGTCAAATGACAAATGTCACAATGCTAAATGTCAAAAATGAAAAGTGTCACCATGAAAAATGTCAAAAATGACAAATTTCAAGATGGCAAATGTCAAAGATGTCGAATATGACAAATGTCACAATGCTAAATCAAAAATGAAAAGTGTCACCATGAAAAATGTCAAAAATGACAAATTTCAAGATGGCAAATGTCAAAGATGTCAAATGACAAATGTCACAATGCTAAATGTCAAAAATGAAAAGTGTCACCATGAAAAATGTCAAAAATGACAAATTTCAAGATGGCAAATGTCAAAACTGACAAATGTCACAATGCTAAATGTCAAAAATGATAAGTGTCACCATGAAAAATGTCAAAAATGACAAATTTCAAGATGGCAAATGTCCAAGATGTCAAATGACAAATGTCACAATGCTAAATGTCAAATATGAAAAGTGTCACCATGAAAAATATCAAAAATTACAAATTTCAAGATGGCAAATGTCAAAGATGTCAAATGACAAATGTCACAATGCTTAATGTCACAAATGAAAAGTGTCAAAAATGACAAATTTCAAGATGGCAAATGTCTAAGATGTCAAATGACAAATGTCACAATGCTAAATGTCAAAAATGAAAAGTGTCACCATGAAAAATGTCAAAAATGACAAATTTCAAGATGGCAAATGTCAAAACTGACAAATGTCACAATGCTAAATGTCAAAAATGAAAAGTGTGACCAAGAAAAATGTCAAAAATAACAAATTTCAAGATGGCAATTGTCAAAGATGTCAAATGACAAATGTCACAATGCTAAATGTCAAAAATGACAAATTTCATGATGGCAAATGTCAAAGATGTCAAATGACAAATGTCACAATGCTAAATGTAAAAACTGAAAAGTGTCACCATGAAAAATGTCAAAAATAACAAATTTCAAGATGGCAAATGTCAAAGATGTCAAATGACAAATGTCACAATGCTAAATGTCAAAAATAAAAAGTGTCACCATGAACAATGTCAAAAATGACAAATTTTAAGATGGCAAATGTCAAAACTGACAAATGTCACAATGCTAAATGTCAAAAATGATAAGTGTCACCATGAAAAATGTCAAAAATAACAAATTTCAAGATGGCAAATGTCAAAGATGTCAAATGACAAATGTCACAATGCTAAATGTCAACAATGAAAAGTGTCACCATGAAAAATGTCAAAAATGACAAATTTCAAGATGGCAAATGTCAAAGATGTCAAATGACAAATGTCACAATGCTAAATGTCAAAAATGAAAAGTGTCACCATAAAAAATGTCAAAAATGACAAATTTCAAGATGGCAAATGTCAAATGTCACAATGCTAAATGTCAAAAATGATAAGTGTCACCATGAAAAATATCAAAAATGAAAAATTTCAAGATGGCAAATGTCAAAGATGTCAAATGACAAATGTCACAATGCTAAATGTCACAAATGGAAAGTGTCAAAAATGACAAATTTTAAGATGGCAAATGTCTAAGATGTCAAATGACAAATGTCACAATGCTAAATGTCAAAAATGAAAAGTGTCACCATGAAAAATGTCAAAAAGGACAAATTTCAAGATGGCAAATGTCAAAACTGACAAATGTCACAATGCTAAATGTCAAAAATGAAAAGTGTCACCATAAAAAATGCCAAAAATAACAAATTTCAAGATGGCAAATGTCAAAGATGTCGAATATGACAAATGTCACAATGCTAAATGTCAAAAATGAAAAGTGTCACCATGAAAAATGTCAAAAATGACAAATTTTAAGATGGCAAATGTCAAAGATGTCAAATGACAAATGTCACAATGCTAAATGTCAAAAATGAAAAGTGTCACCATGAAAAATGTCAAAAATGACAAATTTCAAGATGGCAAATATCAAAGATGTCAAATGACAAATGTAACAATGCTAAATGTCAAAAATGACAAATTTCAAATTGGCAAATGTCAAAGATGTCAAATGACAAATGTCACAATGCTAAATGTCAAAAATGAAAAGTGTCACCATGAAAAATGTCAAAAATGACAAATTTCAAGATGGCAAATGTCAAAGATGTCGAATATGACAAATGTCACAATGCTAAATCAAAAATGAAAAGTGTCACCATGAAAAATGTCAAAAATGACAAATTTCAAGATGGCAAATGTCAAAGATGTCAAATGACAAATGTCACAATGCTAAATGTCAAAAATGAAAAGTGTCACCATGAAAAATGTCAAAAATGACAAATTTCAAGATGGCAAATGTCAAAACTGACAAATGTCACAATGCTAAATGTCAAAAATGATAAGTGTCACCATGAAAAATGTCAAAAATGACAAATTTCAAGATGGCAAATGTCCAAGATGTCAAATGACAAATGTCACAATGCTAAATGTCAAATATGAAAAGTGTCACCATGAAAAATATCAAAAATTACAAATTTCAAGATGGCAAATGTCAAAGATGTCAAATGACAAATGTCACAATGCTTAATGTCACAAATGAAAAGTGTCAAAAATGACAAATTTCAAGATGGCAAATGTCTAAGATGTCAAATGACAAATGTCACAATGCTAAATGTCAAAAATGAAAAGTGTCACCATGAAAAATGTCAAAAATGACAAATTTCAAGATGGCAAATGTCAAAACTGACAAATGTCACAATGCTAAATGTCAAAAATGAAAAGTGTGACCAAGAAAAATGTCAAAAATAACAAATTTCAAGATGGCAATTGTCAAAGATGTCAAATGACAAATGTCACAATGCTAAATGTCAAAAATGACAAATTTCATGATGGCAAATGTCAAAGATGTCAAATGACAAATGTCACAATGCTAAATGTAAAAACTGAAAAGTGTCACCATGAAAAATGTCAAAAATAACAAATTTCAAGATGGCAAATGTCAAAGATGTCAAATGACAAATGTCACAATGCTAAATGTCAAAAATAAAAAGTGTCACCATGAACAATGTCAAAAATGACAAATTTTAAGATGGCAAATGTCAAAACTGACAAATGTCACAATGCTAAATGTCAAAAATGATAAGTGTCACCATGAAAAATGTCAAAAATAACAAATTTCAAGATGGCAAATGTCAAAGATGTCAAATGACAAATGTCACAATGCTAAATGTCAACAATGAAAAGTGTCACCATGAAAAATGTCAAAAATGACAAATTTCAAGATGGCAAATGTCAAAGATGTCAAATGACAAATGTCACAATGCTAAATGTCAAAAATGAAAAGTGTCACCATAAAAAATGTCAAAAATGACAAATTTCAAGATGGCAAATGTCAAATGTCACAATGCTAAATGTCAAAAATGATAAGTGTCACCATGAAAAATGTCAAAAATGACAAATTTCAAGATGGCAAATGTCAAAGATGTCAAATGACAAATGTCACAATGCTAAATGTCAAAAATGAAAAGTGTCACCATGAAAAATGTCAAAAATGACAAGTTTCAAGATGGCAAATGTCAAAGATGTCAAATGACAAATGTCACAATGCTAAATGTCAAAAATGAAAAGTGTCACCATGAAAAATGTCAAAAATGACAAATTTCAAGATGGCAAATGTCAAAACTGACAAATGTCACAATGCTAAATGTCAAAAATGATAAGTGTCACCATGAAAAATGTCAAAAATGACAAATTTCAAGATGGCAAATGTCCAAGATGTCAAATGACAAATGTCACAATGCTAAATGTCAAAAATGAAAAGTGTCACCATGAAAAATGTCAAAAATGACAAATTTCAAGATGGCAAATGTCAAAGATGTCAAATGACAAATGTCACAATGCTAAATGTCAAAAATGAAAAGTGTCAAAAATGACAAATTTCAAGATGGAAAATGTCAAAGATGTCAAATGACAAATGTCACAATGCTAAATGTCAAAAATGAAAAGTGTCACCATGAAAAATGTCAAAAATGACAAATTTCAAGATGGCAAATGTCAAAACTGACAAATGTCACAATGCTAAATGTCAAAAATGAAAAGTGTCACCATGAAAAATGTCAAAAATAACAAATTTCAAGATGGCAAATGTCAAAGATGTCAAATGACAAATGTCACTTTGCTTAATGTCAAAAATGACAAATTTCAAGATGGCAAATGTCAAAGATGTCAAATAACAAATGTCACAAGGCTAAATGTCAAAAATGAAAAGTGTCACAATGAACAATGTCAAAAATGACAAATTTCAAGATGGCAAATGTCAAAGATGTCAAATGACAAATGTCACAATGCTAAATGTCAAAAATGAAAAGTGTCACCATGAAAAATGTCAAAAATGACAAATTTCAAGATGGCAAATGTTAAAACTGACAAATGTCACAATGCTACATGTCAAAAATGATAAGTGTCACCATGAAAAATGTCAAAAATGACAAATTTCAAGATGGCAAATGTCCAAGATGTCAAATGACAAATGTCACAATGCTAAATGTCAAATATGAAAAGTGTCACCATGAAAAATATCAAAAATGAAAAATTTCAAGATGGCAAATGTCAAAGATGTCAAATGACAAATGTCACAATGCTAAATGTCACAAATGAAAAGTGTCAAAAATGACAAATTTTAAGATGGCAAATGTCTAAGATGTCAAATGACAAATGTCACAATGCTAAATGTCAAAAATGAAAAGTGTCACCATGAAAAATGTCAAAAAGGACAAATTTCAAGATGGCAAATGTCAAAACTGACAAATGTCACAATGCTAAATGTCAAAAATGAAAAGTGTCACCATAAAAAATGCCAAAAATAACAAATTTCAAGATGGCAAATGTCAAAGATGTCAAATGACAAATGTCACAATGCTAAATGTCAAAAATGACAAATTTCAAGGTGGCAAATGTCAAAGATGTCAAATGACAAATGTCACAATGCTAAATGTCAAAAATGAAAAGTGTCACCATGAAAAATGTCAAAAATGACAAATTTCAAGATGGCAAATGTCAAAGATGTCAAATGACAAATGTCACAATGCTAAATGTCAAAAATGAAAAGTGTCACCATAAACAATGTCAAAAATGACAAATTTCAAGATGGCAAATGTCAAAACTGACAAATGTCACAATGCTAAATGTCCAAAATTGATAAGTGTCACCATGAAAAATGTCAAAAATAACAAATTTCAAGATGGCAAATGTCAAAGATGTCAAATGACAAATGTCACAATGCTAAATGTCAAAAATGACAAATTTCAAGATAACAAATGTCTAAGATGTCAAATGACAAATGTCACAATGCTAAATGTCAAAAATGAAAAGTGTCACCATGAAAAATGTCAAAAATGACAAATTTCAAGATGGAAAATGTCCAAGATGTCAAATGACAAATGTCACAATGCTAAATGTCAAAAATGAAAAGTGTCACCATGAAAAATGTCAAAAATGACAAATTTAAAGATGGCAAATATCAAAGATGTCAAATGACAAATGTCACAATGCTAAATGTCAAAAATGAAAAGTGTCAAAAATGACAAATTTCAAGATGGCAAATGTCTAAGATGTCAAATGACAAATGTCACAATGCTAAATGTCAAAAATAAAAAATGTCACCGCGAAAAATGTCAAAAATGACAAATTTCAAGATGGCAAATGTCAAAGATGTCAAATGACAAATGTCACAATGCTAAATGTCAAAAATGAAAAGTGTCACCATGAAAAATGTCAAAAATGACAAATTTCAAGATGGCAAATGTCAAAGATGTCAAATGACAAATGTCACAATGCTAAATGTCAAAAATGAAAAGTGTCCCCATGAAAAATGTCAATAATGACAAATTTCAAGATGGCAAATGTCAAAGATGTCGAATATGACAAATGTCACAATGCTAAATGTCAAAAATGAAAAGTGTCACCATGGAAAATGTCAAAAATGACAAATTTCAAGATGGCAAATGTCAAAGATGTCAAATGACAAATGTCACAATGCTAAATGTCAAAAATGAAAAGTGTCACCATGAAAAATGTCAAAAATGACAAATTTCAAGATGGCAAATATCAAAGATGTCAAATGACAAATGTCACAATGCTAAATGTCAAAAATGACAAATTTCAAGATGGCAAATGTCAAAGATGTCAAATGACAAATGTCACAATGCTAAATGTCAAAAATGAAAAGTGTCACCATGAAAAATGTCAAAAATGACAAATTTCAAGATGGCAAATGTCAAAGATGTCAAATGACAAATGTCACAATGCTAAATGTCAAAAATGAAAAGTGTCACCATGAAAAATGTCAAAAATGACAAATTTCAAGATGGCAAATGTCAAAGATGTCAAATGACAAATGTCACAATGCTAAATGTCAAAAATGAAAAGTGTCACCATGAAAAATGTCAAAAATGACAAATTTCAAGATGGCAAATGTCAAAGATGTCGAATATGACAAATGTCACAATGCTAAATCAAAAATGAAAAGTGTCACCATGAAAAATGTCAAATATGACAAATTTCAAGATGGCAAATGTCAAAGATGTCAAATGACAAATGTCACAATGCTAAATGTCAAAAATGAAAAGTGTCACCATGAAAAATGTCAAAAATGACAAATTTCAAGATGGCAAATATCAAAGATGTCAAATGACAAATGTCACAATGCTAAATGTCAAAAATGACAAATTTCAAGATGGCAAATGTCAAAGATGTCAAATGACAAATGTCACAATGCTAAATGTCAAAAATGAAAAGTGTCACCATGAAAAATGTCAAAAATGACAAATTTCAAGATGGCAAATGTCAAAGATGTCAAATGACAAATGTCACAATGCTAAACGTCAAAAATGAAAAGTGTCACCATGAAAAATGTCAAAAATAACAAATTGCAAGATAGCAAATGTCAAAGATGTCAAATGACAAATGTCACAATGCTAAATGTCAAAAATGAAAAGTGTCACCATAAAAACTGTCAAAAATGACAAATTTCAAGATGGCAAATGTCAAAGATGTCAAATGACAAATGTCACAATGCTAAATGTCAAAAATGAAAAGTGTCACCATGAAAAATGTCAAAAATGACAAATTTCAAGATGGCAAATGTCAAAGATGTCAAATGACAAATGTCACAATGCTAAATGTCAAAAATGAAAAGTGTCCCCATGAAAAATGTCAATAATGACAAATTTCAAGATGGCAAATGTCAAAGATGTCAAATGACAAATGTTACAATGCTAAATGTCAAAAATGAAAAGTGTCACCATGAAAAATGTCAAAAATGACAAATTTCAAGATGGCAAATGTCAAAGATGTCGAATATGACAAATGTCACAATGCTAAATCAAAAATGAAAAGTGTCACCATGAAAAATGTCAAAAATGACAAATTTCAAGATGGCAAATGTCAAAGATGTCAAATGACAAATGTCACAATGCTAAATGTCAAAAATGAAAAGTGTCACCATGAAAAATGTCAAAAATGACAAATTTCAAGATGGCAAATATCAAAGATGTCAAATGACAAATGTCACAATGCTAAATGTCAAAAATGACAAATTTCAAGATTGCAAATGTCAAAGATGTCAAATGACAAATGTCACAATGCTAAATGTCAAAAATGAAAAGTGTCACCATGAAAAATGTCAAAAATGACAAATTTCAAGATGGCAAATGTCAAAGATGTCAAATGACAAATGTCACAATGCTAAATGTCAAAAATGAAAAGTGTCTCCATGAAAAATGTCAATAATGACAAATTTCAAGATGGCAAATGTCAAAGATGTCAAATGACAAATGTCACAATGCTAAATGTCAAAAATGAAAAGTGTCACCATGAAAAATGTCAAAAATGACAAATTTCAAGATGGCAAATGTCAAAGATGTCGAATATGACAAATGTCACAATGCTAAATGTCAAAAATGAAAAGTGTCACCATGAAAAATGTCAAAAATGACAAATTTCAAGATGGCAAATGTCAAAGATGTCAAATGACAAATGTCACAATGCTAAATGTCAAAAATGACAAATTTCAAGATGGCAAATGTCAAAGATGTCAAATGACAAATGTCACAATGCTAAATGTCAAAAATGACAAATTTCAAGATGGCAAATGTCTAAGATGTCAAATGACAAATGTCACAATGCTAAATGTCAAAAATGAAAAGTGTCACCATGAAAAATGTCAAAAATGACAAATTTCAAGATGGCAAATGTCAAAGATGTCGAATATGACAAATGTCACAATGCTAAATGTCAAAAATGAAAAGTGTCACCATGAAAAATGTCAAAAATGACAAATTTTAAGATGGCAAATGTCAAAGATGTCAAATGACAAATGTCACAATGCTAAATGTCAAAAATGAAAAGTGTCACCATGAAAAATGTCAAAAATGACAAATTTCAAGATGGCAAATATCAAAGATGTCAAATGACAAATGTAACAATGCTAAATGTCAAAAATGACAAATTTCAAATTGGCAAATGTCAAAGATGTCAAATGACAAATGTCACAATGCTAAATGTCAAAAATGAAAAGTGTCACTATGAAAAATGTCAAAAATGACAAATTTCAAGATGGCAAATGTCAAAGATGTCAAATGACAAATGTCACAATGCTAAATGTCAAAAATGAAAAGTGTCACCATGAAAAATGTCAAAAATGACAAATTTCTAGATGGCAAATGTCAAAGATGTCAAATGACAAATGTCACAATGCTAAATGTCAAAAGGAAAAGTGTCACCATGAAAAATGTCAAAAATGACAAATTTCAAGATGGCAAATGTCAAAGATGTCGAATATGACAAATGTCACAATGCTAAATCAAAAATGAAAAGTGTCACCATGAAAAATGTCAAAAATGACAAATTTCAAGATGGCAAATGTCAAAGATGTCAAATGACAAATGTCACAATGCTAAATGTCAAAAATGAAAAGTGTCACCATGAAAAATGTCAAAAATGACAAATTTCAAGATGGCAAATATCAAAGATGTCAAATGACAAATGTCACAATGCTAAATGTCAAAAATGACAAATTTCAAGATGGCAAATGTCAAAGATGTCAAATGACAAATGTCACAATGCTAAATGTCAAAAATGAAAAGTGTCACCATGAAAAATGTCAAAAATGACAAATTTCAAGATGGCAAATGTCAAAGATGTCAAATGACAAATGTCACAATGCTAAATGTCAAAAATGAAAAGTGTCACCATAAAAAATGTCAAAAATAACAAATTGCAAGATGGCAAATGTCAAAGATGTCAAATGACAAATGTCACAATGCTAAATGTCAAAAATGAAAAGTGTCACCATGAAAACTGTCAAAAATGACAAATTTTAAGATGGCAAATGTCAAAGATGTCAAATGACAAATGTTACAATGCTAAATGTCAAAAATGAAAAGTGTCACCATGAAAAATGTCAAAAATGACAAATTTCAAGATGGTAAATGTCAAAGATGTCAAATGACAAATGTCACAATGCTAAATGTCAAAAATGAAAAGTGTCACCATGAAAAATGTCAAAAATAACAAATTTCAAGATGGCAAATGTCAAAGATGTCAAATGACAAATGTCACAATGCTAAATTTCAAAAATGAAAAGTGTCAAAAATGACAAATTTCAAGATGGCAAATGTCAAAGATGTTAAATAACAAATGTCACAATGCTAAATGTCAAAAATGAAAAGTGTCACCATGAAAAATGTCAAAAATAACAAATTTCAAGATAGCAAATGTCAAAGATGTCAAATGACAAATGTCACAATGCTAAATGTCAAAAATTAAAAGTGTCACCATGAAAAATGTCAAAAATGACTAATTTCAAGATGGCAAATGTCAAAACTGACAAATGTCACAATGCTAAATGTCAAAAATGAAAAGTGTCACCATGAAAAATGTCAAAAATAACAAATTTTAAGATGGCAAATGTCAAAGATGTCAAATGACAAATGTCACAATGCTAAATGTCAAAAATAAAAAGTGTCACCATGAAAAATGTCAAAAATGACAAATTTCAAGATGGCAAATGTCAAAACTGACAAATGTCACAATGCTAAATGTCAAAAATGAAAAGTGTCACCATGAAAAATGTCAAAAATAACAAATTTCAAGATGGCAAATGTCAAAGATGTCAAATGACAAATGTCACAATGCTAAATGTCAAAAATGAAAAGTGTCACCATGAAAAATGTCAAAAATGACAAATTTCAAGATGGCAAATGTCAAAACTGACAAATGTCACAATGCTAAATGTCAAAAATGAAAAGTGTCACCATGAAAAATGTCAAAAATGACAAATTTCAAGATGGCAAATGTCAAAGATGTCAAATGACAAATGTCACAATGCTAAATGTCAAAAATGAAAAGTGTCACCATGAAAAATGTCAAAAATGACAAATTTCAAGATGGCAAATATCAAAGATGTCGAATATGACAAATGTCACAATGCTAAATGTCAAAAATGAAAAGTGTCACCATGAAAAATGTCAAAAATGACAAATTTCAAGATGGCAAATGTCAAAGATGTCAAATGACAAATGTCACAATGCTAAATGTCAAAAATGAAAAGTGTCACCATGAAAAATGTCAAAAATGATAAATTTCAAGATGGCAAATATCAAAGATGTCAAATGACAAATGTCACAATGCTAAATGTCAAAAATGACAAATTTCAAAATGGCAAATGTCAAAGATGTCAAATGACAAATGTCACAATGCTAAATGTCAAAAATAAAAAGTGTCACCATGAAAAATGTCAAAAATAACAAATTTCAAGATGGCAAATGTCAAAGATGTCAAATGACAAATGTCACAATGCTAAATGTCAAAAATGAAAAGTGTCACCATGAAAAATGTCAAAAATAACAAATTTCAAGATAGCAAATGTCAAAGATGTCAAATGACAAATGTCACAATGCTAAATGTCAAAAATGAAAAGTGTCACCATGAAAAATGTCAAAAATGATAAATTTCAAGATGGCAAATATCAAAGATGTCAAATGACAAATGTCACAATGCTAAATGTCAAAAATGACAAATTTCAAGATGGCAAATGTCAAAGATGTCAAATGACAAATGTCACAATGCTAAATGTCAAAAATGAAAAGTGTCACCATGAAAAATGTCAAACATGACAAATTTCAAGATGGCAAATGTCAAAGATGTCAAATGACAAATGTCACAATGCTAAATGTCAAAAATGAAAAGTGTCACCATGAAAAATGTCAAAAATAACAAATTTCAAGATGGCAAATGTCAAAGATGTCAAATGACAAATGTCACAATGCTAAATGTCAAAAATGAAAAGTGTAACCATGAAAAATGTCAAAAATAACAAATTTCAAGATAGCAAATGTCAAAGATGTCAAATGACAAATGTCACAATGCTAAATGTCAAAAATTAAAAGTGTCACCATGAAAAATGTCAAAAATGACAAATTTCAAGATGGCAAATGTCAAAACTGACAAATGTCACAATGCTAAATGTCAAAAATGAAAAGTGTCACCATGAAAAATGTCAAAAATAACAAATTTCAAGATGGCAAATGTCAAAGATGTCAAATGACAAATGTCACAATGCTAAATGTCAAAAATGAAAAGTGTCACCATGAAAAATGTCAAAAATGACAAATTTCAATATGGCAAATGTCAAAGATGTCAAATGACAAATGTCACAATGCTAAATGTCAAAAATGACAAATTTCAAGATGGCAAATGTCAAAGATGTCAAATGACAAATGTCACAATGCTAAATGTCAAAAATGAAAAGTGTCACCATGAAAAATGTCAAAAATGACAAATTTCAAGATGGCAAATGTCAAAGATGTCAAATGACAAATGTCACAATGCTAAATGTCAAAAATGAAAAGTGTCACCATGAAAAATGTCAAAAATGACAAATTTCAAGATGGCAAATGTCAAAGATGTCAAATGACAAATGTCACAATGCTAAATGTCAAAAATGAAAAGTGTCAAAAATGACAAATTTCAAGACGGCAAATGTCTAAGATGTCAAATGACAAATGTCACAATGCTAAATGTCAAAAATGAAAAGTGTCAGCATGAAAAATGTCAAAAATGACAAATTTCAAGATGGCAAATGTCAAAGATATCAAATGACAAATGTCACAATGCTAAATGTCAAAAATGAAAAGTGTCACCATGAAAAATGTCAAAAATGACAAATTTCAAGATGGCAAATGTCAAAGATGTCAAATGACAAATGTCACAATGCTAAATGTCAAAAATGAAAAGTGTCACCATGAAAAATGTCAAACATGACAAATTTCAAGATGGCAAATGTCAAAGATGTCAAATGACAAATGTCACAATGCTAAATGTCAAAAATAAAAAGTGTCACCATGAAAAATGTCAAACATGACAAATTTCAAGATGGCAAATGTCAAAGATGTCAAATGACAAATGTCACAATGCTAAATGTCAAAAATGAAAAGTGTCACCATGAAAAATGTCAAAAATAACAAATTTCAAGATGGCAAATGTCAAAGATGTCAAATGACAAATGTCACAATGCTAAATGTCAAAAATGAAAAGTGTAACCATGAAAAATGTCAAAAATAACAAATTTCAAGATAGCAAATGTCAAAGATGTCAAATGACAAATGTCACAATGCTAAATGTCAAAAATTAAAAGTGTCACCATGAAAAATGTCAAAAATGACAAATTTCAAGATGGCAAATGTCAAAACTGACAAATGTCACAATGCTAAATGTCAAAAATGAAAAGTGTCACCATGAAAAATGTCAAAAATAACAAATTTCAAGATGGCAAATGTCAAAGATGTCAAATGACAAATGTCACAATGCTAAATGTCAAAAATGAAAAGTGTCACCATGAAAAATGTCAAAAATGACAAATTTCAAGATGGCAAATGTCAAAACTGACAAATGTCACAATGCTAAATGTCAAAAATGAAAAGTGTCACCATGAAAAATGTCAAAAATAACAAATTTCAATATGGCAAATGTCAAAGATGTCAAATGACAAATGTCACAATGCTAAATGTCAAAAATGACAAATTTCAAGATGGCAAATGTCAAAGATGTCAAATGACAAATGTCACAATGCTAAATGTCAAAAATGAAAAGTGTCACCATGAAAAATGTCAAAAATGACAAATTTCAAGATGGCAAATGTCAAAGATGTCAAATGACAAATGTCACAATGCTAAATGTCAAAAATGAAAAGTGTCACCATGAAAAATGTCAAAAATGACAAATTTCAAGATGGCAAATGTCAAAGATGTCAAATGACAAATGTCACAATGCTAAATGTCAAAAATGAAAAGTGTCAAAAATGACAAATTTCAAGACGGCAAATGTCTAAGATGTCAAATGACAAATGTCACAATGCTAAATGTCAAAAATGAAAAGTGTCAGCATGAAAAATGTCAAAAATGACAAATTTCAAGATGGCAAATGTCAAAGATATCAAATGACAAATGTCACAATGCTAAATGTCAAAAATGAAAAGTGTCACCATGAAAAATGTCAAAAATGACAAATTTCAAGATGGCAAATGTCAAAGATGTCAAATGACAAATGTCACAATGCTAAATGTCAAAAATGAAAAGTGTCAAAAATGACAAATTTCAAGATGGCAAATGTCTAAGATGTCAAATGACAAATGTCACAATGCTAAATGTCAAAAATGAAAAGTGTCACCGTGAAAAATGTCAAAAATAACAAATTTCAAGATGGCAAATGTCAAAGATGTCAAATGACAAATGTCACAATGCTAAATGTCAAAAATGAAAAGTGTCACCATGAAAAATGTCAAAAATAACAAATTTCAAGATGGCAAATGTCAAAGATGTCAAATGACAAATGTCACAATGCTAAATTTCAAAAATGAAAAGTGTCACCATGAAAAATGTCAAAAATGACAAATTTCAAGATGGCAAATGTCAAAAATGTCAAATGACAAATGTCACAATGCTAAATGTCAAAAATGAAAAGTGTCACCATGAAAAATGTCAAAAATAACAAATTTCAAGATGGCAAATGTCAAAGATGTCAAATGACAAATGTCACAATGCTAAATGTCAAAAATGAAAAGTGTCACCATGAAAAATGTCAAAAATGACAAATTTCAAGATGGCAAATGTCAAACCTGACAAATGTCACAATGCTAAATGTCAAAAATGAAAAGTGTCACCATAAAAAATGTCAAAAATAACAAGTTTCAAGATGGCAAATGTCAAAGATGTCAAATGACAAATTTCACAATGCTAAATGTCAAAAATGACAAATTTCAAGATAGCAAATGTCTCAGATGTCAAATGACAAATGTCACAATGCTAAATGTCAAAAATGAAAAGTGTCACCATGAAAAATGACAAATTTCAAGATGGCAAATGTCCAAGATGTCAAATGACAAATGTCACAATGCTAAATGTCAAAAATGAAAAGTGTCACCATGAAAAATGTCAAAAATGACAAATTTTAAGATGGCAAATGTCAAAGATGTCAAATGACAAATGTCACAATGCTAAATGTCAAAAATGAAAAGTGTCAAAAATGACAAATTTCAAGATGGCAAATGTCTAAGATGTCAAATGACAAATGTCACAATGCTAAATGTCAAAAATGAAAAGTGTCACCGTGAAAAATGTCAAAAATGACAAATTTCAAGATGGCAAATGTCAAAGATGTCAAATGACAAATGTCACAATGCTAAATGTCAAAAATGAAAAGTGTCACCATGAAAAATGTCAAAAATGACAAATTTCAAGATGGCAAATGTCAAAGATGTCGAATATGACAAATGTCACAATGCTAAATGTCAAAAATGAAAAGTGTCACCATGAAAAATGTCAAAAATGACAAATTTCAAGATGGCAAATGTCAAAGATGTCAAATGACAAATGTCACAATGCTAAATGTCAAAAATGAAAAGTGTCACCATGAAAAATGTCAAAAATGACAAATTTCAAGATGGCAAATGTCAAAGATGTCAAATGACAAATGTCACAATGCTAAATGTCAAAAATGAAAAGTGTCCCCATAAAAAATGTCAATAATGACAAATTTCAAGATGGCAAATGTCAAAGATGTCAAATGACAAATGTCACAATGCTAAATGTCAAAAATGAAAAGTGTCACCATGAAAAATGTCAAAAATGACAAATTTCAAGATGGCAAATGTCAAAGATGTCGAATATGACAAATGTCACAATGCTAAATGTCAAAAATGAAAAGTGTCACCATGAAAAATGTCAAAAATGACAAATTTCAAGATGGCAAATGTCAAAGATGTCAAATGACAAATGTCACAATGCTAAATGTCAAAAATAAAAAGTGTCACCATGAAAAATGTCAAAAATGACAAATTTCAAGATGGCAAATGTCAAATGTCACAATGCTAAATGTCAAAAATGAAAGGTGTCACCATGAAAAATGTCAAAAGTGACAAATTTCAAGATGGCAAATGTCAAAGATGTCAAATGACAAATGTCACAATGCTAAATGTCAAAAATGAAAAGTGTCACCATGAAAAATGTCAAAAATGACAAATTTCAAGATGGCAAATGTCAAAGATGTCACAATGCTAAATGTCAAAAATGAAAGGTGTCACCATGAAAAATGTCAAAAATGACAAATTTCAAGATGGCAAATGTCAAAGATGTCAAATGACAAATGTCACAATGCTAAATGTCAAAAATGAAAAGTGTCCCCATAAAAAATGTCAATAATGACAAATTTCAAGATGGCAAATGTCAAAGATGTCAAATGACAAATGTCACAATGCTAAATGTCAAAAATGAAAAGTGTCACCATGAAAAATGTCAAAAATGACAAATTTCAAGATGGCAAATGTCAAAGATGTCAAATGACAAATGTCACAATGCTAAATGTCAAAAATGAAAAGTGTCACCATGAAAAATGTCAAAAATGACAAATTTCAAGATGGCAAATGTCAAATGTCACAATGCTAAATGTCAAAAATGAAAGGTGTTACCATGAAAAATGTCAAAAATGACAAATTTCAAGATGACAAATGTCAAAGATGTCAAATGACAAATGTCACAATGCTAAATGTCAAAAATGAAAAGTGTCACCATGAAAAATGTCAAAAATGACAAGTTTCAAGATGGCAAATGTCAAAGATGTCAAATGACAAATGTCACAATGCTAAATGTCAAAAATGAAAAGTGTCACCATGAAAAATGTCAAAAATGACAAATTTCAAGATGGCAAATGTCAAAACTGACAAATGTCACAATGCTAAATGTCAAAAATGATAAGTGTCACCATGAAAAATGTCAAAAATGACAAATTTCAAGATGGCAAATGTCCAAGATTTCAAATGACAAATGTCACAATGCTAAATGTCAAAAATGAAAAGTGTCACCATGAAAAATGTCAAAAATGACAAATTTCAAGATGGCAAATGTCAAAGATGTCAAATAACAAATGTCACAATGCTAAATGTCAAAAATAAAAAGTGTCAAAAATGACAAATTTCAAGATAGAAAATGTCAAAGATGTCAAATGACAAATGTCACAATGCTAAATGTCAAAAATGAAAAGTGTCACCATGAAAAATGTCAAAAATGACAAATTTCAAGATGGCAAATGTCAAAACTGACAAATGTCACAATGCTAAATGTCAAAAATGAAAAGTGTCACCATGAAAAATGTCAAAAATAACAAATTTCAAGATGGCAAATGTCAAAGATGTCAAATGACAAATGTCACAATGCTTAATGTCAAAAATGACAAATTTCAAGATGGCAAATGTCAAAGATGTCAAATGAGAAATGTCACAATGCTAAATGTCAAAAATGAAAAGTGTCACCATGAACAATGTCAAAAATGACAAATTTCAAGATGGCAAATGTCAAAGATGTCAAATGACAAATGTCACAATGCTAAATGTCAAAAATGAAAAGTGTCACCATGAAAAATGTCAAAAATGACAAATTTCAAGATGGCAAATGTCAAAACTGACAAATGTCACAATGCTAAATGTCAAAAATGATAAGTGTCACCATGAAAAATGTCAAAAATGACAAATTTTAAGATGGCAAATGTTCAAGATGTCAAATGACAAATGTCACAATGCTAAATGTCAAATATGAAATGTGTCACCATGAAAAATATCAAAAATGACAAATTTCAAGATGGAAAATGTCAAAGATGTCAAATGACAAATGTCACAATGCTAAATGTCAAAAATGAAAAGTGTCACCATGAAAAATGTCAAAAATGACAAATTTCAAGATGGCAAATGTCAAAACTGACAAATGTCACAATGCTAAATGTCAAAAATGAAAAGTGTGACCATGAAAAATGTCAAAAATAACAAATTTCAAGATGGCAAATGTCAAAGATGTCAAATGACAAATGTCACAATGCTAAATGTCAAAAATGACAAATTTCAAGATGGCAAATGTCAAAGATGTCAAATGTCACAATGCTAAATGTCAAAAATGAAAAGTGTCACCATGAAAAATGTCAAAAATGACAAATTTCAAGATGGCAAATGTCAAAGATGTCAAATGACAAATGTCACAATGCTAAATGTCAAAAATGAAAAGTGTCACCATGAACAATGTCAAAAGTGACAAATTTCAAGATGGCAAATGTCAAAACTGACAAATGTCACAATGCTAAATGTCAAAAATGATAAGTGTCACCATGAAAAATGTCAAAAATAACAAATTTCAAGATGGCAAATGTCAAAGATGTCAAATGACAAATGTCACAATGCTACATTTTAAAAATGACAAATTTCAAGATGGCAAATATCTAAGATGTCAAATGACAAATGTCACAATGCTAAATGTCAAAAATGAAAAGTGTCACCATGAAAAATGTCAAAAATGACAAATTTCAAGATGGAAAATGTCCAAAATGTCAAATGACAAATGTCACAATGCTAAATGTCAATAATGAAAAGTGTCACCATGAAAAATGTCAAAAATGACAAATTTAAAGATGGCAAATATCAAAGATGTCAAATGACAAATGTCACAATGCTAAATGTCAAAAATGAAAAGTGTCAAAAATGACAAATTTCAAGATGGCAAATGTCTAAGATGTCAAATGACAAATGTCACAATGCTAAATGTCAAAAATGAAAAGTGTCACCGTGAAAAATGTCAAAAATGACAAATTTTAAGATGGCAAATATCAAAGATGTCAAATGACAAATGTCACAATGCTAAATGTCAAAAATGAAAAGTGTCACCATGAAAAATGTCAAAAATGACAAATTTCAAGATGGCAAATGTCAAAGATGTCAAATGACAAATGTCACAATGCTAAATGTCAAAAATGAAAAGTGTCCCCATGAAAAATGTCAATAATGACAAATTTCAAGATGGCAAATGTCAAAGATGACAAATGTCACAATGCTAAATGTCAAAAATGAAAAGTGTCACCATGAAAAATGTCAAAAATGACAAATTTCAAGATGGCAAATGTCAAAGATGTCAAATGACAAATGTCACAATGCTAAATGTCAAAAATGAAAAGTGTCACCATGAAAAATGTCAAAAATGACAAATTTCAAGATGGCAAATGCCAAAACTGACAAATGTCACAATGCTAAATGTCAAAAATGAAAAGTGTCACCATGAAAAATGTCAAAAATAACAAATTTCAAGATGGCAAATGTCAAAGATGTCAAATGACAAATGTCACAATGCTAAATGTCAAAAATGACAAATTTCAAGATGGCAAATGTCAAAGATGTCAAATGACAAATGTCACAATGCTAAATGTCAAAAATGAAAAGTGTCACCATGAAAAATGTCAAAAATGACAAATTTCAAGATGGCAAATGTCAAAGATGTCAAATGACATATGTCACAATGCTAAATGTCAAAAATGAAAAGTGTCACCATGAAAAATGTCAAAAATGACAAATTTCAAGATGGCAAATGTTAAAGATGTCAAATGACAAATGTCACAATGCTAAATGTCAAAAATGAAAAGTGTCACTATGAAAAATGTCAAAAATGACAAATTTTAAGATGGCAAATATCAAAGATGTCAAATGACAAATGTCACAATGCTAAATGTCAAAAATGACAAATTTCAAGATGGCAAATTTCAAAGATGTCAAATGACAAATGTCACAATGCTAAATGTCAAAAATGAAAAGTGTCACCATGAAAAATGTCAAAAATGACAAATTTCAAGATGGCAAATGTCAAAGATGTCAAATGACAAATGTCACAATGCTAAATGTCAAAAATGACAAATTTCAAGATGGCAAATGTCTAAGATGTCAAATCACAAATGTCACAATGCTAAATGTCAAAAACGAAAAGTGTCACCGTGAAAAATGTCAAAAATGACAAATTTCAAGATGGCAAATGTCAAAGATGTCAAATGACACATGTCACAATGCTAAATGTCAAAAATGAAAAGTGTCACCATAAAAAATGTCAAAAATGACAAATTTCAAGATGGCAAATGTCAAAGATGTCAAATGACAAATGTCACAATGCTAAATGTCAAAAATGAAAAGTGTCCCCATGAAAAATGTCAATAATGACAAATTTCAAGATGGCAAATGTCAAAGATGTCAAATGACAAATGTCACAATGCTAAATGTCAAAAATGAAAAGTGTCACCATGAAAAATGTCAAAAATAACAAATTTCAAGATGGCAAATGTCAAAGAGGTCAAATGACAAATGTCACAATGCTAAATGTCAAAAATGAAAAGTGTCACCATGAAAAATGTCAAAAATGACAAATTTCAAGATGGCAAATGTCAAAGATGTCAAATGACAAATGTCACAATGCTAAATGTCAAAAATGAAAAGTGTGACCATGAAAAATGTCAAAAATAACAAATTTCAAGATGGCAAATGTCAAAGATGTCAAATGACAAATGTCACAATGCTAAATGTCAAAAATGAAAAGTGTCACCATAAAAAATGTCAAAAATGACAAATTTCAAGATGGAAAATGTCAAAACTGACAAATGTCACAATGCTAAATGTCAAAAATGAAAAGTGTCACCATGAAAAATGTCAAAAATAACAAATTTCAAGATGGCAAATGTCAAAGATGTCAAATGACAAATGTCACAATGCTAAATGTCAAAAATGACAAATTTCAAGATGGCAAATGTCAAAAATGTCAAATGACAAATGTCACAATGCTAAATGTCAAAAATAAAAAGTGTCACCATGAAAAATGTCAAAAATGACAAATTTTAAGATGGCAAACGTCAAAGATGTCAAGTGACAAATGTCACAATGCTAAATGTCAAAAATGAAAAGTGTCACCATGAAAAATGTCAAAAATGACAAATTTCAAGATGGCAAATGTCAAAGATGTCAAATGACAAATGTCACAATGCTAAATGTCAAAAATGAAAAGTGTCACCATGAAAAATGTTAAAAATGACAAATTTCAAGATGGCAAATGTCAAAGATGTCAAATGACAAATGTCACAATGCTAAATGTCAAAAATGAAAAGTGTCACCATGAAAAATGTCAAAAATGACAAATTTCAAGATGGCAAATGTCAAAGATGTCAAATGACAAATGTCACAATGCTAAATGTCAAAAATGAAAAGTGTCACCATGAAAAATGTCAAAAATGACAAATTTCAAGATGGCAAGTATCAAAGATGTCAAATGACAAATGTCACAATGCTAAATGTCAAAAATGACAAATTTCAAGATGGCAAATGTCAAAGATGTCAAATGACAAATGTCACAATGCTAAATGTCAAAAATGAAAAGTGTCAAAAATGACAAATTTCAAGATAGAAAATGTCAAAGATGTCAAATGACAAATGTCACAATGCTAAATGTCAAAAATGAAAAGTGTCACAATGAAAAATGTCAAAAATGACAAATTTCAAGATGGCAAATGTCAAAACTGACAAATGTCACAATGTTAAATGTCAAAAATGAAAAGTGTCACCATGAAAAATGTCAAAAATAACAAATTTCAAGATGGCAAATGTCAAAGATGTCAAATGACAAATGTCACAATGCTTAATGTCAAAAATGACAAATTTCAAGATGGCAAATGTCAAAGATGTCAAATGAGAAATGTCACAATGCTAAATGTCAAAAATGAAAAGTGTCACCATGAACAATGTCAAAAATGACAAATTTCAAGATGGCAAATGTCAAAGATGTCAAATGACAAATGTCACAATGCTAAATGTCAAAAATGAAAAGTGTCACCATGAAAAATGTCAAAAATGACAAATTTCAAGATGGCAAATGTCAAAACTGACAAATGTCACAATGCTAAATGTCAAAAATGATAAGTGTCACCATGAAAAATGTCAAAAATGACAAATTTCAAGATGGCAAATGTTCAAGATGTCAAATGACAAATGTCACAATGCTAAATGTCAAATATGAAAAGTGTCACCATGAAAAATATCAAAAATGACAAATTTCAAGATGGAAAATGTCAAAGATGTCAAATGACAAATGTCACAATGCTAAATGTCAAAAATGAAAAGTGTCACCATGAAAAATGTCAAAAATGACAAATTTCAAGATGGCAAATGTCAAAACTGACAAATGTCACAATGCTAAATGTCAAAAATGAAAAGTGTGACCATGAAAAATGTCAAAAATAACAAATTTCAAGATGGCAAATGTCAAAGATGTCAAATGACAAATGTCACAATGCTAAATGTCAAAAATGACAAATTTCAAGATGGCAAATGTCAAAGATGTCAAATGACAAATGTCACAATGCTAAATGTCAAAAATGAAAAGTGTCACCATGAAAAATGTCAAAAATGACAAATTTCAAGATGGCAAATGTCAAAGATGTCAAATGACAAATGTCACAATGCTAAATGTCAAAAATGAAAAGTGTCACCATGAACAATGTCAAAAATGACAAATTTCAAGATGGCAAATGTCAAAACTGACAAATGTCACAATGCTAAATGTCAAAAATGATAAGTGTCACCATGAAAAATGTCAAAAATAACAAATTTCAAGATGGCAAATGTCAAAGATGTCAAATGACAAATGTCACAATGCTACATTTTAAAAATGACAAATTTCAAGATGGCAAATGTCTAAGATGTCAAATGACAAATGTCACAATGCTAAATGTCAAAAATGAAAAGTGTCACCATGAAAAATGTCAAAAATGACAAATTTTAAGATGGAAAATGTCCAAGATGTCAAATGACAAATGTCGCAATGCTAAGTGTCAATAATGAAAAGTGTCACCATGAAAAATGTCAAAAATGACAAATTTAAAGATGGCAAATATCAAAGATGTCAAATGACAAATGTCACAATGCTAAATGTCAAAAATGAAAAGTGTCAAAAATGACAAATTTCAAGATGGCAAATGTCTAAGATGTCAAATGACAAATGTCACAATGCTAAATGTCAAAAATGAAAAGTGTCACCGTGAAAAATGTCAAAAATGACAAATTTTAAGATGGCAAATATCAAAGATGTCAAATGACAAATGTCACAATGCTAAATGTCAAAAATGAAAAGTGTCACCATGAAAAATGTCAAAAATGACAAATTTCAAGATGGCAAATGTCAAAGATGTCAAATGACAAATGTCACAATGCTAAATGTTAAAAATGAAAAGTGTCCCCATGAAAAATGTCAATAATGACAAATTTCAAGATGGCAAATGTCAAAGATGTCAAATGACAAATGTCACAATGCTAAATGTCAAAAATGAAAAGTGTCACCATAAAAAATGTCAAAAATGACAAATTTCAAGATGGCAAATGTCAAAGATGTCAAATGACAAATGTCACAATGCTAAATGTCAAAAATGAAAAGTGTCACCATGAAAAATGTCAAAAATGACAAATTTCAAGATGGCAAATGTCAAAACTGACAAATGTCACAATGCTAAATGTCAAAAATGAAAAGTGTCACCATGAAAAATGTCAAAAATAACAAATTTCAAGATGGCAAATGCCAAAGATGTCAAATGACAAATGTCACAATGCTAAATGTCAAAAATGACAAATTTCAAGATGGCAAATGTCAAAGATGTCAAATGACAAATGTCACAATGCTAAATGTCAAAAATGAAAAGTGTCACCATGAAAAATGTCAAAAATGACAAATTTCAAGATGGCAAATGTCAAAGATGTCAAATGACAAATGTCACAATGCTAAATGTCAAAAATGAAAAGTGTCACCATGAAAAATGTCAGAAATGACAAATTTCAAGATGGCAAATGTTAAAGATGTCAAATGACAAATGTCACAATGCTAAATGTCAAAAATGAAAAGTGTCACCATGAAAAATGTCAAAAATGACAAATTTTAAGATGGCAAATATCAAAGATGTCAAATGACAAATGTCACAATGCTAAATGTCAAAAATGACAAATTTCAAGATGGCAATTTTCAAAGATGTCAAATGACAAATGTCACAATGCTAAATGTCAAAAATGAAAAGTGTCACCATGAAAAATGTCAAAAATGACAAATTTCAAGATGGCAAATGTCAAAGATGTCAAATGACAAATGTCACAATGCTAAATGTCAAAAATGACAAATTTCAAGATGGCAAATGTCTAAGATGTCAAATGACAAATGTCACAATGCTAAATGTCAAAAATGAAAAGTGTCACCGTGAAAAATGTCAAAAATGACAAATTTCAAGATGGCAAATGTCAAAGATGTCAAATGACAAATGTCACAATGCTAAATGTCAAAAATGAAAAGTGTCACCATAAAAAATGTCAAAAATGACAAATTTCAAGATGGCAAATGTCAAAGATGTCAAATGACAAATGTCACAATGCTAAATGTCAAAAATGAAAAGTGTCCCCATAAAAAATGTCAATAATGACAAATTTCAAGATGGCAAATGTCAAAGATGTCAAATGACAAATGTCACAATGCTAAATGTCAAAAATGAAAAGTGTCACCATGAAAAATGTCAAAAATAACAAATTTCAAGATGGCAAATGTCAAAGAGGTCAAATGACAAATGTCACAATGCTAAATGTCAAAAATGAAAAATGTCACCATGAAAAATGTCAAAAATGACAAATTTCAAGATGGCAAATGTCAAAGATGTCAAATCACAAATGTCACAATGCTAAATGTCAAAAATGAAAAGTGTCACCATGAAAAATGTCAAAAATAACAAATTTCAAGATGGCAAATGTCAAAGATGTCAAATGACAAATGTCACAATGTTAAATGTCAAAAATGAAAAGTGTCACCATAAAAAATGTCAAAAATGACAAATTTCAAGATGGCAAATGTCAAAACTGACAAATGTCACAATGCTAAATGTCAAAAATGAAAAGTGTCACCATGAAAAATGTCAAAAATAACAAATTTCAAGATGGCAAATGTCAAAGATGTCAAATGACAAATGTCACAATGCTAAATGTCAAAAATGACAAATTTCAAGATGGCAAATGTCAAAGATGTCAAATGACAAATGTCACAATGCTAAATGTCAAAAATAAAAAGTGTCACCATGAAAAATGTCAAAAATGACAAATTTTAAGATGGCAAACGTCAAAGATGTCAAGTGACAAATGTCACAATGCTAAATGTCAAAAATGAAAAGTGTCACCATGAAAAATGTCAAAAATGACAAATTTCAAGATGGCAAATGTCAAAGATGTCAAATGACAAATGTCACAATGCTAAATGTCAAAAATGTAAAGTGTCACCATGAAAAATGTCAAAAATGACAAATTTCAAGATGGCAAATATCAAAGATGTCAAATGACAAATGTCACAATGCTAAATGTCAAAAATGACAAATTTCAAGATGGCAAATGTCACAGATGTCAAATGACAAATGTCACAATGCTAAATGTCAAAAATGAAAAGTGTCACCATGAAAAATGTCAAAAATGACAAATTTTAAGATGGCAAATGTCAAAGATGTCAAATGACAAATGTCACAATGCTAAATAACAAAAATGAAAAGTGTCAAAAATGACAAATTTCAAGATGGCAAATGTCTAAGATGTCAAATGACAAATGTCACAATGCTAAATGTCAAAAATGAAAAGTGTCACCATGAAAAATGTCAAAAATGACAAATTTCAAGATGGCAAATGTCAAAGATGTCAAATGACAAATGTCACAATGCTAAATGTCAAAAATGAAAAGTGTCACCATGAAAAATGTCAAAAATGACAAATTTCAAGATGGCAAATGTGAAAGATGTCAAATGACAAATGTCACAATGCTAAATGTCAAAAATGAAAAGTGTCACCATGAAAAATGTCAAAAATGACAAATTTCAAGATGGCAAATGTCAAAGATGTCAAATGACAAATGTCACAATGCTAAATTTCAAAAATGAAAAGTGTCACCATGAAAAATGTCAAAAATGACAAATTTCAAGATGGCAAATGTCAAAACTGACAAATGTCACAATGCTAAATGTCAAAAATGATAAGTGTTACCATGAAAAATGTCAAAAATGACAAATTTCAAGATGGCAAATGTCCAAGATGTCAAATGACAAATGTCACAATGCTAAATGTCAAAAATGAAAAGTGTCACCATGAAAAATGTCAAAAATGACAAATTTCAAGATGGCAAATGTCAAAGATGTCAAATGACAAATGTCACAATGCTAAATGTCAAAAATGAAAAGTGTCAAAAATGACAAATTTCAAGATGGCAAATGTCTAAGATGTCAAATGACAAATGTCACAATGCTAAATGTCAAAAATGAAAAGTGTCACCATGAAAAATGTCAAAAATGACAAATTTCAAGATGGCAAATGTCAAAACTGACAAATGTCACAATGCTAAATGTCAAAAATGAAAAGTGTCACCATGAAAAATGTCAAAAATAACAAATTTCAAGATGGCAAATGTCAAAGATGTCAAATGACAAATGTCACAATGCTAAATTACTTTAATTTTTATTGCAATTCCAAGACTAAGATTAATTTATATTTTAGATGAAATTAACAATCCAATAATTTCAATTAAAACTATTGGCCACCAATGATACTGATCCTATGAATATTCAGATTTTACAAACATTGAATTTGACTCCTATATAATTCCAACAACAGATTTAGAAAAATTTAATTTTCGCCTACTAGATGTAGATAATCGAATAACTATCCCTTATGAAACTAATATTCGAATACTAATTACTGCAGCAGATGTAATCCACTCATGAACTATTCCATCTCTAGGGATTAAAGTTGATGCAACTCCTGGACGTTTAAACCAAATAAGATTTTATATTAATTGATCAGGATTGTTTTTTGGACAATGTTCTGAAATTTGTGGGGCTAATCATAGCTTTATATTAATTGTTATTGAAAGAATTTCACCAAAATATTTTATTAACTGAATTTCTGAATTAAATTCATTAGATGGCAGAAAGTTTGCAATGGAATTTTAAACCATTATATAATAAGTTAACGATTATTTTTAATGAAAATTTAGTTAATACATAACATTAATTTGTCAAATTAAAATAATTTTTTAGAATAATTTTCTATACCACAAATAATACCATTAAACTGAATATTACTATTTATATTTTTTAATCTAACATACTTTTTAGTAAATAATTTTATTTATTTCTCTTTTTTAATTAATAAATAAATTTCAAAATGGCAAATGTCAAAGATGTCAAATGACAAATGTCACAATGCTAAATGTCAAAAATGAAAAGTGTCACCATGAAAAATGTCAAAAATGACAAATTTCAAGATGGCAAATGTCAAAGATGTCAAATGACAAATGTCACAATGCTAAATGTCAAAAATGAAAAGTGTCACCATGACAAATTTCAAAATGGCAAATGTCAAAGATGTCAAATGACAAATGTCACAATGCTAAATGTCAAAAATGAAAAGTGTCACCATGAAAAATGTAAAAAATGACAAATTTCAAGATGGCAAATGTCAAAGATGTCAAATGACAAATGTCACAATGCTAAATGTCAAAAATGAAAAGTGTCACCATGAAAAATGTCAAAAATGACAAATTTCAAGATGGCAAATGTCAAAGATGTCAAATGACAAATGTCACAATGCTAAATGTCAAAAATGAAAAGTGTCACCATGAAAAATGTCAAAAATGACAAATTTCAAGATGGCAAGTATCAAAGATGTCAAATGACAAATGTCACAATGCTAAATGTCAAAAATGACAAATTTCAAGATGGCAAATGTCAAAGATGTCAAATGACAAATGTCACAATGCTAAATGTCAAAAATGAAAAGTGTCAAAAATGACAAATTTCAAGATGGCAAATGTCTAAGATGTCAAATGACAAATGTCACAATTCTAAATGTCAAAAATGAAAAGTGTCACCATGAAAAATGTCAAAAATGACAAATTTCAAGATGGCAAATGTCAAAGATATCAAATGACAAATGTCACAATGCTAAATGTCAAAAATAAAAAGTGTCACCATGAAAAATGTCAAAAATGACAAATTTCAAGATGGCAAATGTCAAAACTGACAAATGTCACAATGCTAAATGTCAAAAATGATAAGTGTCACCATGAAAAATGTCAAAAATGACAAATTTCAAGATTGCAAATATCCAAGATGTCAAATGACAAATGTCACAATGCTAAAAGTCAAAAATCAAAAGTGTCACCATGAAAAATGTCAAAAATGACAAATTTCAAGATGGCAAAGGTCAAAGATGTCAAATGACAAATGTCACAATGCTAAATGTCAAAAATGAAAAGTGTCAAAAATGACAAATTTCAAGATGGCAAATGTCAAAGATGTCAAATGACAAATGTCACAATGCTAAATGTCAAAAATGAAAAGTGTCACCATGAAAAATGTCAAAAATGACAAATTTCAAGATGGCAAATGTTAAAACTGACAAATGTCACAATGCTAAATGTCAAAAATGAAAAGTGTCACCATGAAAAATGTCAAAAATAACAAATTTCAAGATGGCAAATGTCAAAGATGTCAAATGACAAATGTCACAATGCTAAATGTCAAAAATGACAAATTTCAAGATGGCAAATGTCAAAGATGTCAAATGACAGATGTCACAATGCTTAATGTCAAAAATAAAAAGTGTCACCATGAAAAATGTCAAAAATGACAAATTTCAAGATGGCAAATATCAAAGATGTCAAATGACAAATGTTACAATGCAAAATGTCAAAAATAAAAAGTGTCACCATGAAAAATGTCAAAAATGACAAATTTCAAGATGGCAAATGTCAAAACTGACAAATGTCACAATGCTAAATGTCAAAAATGAAAAGTGTCACCATGAAAAATGTCAAAAATAACAAATTTCAAGATAGCAAATGTCAAAGATGTCAAATGACAAATGTCACAATGCTAAATGTCAAAAAGGAAAAGTGTCACCATGAAAAATGTCAAAAATGACAAATTTCAAGATGGCAAATGTCCAAGATGTCAAATGACAAATGTCACAATGCTAAATGTCAAAAATGAAAAGTGTCACCATGAAAAATGTCAAAAATGACAAATTTCAAGATGGCAAATGTCAAAACTGACAAATGTCACAATGCTAAATGTCAAAAATGAAAAGTGTCACCATTAATTATGTCAAAAATAACAAATTTCAAGATGGCAAATGTCAAAGATGTCAAATGACAAATGTCACAATGCTAAATGTCAAAAATGACAAATTTCAAGATGGCAAATATCAAAGATGTCAAATGACAAATGTCACAATGCTAAATGTCAAAAATGAAAAGTGTCAAAAATGACAAATTTCAAGATGGCAAATGTCAAAGATGTCAAATGACAAATGTCACAATGCTAAATGTCAAAAATGAAAAGTGTCACCATGAAAAATGTCAAAAATGACAAATTTTAAGATGGCAAATGTCAAAACTGACAAATGTCACAATGCTAAATGTCAAAAATGAAAAGTGTCACCATTAATTATGTCAAAAATAACAAATTTCAAGATAGCAAATGTCAAAGATGTCAAATGACAAATGTCACAATGCTAAATGTCAAAAATGACAAATTTCAAGATGGCAAATGTCAAAGATGTCAAATGACAGATGTCACAATGCTTAATGTCAAAAATAAAAAGTGTCACCATGAAAAATGTCAAAAATGACAAATTTCAAGATGGCAATTATCAAAGATGTCAAATGACAAATGTCACAATGCTAAATGTCAAAAATAAAAAGTGTCACCGAAAAATGTCAAAAATGACAAATTTCAAGATGGCAAATGTCAAAACTGACAAATGTCACAATGCTAAATGTCAAAAATGAAAAGTGTTACCATGAAAAATGTCAAAAATAACAAATTTTAAGATGGCAAATGTCAAAGATGTCAAATGACAAATGTCACAATGCTAAATGTCAAAAATGAAAAGTGTCACCATGAAAAATGTCAAAAATGACAAATTTCAAGATGGCAAATATCAAAGATGTCAAATGACAAATGTCACAATGCTAAATGTCAAAAATGACAAATTTCAAGATGGCAAATGTCAAAGATGTCAAATGACAAGTGTCACAATGCTAAATGTCAAAAATGAAAAGTGTCACCATGAAAAATGTCAAAAATGACAAATTTCAAGATGGCAAATGTCAAAGATGTCAAATGACAAATGTCACAATGCTAAATGTTAAAAATGATAAGTGTCACCATGAAAAATGTCAAAAATAACAAATTTCAAGATGGCAAATGTCAAAGATGTCAAATGACAAATGTCACAATGCTAAATGTCAAAAATGTAAAGTGTCACCATGAAAAATGTCAAAAATGACAAATTTCAAAATGGCAAATGTCAAAGATGTCAAATGACAAATGTCACAATGCTAAATGTCAAAAATGATAAGTGTCACCATGAAAAATGTCAAAAATAACAAATTTCAAGATGGCAAATGTCAAAGATGTCAAATGACAAATGTCACAATGCTAAATGACAAAAATGAAAAGTGTCACCATGAAAAATGTCAAAAATAACAAATTTCAAGATGGCAAATATCAAAACTGACAAATGTCACAATGCTAAATGTCAAAAATGATAAGTGTCACCATGAAAAATGTCAAAAATGACAAATTTCAAGATGGCAAATGTCCAAGATGTCAAATGACAAATGTCACAATGCTAAATGACAAATTTCAAGATGGCAAATGTCAAAGATGTCAAATGACATATGTCACAATGCTAAATGTCAAAAATGAAAAGTGTCACCATGAAAAATGTCAAAAATGACAAATTTCAAGATGGCAAATGTCAAAGATGTCAAATGTCACAATGCTAAATGTCAAAAATGAAAAGTGTCACCATGAAAAATGTCAAAAATAACAAATTTCAAGATGGCAAATGTCAAAGATGTCAAATGACAAATGTCACAATGCTAAATGTCAAAAATAAAAAGTGTCACCATGAAAAATGTCAAAAATGACAAATTTCAAGATGGCAAATATCAAAGATGTCAAATGACAAATGTCACAATGCTAAATGTCAAAAATGAAACGTGTCACCTTGAAAATTGTCAAAAATAACAAATTTCAAGATGGCAAATGTCAAAGATGTCAAATGACAAATGTCACAATGCTCAATGTCAAAAATGAAAAGTGTCACCATGAAAAATGTCAAAAATGACAAATTTCAAGATGGCAAATGTCAAAACTGACAAATGTCACAATGCCAAATGTCAAAAATGAAAATGTCACCATGAAAAATGTCACAAATGACAAATTTCAAGATGGCAAATGTCAAAGATGTCAAATGACAAATGTCACAATGCTAAATGTCAAAAATGAAAAGTGTCATCATGAAAAATGTCAAAAATAACAAATTTCAAGATGGCAAATGTCAAAGATGTCAAATGACAAATGTCACAATGCTAAATGTCAAAAATGAAAAGTGTCACCATGAAAAATGTCAAAAATGACAAATTTTAAGATGGCTAATGTCAAAGATGTCAAATGACAAATGTCACAATGCTAAATGTCAAAAATGAAAAGTGTCACCATGAAAAATGTCAAAAATGACAAATTTCAAGATGGCAAATGTCAAAGATGTCAAATGACAAATGTCACAATGCTAAATGTCAAAAATGAAAAGTGTCACCATGAAAAATGTCAAAAATGACAAATTTCAAGATGGCAAATGTCAAAACTGACAAATGTCAAAATGCTAAATGTCAAAAATGATAAGTGTCACCATGAAAAATGTCAAAAATGACAAATTTCAAGATGGCAAATGTCCAAGATGTCAAATGACAAATGTCACAATGCTAAATGTCAAAAATGACAAATTTCAAGATGGCAAATGTCAAAGATGTCAAATGACAAATGTCACAATGCTAAATGTCAAAAATGAAAAGTGTCACCATGAAAAATGTCAAAAATGACAAATTTCAAGATGGCAAATATCAAAGATGTCAAACGACAAATGTCACAATGCTAAATGTCAAAAATGAAAAGTGTCACCATAAAAAATGTCAAAAATGACAAATTTCAAGATGGCAAATGTCAAATGACAAATGTCACAATGCTAAATGTCAAAAATGAAAAGTGTCACCATGAAAAATGTCAAAAATGACAAATTTCAAGATGGCAAATGTCAAAGATGTCAAATGACAAATGTCACAATGCTAAATGTCAAAAATGAAAAGTGTCAAAAATGACAAATTTCAAGATGGCAAATGTCTAAGATGTCAAATGACAAATGTCACAATGCTAAATGTCAAAAATGAAAAGTGTCACCATGAAAAATGTCAAAAATGACAAATTTCAAGATGGCAAATGTCAAAACTGACAAATGTCACAATGCTAAATGTCAAAAATGAAAAGTGTCACCATGAAAAATGTCAAAAATGACAAATTTCAAGATGGCAAATGTCAAAGATGTCAAATGACAAATGTCACAATGCTAAATGTCAAAAATGAAAAGTGTCAAAAATGACAAATTTCAAGATGGCAAATGTCTAAGATGTCAAATGACAAATGTCACAATGCTAAATGTCAAAAATAAAAAGTGTCACAATGCTAAATGTCAAAAATGACAAATTTCAAGATGGCAAATGTCAAAACTGTCAAATGTCACAATGCTAAATGTCAAAAATGAAAAGTGTCACCATGAAAAATGTCAAAAATAACAAATTTCAAGATGGCAAATGTCAAAGATGTCAAATGACAAATGTCACAATGCTAAATGTCAAAAATGACAAATTTCAAGATGGCAAATGTCAAAGATGTCAAATGACAAATGTCACAATGCTAAATGTCAAAAATGAAAAGTGTCACCATGAAAAATGTCAAAAATGACAAATTTCAAGATGGCAAATGTCAAAGATGACAAATGTCACAATGCTAAATGTCAAAAATGAAAAGTGTCAAAAATGACAAATTTCAAGATGGCAAATGTCTAAGATGTCAAATGACAAATGTCACAATTCTAAATGTCAAAAATGAAAAGTGTCACTATGAAAAATGTCAAAAATGACAAATTTTAAGATGGCAAATGTCAAAGATGTCAAATGACAAATGTCACAATGCTAACTGTCAAAAATAAAAAGTGTCACCATAAAAAATGTCAAAAATGACAAATTTCAAGATGGCAAATGTCAAAGAAGTCAAATGACAAATGTCACAATGCTAAATGTCAAAAATGAAAAGTGTCACCATGAAAAATGTCAAAAATGACAAATTTCAAGATTGCAAATGTCCAAGAGATCAAATGACAAATGTCACAATGCTAAAAGTCAAAAATGAAATGTGTCACCATGAAAAATGTCAAAAATGACAAATTTCAAGATGGCAAAGGTCAAAGATGTCAAATGACAAATGTCACAATGCTAAATGTCAAAAATGAAAAGTGTCAAAAATGACAAATTTCAAGATGGCAAATGTCAAAGATGTCAAATGACAAATGTCACAATGCTAAATGTCAAAAATGAAAAGTGTCACCATGAAAAATGTCAAAAATGACAAATTTCAAGATGGCAAATGTCAAAACTGACAAATGTCACAATGCTAAATGTCAAAAATGAAAAGTGTCACCATCAAAATGTCAAAAATAACAAATTTCAAGATGGCAAATGTCAAAGATGTCAAATGACAAATGTCACAATGCTAAATGTCAAAAATGACAAATTTCAAGATGGCAAATATCAAAGATGTCAAATGACAAATGTCACAATGCTAAATGTCAAAAATAAAAAGTGTCACCATGAAAAATGTCAAAAATGGCAAATTTCAAGATGGCAAATGTCACAATGCTAAATGTCAAAAATGAAAAGTGTCACCATGAAAAATGTCAAAAATAACAAATTTCAAGATGGCAAATGTCAAAGATGTCAAATGACAAATGTCACAATGCTAAATGTCAAAAATGAAAAGTGTCACCATGAAAAATGTCAAAAATGACAAATTTCAAGATGGCAAATATCAAAGATGTCAATTGACAAATGTCACAATGCTAAATGTCAAAAATGAAAAGTGTCAAAAATGACAAATTTCAAGATGGCAAATGTCAAAGAAGTCAAATGACAAATGTCATAATGCTAAATGTCAAAAATGAAAAGTGTCACCATGAAAAATGTCAAAAATGACAAATTTCAAGATGGCAAATGTCAAAACTGACAAATGTCACAATGCTAAATGTCAAAAATGAAAAGTGTCACCATTAATTATGTCAAAAATAACAAATTTCAAGATGGCAAATGTCAAAGATGTCAAATGACAAATGTCACAATGCTAAATGTCAAAAATGACAAATTTCAAGATGGCAAATGTCAAAGATGTCAAATGACAGATGTCACAATGCTTAATGTCAAAAATAAAAAGTGTCACCATGAAAAATGTCAAAAATGACAAATTTCAAGATGGCAAATATCAAAGATGTCAAATGACAAATGTCACAATGCTAAATGTCAAAAATAAAAAGTGTCACCATGAAAAATGTCAAAAATGACAAATTTCAAGATGGCAAATGTCAAAACTGACAAATGTCACAATGCTAAATATCAAAAATGAAAAGTGTCACCATGAAAAATGTCAAAAATAACAAATTTTAAGATGGCAAATGTCAAAGATGTCAAATGACAAATGTCACAATGCTAAATGTCAAAAATGAAAAGTGTCACCATGAAAAATGTCAAAAATGACAAATTTCAAGATGGCAAATATCAAAGATGTCAAATGACAAATGTCACAATGCTAAATGTCAAAAATGACAAATTTCAAGATGGCAAATGTCAAAGATGTCAAATGACAAGTGTCACAATGCTAAATGTCAAAAATGAAAAGTGTCACCATGAAAAATGTCAAAAATGACAAATTTCAAGATGGCAAATGTCAAAGATGTCAAATGACAAATGTCACAATGCTAAATGTTAAAAATGATAAGTGTCACCATGAAAAATGTCAAAAATAACAAATTTCAAAATGGCAAATGTCAAAGATGTCAAATGACAAATGTCACAATGCTAAATGTCAAAAATGAAAAGTGTCACCATGAAAAATGTCAAAAATCATGAAAAATGTCAAAAATGACAAATTTCAAAATAGCAAATGCCAAGATGTCAAATGACAAATGTCACAATGCTAAATGTCAAAAATGATAAGTGTCACCATGAAAAATGTCAAAAATAACAAATTTCAAGATGGCAAATGTCAAAGATGTCAAATGACAAATGTCACAATGCTAAATGTCAAAAATGAAAAGTGTCACCATGAAAAATGTCAAAAATGACAAATTTCAAGATGGCAAATATCAAAACTGACAAATGTCACAATGCTTAATGTCAAAAATGATAAGTGTCACCATGAAAAATGTCAAAAATGACAAATTTCAAGATGGCAAATGTCCAAGATGTCAAATGACAAATGTCACAATGCTAAATGACAAATTTCAAGATGGCAAATGTCAAAGATGTCAAATGACAAATGTCACAATGCTAAATGTCAAAAATGAAAAGTGTCACCATGAAAAATGTCAAAAATGACAAATTTCAAGATGGCAAATGTCAAAGATGTCAAATGACAAATGTCACAATGCTAAATGTCAAAAATGAAAAGTGTCACCATGAAAAATGTCAAAAATAACAAATTTCAAGATGGCAAATGTCAAAGATGTCAAATGACAAATGTCACAATGCTAAATGTCAAAAATGAAAAGTGTCACCATAAAAAATGTCAAAAATGACAAATTTCAAGATGGCAAATGTCAAAACTGACAAATGTCACAATGCCAAATGTCAAAAATGAAAATGTCACCATGAAAAATGTCAAAAATGACAAATTTCAAGATGGCAAATGTCAAAGATGTCAAATGACAAATGTCACAATGCTAAATGTCAAAAATAAAAAGTGTCATCATGAAAAATGTCAAAAATAACAAATTTTAAAATGGCTAATGTCAAAGATGTCAAATGACAAATGTCACAATGCTAAATGTCAAAAATGAAAAGTGTCACCATGAAAAATGTCAAAAATGACAAATTTCAAGATGGCAAATGTCAAAGATGTCAAATGACAAATGTCACAATGCTAAATGTCAAAAATGAAAAGTGTCACCATGAAAAATGTCAAAAATGACAAATTTCAAGATGGCAAATGTCAAAACTGACAAATGTCACAATGCTAAATGTCAAAAATGATAAGTGTCACCATAAAAAATGTCAAAAATGACAAATTTCAAGATGGCAAATGTCAAAACTGACAAATGTCACAATGCCAAATGTCAAAAATGAAAATGTCACCATGAAAAATGTCACAAATGACAAATTTCAAGATGGCAAATGTCAAAGATGTCAAATGACAAATGTCACAATGCTAAATGTCAAAAATGAAAAGTGTCATCATGAAAAATGTCAAAAATAACAAATTTCAAAATGGCAAATGTCAAAATGTCAAATGACAAATGTCACAATGCTAAATGTCAAAAATGAAAAGTGTCACCATGAAAAATGTCAAAAATGACAAATTTTAAGATGGCTAATGTCAAAGATGTCAAATGACAAATGTCTCAATGCTAAATGTCAAAAATGAAAAGTGTCACCATGAAAAATGTCAAAAATGACAAATTTCAAGATGGCAAATGTCAAAGATGTCAAATGACAAATGTCACAATGCTAAATGTCAAAAATGAAAAGTGTCACCATGAAAAATGTCAAAAATGACAAATTTCAAGATGGCAAATGTCAAAACCGACAAATGTCACAATGCTAAATGTCAAAAATGATAAGTGTCACCATAAAAAATGTCAAAAATGACAAATTTCAAGATGGCAAATGTCCAAGATGTCAAATGACCAATGTCACAATGCTAAATGTCAAAAATGACAAATTTCAAGATGGCAAATGTCAAAGATGTCAAATGACAAATGTCACAATGCTAAATGTCAAAAATGAAAAGTGTCACCATGAAAAATGTCAAAAATGACAAATTTCAAGATGGCAAATGTCAAAGATGTCAAATGACAAATGTCACAATGCTAAATGTCAAAAATGAAAAGTGTCACCATAAAAAATGTCAAAAATGACAAATTTCAAGATGGCAAATGTCAAAGATGTCAAATGACAAATGTCACAATGCTAAATGTCAAAAATGAAAAGTGTCACCATGAAAAATGTCAAAAATGACAAATTTCAAGATGGCAAATGTCAAAACTGACAAATGTCACAATGCTAAATGTCAAAAATGAAAAGTGTCACCATGAAAAATGTCAAAAATGACAAATTTCAAGATGGCAAATGTCAAAGATGTCAAATGACAAATGTCACAATGCTAAATGTCAAAAATGAAAAGTGTCAAAAATGACAAATTTCAAGATGGCAAATGTCTAAGATGTCAAATGACAAATGTCACAATGCTAAATGTCAAAAATGAAAAGTGTCACCATGAAAAATGTCAAAAATGACAAATTTCAAGATGGCAAATGTCAAAACTGACAAATGTCACAATGCTAAATGTCAAAAATGAAAAGTGTCACCATGAAAAATGTCAAAAATGACAAATTTCAAGATGGCAAATGTCAAAGATGTCAAATGACAAATGTCACAATGCTAAATGTCAAAAATGAAAAGTGTCACCATGAAAAATGTCCAAAATGACAAATTTCAAGATGGCAAATGTCAAAACTGACAAATGTCACAATGCTAAATGTCAAAAATGAAAAGTGTCACCATGAAAAATGTCAAAAATAACAAATTTTAAGATGGAAAATGTCAAAGATGTCAAATGACAAATGTCACAATGCTAAATGTCAAAAATGACAAATTTCAAGATGGCAAATGTCAAAGATGTCAAATGACAGATGTCACAATGCTTAATGTCAAAAATAAAAAGTGTCACCATGAAAAATGTCAAAAATGACAAATTTCAAGATGGCAAATATCAAAGATGTCAAATGACAAATGTCACAATGCTAAATGTCAAAAATAAAAAGTGTCACAATGCTAAATGTCAAAAATGACAAATTTCAAGATGGCAAATGTCAAAACTGACAAATGTCACAATGCTAAATGTCAAAAATGAAAATTGTCACCATGAAAAATGTCAAAAATAACAAATTTTAAGATGGCAAATGTCAAAGATGTCAAATGACAAATGTCACAATGCTAAATGTCAAAAATGAAAAGTGTCACCATGAAAAGTGTCAAAAATGACAAATTTCAAGATGGCAAATATCAAAGATGTCAAATGACAAATGTCACAATGCTAAATGTCAAAAATGAAAAGTGTCACCATGAAAAATGTCAAAAATGACAAATTGCAAGATGGCAAATGTCAAAACTGACAAATGTCACAATGCTAAATGTCAAAGATGAAAAGTGTCACCATTAATTATGTCAAAAATAACAAATTTCAAGATGGCAAATGTTAAAGATGTGAAATGACAAATGTCACAATGCTAAATGTCAAAAATGACAAATTTCAAGATGGCAAATGTCAAAGATGTCAAATGACAGATGTCACAATGCTTAATGTCAAAAATAAAAAGTGTCACCATAAAAAATGTCAAAAATGACAAATTTTAAGATGGCAAATATCAAAGATGTCAAATGACAAATGTTACAATGCTAAATGTCAAAAATAAAAAGTGTCACCATGAAAAATGTCAAAAATGACAAATTTCAAGATGGCAAATATCAAAACTGACAAATGTCACAATGCTAAATGTCAAAAATGAAAAGTGTCACCATGAAAAATGTCAAAAATAACAAATTTTAAGATGGCAAATGTCAAAGATGTCAAATGACAAATGTCACAATGCTAAATGTCAAAAATGAAAAGTGTCACCATGAAAAATGTCAAAAATGACAAATTTCAAGATGGAAAATATCAAAGATGTCAAATGACAAATGTCACAATGCTAAATGTCAAAAATGACAAATTTCAAGATGGCAAATGTCAAAGATGTCAAATGACAAGTGTCACAATGCTAAATGTCAAAAATGAAAAGTGTCACCATGAAAAATGTCAAAAATGACAAATTTCAAGATGGCAAATGTCAAAGATGTCAAATGACAAATGTCACAATGCTAAATGTTAAAAATGATAAGTGTCACCATGAAAAATGTCAAAAATAACATATTTCAAGATGGCAAATGTCAAAGATGTCAAATGACAAATGTCACAATGCTAAATGTCAAAAATGAAAAGTGTCACCATGAAAAATGTCAAAAATGACAAATTTCAAAATGGCAAATGTCAAAGATGTCAAATGACAAATGTCACAATGCTAAATGTCAAAAATGATAAGTGTCACCATAAAAAATGTCAAAAATAACAAATTTCAAGATGGCAAATGTCAAAGATGTCAAATGACAAATGTCACAATGCTAAATGTCAAAAATGAAAAGTGTCACCATGAAAAATGTCAAAAATGACAAATTTCAAGATGGCAAATATCAAAACTGACAAATGTCACAATGCTAAATGTCAAAAATGATAAGTGTCACCATGAAAAATGTCAAAAATGACAAATTTCAAGATGGCAAATGTCCAAGATGTCAAATGACAAATGTCACAATGCTAAATGTCAAAAATGAAAAGTGTCACCATGAAAAATGTCAAAAATGACAAATTTCAAGATGGCAAATGTCAAAGATGTCAAATGACAAATGTCACAATGCTAAATGTCAAAAATGAAAAGTGTCACCATGAAAAATGTCAAAAATGACAAATTTCAAGATGGCAAATGTCAAAACTGACAAATGTCACAATGCTAAATGTCAAAAATGATAAGTGTCACCATAAAAAATGTTAAAAATGACAAATTTCAAGATGGCAAATGTCCAAGATGTTAAATGACAAATGTCACAATGCTAAATGTCAAAAATGACAAATTTCAAGATGGCAAATGTCAAAAATGTCAAATGACAAATGTCACAATGCTAAATGTCAAAAATGAAAAGTGTCACCATGAAAAATGTCAAAAATGACAAATTTCAAGATGGCAAATGTCAAAGATGTCAAATGACAAATGTCACAATGCTAAATGTCAAAAATGAAAAGTGTCACCATAAAAAATGTCAAAAATGACAAATTTCAAGATGGCAAATGTCAAAGATGTCAAATGACAAATGTCACAATGCTAAATGTCAAAAATGAAAAGTGTCACCATGAAAAATGTCAAAAATGACAAATTTCAAGATGGCAAATGTCAAAGATGTCAAATGACAAATGTCACAATGCTAAATGTCAAAAATGAAAAGTGTCACCATGAAAAATGTCAAAAATGACAAATTTCAAGATGGCAAATGTCAAAACTGACAAATGTCACAATGCTAAATGTCAAAAATGATAAGTGTCACCATAAAAAATGTCAAAAATGACAAATTTCAAGATGGCAAATGTCCAAGATGTTAAATGACAAATGTCACAATGCTAAATGTCAAAAATGACAAATTTCAAGATGGCAAATGTCAAAGATGTCAAATGACAAATGTCACAATGCTAAATGTCAAAAATGAAAAGTGTCACCATGAAAAATGTCAAAAATGACAAATTTCAAGATGGCAAATGTCAAAGATGTCAAATGACAAATGTCACAATGCTAAATGTCAAAAATGAAAAGTGTCACCATAAAAAATGTCAAAAATGACAAATTTCAAGATGGCAAATGTCAAAGATGTCAAATGACAAATGTCACAATGCTAAATGTCAAAAATGAAAAGTGTCACCATGAAAAATGTCAAAAATGACAAATTTCAAGATGGCAAATGTCAAAACTGACAAATGTCACAATGCTAAATGTCAAAAATGAAAAGTGTCACCATGAAAAATGTCAAAAATGACAAATTTCAAGATGGCAAATGTCAAAGATGTCAAATGACAAATGTCACAATGCTAAATGTCAAAAATGAAAAGTGGCAAAAATGACAAATTTCGAGATGGCAAATGTCTAAGATGTCAAATGACAAATGTCACAATGCTAAATGTCAAAAATGAAAAGTGTCACCATGAAAAATGTCAAAAATGACAAATTTCAAGATGGCAAATGTCAAAACTGACAAATGTCACAATGCTAAATGTCAAAAATGAAAAGTGTCACCATGAAAAATGTCAAAAATGACAAATTTCAAGATGGCAAATGTCAAAGATGTCAAATGACAAATGTCACAATGCTAAATGTCAAAAATGAAAAGTGTCAAAAATGACAAATTTCAAGATGGCAAATGTCTAAGATGTCAAATGACAAATGTCACAATGCTAAATGTCAAAAATAAAAAGTGTCACAATGCTAAATGTCAAAAATGACAAATTTCAAGATGGCAAATGTCAAAACTGACAAATGTCACAATGCTAAATGTCAAAAATGAAAAGTGTCACCATGAAAAATGTCAAAAATAACAAATTTCAAGATGGCAAATGTCAAAGATGTCAAATGACAAATGTCACAATGCTAAATGTCAAAAATGACAAATTTCAAGATGGCAAATGTCAAAGATGTCAAATGACAAATGTCACAATGCTAAATGTCAAAAATGAAAAGTGTCACCATGAAAAATGTGCAAAATGACAAATTTCAAGATGGCAAATGTCAAAACTGACAAATGTCACAATGCTAAATGTCAAAAATGAAAAGTGTCACCATGAAAAATGTCAAAAATAACAAATTTCAAGATGGCAAATGTCAAAGATGTCAAATGACAAATGTCACAATGCTAAATGTCAAAAATGACAAATTTCAAGATGGCAAATGTCAAAGATGTCAAATGACAGATTTCACAATGCTTAATGTCAAAAATAAAAAGTGTCACCATGAAAAATGTCAAAAATGACAAATTTCAAGATGGCAAATATCAAAGATGTCAAATGACAAATGTCACAATGCTAAATGTCAAAAATAAAAAGTGTCACAATGCTAAATGTCAAAAATGACAAATTTCAAGATGGCAAATGTCAAAACTGACAAATGTCACAAAGCTAAATGTCAAAAATGAAAAGTGTCACCATGAAAAATGTCAAAAATAACAAATTTCAAGATGGCAAATGTCAAAGATGTCAAATGACAAATGTCACAATGCTAAATGTCAAAAATGAAAAGTGTCACCATGAAAAATGTCAAAAATGACAAATTTCAAGATGGCAAATATCAAAGATGTCAAATGACAAATGTCACAATGCTAAATGTCAAAAATGAAAAGTGTCAAAAATGACAAATTTCAAGATGGCAAATGTCAAAGAGGTCAAATGACAAATGTCACAATGCTAAATGTCAAAAATGAAAAGTGTCACCATGAAAAATGTCAAAAATGACAAATTGCAAGATGGCAAATGTCAAAACTGACAAATGTCACAATGCTAAATGTCAAAAATGAAAAGGGTCACCATTAATTATGTCAAAAATAACAAATTTCAAAATGGCAAATGTTAAAGATGTGAAATGACAAATGTCACAATGCTAAATGTCAAAAATGAAAAGTGTCACCATGAAAAATGTGCAAAATGACAAATTTCAAGATGGCAAATGTCAAAACTGACAAATGTCACAATGCTAAATGTCAAAAATGAAAAGTGTCACCATGAAAAATGTCAAAAATAACAAATTTCAAGATGGCAAATGTCAAAGATGTCAAATGACAAATGTCACAATGCTAAATGTCAAAAATGACAAATTTCAAGATGGCAAATGTCAAAGATGTCAAATGACAAATGTCACAATGCTAAATGTCAAAAATGAAAAGTGTCACCATGAAAAATGTGCAAAATGACAAATTTCAAGATGGCAAATGTCAAAACTGACAAATGTCACAATGCTAAATGTCAAAAATGAAAAGTGTCACCATGAAAAATGTCAAAAATAACAAATTTCAAGATGGCAAATGTCAAAGATGTCAAATGACAAATGTCACAATGCTAAATGTCAAAAATGACAAATTTCAAGATGGCAAATGTCAAAGATGTCAAATGACAGATTTCACAATGCTTAATGTCAAAAATAAAAAGTGTCACCATGAAAAATGTCAAAAATGACAAATTTCAAGATGGCAAATATCAAAAATGTCAAATGACAAATGTTACAATGCTAAATGTCAAAAATAAAAAGTGTCACTATGAAAAATGTCAAAAATGACAAATTTCAAGATGGCAAATATCAAAACTGACAAATGTCACAATGCTAAATGTCAAAAATGAAAAGTGTCACCATGAAAAATGTCAAAAATAACAAATTTTAAGATGGCAAATGTCAAAGATGTCAAATGACAAATGTCACAATGCTAAATGTCAAAAATGAAAAGTGTCACCATGAAAAATGTCAAAAATGACAAATTTCAAGATGGCAAATATCAAAGATGTCAAATGACAAATGTCACAATGCTAAATGTCAAAAATGACAAATTTCAAGATGGCAAATGTCAAAGATGTCAAATGACAAGTGTCACAATGCTAAATGTCAAAAATGAAAAGTGTCACCATGAAAAATGTCAAAAATGACAAATTTCAAGATGGCAAATGTCAAAGATGTCAAATGACAAATGTCACAATGCTAAATGTTAAAAAAATGATAAGTGTCACCATGAAAAATGTCAAAAATAACAAATTTCAAGATGGCAAATGTCAAAGATGTCAAATGACAAATGTCACAATGCTAAATGTCAAAAATGAAAAGTGTCACCATGAAAAATGTCAAAAATGACAAATTTCAAAATGGCAAATGTCAAAGATGTCAAATGACAAATGTCACAATGCTAAATGTCAAAAATGATAAGTGTCACCATAAAAAATGTCAAAAATAACAAATTTCAAGATGGCAAATGTCAAATATATCAAATGACAAATGTCACAATGCTAAATGTCAAAAATGAAAAGTGTCACCATGAAAAATGTCAAAAATGACAAATTTCAAGATGGCAAATATCAAAACTGACAAATGTCACAATGCTAAATGTCAAAAATGATAAGTGTCACCATGAAAAATGTCAAAAATGACAAATTTCAAGATGGCAAATGTCCAAGATGTCAAATGACAAATGTCACAATGCTAAATGTCAAAAATGACAAATTTTAAGATGGCAAATGTCAAAGATGTCAAATGACAAATGTCACAATGCTAAATGTCAAAAATGAAAAGTGTCAAAAATGACAAATTTCGAGATGGCAAATGTCTAAGATGTCAAATGACAAATGTCACAATGCTAAATGTCAAAAATGAAAAGTGTCACCATGAAAAATGTCAAAAATGACAAATTTCAAGATGGCAAATGTCCAAGATGTCAAATGACAAATGTCACAATGCTAAATGTCAAAAATGACAAATTTTAAGATGGCAAATGTCAAAGATGTCAAATGACAAATGTCACAATGCTAAATGTCAAAAATGAAAAGTGTCAAAAATGACAAATTTCAAGATGGCAAATGTCAAAACTGACAAATGTCACAATGCTAAATGTCAAAAATGAAAAGTGTCACCATGAAAAATGTCAAAAATGACAAATTTCAAGATGGCAAATGTCAAAGATGTCAAATGACAAATGTCACAATGCTAAATGTCAAAAATGAAAAGTGTCAAAAATGACAAATTTCGAGATGGCAAATGTCTAAGATGTCAAATGACAAATGTCACAATGCTAAATGTCAAAAATGAAAAGTGTCACCATGAAAAATGTCAAAAATGACAAATTTCAAGATGGCAAATGTCAAAACTGACAAATGTCACAATGCTAAATGTCAAAAATGAAAAGTGTCACCATGAAAAATGTCAAAAATGACAAATTTCAAGATGGCAAATGTCAAAGATGTCAAATGACAAATGTCACAATGCTAAATGTCAAAAATGAAAAGTGTCAAAAATGACAAATTTCAAGATGGCAAATGTCTAAGATGTCAAATGACAAATGTCACAATGCTAAATGTCAAAAATAAAAAGTGTCACAATGCCAAATGTCAAAAATGACAAATTTCAAGATGGCAAATGTCAAAACTGACAAATGTCACAATGCTAAATGTCAAAAATGAAAAGTGTCACCATGAAAAATGTCAAAAATAACAAATTTCAAGATGGCAAATGTCAAAGATGTCAAATGACAAATGTCACAATGCTAAATGTCAAAAATGACAAATTTCAAGATGGCAAATGTCAAAGATGTCAAATGACAAATGTCACAATGCTAAATGTCAAAAATGAAAAGTGTCACCATGAAAAATGTGCAAAATGACAAATTTCAAGATGGCAAATGTCAAAACTGACAAATGTCACAATGCTAAATGTCAAAAATGAAAAGTGTCACCATGAAAAATGTCAAAAATAACAAATTTCAAGATGGCAAATGTCAAAGATGTCAAATGACAAATGTCACAATGCTAAATGTCAAAAATGACAAATTTCAAGATGGCAAATGTCAAAGATGTCAAATGACAGATTTCACAATGCTTAATGTCAAAAATAAAAAGTGTCACCATGAAAAATGTCAAAAATGACAAATTTCAAGATGGCAAATATCAAAGATGTCAAATGATAAATGTCACAATGCTAAATGTCAAAAATAAAAAGTGTCACAATGCTAAATGTCAAAAATGACAAATTTCAAGATGGCAAATGTCAAAACTGACAAATGTCACAAAGCTAAATGTCAAAAATGAAAAGTGTCACCATGAAAAATGTCAAAAATAACAAATTTCAAGATGGCAAATGTCAAAGATGTCAAATGACAAATGTCACAATGCTAAATGTCAAAAATGAAAAGTGTCACCATGAAAAATGTCAAAAATGACAAATTTCAAGATGGCAAATATCAAAGATGTCAAATGACAAATGTCACAATGCTAAATGTCAAAAATGAAAAGTGTCAAAAATGACAAATTTCAAGATGGCAAATGTCAAAGAGGTCAAATGACAAATGTCACAATGCTAAATGTCAAAAATGAAAAGTGTCACCATGAAAAATGTCAAAAATGACAAATTGCAAGATGGCAAATGTCAAAACTGACAAATGTCACAATGCTAAATGTCAAAAATGAAAAGTGTCACCATTAATTATGTCAAAAATAACAAATTTCAAGATGGCAAATGTTAAAGATGTGAAATGACAAATGTCACAATGCTAAATGTCAAAAATGACAAATTTCAAGATGGCAAATGTCAAAGATGTCAAATGACAGATGTCACAATGCTTAATGTCAAAAATAAAAAGTGTCACCATGAAAAATGTCAAAAATGACAAATTTTAAGATGGCAAATATCAAAGATGTCAAATGACAAATGTTACAATGCTAAATGTCAAAAATAAAAAGTGTCACCATGAAAAATGTCAAAAATGACAAATTTCAAGATGGCAAATATCAAAACTGACAAATGTCACAATGCTAAATGTCAATAATGAAAAGTGTCACCATGAAAAATGTCAAAAATAACAAATTTTAAGATGGCAAATGTCAAAGATGTCAAATGACAAATGTCACAATGCTAAATGTCAAAAATGAAAAGTGTCACCATGAAAAATGTCAAAAATGACAAATTTCAAGATGGCAAATATCAAAGATGTCAAATGACAAATGTCACAATGCTTAATGTCAAAAATGACAAATTTCAAGATGGCAAATGTCAAAGATGTCAAATGACAAGTGTCACAATGCTAAATGTCAAAAATAAAAAGTGTCACCATGAAAAATGTCAAAAATGACAAATTTCAAGATGGCAAATGTCAAAGATGTCAAATGACAAATGTCACAATGCTAAATGTTAAAAATGATAAGTGTCACCATAAAATGTCAAAAATAACAAATTTCAAGATGGCAAATGTCAAAGATGTTAAATGACAAATGTCACAATGCTAAATGTCAAAAATGAAAAGTGTCACCATGAAAAATGTCAAAAATGACAAATTTCAAGATGGCAAATATCAAAACTGACAAATGTCACAATGCTAAATGTCAAAAATGATAAGTGTCACCATGAAAAATGTCAAAAATGACAAATTTCAAGATGGCAAATGTCCAAGATGTTAAATGACAAATGTCACAATGCTAAATGTCAAAAATAAAAAGTGTCAAAAATGACAAATTTCAAGATGGCAAATGTCTAAGATGTCAAATGACAAATGTCACAATGCTAAATGTCAAAAATAAAAAGTGTCACAATGCTAAATGTCAAAAATGACAAATTTTAAGATGGCAAATGTCAAAACTGACAAATGTCACAATGCTTAATGTCAAAAATGAAAAGTGTCACCATGAAAAATGTCAAAAATAACAAATTTCAAGATGGCAAATGTCAAAGATGTCAAATGACAAATGTCACAATGCTAAATGTCAAAAATGACAAATTTCAAGATGGCAAATGTCAAAGATGTCAAATGACAAATGTCACAATGCTAAATGTCAAAAATGAAAAGTGTCACCATGAAAAATGTCAAAAATGACAAATTTCAAGATGGCAAATGTCAAAGATGACAAATGTCACAATGCTAAATGTCAAAAATGAAAAGTGTCAAAAATGACAAATTTCAAGATGGCAAATGTCTAAGATGTCAAATGACAAATGTCACAATTCTAAATGTCAAAAATGAAAAGTGTCACCATGAAAAATGTCAAAAATGACAAATTTTAAGATGGCAAATGTCAAAGATGTCAAATGACAAATGTTACAATGCTAAATGTCAAAAATAAAAAGTGTCACCATGAAAAATGTCAAAAATGACAAATTTCAAGATGGCAAATGTCAAAGAAGTCAAATGACAAATGTCACAATGCTAAATGTCAAAAATGAAAAGTGTCACCATGAAAAATGTCAAAAATGACAAATTTCAAGATGGCAAATGTTAAAACTGACAAATGTCACAATGCTAAATGTCAAAAATGATAAGTGTCACCATGAAAAATGTCAAAAATGACAAATTTCAAGATTGCAAATGTCCAAGATATCAAATGACAAATGTCACAATGCTAAAAGTCAAAAATGAAAAGTGTCACCATGAAAAATGTCAAAAATGACAAATTTCAAGATGGCAAAGGTCAAAGATGTCAAATGACAAATGTCACAATGCTAAATGTCAAAAATGAAAAGTGTCAAAAATGACAAATTTCAAGATGGCTAATGTCAAAGATGTCAAATGACAAATGTCACAATGCTAAATGTCAAAAATGAAAAGTGTCACCATGAAAAATGTCAAAAATGACAAATTTCAAGATGGCAAATGTCAAAACTGACAAATGTCACAATGCTAAATGTCAAAAATGAAAAGTGTCACCATCAAAATGTCAAAAATAACAAATTTCAAGATGGCAAATGTCAAAGATGTCAAATGACAAATGTCACAATGCTAAATGTCAAAAATGACAAATTTCAAGATGGCAAATGTCAAAGATGTCAAATGACAGATGTCACAATGCTTAATGTCAAAAATAAAAAGTGTCACCATGAAAAATGTCAAAAATGACAAATTTTAAGATGGCAAATATCAAAGATGTCAAATGACAAATGTCACAATGCTAAATGTCAAAAATAAAAAGTGTCACCATGAAAAATGTCAAAAATGGCAAATTTCAAGATGGCAAATGTCAAAACTGACAAATGTCACAATGCTAAATGTCAAAAATGAAAAGTGTCACCATGAAAAATGTCAAAAATAACAAATTTCAAGATGGCAAATGTCAAAGATGTCAAATGACAAATGTCACAATGCTAAATGTCAAAAATGAAAAGTGTCACCATGAAAAATGTCAAAAATAACAAATTTCAAGATGGCAAATATCAAAGATGTCAAATGACAAATGTCACAATGCTAAATGTCAAAAATGAAAAGTGTCAAAAATGACAAATTTCAAGATGGCAAATGTCAAAGAAGTCAAATGACAAATGTCACAATGCTAAATGTCAAAAATGAAAAGTATCACCATGAAAAATGTCAAAAATGACAAATTTCAAGATGGCAAATGTCAAAACTGACAAATGTCACAATGCTTAATGTCAAAAATGAAAAGTGTCACCATTAATTATGTCAAAAATAACAAATTTCAAGATGGCAAATGTCAAAGATGTCAAATGACAAATGTCACAATGCTAAATGTCAAAAATGACAAATTTCAAGATGGCAAATGTCAAAGATGTCAAATGACAGATGTCACAATGCTTAATGTCAAAAATAAAAAGTGTCACCATGAAAAATGTCAAAAATGACAAATTTCAAGATGGCAAATATCAAAGATGTCAAATGACAAATGTCACAATGCTAAATGTCAAAAATAAAAAGTGTCACCATGAAAAATGTCAAAAATGACAAATTTCAAGATGGCAAATGTCAAAACTGACAAATGTCACAATGCTAAATATCAAAAATGAAAAGTGTCACCATGAAAAATGTCAAAAATAACAAATTTTAAGATGGCAAATGTCAAAGATGTCAAATGACAAATGTCACAATGCTAAATGTCAAAAATGAAAAGTGTCACCATGAAAAATGTCAAAAATGACAAATTTCAAGATGGCAAATATCAAAGATGTCAAATGACAAATGTCACAATGCTAAATGTTAAAAATGATAAGTGTCACCATGAAAAATGTCAAAAATAACAAATTTCAAAATGGCAAATGTCAAAGATGTCAAATGACAAATGTCACAATGCTAAATGTCAAAAATGAAAAGTGTCACCATGAAAAATGTCAAAAATGACAAATTTCAAAATGGCAAATGTCAAAGATGTCAAATGACAAATGTCACAATGCTAAATGTCAAAAATGATAAGTGTCACCATGAAAAATGTCAAAAATAACAAATTTCAAGATGGCAAATGTCAAAGATGTCAAATGACAAATGTCACAATGCTAAATGTCAAAAATGAAAAGTGTCACCATGAAAAATGTCAAAAATGACAAATTTCAAGATGGCAAATATCAAAACTGACAAATGTCACAATGCTAAATGTCAAAAATGATAAGTGTCACCATGAAAAATGTCAAAAATGACAAATTTCAAGATGGCAAATGTCCAAGATGTCAAATGACAAATGTCACAATGCTAAATGACAAATTTCAAGATGGCAAATGTCAAAGATGTCAAATGACAAATGTCACAATGCTAAATGTCAAAAATGAAAAGTGTCACCATGAAAAATGTCAAAAATGACAAATTTCAAGATGGCAAATGTCAAAGATGTCAAATGACAAATGTCACAATGCTAAATGTCAAAAATGAAAAGTGTCACCATGAAAAATGTCAAAAATAACAAATTTCAAGATGGCAAATGTCAAAGATGTCAAATGACAAATGTCACAATGCTAAATGTCAAAAATGAAAAGTGTCACCATAAAAAATGTCAAAAATGACAAATTTCAAGATGGCAAATGTCAAAACTGACAAATGTCACAATGCCAAATGTCAAAAATGAAAATATTACCATGAAAAATGTCACAAATGACAAATTTCAAGATGGCAAATGTCAAAGATGTCAAGTGACAAATGTCACAATGCTAAATGTCAAAAATGAAAAGTGTCATCATGAAAAATGTCAAAAATAACAAATTTTAAAATGGCAAATGTCAAAATGTCAAATGACAAATGTCACAATGCTAAATGTCAAAAATGAAAAGTGTCACCATGAAAAATGTCAAAAATGACAAATTTTAAGATGGCTAATGTCAAAGATGTCAAATGACAAATGTCACAATGCTAAATGTCAAAAATGAAAAGTGTCACCATGAAAAATGTCAAAAATGACAAATTTCAAGATGGCAAATGTCAAAGATGTCAAATGACAAATGTCGCAATGCTAAATGTCAAAAATGAAAAGTGTCACCATGAAAAATGTCCAAAATGACAAATTTCAAGATGGCAAATGTCAAAACTGACAAATGTCACAATGCTAAATGTCAAAAATGATAAGTGTCACCATGAAAAATGTCAAAAATGACAAATTTCAAGATGGCAAATGTCAAAACTGACAAATGTAACAATGCTAAATGTCAAAAATGAAAAGTGTTAGCATGAAAAATGTCAAAAATGACAAATTTCAAGATGGCAAATGTCAAAGATGTCAAATGACAAATGTCACAATGCTAAATGTCAAAAATGAAAAGTGTCACCATGAAAAATGTCAAAAATGACAAATTTCAAGATGGCAAATATCAAAGATGTCAAATGACAAATGTCACAATGCTAAATGTCAAAAATGAAAAGTGTCACCATAAAAAATGTCAAAAATGACAAATTTTAAGATGGCAAATGTCAAAGATGTCAAATGACAAATGTCACAATGCTAAATGTCAAAAATGAAAAGTGTCACCATGAAAAATGTCAAAAATGACAAATTTCAAGATGGCAAATGTCAAAACTGACAAATGTCACAATGCTAAATGTCAAAAATGAAAAGTGTCACCATGAAAAATGTCAAAAATGACAAATTTCAAGATGGCAAATGTCAAAGATGTCAAATGACAAATGTCACAATGCTAAATGTCAAAAATGAAAAGTGTCAAAAATGACAAATTTCAAGATGGCAAATGTCTAAGATGTCAAATGACAAATGTCACAATGCTAAATGTCAAAAATGAAAAGTGTCACCATGAAAAATGTCAAAAATGACAAATTTCAAGATGGCAAATGTCAAAACTGACAAATGTCACAATGCTAAATGTCAAAAATGAAAAGTGTCACCATGAAAAATGTCAAAAATGACAAATTTCAAGATGGCAAATGTCAAAGATGACAAATGTCACAATGCTAAATGTCAAAAATGAAAAGTGTCAAAAATGACAAATTTCAAGATGGCAAATGTCTAAGATGTCAAATGACAAATGTCACAATGCTAAATGTCAAAAATAAAAAGTGTCACAATGCTAAATGTCAAAAATGACAAATTTCAAGATGGCAAATGTCAAAACTGACAAATGTCACAATGCTAAATGTCAAAAATGAAAAGTGTCACCATGAAAAATGTCAAAAATAACAAATTTCAAGATGGCAAATGTCAAAGATGTCAAATGACAAATGTCACAATGCTAAATGTCAAAAATGACAAATGTCAAGATGGCAAATGTCAAAGATGTCAAATGACAAATGTCACAATGCTAAATGTCAAAAATGAAAAGTGTCACCATGAAAAATGTCCAAAATGACAAATTTCAAGATGGCAAATGTCAAAACTGACAAATGTCACAATGCTAAATGTCAAAAATGAAAAGTGTCACCATGAAAAATGTCAAAAATAACAAATTTCAAGATGGCAAATGTCAAAGATGTCAAATGACAAATGTCACAATGCTAAATGTCAAAAATGACAAATTTCAAGATGGCAAATGTCAAAGATGTCAAATGACAGATGTCACAATGCCTAATGTCAAAAATAAAAAGTGTCACCATGAAAAATGTCAAAAATGACAAATTTCAAGATGGCAGATATCAAAGATGTCAAATGACAAATGTCACAATGCTAAATGTCAAAAATAAAAAGTGTCACAATGCTAAATGTCAAAAATGACAAATTTCAAGATGGCAAATGTCAAAACTGACAAATGTCACAATGCCAAATGTCAAAAATGAAAAGTGTTACCATGAAAAATGTCAAAAATAACAAATTTCAAGATGGCAAATGTCAAAGATGTCAAATAACAAATGTCACAATGCTAAATGTCAAAAATGAAAAGTGTCAAAAATGACAAATTTCAAGATGGCAAATGTCAAAGAGGTCAAATGACAAATGTCACAATGCTAAATGTCAAAAATGAAAAGTGTCACCATGAAAAATGTCAAAAATGACAAATTGCAAAATGGCAAATGTCAAAACTGACAAATGTCACAATGCTAAATGTCAAAAATGAAAAGTGTCACCATTAATTATGTCAAAAATAACAAATTTCAAGATGGCAAATGTTAAAGATGTGAAATGACAAATGTCACAATGAGAAATGTCAAAAATGACAAATTTCAAGATGGCAAATGTCAAAGATGTCAAATGACAGATGTCACAATGCTTAATGTCAAAAATAAAAAGTGTCACCATGAAAAATGTCAAAAATGACAAATTTTAAGATGGCAAATATCAAAGATGTCAGATGACAAATGTTACAATGCTAAATGTCAAAAATAAAAAGTGTCACCATAAAAAATGTCAAAAATGACAAATTTCAAGATGGCAAATATCAAAACTGACAAATGTCACAATGCTAAATGTCAAAAATGAAAAGTGTCACCATGAAAAATGTCAAAAATAACAAATTTTAAGATGGCAAATCTCAAAGATGTCAAATGACAAATGTCACAATGCTAAATGTCAAAAATGAAAAGTGTCACCATGAAAAATGTCAAAAATGACAAATTTCAAGATGGCAAATATCAAAGATGTCAAATGACAAATGTCACAATGCTAAATGTCAAAAATGACAAATTTCAAGATGGCAAATGTCAAAGATGTCAAATGACAAGTGTCACAATGCTAAATGTCAAAAATGAAAAGTGTCACCATGAAAAATGTCAAAAATGACAAATTTCAAGATGGCAAATGTCAAAGATGTCAAATGACAAATGTCACAATGCTAAATGTTAAAAATGATAAGTGTCACCATGAAAAATGTCAAAAATAACAAATTTCAAGATGGCAAATGTCAAAGATGTCAAATGACAAATGTCACAATGCTAAATGTCAAAAATAAAAAGTGTCACCATGAAAAATGTCAAAAATAACAAATTTCAAGATGGCAAATGTCAAAGATGTCAAATGACAAATGTCACAATGCTAAATGTCAAAAATGAAAAGTGTCACCATGAAAAATGTCAAAAATAACAAATTTCAAGATGGCAAATATCAAAGATGTCAAATGACAAATGTCACAATGCTAAATGTCAAAAATGAAAAGTGTCAAAAATGACAAATTTTAAGATGGCAAATGTCAAAGAAGTCAAATGACAAATGTCACAATGCTAAATGTCAAAAATGAAAAGTATCACCATGAAAAATGTCAAAAATGACAAATTTCAAGATGGCAAATGTCAAAACTGACAAATGTCACAATGCTAAATGTCAAAAATGAAAAGTGTCACCATTAATTATGTCAAAAATAACAAATTTCAAGATGGCAAATGTCAAAGATGTCAAATGACAAATGTCACAATGCTAAATGTCAAAAATGACAAATTTCAAGATGGCAAATGTCAAAGATGTCAAATGACAGATGTCACAATGCTTAATGTCAAAAATAAAAAGTGTCACCATGAAAAATGTCAAAAATGACAAATTTCAAGATGGCAAATATCAAAGATGTCAAATGACAAATGTCACAATTCTAAATGTCAAAAATAAAAAGTGTCACCATGAAAAATGTCAAAAATGACAAATTTCAAGATGGAAAATGTCAAAACTGACAAATGTCACAATGCTAAATATCAAAAATGAAAAGTGTCACCATGAAAAATGTCAAAAATAACAAATTTTAAGATGGCAAATGTCAAAGATGTCAAATGACAAATGTCACAATGCTAAATGTCAAAAATGATAAGTGTCACCATGAAAAATGTCAAAAATAACAAATTTCAAAATGGCAAATGTCAAAGATGTCAAATGACAAATGTCACAATGCTAAATGTCAAAAATGATAAGTGTCACCATGAAAAATGTCAAAAATAACAAATTTCAAGATGGCAAATGTCAAAGATGTCAAATGACAAATGTCACAATGCTAAATGTCAAAAATGAAAAGTGTCACCATGAAAAATGTCAAAAATGACAAATTTCAAGATGGCAAATATCAAAACTGACAAATGTCACAATGCTAAATGTCAAAAATGATAAGTGTCACCATGAAAAATGTCAAAAATGACAAATTTCAAGATGGCAAATGTCCAAGATGTCAAATGACAAATGTCACAATGCTAAATGACAAATTTCAAGATGGCAAATGTCAAAGATGTCAAATGACAAATGTCACAATGCTAAATGTCAAAAATGAAAAGTGTCACCATGAAAAATGTCAAAAATAACAAATTTCAAGATGGCAAATGTCAAAGATGTCAAATGACAAATGTCACAATGCTAAATGTCAAAAATAAAAAGTGTCACCATAAAAAATGTCAAAAATGACAAATTTCAAGATGGCAAATGTCAAAACTGACAAATGTCACAATGCCAAATGTCAAAAATGAAAATGTTACCATGAAAAATGTCACAAATGACAAATTTCAAGATGGCAAATGTCAAAGATGTCAAATGACAAATGTCCCAATGCTAAATGTCAAAAATGAAAAGTGTCATCATGAAAAATGTCAAAAATAACAAATTTTAAAATGGCAAATGTCAAAATGTCAAATGACAAATGTCACAATGCTAAATGTCAAAAATGAAAAGTGTCACCATGAAAAATGTCAAAAATGACAAATTTTAAGATGGCTAATGTCAAAGATGTCAAATGACAAATGTCACAATGCTAAATGTCAAAAATGAAAAGTGTCACCATGAAAAATGTCAAAAATGACAAATTTCAAGATGGCAAATGTCAAAGATGTCAAATGACAAATATCACAATGCTAAATGTCAAAAATGAAAAGTGTCACCATGAAAAATGTCCAAAATGACAAATTTCAAGATGGCAAATGTCAAAACTGACAAATGTCACAATGCTAAATGTCAAAAATGATAAGTGTCACCATAAAAAATGTCAAAAATGACAAATTTCAAGATGGCAAATGTCCAAGATGTCAAATGACAAATGTCACAATGCTAAATGTCAAAAATGACAAATTTCAAGATGGCAAATGTCAAAGATGTCAAATGACAAATGTCACAATGCTAAATGTCAAAAATGAAAAGTGTCACCATGAAAAATGTCAAAAATGACAAATTTCAAGATGGCAAATGTCAAAGATGTCAAATGACAAATGTCACAATGCTAAATGTCAAAAATGAAAAGTGTCACCATGAAAAATGTCAAAAATGACAAATTTCAAGATGGCAAATGTCAAAACTGACAAATGTCACAATGCTAAATGTCAAAAATGAAAAGTGTCACCATGAAAAATGTCAAAAATGACAAATTTCAAGATGGCAAATGTCAAAGATGTCAAATGACAAATGTCACAATGCTAAATGTCAAAAATGAAAAGTGTCAAAAATGACAAATTTCAAGATGGCAAATGTCTAAGATGTCAAATGACAAATGTCACAATGCTAAATGTCAAAAATGAAAAGTGTCACCATTAAAAATGTCAAAAATGACAAATTTCAAGATGGCAAATGTCAAAACTGACAAATGTCACAATGCTAAATGTCAAAAATGAAAAGTGTCACCATGAAAAATGTCAAAAATGACAAATTTCAAGATGGCAAATGTCAAAGATGTCAAATGACAAATGTCACAATGCTAAATGTCAAAAATGAAAAGTGTCAAAAATGACAAATTTCAAGATGGCAAATGTCTAAGATGTCAAATGACAAATGTCACAATGCTAAATGTCAAAAATAAAAAGTGTCACAATGCTAAATGTCAAAAATGACAAATTTCAAGATGGCAAATGTCAAAACTGACAAATGTCACAATGCTAAATGTCAAAAATGAAAAGTGTCACCATGAAAAATGTCAAAAATAACAAATTTCAAGATGGCAAATGTCAAAGATGTCAAATGACAAATGTCACAATGCTAAATGTCAAAAATGACAAATTTCAAGATGGCAAATGTCAAAGATGTCAAATGACAAATGTCACAATGCTAAATGTCAAAAATGAAAAGTGTCACCATGAAAAATGTCCAAAATGACAAATTTCAAGATGACAAATGTCAAAACTGACAAATGTCACAATGCTAAATGTCAAAAATGAAAAGTGTCACCATGAAAAATGTCAAAAATAACAAATTTCAAGATGGCAAATGTCAAAGATGTCAAATGACAAATGTCACAATGCTAAATGTCAAAAATGACAAATTTCAAGATGGCAAATGTCAAAGATGTCAAATGACAGATGTCACAATGCTTAATGTCAAAAATAAAAAGTGTCACCATGAAAAATGTCAAAAATGACAAATTTCAAGATGGCAGATATCAAAGATGTCAAATGACAAATGTCACAATGCTAAATGTCAAAAATAAAAAGTGTCACAATGCTAAATGTCAAAAATGACAAATTTCAAGATGGCAAATGTCAAAACTGACAAATGTCACAATGCTAAATGTCAAAAATGAAAAGTGTCACCATGAAAAATGTCAAAAATAACAAATTTCAAGATGGCAAATGTCAAAGATGTCAAATAACAAATGTCACAATGCTAAATGTCAAAAATGAAAAGTGTCAAAAATGACAAATTTCAAGATGGCAAATGTCAAAGAGGTCAAATGACAAATGTCACAATGCTAAATGTCAAAAATGAAAAGTGTCACCATGAAAAATGTCAAAAATGACAAATTGCAAGATGGCAAATGTCAAAACTGACAAATGTCACAATGCTAAATGTCAAAAATGAAAAGTGTCACCATTAATTATGTCAAAAATAACAAATTTCAAGATGGCAAATGTTAAAGATGTGAAATGACAAATGTCACAATGCTAAATGTCAAAAATGACAAATTTCAAGATGGCAAATGTCAAAGATGTCAAATGACAGATGTCACAATGCTTAATGTCAAAAATAAAAAGTGTCACCATGAAAAATGTCAAAAATGACAAATTTTAAGATGGCAAATATCAAAGATGTCAAATGACAAATGTTACAATGCTAAATGTCAAAAATAAAAAGTGTCACCATAAAAAATGTCAAAAATGACAAATTTCAAGATGGCAAATATCAAAACTGACAAATGTCACAATGCTAAATGTCAAAAATGAAAAGTGTCACCATGAAAAATGTCAAAAATAACAAATTTTAAGATGGCAAATGTCAAAGATGTCAAATGACAAATGTCACAATGCTAAATGTCAAAAATGAAAAGTGTCACCATGAAAAATGTCAAAAATGACAAATTTCAAGATGGCAAATATCAAAGATGTCAAATGACAAATGTCACAATGCTAAATGTCAAAAATGACAAATTTCAAGATGGCAAATGTCAAAGATGTCAAATGACAAGTGTCACAATGCTAAATGTCAAAAATGAAAAGTGTCACCATGAAAAATGACAAAAATGACAAATTTCAAGATGGCAAATGTCAAAGATGTCAAATGACAAATGTCACAATGCTAAATGTTAAAAATGATAAGTGTCACCATGAAAAATGTCAAAAATAACAAATTTCAAGATGTCAAAACTGACAAATGTCACAATGCTAAATGTCAAAAATGAAAAGTGTCACCATGAAAAATGTCAAAAATAACAAATTTCAAGATGGCAAATGTCAAAGATGTCAAATGACAAATGTCACAATGCTAAATGTCAAAAATGACAAATTTCAAGATGGCAAATGTCAAAGATGTCAAATGACAGATGTCACAATGCTTAATGTCAAAAATAAAAAGTGTCACCATGAAAAATGTCAAAAATGACAAATTTCAAGATGGCAGATATCAAAGATGTCAAATGACAAATGTCACAATGCTAAATGTCAAAAATAAAAAGTGTCACAATGCTAAATGTCAAAAATGACAAATTTCAAGATGGCAAATGTCAAAACTGACAAATGTCACAATGCTAAATGTCAAAAATGAAAAGTGTCACCATGAAAAATGTCAAAAATAACAAATTTCAAGATGGCAAATGTCAAAGATGTCAAATAACAAATGTCACAATGCTAAATGTCAAAAATGAAAAGTGTCAAAAATGACAAATTTCAAGATGGCAAATGTCAAAGAGGTCAAATGACAAATGTCACAATGCTAAATGTCAAAAATGAAAAGTGTCACCATGAAAAATGTCAAAAATGACAAATTGCAAGATGGCAAATGTCAAAACTGACAAATGTCACAATGCTAAATGTCAAAAATGAAAAGTGTCACCATTAATTATGTCAAAAATAACAAATTTCAAGATGGCAAATGTTAAAGATGTGAAATGACAAATGTCACAATGCTAAATGTCAAAAATGACAAATTTCAAGATGGCAAATGTCAAAGATGTCAAATGACAGATGTCACAATGCTTAATGTCAAAAATAAAAAGTGTCACCATGAAAAATGTCAAAAATGACAAATTTTAAGATGGCAAATATCAAAGATGTCAAATGACAAATGTTACAATGCTAAATGTCAAAAATAAAAAGTGTCACCATAAAAAATGTCAAAAATGACAAATTTCAAGATGGCAAATATCAAAACTGACAAATGTCACAATGCTAAATGTCAAAAATGAAAAGTGTCACCATGAAAAATGTCAAAAATAACAAATTTTAAGATGGCAAATGTCAAAGATGTCAAATGACAAATGTCACAATGCTAAATGTCAAAAATGAAAAGTGTCACCATGAAAAATGTCAAAAATGACAAATTTCAAGATGGCAAATATCAAAGATGTCAAATGACAAATGTCACAATGCTAAATGTCAAAAATGACAAATTTCAAGATGGCAAATGTCAAAGATGTCAAATGACAAGTGTCACAATGCTAAATGTCAAAAATGAAAAGTGTCACCATGAAAAATGTCAAAAATGACAAATTTCAAGATGGCAAATGTCAAAGATGTCAAATGACAAATGTCACAATGCTAAATGTTAAAAATGATAAGTGTCACCATGAAAAATGTCAAAAATAACAAATTTCAAGATGGCAAATGTCAAAGATGTCAAATGACAAATGTCACAATGCTAAATGTCAAAAATGAAAAGTGTCACCATGAAAAATGTCAAAAATGACAAATTTCAAAATGGCAAATGTCAAAGATGTCAAATGACAAATGTCACAATGCTAAATGTCAAAAATGATAAGTCTCACCATGAAAAATGTCAAAAATAACAAATTTCAAGATGGCAAATGTCAAAGATGTCAAATGACAAATGTCACAATGCTAAATGTCAAAAATGAAAAGTGTCACCATGAAAAATGTCAAAAATGACAAATTTCAAGATGGCAAATATCAAAACTGACAAATGTCACAATGCTAAATGTCAAAAATGATAAGTGTCACCATGAAAAATGTCAAAAATGACAAATTTCAAGATGGCAAATGTCCAAGATGTCAAATGACAAATGTCACAATGCTAAATGACAAATTTCAAGATGGCAAATGTCAAAGATGTCAAATGACAAATGTCACAATGCTAAATGTCAAAAATGAAAAGTGTCACCATGAAAAATGTCAAAAATGACAAATTTCAAGATGGCAAATGTCAAAGATGTCAAATGACAAATGTCACAATGCTAAATGTCAAAAATGAAAAGTGTCACCATGAAAAATGTCAAAAATAACAAATTTCAAGATGGCAAATGTCAAAGATGTCAAATGACAAATGTCACAATGCTAAATGTCAAAATTGAAAAGTGTCACCATGAAAAATGTCAAAAATAACAAATTTCAAGATGGCAAATGTCAAAACTGACAAATGTCACAATGCCAAATGTCAAAAATGAAAATGTCACCATGAAAAATGTCACAAATGACAAATTTCAAGATGGCAAATGTCAAAGATGTCAAATGACAAATGTCACAATGCTAAATGTCAAAAATGAAAAGTGTCATCATGAAAAATGTCAAAAATAACAAATTTCAAAATGGCAAATATCAAAGATGTCAAATGACAAATGTCACAATGCTAAATGTCAAAAATGAAAAGTGTCACCATGAAAAATGTCAAAAATGACAAATTTTAAGATGGCTAATGTCAAAGATGTCAAATGACAAATGTCACAATGCTAAATGTCAAAAATAAAAAGTGTCACCTTGAAAAATGTCAAAAATGACAAATTTCAAGATGGCAAATGTCAAAGATGTCAAATGACAAATGTCACAATGCTAAATGTCAAAAATGAAAAGTGTCACCATGAAAAATGTCAAAAATGACAAATTTCAAGATGGCAAATGTCAAAACTGACAAATGTCACAATGCTAAATGTCAAAAATGATAAGTGTCACCATGAAAAATGTCAAAAATGACAAATTTCAAGATGGCAAATGTCCAAGATGTCAAATGACAAATGTCACAATGCTAAATGTCAAAAATGACAAATTTCAAGATGGCAAATGTCAAAGATGTCAAATGACAAATGTCACAATGCTAAATGTCAAAAATGAAAAGTGTCACCATGAAAAATGTCAAAAATGACAAATTTCAAGATGGCAAATGTCAAAGATGTCAAATGACAAATGTCACAATGCTAAATGTCAAAAATGAAAAGTGTCACCATAAAAAATGTCAAAAATGACAAATTTCAAGATGGCAAATGTCAAAGATGTCAAATGACAAATGTCACAATGCTAAATGTCAAAAATGAAAAGTGTCACCATGAAAAATGTCAAAAATGACAAATTTCAAGATGGCAAATGTCAAAACTGACAAATGTCACAATGCTAAATGTCAAAAATGAAAAGTGTCACCATGAAAAATGTCAAAAATGACAAATTTCAAGATGGCAAATGTCAAAGATGTCAAATGACAAATGTCACAATGCTAAATGTCAAAAATGAAAAGTGTCAAAAATGACAAATTTCAAGATGGCAAATGTCTAAGATGTCAAATGACAAATGTCACAATGCTAAATGTCAAAAATGAAAAGTGTCACCATGAAAAATGTCAAAAATGACAAATTTCAAGATGGCAAATGTCAAAACTGACAAATGTCACAATGCTAAATGTCAAAAATGAAAAGTGTCACCATGAAAAATGTCAAAAATGACAAATTTTAAGATGGCAAATGTCAAAGATGTCAAATGACAAATGTCACAATGCTAAATGTCAAAAATGAAAAGTGTCAAAAATGACAAATTTCAAGATGGCAAATGTCTAAGATGTCAAATGACAAATGTCACAATGCTAAATGTCAAAAATAAAAAGTGTCACAATGCTAAATGTCAAAAATGACAAATTTCAAGATGGCAAATGTCAAAACTGACAAATGTCACAATGCTAAATGTCAAAAATGAAAAGTGTCACCATGAAAAATGTCAAAAATAACAAATTTCAAGATGGCAAATGTCAAAGATGTTAAATGACAAATGTCACAATGCTAAATGTCAAAAATGACAAATTTCAAGATGGCAAATGTCAAAGATGTCAAATGACAAATGTCACAATACTAAATGTCAAAAATGAAAAGTGTCACCATGAAAAATGTCCAAAATGACAAATTTCAAGATGGCAAATGTCAAAGATGACAAATGTCACAATGCTAAATGTCAAAAATGAAAAGTGTCACAATGAAAAATGTCAAAAATGACAAATTTCAAAATGGCAAATGTCAAAGATGTCAAATGACAAATGTCACAATGCTAAATGTCAAAAATGAAAAGTGTCACCATGAAAAATGTCAAAAATGACAAATTTCAAGATGGCAAATGTCAAAGATGTCAAATGACAAATGTCACAATGCTAAATGTCAAAAATGAAAAGTGTCAAAAATGACAAATTTCAAGATGGCAAATGTCTAAGATGTCAAATGACAAATGTCACAATGCTAAATGTCAAAAATGAAAAGTGTCACAATGCTAAATGTCAAAAATGACAAATTTCAAGATAACAAATGTCAAAACTGACAAATGTCACAATGCTAAATGTCAAAAATGAAAAGTGTCACCATGAAAAATGTCAAAAATAACAAATTTCAAGATGGCAAATGTCAAAGATGTCAAATGACAAATGTCACAATTCTAAATGTCAAAAATGACAAATTTCAAGATGGCAAATGTCAAAGATGTCAAATGACAAATGTTACAATGCTAAATGTCAAAAATGAAAAGTGTCACCATGAAAAATGTCAAAAATGACAAATTTCAAGATGGCAAATGTCAAAGATGTCAAATGACAAATGTCACAATGCTAAATGTCAAAAATAAAAGGTGTCACCATGAAAAATGTAAAAAATGACAAATTTCAAGATGGCAAATGTCAAAACTGACAAATGTCACAATGCTAAATGTCAAAAATGAAAAGTGTCACCATGAAAAATGTCAAAAATGACAAATTTCAAGATGGCAAATGTCAAAGATGTCAAATGACAAATGTCACAATGCTAAATGTCAAACATGAAAAGTGTCAAAAATGACAAATTTCAAGATGGCAAATGTCTAAGATGTCAAATGACAAATGTCACAATGCTAAATGTCAAAAATAAAAAGTGTCACCATGAAAAATGTCAAAAATGACAAATTTCAAGATGGCAAATGTCAAAAATAAAAAGTGTCACCATGAAAAATGTCAAAAATGACAAATTTCAAGATGGCAAATGTCAAAGATGTCAAATGACAAATGTCACAATGCTAAATGTCAAAAATGAAAAGTGTCACCATGAAAAATGTCAAAAATGACAAATTTCAAGACAGCAAATGTCAAAGATGTCAAATGACAAATGTCACAATGCTAAATGTCAAAAATGAAAAGTGTCACCATGAAAAATGTCAAAAATAACAAATTTCAAGATGGCAAATGTCAAAGATGTCAAATGACAAATGTCACAATGCTAAATGTCAAAAATGAAAAGTGTCACCATGAAAAATGTCAAAAATGACAAATTTCAAGATGGCAAGTGTCAAAGATGTCAAATGACAAATATCACAATGCTAAATGTCAAAGATGACAAATTTCAAGATGGCAAATGTCAAATATGTCAAATGACAAATGTCACAATGCTAAATGTCAAAAATGAAAATTGTCACCATGAAAAATGTCAAAAATGACAAATTTCAAGATGGCAACTGTCAAAGATGTCAAATGACAAATGTCACAATGCTAAATGTCAAAAATGAAAAGTGTCACAATGCTAAATGTCAAAAATGACAAATTTCAAGATGGCAAATGTCAAAACTGACAAATGTCAATGCTAAATGTCAAAAATGAAAAGTGTCACCATGAAAAATGTCAAAAATAACAAATTTTAAGATGGCAAATGTCAAAGATGTCAAATGACAAATGTCACAATGCTAAATGTCAAAAATGACAAATTTCAAGATGGCAAATGTCAAAGATGTCAAATGACAAATGTCACAATGCTAAATGTCAAAAATGAAAAGTGTCACCATGAAAAATGTAAAAAATGACAAATTTCAAGATGGCAAGTGTCAAAGATGTTAAATGACAAATGTCACAATGCTAAATGTCAAAAATGAAAAGTGTCACCATGAAAAATGTCAAAAATGACAAATTTCAAGATGGCATATGTCAAAACTGACAAATGTCACAATGCTAAATGTCAAAAATGAAAAGTGTCACCATGAAAAATGTCAAAAATGACAAATTTCAAGATGGCAAATGTCAAAGATGTAAAATGACAAATGTCACAATGCTAAATGTCAAAAATGAAAAGTGTCAAAAATGACAAATTTCAAGATGGCAAATGTCTAAGATGTCAAATGACAAATGTCACAATGCTAAATGTCAAAAATGACAAATTTCAAGATGGCACATGTCAAAAATGTCAAATGTCACAATGCTAAATGTCCAAAATGAAAAGTGTCACCATAAAAAATGTCAAAAATGACAAATTTCAAGATGGCAAATGTCAAAACTGACAAATGTCACAATGCTAAATGTCAAAAATGAAAAGTGTCACCATGAAAAATGTCAAAAATAACAAATTTCAAGATGGCAAATGTCAAAGATGTCAAATGACAAATGTCACAATTCTAAATGTCAAAAATGACAAATTTCAAGATGGCAAATGTCAAAGATGTCAAATGACAAATGTTGCAATGCTAAATGTCAAAAATGAAAAGTGTCACCATGAAAAATGTCAAAAATGACAAATTTCAAGATGGCAAATGTCAAAGATGTCAAATGACAAATGTCACAATGCTAAATGTCAAAAATAAAAGGTGTCACCATGAAAAATGTCAAAAATGACAAATTTCAAGATGGCAAATGTCAAAACTGACAAATGTCACAATGCTAAATGTCAAAAATGAAAAGTGTCACCATGAAAAATGTCAAAAATGACAAATTTCAAGATGGCAAATGTCAAAGATGTCAAATGACAAATGTCACAATGCTAAATGTCAAACATGAAAAGTGTCAAAAATGACAAATTTCAAGATGGCAAATGTCTAAGATGTCAAATGACAAATGTCACAATGCTAAATGTCAAAAATAAAAAGTGTCACCATGAAAAATGTCAAAAATGACAAATTTCAAGATGGCAAATGTCAAAACTGACAAATGTCACAATGCTAAATGTCAAAAATAAAAAGTGTCACCATGAAAAATGTCAAAAATGACAAATTTCAAGATGGCAAATGTCAAAGATGTCAAATGACAAATGTCACAATGCTAAATGTCAAAAATGAAAAGTGTCAAAAATGACAAATTTCAAGATGGCAAATGTCTAAGATGTCAAATGACAAATGTCACAATGCTAAATGTCAAAAATGAAAAGTGTCACAATGCTAAATGTCAAAAATGACAAATTTCAAGATAACAAATGTCAAAACTGACAAATGTCACAATGCTAAATGTCAAAAATGAAAAGTGTCACCATGAAAAATGTCAAAAATAACAAATTTCAAGATGGCAAATGTCAAAGATGTCAAATGACAAATGTCACAATTCTAAATGTCAAAAATGACAAATTTCAAGATGGCAAATGTCAAAGATGTCAAATGACAAATGTTACAATGCTAAATGTCAAAAATAAAAGGTGTCACCATGAAAAATGTCAAAAATGACAAATTTCAAGATGGCAAATGTCAAAACTGACAAATGTCACAATGCTAAATGTCAAAAATGAAAAGTGTCACCATGAAAAATGTCAAAAATGACAAATTTCAAGATGGCAAATGTCAAAGATGTCAAATGACAAATGTCACAATGCTAAATGTCAAACATGAAAAGTGTCAAAAATGACAAATTTCAAGATGGCAAATGTCTAAGATGTCAAATGACAAATGTCACAATGCTAAATGTCAAAAATAAAAAGTGTCACCATGAAAAATGTCAAAAATGACAAATTTCAAGATGGCAAATGTCAAAACTGACAAATGTCACAATGCTAAATGTCAAAAATAAAAAGTGTCACCATGAAAAATGTCAAAAATGACAAATTTCAAGATGGCAAATGTCAAAGATGTCAAATGACAAATGTCACAATGCTAAATGTCAAAAATGAAAAGTGTCACCATGAAAAATGTCAAAAATGACAAATTTCAAGACAGCAAATGTCAAAGATGTCAAATGACAAATGTCACAATGCTAAATGTCAAAAATGAAAAGTGTCACCATGAAAAATGTCAAAAATAACAAATTTCAAGATGGCAAATGTCAAAGATGTCAAATGACAAATGTCACAATGCTAAATGTCAAAAATGAAAAGTGTCACCATGAAAAATGTCAAAAATGACAAATTTCAAGATGGCAAATGTCAAAGATGTCAAATGACAAATATCACAATGCTAAATGTCAAAAATGACAAATTTCAAGATGGCAAATGTCAAATATGTCAAATGACAAATGTCACAATGCTAAATGTCAAAAATGAAAATTGTCACCATGAAAAATGTCAAAAATGACAAATTTCAAGATGGCAACTGTCAAAGATGTCAAATGACAAATGTCACAATGCTAAATGTCAAAAATAAAAAGTGTCACAATGCTAAATGTCAAAAATGACAAATTTCAAGATGGCAAATGTCAAAACTGACAAATGTCACAATGCTAAATGTCAAAAATGAAAAGTGTCACCATGAAAAATGTCAAAAATAACAAATTTCAAGATGGCAAATGTCAAAGATGTTAAATGACAAATGTCACAATGCTAAATGTCAAAAATGACAAATTTCAAGATGGCAAATATCAAAGATGTCAAATGACAAATGTCACAATACTAAATGTCAAAAATGAAAAGTGTCACCATGAAAAATGTCCAAAATGACAAATTTCAAGATGGCAAATGTCAAAGATGACAAATGTCACAATGCTAAATGTCAAAAATGAAAAGTGTCACAATGAAAAATGTCAAAAATGACAAATTTCAAAATGGCAAATGTCAAAGATGTCAAATGACAAATGTCACAATGCTAAATGTCAAAAATGAAAAGTGTCACCATGAAAAATGTCAAAAATGACAAATTTCAAGATGGCAAATGTCAAAGATGTCAAATGACAAATGTCACAATGCTAAATGTCAAAAATGAAAAGTGTCAAAAATGACAAATTTCAAGATGGCAAATGTCTAAGATGTCAAATGACAAATGTCACAATGCTAAATGTCAAAAATGAAAAGTGTCACAATGCTAAATGTCAAAAATGACAAATTTCAAGATAACAAATGTCAAAACTGACAAATGTCACAATGCTAAATGTCAAAAATGAAAAGTGTCACCATGAAAAATGTCAAAAATAACATATTTCAAGATGGCAAATGTCAAAGATGTCAAATGACAAATGTCACAATTCTAAATGTCAAAAATGACAAATTTCAAGATGGCAAATGTCAAAGATGTCAAATGACAAATGTTACAATGCTAAATGTCAAAAATGAAAAGTGTCACCATGAAAAATGTCAAAAATGACAAATTTCAAGATGGCAAATGTCAAAGATGTCAAATGACAAATGTCACAATGCTAAATGTCAAAAATAAAAGGTGTCACCATGAAAAATGTCAAAAATGACAAATTTCAAGATGGCAAATGTCAAAACTGACAAATGTCACAATGCTAAATGTCAAAAATGAAAAGTGTCACCATGAAAAATGTCAAAAATGACAAATTTCAAGATGGCAAATGTCAAAGATGTCAAATGACAAATGTCACAATGCTAAATGTCAAACATGAAAAGTGTCAAAAATGACAAATTTCAAGATGGCAAATGTCTAAGATGTCAAATGACAAATGTCACAATGCTAAATGTCAAAAATAAAAAGTGTCACCATGAAAAATGTCAAAAATGACAAATTTCAAGATGGCAAATGTCAAAACTGACAAATGTCACAATGCTAAATGTCAAAAATAAAAAGTGTCACCATGAAAAATGTCAAAAATGACAAATTTCAAGATGGCAAATGTCAAAGATGTCAAATGACAAATGTCACAATGCTAAATGTCAAAAATGAAAAGTGTCACCATGAAAAATGTCAAAAATGACAAATTTCAAGACAGCAAATGTCAAAGATGTCAAATGACAAATGTCACAATGCTAAATGTCAAAAATGAAAAGTGTCACCATGAAAAATGTCAAAAATAACAAATTTCAAGATGGCAAATGTCAAAGATGTCAAATGACAAATGTCACAATGCTAAATGTCAAAAATGAAAAGTGTCACCATGAAAAATGTCAAAAATGACAAATTTCAAGATGGCAAATGTCAAAGATGTCAAATGACAAATATCACAATGCTAAATGTCAAAAATGACAAATTTCAAGATGGCAAATGTCAAATATGTCAAATGACAAATGTCACAATGCTAAATGTCAAAAATGAAAATTGTCACCATGAAAAATGTCAAAAATGACAAATTTCAAGATGGCAACTGTCAAAGATGTCAAATGACAAATGTCACAATGCTAAATGTCAAAAATGAAAAGTGTCACAATGCTAAATGTCAAAAATGACAAATTTCAAGATGGCAAATGTCAAAACTGACAAATGTCAATGCTAAATGTCAAAAATGAAAAGTGTCACCATGAAAAATGTCAAAAATAACAAATTTTAAGATGGCAAATGTCAAAGATGTCAAATGACAAATGTCACAATGCTAAATGTCAAAAATGACAAATTTCAAGATGGCAAATGTCAAAGATGTCAAATGACAAATGTCACAATGCTAAATGTCAAAAATGAAAAGTGTCACCATGAAAAATGTAAAAAATGACAAATTTCAAGATGGCAAGTGTCAAAGATGTTAAATGACAAATGTCACAATGATAAATGTCAAAAATGAAAAGTGTCACCATGAAAAATGTCAAAAATGACAAATTTCAAGATGGCATATGTCAAAACTGACAAATGTCACAATGCTAAATGTCAAAAATGAAAAGTTTCACCATGAAAAATGTCAAAAATGACAAATTTCAAGATGGCAAATGTCAAAGATGTAAAATGACAAATGTCACAATGCTAAATGTCAAAAATGAAAAGTGTCAAAAATGACAAATTTCAAGATGGCAAATGTCTAAGATGTCAAATGACAAATGTCACAATGCTAAATGTCAAAAATGACAAATTTCAAGATGGCACATGTCAAATGTCACAATGCTAAATGTCCAAAATGAAAAGTGTCACCATAAAAAATGTCAAAAATGACAAATTTCAAGATAACAAATGTCAAAACTGACAAATGTCACAATGCTAAATGTCAAAAATGAAAAGTGTCACCATGAAAAATGTCAAAAATAACAAATTTCAAGATGGCAAATGTCAAAGATGTCAAATGACAAATGTCACAATGCTAAATGTCAAAAATGACAAATTTCAAGATGGCAAATGTCAAAGATGTCAAATGACAAATGTCACAATGCTAAATGTCAAAAATGAAAAGTGTCACCATGAAAAATGTCCAAAATGACAAATTTCAAGATGACAAATGTCAAAACTGACAAATGTCACAATGCTAAATGTCAAAAATGAAAAGTGTCACCATGAAAAATGTCAAAAATAACAAATTTCAAGATGGCAAATGTCAAAGATGTTAAATGACAAATGTCACAATGCTAAATGTCAAAAATGACAAATTTCAAGATGGCAAATGTCAAAGATGTCAAATGACAGATGTCACAATGCTTAATGTCAAAAATAAAAAGTGTCACCATGAAAAATGTCAAAAATGACAAATTTCAAGATGGCAGATATCAAAGATGTCAAATGACAAATGTCACAATGCTAAATGTCAAAAATAAAAAGTGTCACAATGCTAAATGTCAAAAATGACAAATTTCAAGATGGCAAATGTCAAAACTGACAAATGTCACAATGCTAAATGTCAAAAATGAAAAGTGTCACCATGAAAAATGTCAAAAATAACAAATTTCAAGATGGCAAATGTCAAAGATGTCAAATAACAAATGTCACAATGCTAAATGTCAAAAATGAAAAGTGTCAAAAATGACAAATTTCAAGATGGCAAATGTCAAAGAGGTCAAATGACAAATGTCACAATGCTAAATGTCAAAAATGAAAAGTGTCACCATGAAAAATGTCAAAAATGACAAATTGCAAGATGGCAAATGTCAAAACTGACAAATGTCACAATGCTTAATGTCAAAAATGAAAAGTGTCACCATTAATTATGTCAAAAATAACAAATTTCAAGATGGCAAATGTTAAAGATGTGAAATGACAAATGTCACAATGCTAAATGTCAAAAATGACAAATTTCAAGATGGCAAATGTAAAAGATGTCAAATGACAGATGTCACAATGCTTAATGTCAAAAATAAAAAGTGTCACCATGAAAAATGTCAAAAATGACAAATTTTAAGATGGCAAATATCAAAGATGTCAAATGACAAATGTTACAATGCTAAATGTCAAAAATAAAAAGTGTCACCATAAAAAATGTCAAAAATGACAAATTTCAAGATGGCAAATATCAAAACTGACAAATGTCACAATGCTAAATGTCAAAAATGAAAAGTGTCACCATGAAAAATGTCAAAAATAACAAATTTTAAGATGGCAAATGTCAAAGATGTCAAATGACAAATGTCACAATGCTAAATGTCAAAAATGAAAAGTGTCACCATGAAAAATGTCAAAAATGACAAATTTCAAGATGGCAAATATCAAAGATGTCAAATGACAAATGTCACAATGCTAAATGTCAAAAATGACAAATTTCAAGATGGCAAATGTCAAAGATGTCAAATGACAAGTGTCACAATGCTAAATGTCAAAAATGAAAAGTGTCACCATGAAAAATGTCAAAAATGACAAATTTCAAGATGGCAAATGTCAAAGATGTCAAATGACAAATGTCACAATGCTAAATGTTAAAAATGATAAGTGTCACCATGAAAAATGTCAAAAATAACAAATTTCAAGATGGCAAATGTCAAAGATGTCAAATGACAAATGTCACAATGCTAAATGTCAAAAATGAAAAGTGTCACCATGAAAAATGTCAAAAATGACAAATTTCAAAATGGCAAATGTCAAAGATGTCAAATGACAAATGTCACAATGCTAAATGTCAAAAATGATAAGTCTCACCATGAAAAATGTCAAAAATAACAAATTTCAAGATGGCAAATGTCAAAGATGTCAAATGACAAATGTCACAATGCTAAATGTCAAAAATGAAAAGTGTCACCATGAAAAATGTCAAAAATGACAAATTTCAAGATGGCAAATATTAAAACTGACAAATGTCACAATGCTAAATGTCAAAAATGATAAGTGTCACCATGAAAAATGTCAAAAATGACAAATTTCAAGATGGCAAATGTCCAAGATGTCAAATGACAAATGTCACAATGCTAAATGACAAATTTCAAGATGGCAAATGTCAAAGATGTCAAATGACAAATGTCACAATGCTAAATGTCAAAAATGAAAAGTGTCACCATGAAAAATGTCAAAAATGACAAATTTCAAGATGGCAAATGTCAAAGATGTCAAATGACAAATGTCACAATGCTAAATGTCAAAAATGAAAAGTGTCACCATGAAAAATGTCAAAAATAACAAATTTCAAGATGGCAAATGTCAAAGATGTCAAATGACAAATGTCACAATGCTAAATGTCAAAATTGAAAAGTGTCACCATGAAAAATGTCAAAAATAACAAATTTCAAGATGGCAAATGTCAAAACTGACAAATGTCACAATGCCAAATGTCAAAAATGAAAATGTCACCATGAAAAATGTCACAAATGACAAATTTCAAGATGGCAAATGTCAAAGATGTCAAATGACAAATGTCACAATGCTAAATGTCAAAAATGAAAAGTGTCATCATGAAAAATGTCAAAAATAACAAATTTCAAAATGGCAAATATCAAAGATGTCAAATGACAAATGTCACAATGCTAAATGTCAAAAATGAAAAGTGTCACCATGAAAAATGTCAAAAATGACAAATTTTAAGATGGCTAATGTCAAAGATGTCAAATGACAAATGTCACAATGCTAAATGTCAAAAATAAAAAGTGTCACCTTGAAAAATGTCAAAAATGACAAATTTCAAGATGGCAAATGTCAAAGATGTCAAATGACAAATGTCACAATGCTAAATGTCAAAAATGAAAAGTGTCACCATGAAAAATGTCAAAAATGACAAATTTCAAGATGGCAAATGTCAAAACTGACAAATGTCACAATGCTAAATGTCAAAAATGATAAGTGTCACCATGAAAAATGTCAAAAATGACAAATTTCAAGATGGCAAATGTCCAAGATGTCAAATGACAAATGTCACAATGCTAAATGTCAAAAATGACAAATTTCAAGATGGCAAATGTCAAAGATGTCAAATGACAAATGTCACAATGCTAAATGTCAAAAATGAAAAGTGTCACCATGAAAAATGTCAAAAATGACAAATTTCAAGATGGCAAATGTCAAAGATGTCAAATGACAAATGTCACAATGCTAAATGTCAAAAATGAAAAGTGTCACCATAAAAAATGTCAAAAATGACAAATTTCAAGATGGCAAATGTCAAAGATGTCAAATGACAAATGTCACAATGCTAAATGTCAAAAATGAAAAGTGTCACCATGAAAAATGTCAAAAATGACAAATTTCAAGATGGCAAATGTCAAAACTGACAAATGTCACAATGCTAAATGTCAAAAATGAAAAGTGTCACCATGAAAAATGTCAAAAATGACAAATTTCAAGATGGCAAATGTCAAAGATGTCAAATGACAAATGTCACAATGCTAAATGTCAAAAATGAAAAGTGTCAAAAATGACAAATTTCAAGATGGCAAATGTCTAAGATGTCAAATGACAAATGTCACAATGCTAAATGTCAAAAATGAAAAGTGTCACCATGAAAAATGTCAAAAATGACAAATTTCAAGATGGCAAATGTCAAAACTGACAAATGTCACAATGCTAAATGTCAAAAATGAAAAGTGTCACCATGAAAAATGTCAAAAATGACAAATTTTAAGATGGCAAATGTCAAAGATGTCAAATGACAAATGTCACAATGCTAAATGTCAAAAATGAAAAGTGTCAAAAATGACAAATTTCAAGATGGCAAATGTCTAAGATGTCAAATGACAAATGTCACAATGCTAAATGTCAAAAATAAAAAGTGTCACAATGCTAAATGTCAAAAATGACAAATTTCAAGATGGCAAATGTCAAAACTGACAAATGTCACAATGCTAAATGTCAAAAATGAAAAGTGTCACCATGAAAAATGTCAAAAATAACAAATTTCAAGATGGCAAATGTCAAAGATGTTAAATGACAAATGTCACAATGCTAAATGTCAAAAATGACAAATTTCAAGATGGCAAATGTCAAAGATGTCAAATGACAAATGTCACAATACTAAATGTCAAAAATGAAAAGTGTCACCATGAAAAATGTCCAAAATGACAAATTTCAAGATGGCAAATGTCAAAGATGACAAATGTCACAATGCTAAATGTCAAAAATGAAAAGTGTCACAATGAAAAATGTCAAAAATGACAAATTTCAAAATGGCAAATGTCAAAGATGTCAAATGACAAATGTCACAATGCTAAATGTCAAAAATGAAAAGTGTCACCATGAAAAATGTCAAAAATGACAAATTTCAAGATGGCAAATGTCAAAGATGTCAAATGACAAATGTCACAATGCTAAATGTCAAAAATGAAAAGTGTCAAAAATGACAAATTTCAAGATGGCAAATGTCTAAGATGTCAAATGACAAATGTCACAATGCTAAATGTCAAAAATGAAAAGTGTCACAATGCTAAATGTCAAAAATGACAAATTTCAAGATAACAAATGTCAAAACTGACAAATGTCACAATGCTAAATGTCAAAAATGAAAAGTGTCACCATGAAAAATGTCAAAAATAACAAATTTCAAGATGGCAAATGTCAAAGATGTCAAATGACAAATGTCACAATTCTAAATGTCAAAAATGACAAATTTCAAGATGGCAAATGTCAAAGATGTCAAATGACAAATGTTACAATGCTAAATGTCAAAAATGAAAAGTGTCACCATGAAAAATGTCAAAAATGACAAATTTCAAGATGGCAAATGTCAAAGATGTCAAATGACAAATGTCACAATGCTAAATGTCAAAAATAAAAGGTGTCACCATGAAAAATGTAAAAAATGACAAATTTCAAGATGGCAAATGTCAAAACTGACAAATGTCACAATGCTAAATGTCAAAAATGAAAAGTGTCACCATGAAAAATGTCAAAAATGACAAATTTCAAGATGGCAAATGTCAAAGATGTCAAATGACAAATGTCACAATGCTAAATGTCAAACATGAAAAGTGTCAAAAATGACAAATTTCAAGATGGCAAATGTCTAAGATGTCAAATGACAAATGTCACAATGCTAAATGTCAAAAATAAAAAGTGTCACCATGAAAAATGTCAAAAATGACAAATTTCAAGATGGCAAATGTCAAAACTGACAAATGTCACAATGCTAAATGTCAAAAATAAAAAGTGTCACCATGAAAAATGTCAAAAATGACAAATTTCAAGATGGCAAATGTCAAAGATGTCAAATGACAAATGTCACAATGCTAAATGTCAAAAATGAAAAGTGTCACCATGAAAAATGTCAAAAATGACAAATTTCAAGACAGCAAATGTCAAAGATGTCAAATGACAAATGTCACAATGCTAAATGTCAAAAATGAAAAGTGTCACCATGAAAAATGTCAAAAATAACAAATTTCAAGATGGCAAATGTCAAAGATGTCAAATGACAAATGTCACAATGCTAAATGTCAAAAATGAAAAGTGTCACCATGAAAAATGTCAAAAATGACAAATTTCAAGATGGCAAGTGTCAAAGATGTCAAATGACAAATATCACAATGCTAAATGTCAAAGATGACAAATTTCAAGATGGCAAATGTCAAATATGTCAAATGACAAATGTCACAATGCTAAATGTCAAAAATGAAAATTGTCACCATGAAAAATGTCAAAAATGACAAATTTCAAGATGGCAACTGTCAAAGATGTCAAATGACAAATGTCACAATGCTAAATGTCAAAAATGAAAAGTGTCACAATGCTAAATGTCAAAAATGACAAATTTCAAGATGGCAAATGTCAAAACTGACAAATGTCAATGCTAAATGTCAAAAATGAAAAGTGTCACCATGAAAAATGTCAAAAATAACAAATTTTAAGATGGCAAATGTCAAAGATGTCAAATGACAAATGTCACAATGCTAAATGTCAAAAATGACAAATTTCAAGATGGCAAATGTCAAAGATGTCAAATGACAAATGTCACAATGCTAAATGTCAAAAATGAAAAGTGTCACCATGAAAAATGTAAAAAATGACAAATTTCAAGATGGCAAGTGTCAAAGATGTTAAATGACAAATGTCACAATGCTAAATGTCAAAAATGAAAAGTGTCACCATGAAAAATGTCAAAAATGACAAATTTCAAGATGGCATATGTCAAAACTGACAAATGTCACAATGCTAAATGTCAAAAATGAAAAGTGTCACCATGAAAAATGTCAAAAATGACAAATTTCAAGATGGCAAATGTCAAAGATGTAAAATGACAAATGTCACAATGCTAAATGTCAAAAATGAAAAGTGTCAAAAATGACAAATTTCAAGATGGCAAATGTCTAAGATGTCAAATGACAAATGTCACAATGCTAAATGTCAAAAATGACAAATTTCAAGATGGCACATGTCAAAAATGTCAAATGTCACAATGCTAAATGTCCAAAATGAAAAGTGTCACCATAAAAAATGTCAAAAATGACAAATTTCAAGATGGCAAATGTCAAAACTGACAAATGTCACAATGCTAAATGTCAAAAATGAAAAGTGTCACCATGAAAAATGTCAAAAATAACAAATTTCAAGATGGCAAATGTCAAAGATGTCAAATGACAAATGTCACAATTCTAAATGTCAAAAATGACAAATTTCAAGATGGCAAATGTCAAAGATGTCAAATGACAAATGTTGCAATGCTAAATGTCAAAAATGAAAAGTGTCACCATGAAAAATGTCAAAAATGACAAATTTCAAGATGGCAAATGTCAAAGATGTCAAATGACAAATGTCACAATGCTAAATGTCAAAAATAAAAGGTGTCACCATGAAAAATGTCAAAAATGACAAATTTCAAGATGGCAAATGTCAAAACTGACAAATGTCACAATGCTAAATGTCAAAAATGAAAAGTGTCACCATGAAAAATGTCAAAAATGACAAATTTCAAGATGGCAAATGTCAAAGATGTCAAATGACAAATGTCACAATGCTAAATGTCAAACATGAAAAGTGTCAAAAATGACAAATTTCAAGATGGCAAATGTCTAAGATGTCAAATGACAAATGTCACAATGCTAAATGTCAAAAATAAAAAGTGTCACCATGAAAAATGTCAAAAATGACAAATTTCAAGATGGCAAATGTCAAAACTGACAAATGTCACAATGCTAAATGTCAAAAATAAAAAGTGTCACCATGAAAAATGTCAAAAATGACAAATTTCAAGATGGCAAATGTCAAAGATGTCAAATGACAAATGTCACAATGCTAAATGTCAAAAATGAAAAGTGTCAAAAATGACAAATTTCAAGATGGCAAATGTCTAAGATGTCAAATGACAAATGTCACAATGCTAAATGTCAAAAATGAAAAGTGTCACAATGCTAAATGTCAAAAATGACAAATTTCAAGATAACAAATGTCAAAACTGACAAATGTCACAATGCTAAATGTCAAAAATGAAAAGTGTCACCATGAAAAATGTCAAAAATAACAAATTTCAAGATGGCAAATGTCAAAGATGTCAAATGACAAATGTCACAATTCTAAATGTCAAAAATGACAAATTTCAAGATGGCAAATGTCAAAGATGTCAAATGACAAATGTTACAATGCTAAATGTCAAAAATAAAAGGTGTCACCATGAAAAATGTCAAAAATGACAAATTTCAAGATGGCAAATGTCAAAACTGACAAATGTCACAATGCTAAATGTCAAAAATGAAAAGTGTCACCATGAAAAATGTCAAAAATGACAAATTTCAAGATGGCAAATGTCAAAGATGTCAAATGACAAATGTCACAATGCTAAATGTCAAACATGAAAAGTGTCAAAAATGACAAATTTCAAGATGGCAAATGTCTAAGATGTCAAATGACAAATGTCACAATGCTAAATGTCAAAAATAAAAAGTGTCACCATGAAAAATGTCAAAAATGACAAATTTCAAGATGGCAAATGTCAAAACTGACAAATGTCACAATGCTAAATGTCAAAAATAAAAAGTGTCACCATGAAAAATGTCAAAAATGACAAATTTCAAGATGGCAAATGTCAAAGATGTCAAATGACAAATGTCACAATGCTAAATGTCAAAAATGAAAAGTGTCACCATGAAAAATGTCAAAAATGACAAATTTCAAGACAGCAAATGTCAAAGATGTCAAATGACAAATGTCACAATGCTAAATGTCAAAAATGAAAAGTGTCACCATGAAAAATGTCAAAAATAACAAATTTCAAGATGGCAAATGTCAAAGATGTCAAATGACAAATGTCACAATGCTAAATGTCAAAAATGAAAAGTGTCACCATGAAAAATGTCAAAAATGACAAATTTCAAGATGGCAAATGTCAAAGATGTCAAATGACAAATATCACAATGCTAAATGTCAAAAATGACAAATTTCAAGATGGCAAATGTCAAATATGTCAAATGACAAATGTCACAATGCTAAATGTCAAAAATGAAAATTGTCACCATGAAAAATGTCAAAAATGACAAATTTCAAGATGGCAACTGTCAAAGATGTCAAATGACAAATGTCACAATGCTAAATGTCAAAAATAAAAAGTGTCACAATGCTAAATGTCAAAAATGACAAATTTCAAGATGGCAAATGTCAAAACTGACAAATGTCACAATGCTAAATGTCAAAAATGAAAAGTGTCACCATGAAAAATGTCAAAAATAACAAATTTCAAGATGGCAAATGTCAAAGATGTTAAATGACAAATGTCACAATGCTAAATGTCAAAAATGACAAATTTCAAGATGGCAAATATCAAAGATGTCAAATGACAAATGTCACAATACTAAATGTCAAAAATGAAAAGTGTCACCATGAAAAATGTCCAAAATGACAAATTTCAAGATGGCAAATGTCAAAGATGACAAATGTCACAATGCTAAATGTCAAAAATGAAAAGTGTCACAATGAAAAATGTCAAAAATGACAAATTTCAAAATGGCAAATGTCAAAGATGTCAAATGACAAATGTCACAATGCTAAATGTCAAAAATGAAAAGTGTCACCATGAAAAATGTCAAAAATGACAAATTTCAAGATGGCAAATGTCAAAGATGTCAAATGACAAATGTCACAATGCTAAATGTCAAAAATGAAAAGTGTCAAAAATGACAAATTTCAAGATGGCAAATGTCTAAGATGTCAAATGACAAATGTCACAATGCTAAATGTCAAAAATGAAAAGTGTCACAATGCTAAATGTCAAAAATGACAAATTTCAAGATAACAAATGTCAAAACTGACAAATGTCACAATGCTAAATGTCAAAAATGAAAAGTGTCACCATGAAAAATGTCAAAAATAACATATTTCAAGATGGCAAATGTCAAAGATGTCAAATGACAAATGTCACAATTCTAAATGTCAAAAATGACAAATTTCAAGATGGCAAATGTCAAAGATGTCAAATGACAAATGTTACAATGCTAAATGTCAAAAATGAAAAGTGTCACCATGAAAAATGTCAAAAATGACAAATTTCAAGATGGCAAATGTCAAAGATGTCAAATGACAAATGTCACAATGCTAAATGTCAAAAATAAAAGGTGTCACCATGAAAAATGTCAAAAATGACAAATTTCAAGATGGCAAATGTCAAAACTGACAAATGTCACAATGCTAAATGTCAAAAATGAAAAGTGTCACCATGAAAAATGTCAAAAATGACAAATTTCAAGATGGCAAATGTCAAAGATGTCAAATGACAAATGTCACAATGCTAAATGTCAAACATGAAAAGTGTCAAAAATGACAAATTTCAAGATGGCAAATGTCTAAGATGTCAAATGACAAATGTCACAATGCTAAATGTCAAAAATAAAAAGTGTCACCATGAAAAATGTCAAAAATGACAAATTTCAAGATGGCAAATGTCAAAACTGACAAATGTCACAATGCTAAATGTCAAAAATAAAAAGTGTCACCATGAAAAATGTCAAAAATGACAAATTTCAAGATGGCAAATGTCAAAGATGTCAAATGACAAATGTCACAATGCTAAATGTCAAAAATGAAAAGTGTCACCATGAAAAATGTCAAAAATGACAAATTTCAAGACAGCAAATGTCAAAGATGTCAAATGACAAATGTCACAATGCTAAATGTCAAAAATGAAAAGTGTCACCATGAAAAATGTCAAAAATAACAAATTTCAAGATGGCAAATGTCAAAGATGTCAAATGACAAATGTCACAATGCTAAATGTCAAAAATGAAAAGTGTCACCATGAAAAATGTCAAAAATGACAAATTTCAAGATGGCAAATGTCAAAGATGTCAAATGACAAATATCACAATGCTAAATGTCAAAAATGACAAATTTCAAGATGGCAAATGTCAAATATGTCAAATGACAAATGTCACAATGCTAAATGTCAAAAATGAAAATTGTCACCATGAAAAATGTCAAAAATGACAAATTTCAAGATGGCAACTGTCAAAGATGTCAAATGACAAATGTCACAATGCTAAATGTCAAAAATGAAAAGTGTCACAATGCTAAATGTCAAAAATGACAAATTTCAAGATGGCAAATGTCAAAACTGACAAATGTCAATGCTAAATGTCAAAAATGAAAAGTGTCACCATGAAAAATGTCAAAAATAACAAATTTTAAGATGGCAAATGTCAAAGATGTCAAATGACAAATGTCACAATGCTAAATGTCAAAAATGACAAATTTCAAGATGGCAAATGTCAAAGATGTCAAATGACAAATGTCACAATGCTAAATGTCAAAAATGAAAAGTGTCACCATGAAAAATGTAAAAAATGACAAATTTCAAGATGGCAAGTGTCAAAGATGTTAAATGACAAATGTCACAATGCTAAATGTCAAAAATGAAAAGTGTCACCATGAAAAATGTCAAAAATGACAAATTTCAAGATGGCATATGTCAAAACTGACAAATGTCACAATGCTAAATGTCAAAAATGAAAAGTGTCACCATGAAAAATGTCAAAAATGACAAATTTCAAGATGGCAAGTGTCAAAGATGTTAAATGACAAATGTCACAATGCTAAATGTCAAAAATGAAAAGTGTCACCATGAAAAATGTCAAAAATGACAAATTTCAAGATGGCAAATGTCAAAACTGACAAATGTCAATGCTAAATGTCAAAAATGAAAAGTGTCACCATGAAAAATGTCAAAAATAACAAATTTTAAGATGGCAAATGTCAAAGATGTCAAATGACAAATGTCACAATGCTAAATGTCAAAAATGACAAATTTCAAGATGGCAAATGTCAAAGATGTCAAATGACAAATGTCACAATGCTAAATGTCAAAAATGAAAAGTGTCACCATGAAAAATGTAAAAAATGACAAATTTCAAGATGGCAAGTGTCAAAGATGTTAAATGACAAATGTCACAATGCTAAATGTCAAAAATGAAAAGTGTCACCATGAAAAATGTCAAAAATGACAAATTTCAAGATGGCATATGTCAAAACTGACAAATGTCACAATGCTAAATGTCAAAAATGAAAAGTGTCACCATGAAAAATGTCAAAAATGACAAATTTCAAGATGGCAAATGTCAAAACTGACAAATGTCACAATGCTAAATGTCAAAAATGAAAAGTGTCACCATGAAAAATGTCAAAAATGACAAATTTCAAGATGGCAAATGTCAAAGATGTCAAATGACAAATGTCACAATGCTAAATGTCAAACATGAAAAGTGTCAAAAATGACAAATTTCAAGATGGCAAATGTCTAAGATGTCAAATGACAAATGTCACAATGCTAAATGTCAAAAATAAAAAGTGTCACCATGAAAAATGTCAAAAATGACAAATTTCAAGATGGCAAATGTCAAAACTGACAAATGTCACAATGCTAAATGTCAAAAATAAAAAGTGTCACCATGAAAAATGTCAAAAATGACAAATTTCAAGATGGCAAATGTCAAAGATGTCAAATGACAAATGTCACAATGCTAAATGTCAAAAATGAAAAGTGTCAAAAATGACAAATTTCAAGATGGCAAATGTCTAAGATGTCAAATGACAAATGTCACAATGCTAAATGTCAAAAATGAAAAGTGTCACAATGCTAAATGTCAAAAATGACAAATTTCAAGATAACAAATGTCAAAACTGACAAATGTCACAATGCTAAATGTCAAAAATGAAAAGTGTCACCATGAAAAATGTCAAAAATAACAAATTTCAAGATGGCAAATGTCAAAGATGTCAAATGACAAATGTCACAATTCTAAATGTCAAAAATGACAAATTTCAAGATGGCAAATGTCAAAGATGTCAAATGACAAATGTTACAATGCTAAATGTCAAAAATAAAAGGTGTCACCATGAAAAATGTCAAAAATGACAAATTTCAAGATGGCAAATGTCAAAACTGACAAATGTCACAATGCTAAATGTCAAAAATGAAAAGTGTCACCATGAAAAATGTCAAAAATGACAAATTTCAAGATGGCAAATGTCAAAGATGTCAAATGACAAATGTCACAATGCTAAATGTCAAACATGAAAAGTGTCAAAAATGACAAATTTCAAGATGGCAAATGTCTAAGATGTCAAATGACAAATGTCACAATGCTAAATGTCAAAAATAAAAAGTGTCACCATGAAAAATGTCAAAAATGACAAATTTCAAGATGGCAAATGTCAAAACTGACAAATGTCACAATGCTAAATGTCAAAAATAAAAAGTGTCACCATGAAAAATGTCAAAAATGACAAATTTCAAGATGGCAAATGTCAAAGATGTCAAATGACAAATGTCACAATGCTAAATGTCAAAAATGAAAAGTGTCACCATGAAAAATGTCAAAAATGACAAATTTCAAGACAGCAAATGTCAAAGATGTCAAATGACAAATGTCACAATGCTAAATGTCAAAAATGAAAAGTGTCACCATGAAAAATGTCAAAAATAACAAATTTCAAGATGGCAAATGTCAAAGATGTCAAATGACAAATGTCACAATGCTAAATGTCAAAAATGAAAAGTGTCACCATGAAAAATGTCAAAAATGACAAATTTCAAGATGGCAAATGTCAAAGATGTCAAATGACAAATATCACAATGCTAAATGTCAAAAATGACAAATTTCAAGATGGCAAATGTCAAATATGTCAAATGACAAATGTCACAATGCTAAATGTCAAAAATGAAAATTGTCACCATGAAAAATGTCAAAAATGACAAATTTCAAGATGGCAACTGTCAAAGATGTCAAATGACAAATGTCACAATGCTAAATGTCAAAAATAAAAAGTGTCACAATGCTAAATGTCAAAAATGACAAATTTCAAGATGGCAAATGTCAAAACTGACAAATGTCACAATGCTAAATGTCAAAAATGAAAAGTGTCACCATAAAAAATGTCAAAAATAACAAATTTCAAGATGGCAAATGTCAAAGATGTTAAATGACAAATGTCACAATGCTAAATGTCAAAAATGACAAATTTCAAGATGGCAAATATCAAAGATGTCAAATGACAAATGTCACAATACTAAATGTCAAAAATGAAAAGTGTCACCATGAAAAATGTCCAAAATGACAAATTTCAAGATGGCAAATGTCAAAGATGACAAATGTCACAATGCTAAATGTCAAAAATGAAAAGTGTCACAATGAAAAATGTCAAAAATGACAAATTTCAAAATGGCAAATGTCAAAGATGTCAAATGACAAATGTCACAATGCTAAATGTCAAAAATGAAAAGTGTCACCATGAAAAATGTCAAAAATGACAAATTTCAAGATGGCAAATGTCAAAGATGTCAAATGACAAATGTCACAATGCTAAATGTCAAAAATGAAAAGTGTCAAAAATGACAAATTTCAAGATGGCAAATGTCTAAGATGTCAAATGACAAATGTCACAATGCTAAATGTCAAAAATGAAAAGTGTCACAATGCTAAATGTCAAAAATGACAAATTTCAAGATAACAAATGTCAAAACTGACAAATGTCACAATGCTAAATGTCAAAAATGAAAAGTGTCACCATGAAAAATGTCAAAAATAACATATTTCAAGATGGCAAATGTCAAAGATGTCAAATGACAAATGTCACAATTCTAAATGTCAAAAATGACAAATTTCAAGATGGCAAATGTCAAAGATGTCAAATGACAAATGTTACAATGCTAAATGTCAAAAATGAAAAGTGTCACCATGAAAAATGTCAAAAATGACAAATTTCAAGATGGCAAATGTCAAAGATGTCAAATGACAAATGTCACAATGCTAAATGTCAAAAATAAAAGGTGTCACCATGAAAAATGTCAAAAATGACAAATTTCAAGATGGCAAATGTCAAAACTGACAAATGTCACAATGCTAAATGTCAAAAATGAAAAGTGTCACCATGAAAAATGTCAAAAATGACAAATTTCAAGATGGCAAATGTCAAAGATGTCAAATGACAAATGTCACAATGCTAAATGTCAAACATGAAAAGTGTCAAAAATGACAAATTTCAAGATGGCAAATGTCTAAGATGTCAAATGACAAATGTCACAATGCTAAATGTCAAAAATAAAAAGTGTCACCATGAAAAATGTCAAAAATGACAAATTTCAAGATGGCAAATGTCAAAACTGACAAATGTCACAATGCTAAATGTCAAAAATAAAAAGTGTCACCATGAAAAATGTCAAAAATGACAAATTTCAAGATGGCAAATGTCAAAGATGTCAAATGACAAATGTCACAATGCTAAATGTCAAAAATGAAAAGTGTCACCATGAAAAATTTCAAAAATGACAAATTTCAAGACAGCAAATGTCAAAGATGTCAAATGACAAATGTCACAATGCTAAATGTCAAAAATGAAAAGTGTCACCATGAAAAATGTCAAAAATAACAAATTTCAAGATGGCAAATGTCAAAGATGTCAAATGACAAATGTCACAATGCTAAATGTCAAAAATGAAAAGTGTCACCATGAAAAATGTCAAAAATGACAAATTTCAAGATGGCAAATGTCAAAGATGTCAAATGACAAATATCACAATGCTAAATGTCAAAAATGACAAATTTCAAGATGGCAAATGTCAAATATGTCAAATGACAAATGTCACAATGCTAAATGTCAAAAATGAAAATTGTCACCATGAAAAATGTCAAAAATGACAAATTTCAAGATGGCAACTGTCAAAGATGTCAAATGACAAATGTCACAATGCTAAATGTCAAAAATGAAAAGTGTCACAATGCTAAATGTCAAAAATGACAAATTTCAAGATGGCAAATGTCAAAACTGACAAATGTCAATGCTAAATGTCAAAAATGAAAAGTGTCACCATGAAAAATGTCAAAAATAACAAATTTTAAGATGGCAAATGTCAAAGATGTCAAATGACAAATGTCACAATGCTAAATGTCAAAAATGACAAATTTCAAGATGGCAAATGTCAAAGATGTCAAATGACAAATGTCACAATGCTAAATGTCAAAAATGAAAAGTGTCACCATGAAAAATGTAAAAAATGACAAATTTCAAGATGGCAAGTGTCAAAGATGTTAAATGACAAATGTCACAATGCTAAATGTCAAAAATGAAAAGTGTCACCATGAAAAATGTCAAAAATGACAAATTTCAAGATGGCATATGTCAAAACTGACAAATGTCACAATGCTAAATGTCAAAAATGAAAAGTGTCACCATGAAAAATGTCAAAAATGACAAATTTCAAGATGGCAAATGTCAAAGATGTAAAATGACAAATGTCACAATGCTAAATGTCAAAAATGAAAAGTGTCAAAAATGACAAATTTCAAGATGGCAAATGTCTAAGATGTCAAATGACAAATGTCACAATGCTAAATGTCAAAAATGACAAATTTCAAGATGGCACATGTCAAATGTCACAATGCTAAATGTCCAAAATGAAAAGTGTCACCATAAAAAATGTCAAAAATGACAAATTTCAAGATAACAAATGTCAAAACTGACAAATGTCACAATGCTAAATGTCAAAAATGAAAAGTGTCACCATGAAAAATGTCAAAAATAACAAATTTCAAGATGGCAAATGTCAAAGATGTCAAATGACAAATGTCACAATTCTAAATGTCAAAAATGACAAATTTCAAGATGGCAAATGTCAAAGATGTCAAATGACAAATGTTACAATGCTAAATGTCAAAAATGAAAAGTGTCACCATGAAAAATGTCAAAAATGACAAATTTCAAGATGGCAAATGTCAAAGATGTCAAATGACAAATGTCACAATGCTAAATGTCAAAAATAAAAGGTGTCACCATGAAAAATGTCAAAAATGACAAATTTCAAGATGGCAAATGTCAAAACTGACAAATGTCACAATGCTAAATGTCAAAAATGAAAAGTGTCACCATGAAAAATGTCAAAAATGACAAATTTCAAGATGGCAAATGTCAAAGATGTCAAATGACAAATGTCACAATGCTAAATGTCAAACATGAAAAGTGTCAAAAATGACAAATTTCAAGATGGCAAATGTCTAAGATGTCAAATGACAAATGTCACAATGCTAAATGTCAAAAATAAAAAGTGTCACCATGAAAAATGTCAAAAATGACAAATTTCAAGATGGCAAATGTCAAAACTGACAAATGTCACAATGCTAAATGTCAAAAATAAAAAGTGTCACCATGAAAAATGTCAAAAATGACAAATTTCAAGATGGCAAATGTCAAAGATGTCAAATGACAAATGTCACAATGCTAAATGTCAAAAATGAAAAGTGTCACCATGAAAAATGTCAAACATGACAAATTTCAAGACAGCAAATGTCAAAGATGTCAAATGACAAATGTCACAATGCTAAATGTCAAAAATGAAAAGTGTCACCATGAAAAATGTCAAAAATAACAAATTTCAAGATGGCAAATGTCAAAGATGTCAAATGACAAATGTCACAATGCTAAATGTCAAAAATGAAAAGTGTCACCATGAAAAATGTCAAAAATGACAAATTTCAAGATGGCAAATGTCAAAGATGTCAAATGACAAATATCACAATGCTAAATGTCAAAAATGACAAATTTCAAGATGGCAAATGTCAAATATGTCAAATGACAAATGTCACAATGCTAAATGTCAAAAATGAAAATTGTCACCATGAAAAATGTCAAAAATGACAAATTTCAAGATGGCAACTGTCAAAGATGTCAAATGACAAATGTCACAATGCTAAATGTCAAAAATGAAAAGTGTCACAATGCTAAATGTCAAAAATGACAAATTTCAAGATGGCAAATGTCAAAACTGACAAATGTCAATGCTAAATGTCAAAAATGAAAAGTGTCACCATGAAAAATGTCAAAAATAACAAATTTTAAGATGGCAAATGTCAAAGATGTCAAATGACAAATGTCACAATGCTAAATGTCAAAAATGACAAATTTCAAGATGGCAAATGTCAAAGATGTCAAATGACAAATGTCACAATGCTAAATGTCAAAAATGAAAAGTGTCACCATGAAAAATGTAAAAAATGACAAATTTCAAGATGGCAAGTGTCAAAGATGTTAAATGACAAATGTCACAATGCTAAATGTCAAAAATGAAAAGTGTCAAAAATGACAAATTTCAAGATGGCAAATGTCTAAGATGTCAAATGACAAATGTCACAATGCTAAATGTCAAAAATGACAAATTTCAAGATGGCACATGTCAAAAATGTCAAATGTCACAATGCTAAATGTCCAAAATGAAAAGTGTCACCATAAAAAATGTCAAAAATGACAAATTTCAAGATGGCAAATGTCAAAACTGACAAATGTCACAATGCTAAATGTCAAAAATGAAAAGTGTCACCATGAAAAATGTCAAAAATAACAAATTTCAAGATGGCAAATGTCAAAGATGTCAAATGACAAATGTCACAATGCTAAATGTCAAAAATGAAAAGTGTCACCATGAAAAATGTCAAAAATAACAAATTTCAAGATGGCAAATGTCAAAGATGTCAAATGACAAATGTCACAATGCTAAATGTCAAAAATGAAAAGTGTCACCATGAAAAATGTCAAAAATGACAAATTTCAAGATAGCAAATGTCAAAGATGTCAAATAACAAATGTCACAATGCTAAATGTCAAAAATAAAAGGTGTCACCATAAAAAATGTCAAAAATGACAAATTTCAAGATGGAAAATGTCAAAACTGACAAATGTCACAATGCTAAATGTCAAAAATGAAAAGTGTCACCATAAAATGTCAAAAATGACAAATTTCAAGATGGCAAATGTCCAAGATGTCAAATGACAAATGTCACAATGCTAAATGTCAAAAATGAAAAGTGTCAAAAATGACAAATTTCAAGATGGCAAATGTCTAAGATGTCAAATGACAAATGTCACAATGCTAAATGTCAAAAATGAAAAGTGTCACCATAAAAAATGTCAAAAATGACAAATTTCAAGATGGCAAATGTCAAAGATGTCAAATGACAAATGTCACAATGCTAAATGTCAAAAATGAAAAGTGTCACCATAAAAAATGTCAAAAATGACAAATTTCAAGATGGCAAATGTCAAAACTGACAAATGTCACAATGCTAAATGTCAAAAATGAAAAGTGTCACCATGAAAAATGTAAAAAATGACAAATTTCAAGATGGCAAATGTCAAAGATGTCAAATGACAAATGTCACAATGCTAAATGTCAAAAATGAAAAGTGTCAAAAATGACTAATTTCAAGATGGCAAATGTCTAAGATGTCAAATGACAAATGTCACAATGCTAAATGTCAAAAATGAAAAGTGTCACCATGAAAAATGTCAAAAATGACAAATTTCAAGATGGCAAATGTCAAAGATGTCAAGTGACAAATATCACAATGCTAAATGTCAAAAATGAAAAGTGTCACCATGAAAAATGTCAAAAATGACAAATTTTAAGATGGCAAATGTCAAAGATGTCAAATGACAAATGTCACAATGCTAAATGTCAAAAATGAAAAGTGTCACCATGAAAAATGTCAAAAATGACAAATTTCAAAATGGCAAATGTCAAAGATGTCAAATGACAAATGTCACAATGCTAAATGTCAAAAATGAAAAGTGTCAAAAATGACAAATTTCAAGATGGCAAATGTCTAAGATGTCAAATGACGAATGTCACAATGCTAAATGTCAAAAATAAAAAGTGTCACAATGCTTAATGTCAAAAATGACAAATTTCAAGATGGCAAATGTCAAAACTGACAAATGTCACAATGCTAAATGTCAAAAATGAAAAGTGTCACCATGAAAAATGTCAAAAATAACAAATTTCAAGATGGCAAATGTCAAAGATGTCAAATGACAAATGTCACAATGCTAAATGTCAAATATGACAAATTTCAAGATTGCAAATGTCAAAGATGTCAAATGACAAATGTCACAATGCTAAATGTCAAAAATGAAAAGTGTCACCATGAAAAATGTCAAAAATGACAAATTTCAATATGGCAAATGTCAAAGATGTCAAATGACAAATGTCACAATGCTAAATGTCAAAATTGAAAAGTGTCAAAAATGACAAATTTCAAGATGGCAAATGTCTAAGATGTCAAATGACAAATGTCACAATGCTAAATGTCAAAAATGAAAAGTGTCACAATGCTAAATGTCAAAAATGACAAATTTCAGGATGGCAAAAGTCAAAACTGACAAATGTCACAATGCTAAATGTCAAAAATGAAAAGTGTCACCATGAAAAATGTCAAAAATAACAAATTTCAAGATGGCAAATGTCAAAGATGTCAAATGACAAATGTCACAATGCTAAATGTCAAAAATGACAAATTTCAAGATGTCAAATGTCAAAGATGTCAAATGACAAATGTCACAATGCTAAATGTCAAAAATGAAAAGTGTCACCATGAAAAATGTCAAAAATGACAAATTTCAAGATGGCAAATGTCAAAGATGTCAAATGACAAATGTCACAATGCTAAATGTCAAAAATGAAAAGTGTCACCATGAAAAATGTCAAAAATGACAAATTTCAAAATGGCAAATGTCAAAAATGTCAAATGACAAATGTCACAATGCTAAATGTCAAAAATGAAAAGTGTCACCATGAAAAATGTCAAAAATGACAAATTTTAAGATGGCAAATGTCAAAGATGTCAAATGACAAATGTCACAATGCTAAATGTCAAAAATGAAAAGTGTCAAAAATGACAAATTTCAAGATGGCAAATGTCTAAGATGTCAAATGACAAGTGTCACAATGCTAAATGTCAAAAATGACAAATTTCAAGATAACAAATGTCAAAACTGACAAATGTCACAATGCTAAATGTCAAAAATAAAAAGTGTCACCATGAAAAATGTCAAAAATAACAAATTTCAAGATGGCAAATGTCAAAGATGTCAAATGACAAATGTCACAATGCTAAATGTCAAAAATGACAAATTTCAAGATGGCAAATGTCAAAGATGTCAAATGACAAATGTCACAATGCTAAATGTCAAAAATGAAAAGTGTCACCATGAAAAATGTCAAAAATGACAAATTTCAAGATGGCAAATGTCAAAGATGTCAAATCACAAATGTCACAATGCTAAATGTCAAAAATAAAAGGTGTCACCATGAAAAATGTTAAAAATGCCAAATTTCAAGATGGCAAATGTCAAAACTGACAAATGTCACAATGCTAAATGTCAAAAATGAAAAGTGTCACCATGAAAAATGTCAAAAATGACAAATTTCAAGATGGCAAATGTCAAAGATGTCAAATGACAAATGTCACAATGCTAAATGTCAAAAATGAAAAGTGTCAAAAATGACAAATTTCAAGATGGCAAATGTCTAAGATGTCAAATGACAAATGTCACAATGCTAAATGTCAAAAATGAAAAGTGTCACCATGAAAAATGTCAAAAATGACAAATTTCAAGATGGCAAATGTCAAAGATGTCAAATGACAAATATCACAATGCTAAATGTCAAAAATGACAAATTTCAAGATGGCAAATGTCAAATATGTCAAATGACAAATGTCACAATGCTAAATGTCAAAAATGAAAAGTGTCACCATGAAAAATGTCAAAAATGACAAATTTCAAGATGGCAAATGTCAAAGATGTAAAATGACAAATGTCACAATGCTAAATGTCAAAAATGAAAAGTGTCAAAAATGACAAATTTCAAGATGGCAAATGTCTAAGATGTCAAATGACAAATGTCACAATGCTAAATGTCAAAAATGACAAATTTCAAGATGGCACATGTCAAAGATGTCAAATGTCACAATGCTAAATGTCCAAAATGAAAAGTGTCACCATAAAAAATGTCAAAAATGACAAATTTCAAGATGGCAAATGTCAAAACTGACAAATGTCACAATGCTAAATGTCAAAAATGAAAAGTGTCACCATGAAAAATGTCAAAAGTAACAAATTTCAAGATGGCAAATGTCAAAGATGTCAAATGACAAATGTCACAATGCTAAATGTCAAAAATGAAAAGTGTCACCATGAAAAATGTCAAAAATAACAAATTTCAAGATGGCAAATGTCAAAGATGTCAAATGACAAATGTCACAATGCTAAATGTCAAAAATGAAAAGTGTCACCATGAAAAATGTCAAAAATGACAAATTTCAAGATAGCAAATGTCAAAGATGTCAAATAACAAATGTCACAATGCTAAATGTCAAAAATGAAAAGTGTCACCATGAAAAATGTCAAAAATGACAAATTTCAAGATGGCAAATGTCCAAGATGTCAAATGACAAATGTCACAATGCTAAATGTCAAAATGAAAAGTGTCATAAATGACAAATTTCAAGATGGCAAATGTCTAAGATGTCAAATGACAAATGTCACAATGCTAAATGTCAAAAATGAAAAGTGTCACCATAAAAAATGTCAAAAATGACAAATTTCAAGATGGCAAATGTCAAAGATGTCAAATGACAAATGTCACAATGCTAAATGTCAAAAATAAAAAGTGTCACCATAAAAAATGTCAAAAATGACAAATTTCAAGATGGCAAATGTCAAAACTGACAAATGTCACAATGCTAAATGTCAAAAATGAAAAGTGTCACCATGAAAAATGTCAAAAATGACAAATTTCAAGATGGCAAATGTCAAAGATGTCAAATGACAAATGTCACAATGCTAAATGTCAAAAATGAAAAGTGTCAAAAATGACAAATTTCAAGATGGCAAATGTCTAAGATGTCAAATGACAAATGTCACAATGCTAAATGTCAAAAATGAAAAGTGTCACCATGAAAAAAGTCAAAAATGACAAATTTCAAGATGGCAAATGTCAAAACTGACAAATGTCACAATGCTAAATGTCAAAAATGAAAAGTGTCACCATGAAAAATGTAAAAAATGACAAATTTCAAGATGGCAAATGTCAAAGATGTCAAATGACAAATGTCACAATGCTAAATGTCAAAAATGAAAAGTGTCAAAAATGACTAATTTCAAGATGGCAAATGTCTAAGATGTCAAATGACAAATGTCACAATGCTAAATGTCAAAAATGAAAAGTGTCACAATGCTAAATGTCAAAAATGACAAATTTCAAGATAGCAAATGTCAAAACTGACAAATTTCACAATGCTAAATGTCAAAAATGACAAATTTCAAGATGTCAAATGTCAAAGATGTCAAATGACAAATGTCACAATGCTAAATGTCAAAAATGAAAAGTGTCACCATGAAAAATGTCAAAAATGACAAATTTCAAGATGGCAAATGTCAAAGATGTCAAGTGACAAATATCACAATGCTAAATGTCAAAAATGAAAAGTGTCACCATGAAAAATGTCAAAAATGACAAATTTCAAGATGGCAAATGTCAAAGATGTCAAATGACAAATGTCACAATGCTAAATGTCAAAAATGAAAAGTGTCACCATGAAAAATGTCAAAAATGACAAATTTCAAGATGGCAAATGTCAAAGATGTCAAATGACAAATGTCACAATGCTAAATGTCAAAAATGAAAAGTGTCAAAAATGACAAATTTCAAGATGGCAAATGTCTAAGATGTCAAATGACGAATGTCACAATGCTAAATGTCAAAAATGAAAAGTGTCACAATGCTTAATGTCAAAAATGACAAATTTCAAGATGGCAAATGTCAAAACTGACAAAGGTCACAATGCTAAATGTCAAAAATGAAAAGTGTCACCATGAAAAATGTCAAAAATAACAAATTTCAAGATGGCAAATGTCAAAGATGTCAAATGACAAATGTCACAATGCTAAATGTCAAATATGACAAATTTCAAGATTGCAAATGTCAAAGATGTCAAATGACAAATGTCACAATGCTAAATGTCAAAAATGAAAAGTGTCACCATGAAAAATGTCAAAAATGACAAATTTCAATATGGCAAATGTCAAAGATGTCAAATGACAAATGTCACAATGCTAAATGTCAAAATTGAAAAGTGTCAAAAATGACAAATTTCAAGATGGCAAATGTCTAAGATGTCAAATGACAAATGTCACAATGCTAAATGTCAAAAATGAAAAGTGTCACAATGCTAAATGTCAAAAATGACAAATTTCAGGATGGCAAAAGTCAAAACTGACAAATGTCACAATGCTAAATGTCAAAAATGAAAAGTGTCACCATGAAAAATGTCAAAAATAACAAATTTCAAGATGGCAAATGTCAAAAATGTCAAATGACAAATGTCACAATGCTAAATGTCAAAAATGACAAATTTCAAGATGGCAAATGTCAAAGATGTCAAATGACAAATGTCACAATGCTAAATGTCAAAAATGAAAAGTGTCACCATGAAAAATGTCAAAAATGACAAATTTCAAGATGGCAAATGTCAAAGATGTCAAATGACAAATGTCACAATGCTAAATGTCAAAAATGAAAAGTGTCACCATGAAAAATGTCAAAAATGACAAATTTCAAAATGGCAAATGTCAAAAATGTCAAATGACAAATGTCACAATGCTAAATGTCAAAAATAAAAAGTGTCACCATGAAAAATGTCAAAAATGACAAATTTCAAGATGGCAAATGTCAAAGATGTCAAATGACAAATGTCACAATGCTAAATGTCAAAAATGAAAAGTGTCAAAAATGACAAATTTCAAGATGGCAAATGTCTAAGATGTCAAATGACAAGTGTCACAATGCTAAATGTCAAAAATGACAAATTTCAAGATAACAAATGTCAAAACTGACAAATGTCACAATGCTAAATGTCAAAAATGAAAAGTGTCACCATGAAAAATGTCAAAAATAACAAATTTCAAGATGGCAAATGTCAAAGATGTCAAATGACAAATGTCACAATGCTAAATGTCAAAAATGACAAATTTCAAGATGGCAAATGTCAAAGATGTCAAATGACAAATGTCACAATGCTAAATGTCAAAAATGAAAAGTGTCACCATGAAAAATGTCAAAAATGACAAATTTCAAGATGGCAAATGTCAAAGATGTCAAATGACAAATGTCACAATGCTAAATGTCAAAAATGAAAAGTGTCACCATGAAAAATGTCAAAAATGACAAATTTCAAGATGTCAAAGATGTCAAATGACAAATATCACAATGCTAAATGTCAAAAATGACAAATTTCAAGATGGCAAATGTCAAATATGTCAAATGACAAATGTCACAATGCTAAATGTCAAAAATGAAAAGTGTCACCATGAAAAATGTCAAAAATGACAAAGTTTAAGATGGCAAATGTCAAAGATGTCAAATGACAAATGTCACAATGCTAAATGTCAAAAATGACAAATTTCAAGATGGCAAATGTCAAAGATGTCAAATGACAAATGTCACAATGCTAAATGTCAAAAATGAAAAGTGTCACCATGAAAAATGTCCAAAATGACAAATTTCAAGATGGCAAATGTCAAAACTGACAAATGTCACAATGCTAAATGTCAAAAATGAAAAGTGTCACCATGAAAAATGTCAAAAATAACAAATTTCAAGATGGCAAATGTTAAAGATGTCAAATGACAAATGTCACAATGCTAAATGTCAAAAATGACAAATTTCAAGATGGCAAATGTCAAAGATGTCAAATGACAGATGTCACAATGCCTAATGTCAAAAATAAAAAGTGTCACCATGAAAAATGTCAAAAATGACAAATTTCAAGATGGCAAATATCAAAGATGTCAAATGACAAATGTCACAATGCTAAATGTCAAAAATAAAAAGTGTCACCATGAAAAATGTCAAAAATGACAAATTTCAAGATGGCAAATGTCAAAACTGACAAATGTCACAATGCTAAATGTCAAAAATGAAAAGTGTCACCATGAAAAATGTCAAAAATAACAAATTTCAAGATGGCAAATGTCAAAGATGTCAAATGACAAATGTCACAATGCTAAATGTCAAAAATGAAAAGTGTCACCATGAAAAATGTCAAAAATGACAAATTTCAAGATGGCAAATATCAAAGATGTCAAATGACAAATGTCACAATGCTAAATGTCAAAAATGAAAAGTGTCAAAAATGACAAATTTCAAGATGGCAAATGTCAAAGAGGTCAAATCACAAATGTCACAATGCTAAATGTCAAAAATGAAAAGTGTCACCATGAAAAATGTCAAAAATGACAAATTGCAAGATGGCAAATGTCAAAACTGACAAATGTCACAATGCTAAATGTCAAAAATGAAAAGTGTCACCATTAATTATGTCAAAAATAACAAATTTCAAGATGGCAAATGTTAAAGATGTCAAATGACAAATGTCACAATGCTAAATGTCAAAAATGACAAATTTCAAGATGGCAAATGTCAAAGATGTCAAATGACAGATGTCAAAATGCTTAATGTCAAAAATAAAAAGTGTCACCATGAAAAATGTCAAAAATGACAAATTTTAAGATGGCAAATATCAAAGATGTCAAATGACAAATGTTACAATGCTAAATGTCAAAAATAAAAAGTGTCACCATGAAAAATGTCAAAAATGACAAATTTAAAGATGGCAAATGTCAAAACTGACAAATGTCACAATGCTAAATGTCAAAAATGAAAAGTGTCACCATAAAAAATGTCAAAAATAACAAATTTTAAGATGGCAAATGTCAAAGATGTTAAATGACAAATGTCACAATGCTAAATGTCAAAAATGAAAAGTGTCACCATGAAAAATGTCAAAAATGACAAATTTCAAGATGGCAAATATCAAAGATGTCAAATGACAAATGTCACAATGCAAAATGTCAAAAATGACAAATTTCAAGATGGCAAATGTCAAAGATGTCAAATGACAAGTGTCACAATGCTAAATGTCAAAAATGAAAAGTGTCACCATGAAAAATGTCAAAAATAACAAATTTCAAGATGGCAAATGTCAAAGATGTCAAATGACAAATGTCACAATGCTAAATGTCAAAAATGAAAAGTGTCACCATGAAAAATTTCAAAAATGACAAATTTTAAAATGGCAAATGTCAAAGATGTCAAATGACAAATGTCACAATGCTAAATGTCAAAAATGATAAGTGTCACCATGAAAAATGTCAAAAATAACAAATTTCAAGATGGCAAATGTCAAAGATGTCAAATGACAAATGTCACAATGCTAAATGTCAAAAGTGAAAAGTGTCACCATGAAAAATGTCAAAAATGACAAATTTCAAGATGGCAAATATCAAAACTGACAAATGTCACAATGCTAAATGTCAAAAATGATAAGTGTCACCATGAAAAATGTCAAAAATGACAAATTTCAAGATGGCAAATGTCCAAGATGTCAAATGACAAATGTCACAATGCTAAATGACAAATTTCAAGATGGCAAATGTCAAAGATGTCAAATGACAAATGTCACAATGCTAAATGTCAAAAATGAAAAGTGTCACCATGAAAAATGTCAAAAATGACAAATTTCAAGATGGCAAATGTCAAAGATGTCAAATGACAAATGTCACAATGCTAAATGTCAAAATTGAAAAGTGTCACCATGAAAAATGTCAAAAATAACAAATTTCAAGATGGCAAATGTCAAAACTGACAAATGTCACAATGCCAATTGTCAAAAATGAAAATGTCACCATGAAAAATGTCACAAATGACAAATTTCAAGATGGCAAATGTCAAAGATGTCAAATGACAAATGTCACAATGCTAAATGTCAAAAATGAAAAGTGTCACCATGAAAAATGTCAAAAATGACAAATTTTAAGATGGCTAATGGCAAAGATGTCAAATGACAAATGTCACAATGCTAAATGTCAAAAATGAAAAGTGTCACCATAAAATGTCAAAAATGACAAATTTCAAGATGGCAAATGTCAAAGATGTCAAATGACAAATGTCACAATGCTAAATGTCAAAAATGAAAAGTGTCACCATGAAAAATGTCAAAAATGACAAATTTCAAGATGGCAAATGTCAAAACTGACAAATGTCACAATGCTAAATGTCAAAAATGATAAGTGTCACCATGAAAAATGTCAAAAATGACAAATTTCAAGATGGCAAATGTCCAAGATGTCAAATGACAAATGTCACAATGCTAAATGTCAAAAATGACAAATTTCAAGATGGCAAATGTCAAAGATGTCAAATGACAAATGTCACAATGCTAAATGTCAAAAATGAAAAGTGTCACCATGAAAAATGTCAAAAATGACAAATTTCAAGATGGCAAATGTCAAAGATGTCAAATGACAAATGTCACAATGCTAAATGTCAAAAATGAAAAGTGTCACCATAAAAAATGTCAAAAATGACAAATTTCAAGATGGCAAATGTCAAAGATGTCAAATGACAAATGTCACAATGCTAAATGTCACAATGCTAAATGTCAAAAATGAAAAGTGTAACCATGAAAAATGTCAAAAATGACAAATTTCAAGATGGCAAATGTCAAAACTGACAAATGTCACAATGCTAAATGTCAAAAATGAAAAGTGTCACCATGAAAAATGTCAAAAATGACAAATTCAAGATGGCAAATGTCAAAGATGTCAAATGACAAATGTCACAATGCTAAATGTCAAAAATGAAAAGTGTCAAAAATGCGAAATTTCAAGATGGCAAATGTCTAAGATGTCAAATGACAAATGTCACAATGCTAAATGTCAAAAATGAAAAGTGTCACCATGAAAAATGTCAAAAATGACAAATTTCAAGATGGCAATTGTCAAAACTGACAAATGTCACAATGCTAAATGTCAAAAATGAAAAGTGTCACCATGAAAAATGTCAAAAATGACAAATTTTAAGATGGCAAATGTCAAAGATGTCAAATGACAAATGTCACAATGCTAAATGTCAAAAATGACAAATTTCAAGATGGCAAATGTCAAAGATGTCAAATGACAAATGTCACAATGCTAAATGTCAAAAATGAAAAGTGTCACCATGAAAAATGTCAAAAATGACAAATTTCAAGATGGCAAATGTCAAAGATGTCAAATGACAAATGTCACAATGCTAAATGTCAAAAATGAAAAGTGTCACCATGAAAAATGTCAAAAATGACAAATTTCAAGATGGCAAATGTCAAAGATGTCAAATGACAAATGTCACAATGCTAAATGTCAAAAATGAAAAGTGTCACCATGAAAAATGTCAAAAATGACAAATTTCAAGATGTCAAAGATGTCAAATGACAAATATCACAATGCTAAATGTCAAAAATGACAAATTTCAAGATGGCAAATGTCAAATATGTCAAATGACAAATGTCACAATGCTAAATGTCAAAAATGAAAAGTGTCACCATGAAAAATGTCAAAAATGACAAAGTTTAAGATGGCAAATGTCAAAGATGTCAAATGACAAATGTCACAATGCTAAATGTCAAAAATGACAAATTTCAAGATGGCAAATGTCAAAGATGTCAAATGACAAATGTCACAATGCTAAATGTCAAAAATGAAAAGTGTCACCATGAAAAATGTCCAAAATGACAAATTTCAAGATGGCAAATGTCAAAACTGACAAATGTCACAATGCTAAATGTCAAAAATGAAAAGTGTCACCATGAAAAATGTCAAAAATAACAAATTTCAAGATGGCAAATGTTAAAGATGTCAAATGACAAATGTCACAATGCTAAATGTCAAAAATGACAAATTTCAAGATGGCAAATGTCAAAGATGTCAAATGACAGATGTCACAATGCCTAATGTCAAAAATAAAAAGTGTCACCATGAAAAATGTCAAAAATGACAAATTTCAAGATGGCAAATATCAAAGATGTCAAATGACAAATGTCACAATGCTAAATGTCAAAAATAAAAAGTGTCACCATGAAAAATGTCAAAAATGACAAATTTCAAGATGGCAAATGTCAAAACTGACAAATGTCACAATGCTAAATGTCAAAAATGAAAAGTGTCACCATGAAAAATGTCAAAAATAACAAATTTCAAGATGGCAAATGTCAAAGATGTCAAATGACAAATGTCACAATGCTAAATGTCAAAAATGAAAAGTGTCACCATGAAAAATGTCAAAAATGACAAATTTCAAGATGGCAAATATCAAAGATGTCAAATGACAAATGTCACAATGCTAAATGTCAAAAATGAAAAGTGTCAAAAATGACAAATTTCAAGATGGCAAATGTCAAAGAGGTCAAATCACAAATGTCACAATGCTAAATGTCAAAAATGAAAAGTGTCACCATGAAAAATGTCAAAAATGACAAATTGCAAGATGGCAAATGTCAAAACTGACAAATGTCACAATGCTAAATGTCAAAAATGAAAAGTGTCACCATTAATTATGTCAAAAATAACAAATTTCAAGATGGCAAATGTTAAAGATGTCAAATGACAAATGTCACAATGCTAAATGTCAAAAATGACAAATTTCAAGATGGCAAATGTCAAAGATGTCAAATGACAGATGTCAAAATGCTTAATGTCAAAAATAAAAAGTGTCACCATGAAAAATGTCAAAAATGACAAATTTTAAGATGGCAAATATCAAAGATGTCAAATGACAAATGTTACAATGCTAAATGTCAAAAATAAAAAGTGTCACCATGAAAAATGTCAAAAATGACAAATTTAAAGATGGCAAATGTCAAAACTGACAAATGTCACAATGCTAAATGTCAAAAATGAAAAGTGTCACCATAAAAAATGTCAAAAATAACAAATTTTAAGATGGCAAATGTCAAAGATGTTAAATGACAAATGTCACAATGCTAAATGTCAAAAATGAAAAGTGTCACCATGAAAAATGTCAAAAATGACAAATTTCAAGATGGCAAATATCAAAGATGTCAAATGACAAATGTCACAATGCAAAATGTCAAAAATGACAAATTTCAAGATGGCAAATGTCAAAGATGTCAAATGACAAGTGTCACAATGCTAAATGTCAAAAATGAAAAGTGTCACCATGAAAAATGTCAAAAATAACAAATTTCAAGATGGCAAATGTCAAAGATGTCAAATGACAAATGTCACAATGCTAAATGTCAAAAATGAAAAGTGTCACCATGAAAAATTTCAAAAATGACAAATTTTAAAATGGCAAATGTCAAAGATGTCAAATGACAAATGTCACAATGCTAAATGTCAAAAATGATAAGTGTCACCATGAAAAATGTCAAAAATAACAAATTTCAAGATGGCAAATGTCAAAGATGTCAAATGACAAATGTCACAATGCTAAATGTCAAAAGTGAAAAGTGTCACCATGAAAAATGTCAAAAATGACAAATTTCAAGATGGCAAATATCAAAACTGACAAATGTCACAATGCTAAATGTCAAAAATGATAAGTGTCACCATGAAAAATGTCAAAAATGACAAATTTCAAGATGGCAAATGTCCAAGATGTCAAATGACAAATGTCACAATGCTAAATGACAAATTTCAAGATGGCAAATGTCAAAGATGTCAAATGACAAATGTCACAATGCTAAATGTCAAAAATGAAAAGTGTCACCATGAAAAATGTCAAAAATGACAAATTTCAAGATGGCAAATGTCAAAGATGTCAAATGACAAATGTCACAATGCTAAATGTCAAAATTGAAAAGTGTCACCATGAAAAATGTCAAAAATAACAAATTTCAAGATGGCAAATGTCAAAACTGACAAATGTCACAATGCCAATTGTCAAAAATGAAAATGTCACCATGAAAAATGTCACAAATGACAAATTTCAAGATGGCAAATGTCAAAGATGTCAAATGACAAATGTCACAATGCTAAATGTCAAAAATGAAAAGTGTCACCATGAAAAATGTCAAAAATGACAAATTTTAAGATGGCTAATGTCAAAGATGTCAAATGACAAATGTCACAATGCTAAATGTCAAAAATGAAAAGTGTCACCATAAAATGTCAAAAATGACAAATTTCAAGATGGCAAATGTCAAAGATGTCAAATGACAAATGTCACAATGCTAAATGTCAAAAATGAAAAGTGTCACCATGAAAAATGTCAAAAATGACAAATTTCAAGATGGCAAATGTCAAAACTGACAAATGTCACAATGCTAAATGTCAAAAATGATAAGTGTCACCATGAAAAATGTCAAAAATGACAAATTTCAAGATGGCAAATGTCCAAGATGTCAAATGACAAATGTCACAATGCTAAATGTCAAAAATGACAAATTTCAAGATGGCAAATGTCAAAGATGTCAAATGACAAATGTCACAATGCTAAATGTCAAAAATGAAAAGTGTCACCATGAAAAATGTCAAAAATGACAAATTTCAAGATGGCAAATGTCAAAGATGTCAAATGACAAATGTCACAATGCTAAATGTCAAAAATGAAAAGTGTCACCATAAAAAATGTCAAAAATGACAAATTTCAAGATGGCAAATGTCAAAGATGTCAAATGACAAATGTCACAATGCTAAATGTCACAATGCTAAATGTCAAAAATGAAAAGTGTCACCATGAAAAATGTCAAAAATGACAAATTTCAAGATGGCAAATGTCAAAACTGACAAATGTCACAATGCTAAATGTCAAAAATGAAAAGTGTCACCATGAAAAATGTCAAAAATGACAAATTCAAGATGGCAAATGTCAAAGATGTCAAATGACAAATGTCACAATGCTAAATGTCAAAAATGAAAAGTGTCAAAAATGCGAAATTTCAAGATGGCAAATGTCTAAGATGTCAAATGACAAATGTCACAATGCTAAATGTCAAAAATGAAAAGTGTCACCATGAAAAATGTTAAAAATGACAAATTTCAAGATGGCAATTGTCAAAACTGACAAATGTCACAATGCTAAATGTCAAAAATGAAAAGTGTCACCATGAAAAATGTCAAAAATGACAAATTTTAAGATGGCAAATGTCAAAGATGTCAAATGACAAATGTCACAATGCTAAATGTCAAAAATGAAAAGTGTCAAAAATGACAAACTTCAAGATGGCAAATGTCTAAGATGTCAAATGACAAATGCCACAATGCTAAATGTCAAAAATAAAAAGTGTCACAATGCTAAATGTCAAAAATGACAAATTTCAAGATGGCAAATGTCAAAACTGACAAATGTCACAATGCTAAATGTCAAAAATGAAAAGTGTCACCATGAAAAATGTCAAAAATAACAAATTTCAAGATGGCAAATGTCAAAGATGTCAAATGACAAATGTCACAATGCTAAATGTCAAAAATGACAAATTTCAAGATGGCAAATGTCAAAGATGTCAAATGACAAATGTCACAATACTAAATGTCAAAAATGAAAAGTGTCACCATAAAAAATGTCCAAAATGACAAATTTCAAGATGGCAAATGTCAAAGATGACAAATGTCACAATGCTAAATGTCAAAAATGAAAAGTGTCACCATGAAAAATGTCAAAAATGACAAATTTCAAAATGGCAAATGTCAAAGATGTCAAATGACAAATGTCACAATGCTAAATGTCAAAAATGAAAAGTGTCACCATGAAAAATGTCAAAAATGACAAATTTCAAGATGGCAAATGTCAAAGATGTCAAATGACAAATGTCACAATGCTAAATGTCAAAAATGAAAAGTGTCAAAAATGACAAATTTCAAGATGGCAAATGTCTAAGATGTCAAATGACAAATGTCACAATGCTAAATGTCAAAAATGAAAAGTGTCACAATGCTAAATGTCAAAAATGACAAATTTCAAGATAACAAATGTCAAAACTGACAAATGTCACAATGCTAAATGTCAAAAATGAAAAGTGTCACCATGAAAAATGTCAAAAATAACAAATTTCAAGATGGCAAATGTCAAAGATGTCAAATGACAAATGTCACAATTCTAAATGTCAAAAATGACAAATTTCAAGATGGCAAATGTCAAAGATGTCAAATGACAAATGTCACAATGCTAAATGTCAAAAATGAAAAGTGTCACCATGAAAAATGTCAAAAATGACAAATTTCAAGATGGCAAATGTCAAAGATGTCAAATGACAAATGTCACAATGCTAAATGTCAAAAATAAAAGGTGTCACCATGAAAAATGTCAGAAATGACAAATTTCAAGATGGCAAATGTCAAAACTGACAAATGTCACAATGCTAAATGTCAAAAATGAAAAGTGTCACCATGAAAAATGTCAAAAATGACAAATTTCAAGATGGCAAATGTCAAAGATGTCAAATGACAAATGTCACAATGCTAAATGTCAAACATGAAAAGTGTCAAAAATGACAAATTTCAAGATGGCAAATGTCTAAGATGTCAAATGACAAATGTCACAATGCTAAATGTCAAAAATAAAAAGTGTCACCATGAAAAATGTCAAAAATGACAAATTTCAAGATAACAAATGTCAAAACTGACAAATGTCACAATGCTAAATGTCAAAAATAAAAAGTGTCACCATGAAAAATGTCAAAAATGACAAATTTCAAGATGGCAAATGTCAAAGATGTCAAATGACAAATGTCACAATGCTAAATGTCAAAAATGAAAAGTGTCACCATGAAAAATGTCAAAAATAACAAATTTCAAGATGGCAAATGTCAAAGATGTCAAATGACAAATGTCACAATGCTAAATGTCAAAAATGAAAAGTGTCACCATGAAAAATGTCAAAAATGACAAATTTCAAGATGGCAAATGTCAAAGATGTCAAATGACAAATATCACAATGCTAAATGTCAAAAATGACAAATTTTAAGATGGCAAATGTCAAATATATCAAATAACAAATGTCACAATGCTAAATGTCAAAAATGAAAACTGTCACCATGAAAAATGTCAAAAATGACAAATTTCAAGATGGCAACTGTCAAAGATGTCAAATGACAAATGTCACAATGCTAAATGTCAAAAATGAAAAGTGTCACAATGCTAAATGTCAAAAATGACAAATTTCAAGACGGCAAATGTCAAAGATGTCAAATGACAAATGTCACAATGCTAAATGTCAAAAATGAAAAGTGTCACCATGAAAAATGTCAAAAATAACAAATTTCAAGATGGCAAATGTCAAAGATGTCAAATGACAAATGTCACAATGCTAAATGTCAAAAATGAAAAGTGTCACCATGAAAAATGTTAAAAATGACAAATTTCAAGATGGCAAATGTCAAAGATGTCAAATGACAAATATCACAATGCTAAATGTCAAAAATGACAAATTTCAAGATGGCAAATGTCAAATATGTCAAATGACAAATGTCACAATGCTAAATGTCAAAAATGAAAATTGTCACCATGAAAAATGTCAAAAATGACAAATTTCAAGATGGCAACTGTCAAAGATGTCAAATGACAAATGTCACAATGCTAAATGTCAAAAATGAAAAGTGTCACAATGCTAAATGTCAAAAATGACAAATTTCAAGATGGCAAATGTCAAAACTGACAAATGTCAATGCTAAATGTCAAAAATGAAAAGTGTCACTATGAAAAATGTCAAAAATAACAAATTTTAAGATGGCAAATGTCAAAGATGTCAAATGACAAATGTCACAATGCTAAATGTCAAAAATGACAAATTTTAAGATGGCAAATGTCAAAGATGTCAAATGACAAATGTCACAATGCTAAATGTCAAAAATGAAAAGTGTCACCATGAAAAATGTAAAAAATGACAAATTTCAAGATGGCAAGTGTCAAAGATGTTAAATGACAAATGTCACAATGCTAAATGTCAAAAATGAAAAGTGTCACCATGAAAAATGTCAAAAATGACAAATTTCAAGATGGCATATGTCAAAACTGACAAATGTCACAATGCTAAATGTCAAAAATGAAAAGTGTCACCATGAAAAATGTCAAAAATGACAAATTTCAAGATGGCAAATGTCAAAGATGTAAAATGACAAATGTCACAATGCTAAATGTCAAAAATGAAAAGTGTCAAAAATGACAAATTTCAAGATGGCAAATGTCTAAGATGTCAAATGACAAATGTCACAATGCTAAATGTCAAAAATGACAAATTTCAAGATGGCACATGTCAAAAATGTCAAATGTCACAATGCTAAATGTCCAAAATGAAAAGTGTCACCATAAAAAATGTCAAAAATGACAAATTTCAAGATGGCAAATGTCAAAACTGACAAATGTCACAATGCTAAATGTCAAAAATGAAAAGTGTCACCATGAAAAATGTCAAAAATAACAAATTTCAAGATGGCAAATGTCAAAGATGTCAAATGACAAATGTCACAATGCTAAATGTCAAAAATGAAAAGTGTCACCATGAAAAATGTCAAAAATAACAAATTTCAAGATGGCAAATGTCAAAGATGTCAAATGACAAATGTCACAATGCTAAATGTCAAAAATGAAAAGTGTCACCATGAAAAATGTCAAAAATGACAAATTTCAAGATAGCAAATGTCAAAGATGTCAAATAACAAATGTCACAATGCTAAATGTCAAAAATGAAAGGTGTCACCATTAAAAATGTCAAAAATGACAAATTTCAAGATGGCAAATGTCAAAACTGACAAATGTCACAATGCTAAATGTCAAAAATGAAAAGTGTCACCATGAAAAATGTCAAAAATGACAAATTTCAAGATGGCAAATGTCCAAGATGTCAAATGACAAATGTCACAATGCTAAATGTCAAAAATGAAAAGTGTCAAAAATGACAAATTTCAAGATGGCAAATGTCTAAGATGTCAAATGACAAATGTCACAATGCTAAATGTCAAAAATGAAAAGTGTCACCATAAAAAATGTCAAAAATGACAAATTTCAAGATGGCAAATGTCAAAGATGTCAAATGACAAATGTCACAATGCTAAATGTCAAAAATAAAAAGTGTCACCATAAAAAATGTCAAAAATGACAAATTTCAAGATGGCAAATGTCAAAACTGACAAATGTCACAATGCTAAATGTCAAAAATGAAAAGTGTCACCATGAAAAATGTCAAAAATGACAAATTTCAAGATGGCAAATGTCAAAGATGTCAAATGACAAATGTCACAATGCTAAATGTCAAAAATGAAAAGTGTCAAAAATGACAAATTTCAAGATGTCAAATGTCAAAGATGTCAAATGACAAATGTCACAATGCTAAATGTCAAAAATGAAAAGTGTCACCATGAAAAATGTCAAAAATGACAAATTTCAAGATGGCAAATGTCAAAGATGTAAAATGACAAATGTCACAATGCTAAATGTCAAAAATGAAAAGTGTCAAAAATGACAAATTTCAAGATGGCAAATGTCTAAGATGTCAAATGACAAATGTCACAATGCTAAATGTCAAAAATGACAAATTTCAAGATGGCACATGTCAAAAATGTCAAATGTCACAATGCTAAATGTCCAAAATGAAAAGTGTCACCATAAAAAATGTCAAAAATGACAAATTTCAAGATGGCAAATGTCAAAACTGACAAATGTCACAATGCTAAATGTCAAAAATGAAAAGTGTCACCATGAAAAATGTCAAAAATAACAAATTTCAAGATGGCAAATGTCAAAGATGTCAAATGACAAATGTCACAATGCTAAATGTCAAAAATGAAAAGTGTCACCATGAAAAATGTCAAAAATAACAAATTTCAAGATGGCAAATGTCAAAGATGTCAAATGACAAATGTCACAATGCTAAATGTCAAAAATGAAAAGTGTCACCATGAAAAATGTCAAAAATGACAAATTTCAAGATAGCAAATGTCAAAGATGTCAAATAACAAATGTCACAATGCTAAATGTCAAAAATGAAAGGTGTCACCATTAAAAATGTCAAAAATGACAAATTTCAAGATGGCAAATGTCAAAACTGACAAATGTCACAATGCTAAATGTCAAAAATGAAAAGTGTCACCATGAAAAATGTCAAAAATGACAAATTTCAAGATGGCAAATGTCCAAGATGTCAAATGACAAATGTCACAATGCTAAATGTCAAAAATGAAAAGTGTCAAAAATGACAAATTTCAAGATGGCAAATGTCTAAGATGTCAAATGACAAATGTCACAATGCTAAATGTCAAAAATGAAAAGTGTCACCATAAAAAATGTCAAAAATGACAAATTTCAAGATGGCAAATGTCAAAGATGTCAAATGACAAATGTCACAATGCTAAATGTCAAAAATAAAAAGTGTCACCATAAAAAATGTCAAAAATGACAAATTTCAAGATGGCAAATGTCAAAACTGACAAATGTCACAATGCTAAATGTCAAAAATGAAAAGTGTCACCATGAAAAATGTCAAAAATGACAAATTTCAAGATGGCAAATGTCAAAGATGTCAAATGACAAATGTCACAATGCTAAATGTCAAAAATGAAAAGTGTCAAAAATGACAAATTTCAAGATGGCAAATGTCTAAGATGTCAAATGACAAATGTCACAATGCTAAATGTCAAAAATGAAAAGTGTCACCATGAAAAATGTCAAAAATGACAAATTTCAAGATGGCAAATGTCAAAACTGACAAATGTCACAATGCTAAATGTCAAAAATGAAAAGTGTCACCATGAAAAATGTAAAAAATGACAAATTTCAAGATGGCAAATGTCAAAGATGTCAAATGACAAATGTCACAATGCTAAATGTCAAAAATGAAAAGTGTCAAAAATGACTAATTTCAAGATGGCAAATGTCTAAGATGTCAAATGACAAATGTCACAATGCTAAATGTCAAAAATGAAAAGTGTCACAATGCTAAATGTCAAAAATGACAAATTTCAAGATAGCAAATGTCAAAACTGACAAATTTCACAATGCTAAATGTCAAAAATGACAAATTTCAAGATGTCAAATGTCAAAGATGTCAAATGACAAATGTCACAATGCTAAATGTCAAAAATGAAAAGTGTCACCATGAAAAATGTCAAAAATGACAAATTTCAAGATGGCAAATGTCAAAGATGTCAAGTGACAAATATCACAATGCTAAATGTCAAAAATGAAAAGTGTCACCATGAAAAATGTCAAAAATGACAAATTTCAAGATGGCAAATGTCAAAGATGTCAAATGACAAATGTCACAATGCTAAATGTCAAAAATGAAAAGTGTCACCATGAAAAATGTCAAAAATGACAAATTTCAAGATGGCAAATGTCAAAGATGTCAAATGACAAATGTCACAATGCTAAATGTCAAAAATGAAAAGTGTCAAAAATGACAAATTTCAAGATGGCAAATGTCTAAGATGTCAAATGACGAATGTCACAATGCTAAATGTCAAAAATGAAAAGTGTCACAATGCTTAATGTCAAAAATGACAAATTTCAAGATGGCAAATGTCAAAACTGACAAATGTCACAATGCTAAATGTCAAAAATGAAAATTGTCACCATGAAAAATGTCAAAAATAACAAATTTCAAGATGGCAAATGTCAAAGATGTCAAATGACAAATGTCACAATGCTAAATGTCAAATATGACAAATTTCAAGATTGCAAATGTCAAAGATGTCAAATGACAAATGTCACAATGCTAAATGTCAAAAATGAAAAGTGTCACCATGAAAAATGTCAAAAATGACAAATTTCAATATGGCAAATGTCAAAGATGTCAAATGACAAATGTCACAATGCTAAATGTCAAAAATGAAAAGTGTCAAAAATGACAAATTTCAAGATGGCAAATGTCTAAGATGTCAAATGACAAATGTCACAATGCTAAATGTCAAAAATGAAAAGTGTCACAATGCTAAATGTCAAAAATGACAAATTTCAGGATGGCAAAAGTCAAAACTGACAAATGTCACAATGCTAAATGTCAAAAATGAAAAGTGTCACCATGAAAAATGTCAAAAATAACAAATTTCAAGATGGCAAATGTCAAAGATGTCAAATGACAAATGTCACAATGCTAAATGTCAAAAATGACAAATTTCAAGATGGCAAATGTCAAAGATGTCAAATGACAAATGTCACAACGCTAAATGTCAAAAATGAAAAGTGTCACCATGAAAAATGTCAAAAATGACAAATTTCAAGATGGCAAATGTCAAAGATGTCAAATGACAAATGTCACAATGCTAAATGTCAAAAATGAAAAGTGTCACCATGAAAAATGTCAAAAATGACAAATTTCAAAATGGCAAATGTCAAAAATGTCAAATGACAAATGTCACAATGCTAAATGTCAAAAATGAAAAGTGTCACCATGAAAAATGTCAAAAATGACAAATTTCAAGATGGCAAATGTCAAAGATGTCAAATGACAAATGTCACAATGCTAAATGTCAAAAATGAAAAGTGTCAAAAATGACAAATTTCAAGATGGCAAATGTCTAAGATGTCAAATGACAAGTGTCACAATGCTTAATGTCAAAAATGACAAATTTCAAGATAACAAATGTCAAAACTGACAAATGTCACAATGCTAAATGTCAAAAATGAAAAGTGTCACCATGAAAAATGTCAAAAATAACAAATTTCAAGATGGCAAATGTCAAAGATGTCAAATGGCAAATGTCACAATGCTAAATGTCAAAAATGACAAATTTCAAGATGGCAAATGTCAAAGATGTCAAATGACAAATGTCACAATGCTAAATGTCAAAAATGAAAAGTGTCACCATGAAAAATGTCAAAAATGACAAATTTCAAGATGGCAAATGTCTAAGATGTCAAATGACAAATGCCACAATGCTAAATGTCAAAAATAAAAAGTGTCACAATGCTAAATGTCAAAAATGACAAATTTCAAGATGGCAAATGTCAAAACTGACAAATGTCACAATGCTAAATGTCAAAAATGAAAAGTGTCACCATGAAAAATGTCAAAAATAACAAATTTCAAGATGGCAAATGTCAAAGATGTCAAATGACAAATGTCACAATGCTAAATGTCAAAAATGACAAATTTCAAGATGGCAAATGTCAAAGATGTCAAATGACAAATGTCACAATACTAAATGTCAAAAATGAAAAGTGTCACCATAAAAAATGTCCAAAATGACAAATTTCAAGATGGCAAATGTCAAAGATGACAAATGTCACAATGCTAAATGTCAAAAATGAAAAGTGTCACCATGAAAAATGTCAAAAATGACAAATTTCAAAATGGCAAATGTCAAAGATGTCAAATGACAAATGTCACAATGCTAAATGTCAAAAATGAAAAGTGTCACCATGAAAAATGTCAAAAATGACAAATTTCAAGATGGCAAATGTCAAAGATGTCAAATGACAAATGTCACAATGCTAAATGTCAAAAATGAAAAGTGTCAAAAATGACAAATTTCAAGATGGCAAATGTCTAAGATGTCAAATGACAAATGTCACAATGCTAAATGTCAAAAATGAAAAGTGTCACAATGCTAAATGTCAAAAATGACAAATTTCAAGATAACAAATGTCAAAACTGACAAATGTCACAATGCTAAATGTCAAAAATGAAAAGTGTCACCATGAAAAATGTCAAAAATAACAAATTTCAAGATGGCAAATGTCAAAGATGTCAAATGACAAATGTCACAATTCTAAATGTCAAAAATGACAAATTTCAAGATGGCAAATGTCAAAGATGTCAAATGACAAATGTCACAATGCTAAATGTCAAAAATGAAAAGTGTCACCATGAAAAATGTCAAAAATGACAAATTTCAAGATGGCAAATGTCAAAGATGTCAAATGACAAATGTCACAATGCTAAATGTCAAAAATAAAAGGTGTCACCATGAAAAATGTCAGAAATGACAAATTTCAAGATGGCAAATGTCAAAACTGACAAATGTCACAATGCTAAATGTCAAAAATGAAAAGTGTCACCATGAAAAATGTCAAAAATGACAAATTTCAAGATGGCAAATGTCAAAGATGTCAAATGACAAATGTCACAATGCTAAATGTCAAACATGAAAAGTGTCAAAAATGACAAATTTCAAGATGGCAAATGTCTAAGATGTCAAATGACAAATGTCACAATGCTAAATGTCAAAAATAAAAAGTGTCACCATGAAAAATGTCAAAAATGACAAATTTCAAGATAACAAATGTCAAAACTGACAAATGTCACAATGCTAAATGTCAAAAATAAAAAGTGTCACCATGAAAAATGTCAAAAATGACAAATTTCAAGATGGCAAATGTCAAAGATGTCAAATGACAAATGTCACAATGCTAAATGTCAAAAATGAAAAGTGTCACCATGAAAAATGTCAAAAATAACAAATTTCAAGATGGCAAATGTCAAAGATGTCAAATGACAAATGTCACAATGCTAAATGTCAAAAATGAAAAGTGTCACCATGAAAAATGTCAAAAATGACAAATTTCAAGATGGCAAATGTCAAAGATGTCAAATGACAAATATCACAATGCTAAATGTCAAAAATGACAAATTTTAAGATGGCAAATGTCAAATATATCAAATAACAAATGTCACAATGCTAAATGTCAAAAATGAAAACTGTCACCATGAAAAATGTCAAAAATGACAAATTTCAAGATGGCAACTGTCAAAGATGTCAAATGACAAATGTCACAATGCTAAATGTCAAAAATGAAAAGTGTCACAATGCTAAATGTCAAAAATGACAAATTTCAAGACGGCAAATGTCAAAGATGTCAAATGACAAATGTCACAATGCTAAATGTCAAAAATGAAAAGTGTCACCATGAAAAATGTCAAAAATAACAAATTTCAAGATGGCAAATGTCAAAGATGTCAAATGACAAATGTCACAATGCTAAATGTCAAAAATGAAAAGTGTCACCATGAAAAATGTTAAAAATGACAAATTTCAAGATGGCAAATGTCAAAGATGTCAAATGACAAATATCACAATGCTAAATGTCAAAAATGACAAATTTCAAGATGGCAAATGTCAAATATGTCAAATGACAAATGTCACAATGCTAAATGTCAAAAATGAAAATTGTCACCATGAAAAATGTCAAAAATGACAAATTTCAAGATGGCAACTGTCAAAGATGTCAAATGACAAATGTCACAATGCTAAATGTCAAAAATGAAAAGTGTCACAATGCTAAATGTCAAAAATGACAAATTTCAAGATGGCAAATGTCAAAACTGACAAATGTCAATGCTAAATGTCAAAAATGAAAAGTGTCACTATGAAAAATGTCAAAAATAACAAATTTTAAGATGGCAAATGTCAAAGATGTCAAATGACAAATGTCACAATGCTAAATGTCAAAAATGACAAATTTTAAGATGGCAAATGTCAAAGATGTCAAATGACAAATGTCACAATGCTAAATGTCAAAAATGAAAAGTGTCACCATGAAAAATGTAAAAAATGACAAATTTCAAGATGGCAAGTGTCAAAGATGTTAAATGACAAATGTCACAATGCTAAATGTCAAAAATGAAAAGTGTCACCATGAAAAATGTCAAAAATGACAAATTTCAAGATGGCATATGTCAAAACTGACAAATGTCACAATGCTAAATGTCAAAAATGAAAAGTGTCACCATGAAAAATGTCAAAAATGACAAATTTCAAGATGGCAAATGTCAAAGATGTAAAATGACAAATGTCACAATGCTAAATGTCAAAAATGAAAAGTGTCAAAAATGACAAATTTCAAGATGGCAAATGTCTAAGATGTCAAATGACAAATGTCACAATGCTAAATGTCAAAAATGACAAATTTCAAGATGGCACATGTCAAAAATGTCAAATGTCACAATGCTAAATGTCCAAAATGAAAAGTGTCACCATAAAAAATGTCAAAAATGACAAATTTCAAGATGGCAAATGTCAAAACTGACAAATGTCACAATGCTAAATGTCAAAAATGAAAAGTGTCACCATGAAAAATGTCAAAAATAACAAATTTCAAGATGGCAAATGTCAAAGATGTCAAATGACAAATGTCACAATGCTAAATGTCAAAAATGAAAAGTGTCACCATGAAAAATGTCAAAAATAACAAATTTCAAGATGGCAAATGTCAAAGATGTCAAATGACAAATGTCACAATGCTAAATGTCAAAAATGAAAAGTGTCACCATGAAAAATGTCAAAAATGACAAATTTCAAGATAGCAAATGTCAAAGATGTCAAATAACAAATGTCACAATGCTAAATGTCAAAAATGAAAGGTGTCACCATTAAAAATGTCAAAAATGACAAATTTCAAGATGGCAAATGTCAAAACTGACAAATGTCACAATGCTAAATGTCAAAAATGAAAAGTGTCACCATGAAAAATGTCAAAAATGACAAATTTCAAGATGGCAAATGTCCAAGATGTCAAATGACAAATGTCACAATGCTAAATGTCAAAAATGAAAAGTGTCAAAAATGACAAATTTCAAGATGGCAAATGTCTAAGATGTCAAATGACAAATGTCACAATGCTAAATGTCAAAAATGAAAAGTGTCACCATAAAAAATGTCAAAAATGACAAATTTCAAGATGGCAAATGTCAAAGATGTCAAATGACAAATGTCACAATGCTAAATGTCAAAAATAAAAAGTGTCACCATAAAAAATGTCAAAAATGACAAATTTCAAGATGGCAAATGTCAAAACTGACAAATGTCACAATGCTAAATGTCAAAAATGAAAAGTGTCACCATGAAAAATGTCAAAAATGACAAATTTCAAGATGGCAAATGTCAAAGATGTCAAATGACAAATGTCACAATGCTAAATGTCAAAAATGAAAAGTGTCAAAAATGACAAATTTCAAGATGTCAAATGTCAAAGATGTCAAATGACAAATGTCACAATGCTAAATGTCAAAAATGAAAAGTGTCACCATGAAAAATGTCAAAAATGACAAATTTCAAGATGGCAAATGTCAAAGATGTAAAATGACAAATGTCACAATGCTAAATGTCAAAAATGAAAAGTGTCAAAAATGACAAATTTCAAGATGGCAAATGTCTAAGATGTCAAATGACAAATGTCACAATGCTAAATGTCAAAAATGACAAATTTCAAGATGGCACATGTCAAAAATGTCAAATGTCACAATGCTAAATGTCCAAAATGAAAAGTGTCACCATAAAAAATGTCAAAAATGACAAATTTCAAGATGGCAAATGTCAAAACTGACAAATGTCACAATGCTAAATGTCAAAAATGAAAAGTGTCACCATGAAAAATGTCAAAAATAACAAATTTCAAGATGGCAAATGTCAAAGATGTCAAATGACAAATGTCACAATGCTAAATGTCAAAAATGAAAAGTGTCACCATGAAAAATGTCAAAAATAACAAATTTCAAGATGGCAAATGTCAAAGATGTCAAATGACAAATGTCACAATGCTAAATGTCAAAAATGAAAAGTGTCACCATGAAAAATGTCAAAAATGACAAATTTCAAGATAGCAAATGTCAAAGATGTCAAATAACAAATGTCACAATGCTAAATGTCAAAAATGAAAGGTGTCACCATTAAAAATGTCAAAAATGACAAATTTCAAGATGGCAAATGTCAAAACTGACAAATGTCACAATGCTAAATGTCAAAAATGAAAAGTGTCACCATGAAAAATGTCAAAAATGACAAATTTCAAGATGGCAAATGTCCAAGATGTCAAATGACAAATGTCACAATGCTAAATGTCAAAAATGAAAAGTGTCAAAAATGACAAATTTCAAGATGGCAAATGTCTAAGATGTCAAATGACAAATGTCACAATGCTAAATGTCAAAAATGAAAAGTGTCACCATAAAAAATGTCAAAAATGACAAATTTCAAGATGGCAAATGTCAAAGATGTCAAATGACAAATGTCACAATGCTAAATGTCAAAAATAAAAAGTGTCACCATAAAAAATGTCAAAAATGACAAATTTCAAGATGGCAAATGTCAAAACTGACAAATGTCACAATGCTAAATGTCAAAAATGAAAAGTGTCACCATGAAAAATGTCAAAAATGACAAATTTCAAGATGGCAAATGTCAAAGATGTCAAATGACAAATGTCACAATGCTAAATGTCAAAAATGAAAAGTGTCAAAAATGACAAATTTCAAGATGGCAAATGTCTAAGATGTCAAATGACAAATGTCACAATGCTAAATGTCAAAAATGAAAAGTGTCACCATGAAAAATGTCAAAAATGACAAATTTCAAGATGGCAAATGTCAAAACTGACAAATGTCACAATGCTAAATGTCAAAAATGAAAAGTGTCACCATGAAAAATGTAAAAAATGACAAATTTCAAGATGGCAAATGTCAAAGATGTCAAATGACAAATGTCACAATGCTAAATGTCAAAAATGAAAAGTGTCAAAAATGACTAATTTCAAGATGGCAAATGTCTAAGATGTCAAATGACAAATGTCACAATGCTAAATGTCAAAAATGAAAAGTGTCACAATGCTAAATGTCAAAAATGACAAATTTCAAGATAGCAAATGTCAAAACTGACAAATTTCACAATGCTAAATGTCAAAAATGACAAATTTCAAGATGTCAAATGTCAAAGATGTCAAATGACAAATGTCACAATGCTAAATGTCAAAAATGAAAAGTGTCACCATGAAAAATGTCAAAAATGACAAATTTCAAGATGGCAAATGTCAAAGATGTCAAGTGACAAATATCACAATGCTAAATGTCAAAAATGAAAAGTGTCACCATGAAAAATGTCAAAAATGACAAATTTCAAGATGGCAAATGTCAAAGATGTCAAATGACAAATGTCACAATGCTAAATGTCAAAAATGAAAAGTGTCACCATGAAAAATGTCAAAAATGACAAATTTCAAGATGGCAAATGTCAAAGATGTCAAATGACAAATGTCACAATGCTAAATGTCAAAAATGAAAAGTGTCAAAAATGACAAATTTCAAGATGGCAAATGTCTAAGATGTCAAATGACGAATGTCACAATGCTAAATGTCAAAAATGAAAAGTGTCACAATGCTTAATGTCAAAACTGACAAATTTCAAGATGGCAAATGTCAAAACTGACAAATGTCACAATGCTAAATGTCAAAAATGAAAATTGTCACCATGAAAAATGTCAAAAATAACAAATTTCAAGATGGCAAATGTCAAAGATGTCAAATGACAAATGTCACAATGCTAAATGTCAAATATGACAAATTTCAAGATTGCAAATGTCAAAGATGTCAAATGACAAATGTCACAATGCTAAATGTCAAAAATGAAAAGTGTCACCATGAAAAATGTCAAAAATGACAAATTTCAATATGGCAAATGTCAAAGATGTCAAATGACAAATGTCACAATGCTAAATGTCAAAAATGAAAAGTGTCAAAAATGACAAATTTCAAGATGGCAAATGTCTAAGATGTCAAATGACAAATGTCACAATGCTAAATGTCAAAAATGAAAAGTGTCACAATGCTAAATGTCAAAAATGACAAATTTCAGGATGGCAAAAGTCAAAACTGACAAATGTCACAATGCTAAATGTCAAAAATGAAAAGTGTCACCATGAAAAATGTCAAAAATAACAAATTTCAAGATGGCAAATGTCAAAGATGTCAAATGACAAATGTCACAATGCTAAATGTCAAAAATGACAAATTTCAAGATGGCAAATGTCAAAGATGTCAAATGACAAATGTCACAACGCTAAATGTCAAAAATGAAAAGTGTCACCATGAAAAATGTCAAAAATGACAAATTTCAAGATGGCAAATGTCAAAGATGTCAAATGACAAATGTCACAATGCTAAATGTCAAAAATGAAAAGTGTCACCATGAAAAATGTCAAAAATGACAAATTTCAAAATGGCAAATGTCAAAAATGTCAAATGACAAATGTCACAATGCTAAATGTCAAAAATGAAAAGTGTCACCATGAAAAATGTCAAAAATGACAAATTTCAAGATGGCAAATGTCAAAGATGTCAAATGACAAATGTCACAATGCTAAATGTCAAAAATGAAAAGTGTCAAAAATGACAAATTTCAAGATGGCAAATGTCTAAGATGTCAAATGACAAGTGTCACAATGCTTAATGTCAAAAATGACAAATTTCAAGATAACAAATGTCAAAACTGACAAATGTCACAATGCTAAATGTCAAAAATGAAAAGTGTCACCATGAAAAATGTCAAAAATAACAAATTTCAAGATGGCAAATGTCAAAGATGTCAAATGGCAAATGTCACAATGCTAAATGTCAAAAATGACAAATTTCAAGATGGCAAATGTCAAAGATGTCAAATGACAAATGTCACAATGCTAAATGTCAAAAATGAAAAGTGTCACCATGAAAAATGTCAAAAATGACAAATTTCAAGATGGCAAATGTCAAAGATGTCAAATCACAAATGTCACAATGCTAAATGTCAAAAATAAAAGGTGTCACCATAAAAAATGTTAAAAATGCCAAATTTCAAGATGGCAAATGTCAAAACTGACAAATGTCACAATGCTAAATGTCAAAAATGAAAAGTGTCACCATGAAAAATGTCAAAAATGACAAATTTCAAGATGGCAAATGTCAAAGATGTCAAATGACAAATGTCACAATGCTAAATGTCAAGAATAAAAAGTGTCAAAAATGACAAATTTCAAGATGACAAATGTCTAAGATGTCAAATGACAAATGTCACAATGCTAAATGTCAAAAATGAAAAGTGTCACCATGAAAAATGTCAAAAATGACAAATTTCAAGATGGCAAATGTCAAAGATGTCAAATGACAAATATCACAATGCTAAATGTCAAAAATGACAAATTTCAAGATGGCAAATGTCAAATATGTCAAATGACAAATGTCACAATGCTAAATGTCAAAAATGAAAAGTGTCACCATGAAAAATGTCAAAAATGACAAATTTCAAGATGGCAAATGTCAAAGATGTAAAATGACAAATGTCACAATGCTAAATGTCAAAAATGAAAAGTGTCAAAAATGACAAATTTCAAGATGGCAAATGTCTAAGATGTCAAATGACAAATGTCACAATGCTAAATGTCAAAAATGACAAATTTCAAGATGGCACATGTCAAAGATGTCAAATGTCACAATGCTAAATGTCCAAAATGAAAAGTGTCACCATAAAAAATGTCAAAAATGACAAATTTTAAGATGGCAAATGTCAAAACTGACAAATGTCACAATGCTAAATGTCAAAAATGACAAATTTCAAGATGGCAAATATCAAAGATGTCAAGTGACAAATATCACAATGCTAAATGTCAAAAATGAAAAGTGTCACCATGAAAAATGTAAAAAATAACAAATTTCAAGATGGCAAATGTCAAAGATGTCAAATGACAAATGTCACAATGCTAAATGTCAAAAATGAAAAGTGTCAAAAATGACTAATTTCAAGATGGCAAATGTCTAAGATGTCAAATGACAAATGTCACAATGCTAAATGTCAAAAATGAAAAGTGTCACAATGCTAAATGTCAAAAATGACAAATTTCAAGATAGCAAATGTCAAAACTGACAAATTTCACAATGCTAAATGTCAAAAATGACAAATTTCAAGATGTCAAATGTCAAAGATGTCAAATGACAAATGTCACAATGCTAAATGTCAAAAATGAAAAGTGTCACCATGAAAAATGTCAAAAATGACAAATTTCAAGATGGCAAATGTCAAAGATGTCAAATGACAAATGTCACAATGCTAAATGTCAAAAATGAAAAGTGTCACCATGAAAAATGTCAAAAATGACAAATTTCAAGATGGCAAATGTCAAAGATGTCAAATGACAAATGTCACAATGCTAAATGTCAAAAATGAAAAGTGTCAAAAATGACAAATTTCAAGATGGCAAATGTCTAAGATGTCAAATGACGAATGTCACAATGCTAAATGTCATAAATGAAAAGTGTCACAATGCTTAATGTCAAAAATGACAAATTTCAAGATGGCAAATGTCAAAACTGACAAATGTCACAATGCTAAATGTCAAATATGACAAATTTCAAGATTGCAAATGTCAAAGATGTCAAATGACAAATGTCACAATGCTAAATGTCAAAAATGAAAAGTGTCACCATGAAAAATGTCAAAAATGACAAATTTCAAAATGGCAAATGTCAAAGATGTCAAATGACAAATGTCACAATGCTAAATGTCAAAAATGAAAAGTGTCAAAAATGACAAATTTCAAGATGGCAAATGTCTAAGATGTCAAATGACAAATGTCACAATGCTAAATGTCAAAAATGAAAAGTGTCACAATGCTAAATGTCAAAAATGACAAATTTCAGGATGGCAAAAGTCAAAACTGACAAATGTCACAATGCTAAATGTCAAAAATGAAAAGTGTCACCATGAAAAATGTCAAAAATGACAAATTTCAAAATGGCAAATGTCAAAAATGTCAAATGACAAATGTCACAATGCTAAATGTCAAAAATGAAAAGTGTCACCATGAAAAATGTCAAAAATAACAAATTTCAAGATGGCAAATGTCAAAGATGTCAAATGACAAATGTCACAATGCTAAATGTCAAAAATGACAAATTTCAAGATGGCAAATGTCAAAGATGTCAAATGACAAATGTTACAATGCTAAATGTCAAAAATGAAAAGTGTCACCATGAAAAATGTCAAAAATGACAAATTTCAAGATGGCAAATGTCAAAGATGTCAAATCACAAATGTCACAATGCTAAATGTCAAAAATAAAAGGTGTCACCATGAAAAATGTTAAAAATGCCAAATTTCAAGATGGCAAATGTCAAAACTGACAAAAGTCACAATGCTAAATGTCAAAAATGAAAAGTGTCACCATGAAAAATGTCAAAAATGACAAATTTCAAGATGGCAAATGTCAAAGATGTCAAATGACAAATGTCACAATGCTAAATGTCAAAAATGAAAAGTGCCAAAAATGACAAATTTCAAGATGGCAAATGTCTAAGATGTCAAATGACAAATGTCACAATGCTAAATGTCAAAAATGAAAAGTGTCACCATGAAAAATGTCAAAAATGACAAATTTCAAGATGGCAAATGTCAAAGATGTCAAATGACAAATATCACAATGCTAAATGTCAAAAATGACAAATTTCAAGATGGCAAATGTCAAATATGTCAAATGACAAATGTCACAATGCTAAATGTCAAAAATGAAAAGTGTCACCATGAAAAATGTCAAAAATGACAAATTTCAAGATGGCAAATGTCAAAGATGTAAAATGACAAATGTCACAATGCTAAATGTCAAAAATGAAAAGTGTCAAAAATGACAAATTTCAAGATGGCAAATGTCTAAGATGTCAAATGACAAATGTCACAATGCTAAATGTCAAAAATGACAAATTTCAAGATGGCACATGTCAAAGATGTCAAATGTCACAATGCTAAATGTCCAAAATGAAAAGTGTCACCATAAAAAATGTCAAAAATGACAAATTTCAAGATGGCAAATGTCAAAACTGACAAATGTCACAATGCTAAATGTCAAAAATGAAAAGTGTCACCATGAAAAATGTCAAAAATAACAAATTTCAAGATGGCAAATGTCAAAGATGTCAAATGACAAATGTCACAATGCTAAATGTCAAAAATGAAAAGTGTCACCATGAAAAATGTCAAAAATAACAAATTTCAAGATGGCAAATGTCAAAGATGTCAAATGACAAATGTCACAATGCTAAATGTCAAAAATGAAAAGTGTCACCATGAAAAATGTCAAAAATGACAAATTTCAAGATAGCAAATGTCAAAGATGTCAAATAACAAATGTCACAATGCTAAATGTCAAAAATGAAAAGTGTCACCATGAAAAATGTAAAAAATGACAAATTTCAAAATGGCAAATGTCCAAGCTGTCAAATGACAAATGTCACAATGCTAAATGTCAAAAATGAAAAGTGTCAAAAATGACAAATTTCAAGATGGCAAATGTCTAAGATGTTAAATGACAAATGTCACAATGCTAAATGTCAAAAATGAAAAGTGTCACCATAAAAAATGTCAAAAATGACAAATTTCAAGATGGCAAATGTCAAAGATGTCAAATCACAAATGTCACAATGCTAAATGTCAAAAATAAAAGGTGTCACCATGAAAAATGTTAAAAATGCCAAATTTCAAGATGGCAAATGTCAAAACTGACAAAAGTCACAATGCTAAATGTCAAAAATGAAAAGTGTCACCATGAAAAATGTCAAAAATGACAAATTTCAAGATGGCAAATGTCAAAGATGTCAAATGACAAATGTCACAATGCTAAATGTCAAAAATGAAAAGTGCCAAAAATGACAAATTTCTAATTGGCAAATGTCTAAGATGTCAAATGACAAATGTCACAATGCTAAATGTCAAAAATGAAAAGTGTCACCATGAAAAATGTCAAAAATGACAAATTTCAAGATGGCAAATGTCAAAGATGTCAAATGACAAATATCACAATGCTAAATGTCAAAAATGACAAATTTCAAGATGGCAAATGTCAAATATGTCAAATGACAAATGTCACAATGCTAAATGTCAAAAATGAAAAGTGTCACCATGAAAAATGTCAAAAATGACAAATTTCAAGATGGCAAATGTCAAAGATGTAAAATGACAAATGTCACAATGCTAAATGTCAAAAATGAAAAGTGTCAAAAATGACAAATTTCAAGATGGCAAATGTCTAAGATGTCAAATGACAAATGTCACAATGCTAAATGTCAAAAATGACAAATTTCAAGATGGCACATGTCAAAGATGTCAAATGTCACAATGCTAAATGTCCAAAATGAAAAGTGTCACCATAAAAAATGTCAAAAATGACAAATTTCAAGATGGCAAATGTCAAAACTGACAAATGTCACAATGCTAAATGTCAAAAATGAAAAGTGTCACCATGAAAAATGTCAAAAATAACAAATTTCAAGATGGCAAATGTCAAAGATGTCAAATGACAAATGTCACAATGCTAAATGTCAAAAATGAAAAGTGTCACCATGAAAAATGTCAAAAATAACAAATTTCAAGATGGCAAATGTCAAAGATGTCAAATGACAAATGTCACAATGCTAAATGTCAAAAATGAAAAGTGTCACCATGAAAAATGTCAAAAATGACAAATTTCAAGATAGCAAATGTCAAAGATGTCAAATAACAAATGTCACAATGCTAAATGTCAAAAATGAAAAGTGTCACCATGAAAAATGTAAAAAATGACAAATTTCAAAATGGCAAATGTCCAAGATGTCAAATGACAAATGTCACAATGCTAAATGTCAAAAATGAAAAGTGTCAAAAATGACAAATTTCAAGATGGCAAATGTCTAAGATGTTAAATGACAAATGTCACAATGCTAAATGTCAAAAATGAAAAGTGTCACCATAAAAAATGTCAAAAATGACAAATTTCAAGATGGCAAATGTCAAAGATGTCAAATGACAAATGTCAGAATGCTAAATGTCAAAAATAAAAAGTGTCACCATAAAAAATGTCAAAAATGACAAATTTCAAGATGGCAAATGTCAAAACTGACAAATGTCACAATGCTAAATGTCAAAAATGAAAAGTGTCACCATGAAAAATGTCAAAAATGACAAATTTCAAGATGGCAAATGTCAACGATGTCAAATGACAAATGTCACAATGCTAAATGTCAAAAATGAAAAGTGTCAAAAATGACAAATTTCAAGATGGCAAATGTCTAAGATGTCAAATGACAAATGTCACAATGCTAAATGTCAAAAATGAAAAGTGTCACCATGAAAAATGTCAAAAATGACAAATTTCAAGATGGCAAATGTCAAAACTGACAAATGTCACAATGCTAAATGTCAAAAATGAAAAGTGTCACCATGAAAAATGTAAAAAATGACAAATTTCAAGATGGCAAATGTCAAAGATGTCAAATGACAAATGTCACAATGCTAAATGTCAAAAATGAAAAGTGTCAAAAATGACTAATTTCAAGATGGCAAATGTCTAAGATGTCAAATGACAAATGTCACAATGCTAAATGTCAAAAATGAAAAGTGTCACAATGCTAAATGTCAAAAATGACAAATTTCAAGATAGCAAATGTCAAAACTGACAAATTTCACAATGCTAAATGTCAAAAATGACAAATTTCAAGATGTCAAATGTCAAAGATGTCAAATGACAAATGTCACAATGCTAAATGTCAAAAATGAAAAGTATCACCATGAAAAATGTCAAAAATGACAAATTTCAAGATGGCAAATGTCAAAGATGTCAAGTGACAAATATCACAATGCTAAATGTCAAAAATGAAAAGTGTCACCATGAAAAATGTCAAAAATGACAAATTTCAAGATGGCAAATGTCAAAGATGTAAAATGACAAATGTCACAATGCTAAATGTCAAAAATGAAAAGTGTCAAAAATGACAAATTTCAAGATGGCAAATGTCTAAGATGTCAAATGACAAATGTCACAATGCTAAATGTCAAAAATGACAAATTTCAAGATGGCACATGTCAAAGATGTCAAATGTCACAATGCTAAATGTCCAAAATGAAAAGTGTCACCATAAAAAATGTCAAAAATGACAAATTTCAAGATGGCAAATGTCAAAACTGACAAATGTCACAATGCTAAATGTCAAAAATGAAAAGTGTCACCATGAAAAATGTCAAAAATAACAAATTTCAAGATGGCAAATGTCAAAGATGTCAAATGACAAATGTCACAATGCTAAATGTCAAAAATGAAAAGTGTCACCATGAAAAATGTCAAAAATAACAAATTTCAAGATGGCAAATGTCAAAGATGTCAAATGACAAATGTCACAATGCTAAATGTCAAAAATGAAAAGTGTCACCATGAAAAATGTCAAAAATGACAAATTTCAAGATAGCAAATGTCAAAGATGTCAAATAACAAATGTCACAATGCTAAATGTCAAAAATGAAAAGTGTCACCATGAAAAATGTAAAAAATGACAAATTTCAAAATGGCAAATGTCCAAGCTGTCAAATGACAAATGTCACAATGCTAAATGTCAAAAATGAAAAGTGTCAAAAATGACAAATTTCAAGATGGCAAATGTCTAAGATGTTAAATGACAAATGTCACAATGCTAAATGTCAAAAATGAAAAGTGTCACCATAAAAAATGTCAAAAATGACAAATTTCAAGATGGCAAATGTCAAAGATGTCAAATCACAAATGTCACAATGCTAAATGTCAAAAATAAAAGGTGTCACCATGAAAAATGTTAAAAATGCCAAATTTCAAGATGGCAAATGTCAAAACTGACAAAAGTCACAATGCTAAATGTCAAAAATGAAAAGTGTCACCATGAAAAATGTCAAAAATGACAAATTTCAAGATGGCAAATGTCAAAGATGTCAAATGACAAATGTCACAATGCTAAATGTCAAAAATGAAAAGTGCCAAAAATGACAAATTTCTAATTGGCAAATGTCTAAGATGTCAAATGACAAATGTCACAATGCTAAATGTCAAAAATGAAAAGTGTCACCATGAAAAATGTCAAAAATGACAAATTTCAAGATGGCAAATGTCAAAGATGTCAAATGACAAATATCACAATGCTAAATGTCAAAAATGACAAATTTCAAGATGGCAAATGTCAAATATGTCAAATGACAAATGTCACAATGCTAAATGTCAAAAATGAAAAGTGTCACCATGAAAAATGTCAAAAATGACAAATTTCAAGATGGCAAATGTCAAAGATGTAAAATGACAAATGTCACAATGCTAAATGTCAAAAATGAAAAGTGTCAAAAATGACAAATTTCAAGATGGCAAATGTCTAAGATGTCAAATGACAAATGTCACAATGCTAAATGTCAAAAATGACAAATTTCAAGATGGCACATGTCAAAGATGTCAAATGTCACAATGCTAAATGTCCAAAATGAAAAGTGTCACCATAAAAAATGTCAAAAATGACAAATTTCAAGATGGCAAATGTCAAAACTGACAAATGTCACAATGCTAAATGTCAAAAATGAAAAGTGTCACCATGAAAAATGTCAAAAATAACAAATTTCAAGATGGCAAATGTCAAAGATGTCAAATGACAAATGTCACAATGCTAAATGTCAAAAATGAAAAGTGTCACCATGAAAAATGTCAAAAATAACAAATTTCAAGATGGCAAATGTCAAAGATGTCAAATGACAAATGTCACAATGCTAAATGTCAAAAATGAAAAGTGTCACCATGAAAAATGTCAAAAATGACAAATTTCAAGATAGCAAATGTCAAAGATGTCAAATAACAAATGTCACAATGCTAAATGTCAAAAATGAAAAGTGTCACCATGAAAAATGTAAAAAATGACAAATTTCAAAATGGCAAATGTCCAAGATGTCAAATGACAAATGTCACAATGCTAAATGTCAAAAATGAAAAGTGTCAAAAATGACAAATTTCAAGATGGCAAATGTCTAAGATGTTAAATGACAAATGTCACAATGCTAAATGTCAAAAATGAAAAGTGTCACCATAAAAAATGTCAAAAATGACAAATTTCAAGATGGCAAATGTCAAAGATGTCAAATGACAAATGTCACAATGCTAAATGTCAAAAATAAAAAGTGTCACCATAAAAAATGTCAAAAATGACAAATTTCAAGATGGCAAATGTCAAAACTGACAAATGTCACAATGCTAAATGTCAAAAATGAAAAGTGTCACCATGAAAAATGTCAAAAATGACAAATTTCAAGATGGCAAATGTCAACGATGTCAAATGACAAATGTCACAATGCTAAATGTCAAAAATGAAAAGTGTCAAAAATGACAAATTTCAAGATGGCAAATGTCTAAGATGTCAAATGACAAATGTCACAATGCTAAATGTCAAAAATGAAAAGTGTCACCATGAAAAATGTCAAAAATGACAAATTTCAAGATGGCAAATGTCAAAACTGACAAATGTCACAATGCTAAATGTCAAAAATGAAAAGTGTCACCATGAAAAATGTAAAAAATGACAAATTTCAAGATGGCAAATGTCAAAGATGTCAAATGACAAATGTCACAATGCTAAATGTCAAAAATGAAAAGTGTCAAAAATGACTAATTTCAAGATGGCAAATGTCTAAGATGTCAAATGACAAATGTCACAATGCTAAATGTCAAAAATGAAAAGTGTCACAATGCTAAATGTCAAAAATGACAAATTTCAAGATAGCAAATGTCAAAACTGACAAATTTCACAATGCTAAATGTCAAAAATGACAAATTTCAAGATGTCAAATGTCAAAGATGTCAAATGACAAATGTCACAATGCTAAATGTCAAAAATGAAAAGTATCACCATGAAAAATGTCAAAAATGACAAATTTCAAGATGGCAAATGTCAAAGATGTCAAGTGACAAATATCACAATGCTAAATGTCAAAAATGAAAAGTGTCACCATGAAAAATGTCAAAAATGACAAATTTCAAGATGGCAAATGTCAAAGATGTCAAATGACAAATGTCACAATGCTAAATGTCAAAAATGAAAAGTGTCACCATGAAAAATGTCAAAAATGACAAATTTCAAGATGGCAAATGTCAAAGATGTCAAATGACAAATGTCACAATGCTAAATGTCAAAAATGAAAAGTGTCAAAAATGACAAATTTCAAGATGGCAAATGTCTAAGATGTCAAATGACGAATGTCACAATGCTATATGTCAAAAATGAAAAGTGTCACAATGCTTAATGTCAAAAATGACAAATTTCAAGATGGCAAATGTCAAAACTGACAAATGTCACAATGCTAAATGTCAAAAATGAAAAGTGTCACCATGAAAAATGTCAAAAATAACAAATTTCAAGATGGCAAATGTCAAAGATGTCAAATGACAAATGTCACAATGCTAAATGTCAAATATGACAAATTTCAAGATTGCAAATGTCAAAGATGTCAAATGACAAATGTCACAATGCTAAATGTCAAAAATGAAAAGTGTCACCATGAAAAATGTCAAAAATGACAAATTTCAATATGGCAAATGTCAAAGATGTCAAATGACAAATGTCACAATGCTAAATGTCAAAAATGAAAAGTGTCAAAAATGACAAATTTCAAGATGGCAAATGTCTAAAATGTCAAATGACAAATGTCACAATGCTAAATGTCAAAAATGAAAAGTGTCACAATGCTAAATGTCAAAAATGACAAATTTCAGGATGGCAAAAGTCAAAACTGACAAATGTCACAATGCAAAATGTCAAAAATGAAAAGTGTCACCATGAAAAATGTCAAAAATAACAAATTTCAAGATGGCAAATGTCAAAAATGTCAAATGACAAATGTCACAATGCTAAATGTCAAAAATGACAAATTTCAAGATGGCAAATGTCAAAGATGTCAAATGACAAATGTCACAATGCTAAATGTCAAAAATGAAAAGTGTCACCATGAAAAATGTCAAAAATGACAAATTTCAAGATGGCAAATGTCAAAGATGTCAAATGACAAATGTCACAATGCTAAATGTCAAAAATGAAAAGTGTCACCATGAAAAATGTCAAAAATGACAAATTTCAAAATGGCAAATGTCAAAAATGTCAAATGACAAATGTCACAATGCTAAATGTCAAAAATGAAAAGTGTCACCATGAAAAATGTCAAAAATGACAAATTTCAAGATGGCAAATGTCAAAGATGTCAAATGACAAATGTCACAATGCTAAATGTCAAAAATGAAAAGTGTCAAAAATGACAAATTTCAAGATGGCAAATGTCTAAGATGTCAAATGACAAGTGTCACAATGCTAAATGTCAAAAATGACAAATTTCAAGATAACAAATGTCAAAACTGACAAATGTCACAATGCTAAATGTCAAAAATGAAAAGTGTCACCATGAAAAATGTCAAAAATAACAAATTTCAAGATGGCAAATGTCAAAGATGTCAAATGGCAAATGTCACAATGCTAAATGTCAAAAATGACAAATTTCAAGATGGCAAATGTCAAAGATGTCAAATGACAAATGTCACAATGCTAAATGTCAAAAATGAAAAGTGTCACCATGAAAAATGTCAAAAATGACAAATTTCAAGATGGCAAATGTCAAAGATGTCAAATCACAAATGTCACAATGCTAAATGTCAAAAATAAAAGGTGTCACCATAAAAAATGTTAAAAATGCCAAATTTCAAGATGGCAAATGTCAAAACTGACAAATGTCACAATGCTAAATGTCAAAAATGAAAAGTGTCACCATGAAAAATGTCAAAAATGACAAATTTCAAGATGGCAAATGTCAAAGATGTCAAATGACAAATGTCACAATGCTAAATGTCAAAAATAAAAAGTGTCAAAAATGACAAATTTCAAGATGGCAAATGTCTAAGATGTCAAATGACAAATGTCACAATGCTAAATGTCAAAAATGAAAAGTGTCACCATGAAAAATGTCAAAAATGACAAATTTCAAGATGGCAAATGTCAAAGATGTCAAATGACAAATATCACAATGCTAAATGTCAAAAATGACAAATTTCAAGATGGCAAATGTCAAATATGTCAAATGACAAATGTCACAATGCTAAATGTCAAAAATGAAAAGTGTCACCACGAAAAATGTCAAAAATGACAAATTTCAAGATGGCAAATGTCAAAGATGTAAAATGACAAATGTCACAATGCTAAATGTCAAAAATGAAAAGTGTCAAAAATGACAAATTTCAAGATGGCAAATGTCTAAGATGTCAAATGACAAATGTCACAATGCTAAATGTCAAAAATGACAAATTTCAAGATGGCACATGTCAAAGATGTCAAATGTCACAATGCTAAATGTCCAAAATGAAAAGTGTCACCATAAAAAATGTCAAAAATGACAAATTTCAAGATGGCAAATGTCAAAACTGACAAATGTCACAATGCTAAATGTCAAAAATGACAAATTTCAAGATGTCAAATGTCAAAGATGTCAAATGACAAATGTCACAATGCTAAATGTCAAAAATGAAAAGTGTCACCATGAAAAATGTCAAAAATGACAAATTTCAAGATGGCAAATGTCAAAGATGTCAAGTGACAAATATCACAATGCTAAATGTCAAAAATGAAAAGTGTCACCATGAAAAATGTAAAAAATGACAAATTTCAAGATGGCAAATGTCAAAGATGTCAAATGACAAATGTCACAATGCTAAATGTCAAAAATGAAAAGTGTCAAAAATGACTAATTTCAAGATGGCAAATGTCTAAGATGTCAAATGACAAATGTCACAATGCTAAATGTCAAAAATGAAAAGTGTCACAATGCTAAATGTCAAAAATGACAAATTTCAAGATAGCAAATGTCAAAACTGACAAATTTCACAATGCTAAATGTCAAAAATGACAAATTTCAAGATGTCAAATGTCAAAGATGTCAAATGACAAATGTCACAATGCTAAATGTCAAAAATGAAAAGTGTCACCATGAAAAATGTCAAAAATGACAAATTTCAAGATGGCAAATGTCAAAGATGTCAAATGACAAATGTCACAATGCTAAATGTCAAAAATGAAAAGTGTCACCATGAAAAATGTCAAAAATGACAAATTTCAAGATGGCAAATGTCAAAGATGTCAAATGACAAATGTCACAATGCTAAATGTCAAAAATGAAAAGTGTCAAAAATGACAAATTTCAAGATGGCAAATGTCTAAGATGTCAAATGACGAATGTCACAATGCTAAATGTCATAAATGAAAAGTGTCACAATGCTTAATGTCAAAAATGACAAATTTCAAGATGGCAAATGTCAAAACTGACAAATGTCACAATGCTAAATGTCAAAAATGACAAATTTCAAGATGGCAAATGTCAAAGATGTAAAATGACAAATGTCACAATGCTAAATGTCAAAAATGAAAAGTGTCAAAAATGACAAATTTCAAGATGGCAAATGTCTAAGATGTCAAATGACAAATGTCACAATGCTAAATGTCAAAAATGACAAATTTCAAGATGGCACATGTCAAAGATGTCAAATGTCACAATGCTAAATGTCCAAAATGAAAAGTGTCACCATAAAAAATGTCAAAAATGACAAATTTCAAGATGGCAAATGTCAAAACTGACAAATGTCACAATGCTAAATGTCAAAAATGACACATTTCAAGATGTCAAATGTCAAAGATGTCAAATGACAAATGTCACAATGCTAAATGTCAAAAATGAAAAGTGTCACCATGAAAAATGTCAAAAATGACAAATTTCAAGATGGCAAATGTCAAAGATGTCAAGTGACAAATATCACAATGCTAAATGTCAAAAATGAAAAGTGTCACCATGAAAAATGTAAAAAATGACAAATTTCAAGATGGCAAATGTCAAAGATGTCAAATGACAAATGTCACAATGCTAAATGTCAAAAATGAAAAGTGTCAAAAATGACTAATTTCAAGATGGCAAATGTCTAAGATGTCAAATGACAAATGTCACAATGCTAAATGTCAAAAATGAAAAGTGTCACAATGCTAAATGTCAAAAATGACAAATTTCAAGATAGCAAATGTCAAAACTGACAAATTTCACAATGCTAAATGTCAAAAATGACAAATTTCAAGATGTCAAATGTCAAAGATGTCAAATGACAAATGTCACAATGCTAAATGTCAAAAATGAAAAGTGTCACCATGAAAAATGTCAAAAATGACAAATTTCAAGATGGCAAATGTCAAAGATGTCAAATGACAAATGTCACAATGCTAAATGTCAAAAATGAAAAGTGTCACCATGAAAAATGTCAAAAATGACAAATTTCAAGATGGCAAATGTCAAAGATGTCAAATGACAAATGTCACAATGCTAAATGTCAAAAATGAAAAGTGTCAAAAATGACAAATTTCAAGATGGCAAATGTCTAAGATGTCAAATGACGAATGTCACAATGCTAAATGTCATAAATGAAAAGTGTCACAATGCTTAATGTCAAAAATGACAAATTTCAAGATGGCAAATGTCAAAACTGACAAATGTCACAATGCTAAATGTCAAATATGACAAATTTCAAGATTGCAAATGTCAAAGATGTCAAATGACAAATGTCACAATGCTAAATGTCAAAAATGAAAAGTGTCACCATGAAAAATGTCAAAAATGACAAATTTCAAAATGGCAAATGTCAAAGATGTCAAATGACAAATGTCACAATGCTAAATGTCAAAAATGAAAAGTGTCAAAAATGACAAATTTCAAGATGGCAAATGTCTAAGATGTCAAATGACAAATGTCACAATGCTAAATGTCAAAAATGAAAAGTGTCACAATGCTAAATGTCAAAAATGACAAATTTCAGGATGGCAAAAGTCAAAACTGACAAATGTCACAATGCTAAATGTCAAAAATGAAAAGTGTCACCATGAAAAATGTCAAAAATAACAAAATTCAAGATGGCAAATGTCAAAGATGTCAAATGACAAATGTCACAATGCTAAATGTCAAAAATGACAAATTTCAAGATGGCAAATGTCAAAGATGTCAAATGACAAATGTCACAATGCTAAATGTCAAAAATAAAAAGTGTCACCATGAAAAATGTCAAAAATGACAAATTTCAAGATGGCAAATGTCAAAGATGTCAAATGACAAATGTCACAATGCTAAATGTCAAAAATGAAAAGTGTCACCATGAAAAATGTCAAAAATGACAAATTTCAAAATGGCAAATGTCAAAAATGTCAAATGACAAATGTCACAATGCTAAATGTCAAAAATGAAAAGTGTCACCATGAAAAATGTCAAAAATAACAAATTTCAAGATGGCAAATGTCAAAGATGTCAAATGACAAATGTCACAATGCTAAATGTCAAAAATGACAAATTTCAAGATGGCAAATGTCAAAGATGTCAAATGACAAATGTTACAATGCTAACTGTCAAAAATGAAAAGTGTCACCATGAAAAATGTCAAAAATGACAAATTTCAAGATGGCAAATGTCAAAGATGTCAAATCACAAATGTCACAATGCTAAATGTCAAAAATAAAAGGTGTCACCATGAAAAATGTTAAAAATGCCAAATTTCAAGATGGCAAATGTCAAAACTGACAAAAGTCACAATGCTAAATGTCAAAAATGAAAAGTGTCACCATGAAAAATGTCAAAAATGACAAATTTCAAGATGGCAAATGTCAAAGATGTCAAATGACAAATGTCACAATGCTAAATGTCAAAAATGAAAAGTGCCAAAAATGACAAATTTCAAGATGGCAAATGTCTAAGATGTCAAATGACAAATGTCACAATGCTAAATGTCAAAAATGAAAAGTGTCACCATGAAAAATGTCAAAAATGACAAATTTCAAGATAGCAAATGTCAAAGATGTCAAATGACAAATATCACAATGCTAAATGTCAAAAATGACAAATTTCAAGATGGCAAATGTCAAATATGTCAAATGACAAATGTCACAATGCTAAATGTCAAAAATGAAAAGTGTCACCATGAAAAATGTCAAAAATGACAAATTTCAAGATGGCAAATGTCAAAGATGTAAAATGACAAATGTCACAATGCTAAATGTCAAAAATGAAAAGTGTCAAAAATGACAAATTTCAAGATGGCAAATGTCTAAGATGTCAAATGACAAATGTCACAATGCTAAATGTCAAAAATGACAAATTTCAAGATGGCACATGTCAAAGATGTCAAATGTCACAATGCTAAATGTCCAAAATGAAAAGTGTCACCATAAAAAATGTCAAAAATGACAAATTTCAAGATGGCAAATGTCAAAACTGACAAATGTCACAATGCTAAATGTCAAAAATGAAAAGTGTCACCATGAAAAATGTCAAAAATAACAAATTTCAAGATGGCAAATGTCAAAGATGTCAAATGACAAATGTCACAATGCTAAATGTCAAAAATGAAAAGTGTCACCATGAAAAATGTCAAAAATAACAAATTTCAAGATGGCAAATGTCAAAGATGTCAAATGACAAATGTCACAATGCTAAATGTCAAAAATGAAAAGTGTCACCATGAAAAATGTCAAAAATGACAAATTTCAAGATAGCAAATGTCAAAGATGTCAAATAACAAATGTCACAATGCTAAATGTCCAAAAAGAAAAGTGTCACCATGAAAAATGTAAAAAATGACAAATTTCAAAATGGCAAATGTCCAAGATGTCAAATGACAAATGTCACAATGCTAAATGTCAAAAATGAAAAGTGTCAAAAATGACAAATTTTAAGATGGCAAATGTCTAAGATGTTAAATGACAAATGTCACAATGCTAAATGTCAAAAATGAAAAGTGTCACCATAAAAAATGTCAAAAATGACAAATTTCAAGATGGCAAATGTCAAAGATGTCAAATGACAAATGTCACAATGCTAAATGTCAAAAATAAAAAGTGTCACCATAAAAAATGTCAAAAATGACAAATTTCAAGATGGCAAATGTCAAAACTGACAAATGTCACAATGCTAAATGTCAAAAATGAAAAGTGTCACCATGAAAAATGTCAAAAATGACAAATTTCAAGATGGCAAATGTCAACGATGTCAAATGACAAATGTCACAATGCTAAATGTCAAAAATGAAAAGTGTCAAAAATGACAAATTTCAAGATGGCAAATGTCTAAGATGTCAAATGACAAATGTCACAATGCTAAATGTCAAAAATGAAAAGTGTCACCATGAAAAATGTCAAAAATGACAAATTTCAAGATGGCAAATGTCAAAACTGACAAAAGTCACAATGCTAAATGTCAAAAATGAAAAGTGTCACCATGAAAAATGTCAAAAATGACAAATTTCAAGATGGCAAATGTCAAAGATGTCAAATGACAAATGTCACAATGCTAAATGTCAAAAATGAAAAGTGCCAAAAATGACAAATTTCTAATTGGCAAATGTCTAAGATGTCAAATGACAAATGTCACAATGCTAAATGTCAAAAATGAAAAGTGTCACCATGAAAAATGTCAAAAATGACAAATTTCAAGATGGCAAATGTCAAAGATGTCAAATGACAAATATCACAATGCTAAATGTCAAAAATGACAAATTTCAAGATGGCAAATGTCAAATATGTCAAATGACAAATGTCACAATGCTAAATGTCAAAAATGAAAAGTGTCACCATGAAAAATGTCAAAAATGACAAATTTCAAGATGGCAAATGTCAAAGATGTAAAATGACAAATGTCACAATGCTAAATGTCAAAAATGAAAAGTGTCAAAAATGACAAATTTCAAGATGGCAAATGTCTAAGATGTCAAATGACAAATGTCACAATGCTAAATGTCAAAAATGACAAATTTCAAGATGGCACATGTCAAAGATGTCAAATGTCACAATGCTAAATGTCCAAAATGAAAAGTGTCACCATAAAAAATGTCAAAAATGACAAATTTCAAGATGGCAAATGTCAAAACTGACAAATGTCACAATGCTAAATGTCAAAAATGAAAAGTGTCACCATGAAAAATGTCAAAAATAACAAATTTCAAGATGGCAAATGTCAAAGATGTCAAATGACAAATGTCACAATGCTAAATGTCAAAAATGAAAAGTGTCACCATGAAAAATGTCAAAAATAACAAATTTCAAGATGGCAAATGTCAAAGATGTCAAATGACAAATGTCACAATGCTAAATGTCAAAAATGAAAAGTGTCACCATGAAAAATGTCAAAAATGACAAATTTCAAGATAGCAAATGTCAAAGATGTCAAATAACAAATGTCACAATGCTAAATGTCAAAAATGAAAAGTGTCACCATGAAAAATGTAAAAAATGACAAATTTCAAAATGGCAAATGTCCAAGATGTCAAATGACAAATGTCACAATGCTAAATGTCAAAAATGAAAAGTGTCAAAAATGACAAATTTCAAGATGGCAAATGTCTAAGATGTTAAATGACAAATGTCACAATGCTAAATGTCAAAAATGAAAAGTGTCACCATAAAAAATGTCAAAAATGACAAATTTCAAGATGGCAAATGTCAAAGATGTCAAATGACAAATGTCACAATGCTAAATGTCAAAAATAAAAAGTGTCACCATAAAAAATGTCAAAAATGACAAATTTCAAGATGGCAAATGTCAAAACTGACAAATGTCACAATGCTAAATGTCAAAAATGAAAAGTGTCACCATGAAAAATGTCAAAAATGACAAATTTCAAGATGGCAAATGTCAACGATGTCAAATGACAAATGTCACAATGCTAAATGTCAAAAATGAAAAGTGTCAAAAATGACAAATTTCAAGATGGCAAATGTCTAAGATGTCAAATGACAAATGTCACAATGCTAAATGTCAAAAATGAAAAGTGTCACCATGAAAAATGTCAAAAATGACAAATTTCAAGATGGCAAATGTCAAAACTGACAAATGTCACAATGCTAAATGTCAAAAATGAAAAGTGTCACCATGAAAAATGTAAAAAATGACAAATTTCAAGATGGCAAATGTCAAAGATGTCAAATGACAAATGTCACAATGCTAAATGTCAAAAATGAAAAGTGTCAAAAATGACTAATTTCAAGATGGCAAATGTCTAAGATGTCAAATGACAAATGTCACAATGCTAAATGTCAAAAATGAAAAGTGTCACAATGCTAAATGTCAAAAATGACAAATTTCAAGATAGCAAATGTCAAAACTGACAAATTTCACAATGCTAAATGTCAAAAATGACAAATTTCAAGATGTCAAATGTCAAAGATGTCAAATGACAAATGTCACAATGCTAAATGTCAAAAATGAAAAGTATCACCATGAAAAATGTCAAAAATGACAAATTTCAAGATGGCAAATGTCAAAGATGTCAAGTGACAAATATCACAATGCTAAATGTCAAAAATGAAAAGTGTCACCATGAAAAATGTCAAAAATGACAAATTTCAAGATGGCAAATGTCAAAGATGTCAAATGACAAATGTCACAATGCTAAATGTCAAAAATGAAAAGTGTCACCATGAAAAATGTCAAAAATGACAAATTTCAAGATGGCAAATGTCAAAGATGTCAAATGACAAATGTCACAATGCTAAATGTCAAAAATGAAAAGTGTCAAAAATGACAAATTTCAAGATGGCAAATGTCTAAGATGTCAAATGACGAATGTCACAATGCTATATGTCAAAAATGAAAAGTGTCACAATGCTTAATGTCAAAAATGACAAATTTCAAGATGGCAAATGTCAAAACTGACAAATGTCACAATGCTAAATGTCAAAAATGAAAAGTGTCACCATGAAAAATGTCAAAAATAACAAATTTCAAGATGGCAAATGTCAAAGATGTCAAATGACAAATGTCACAATGCTAAATGTCAAATATGACAAATTTCAAGATTGCAAATGTCAAAGATGTCAAATGACAAATGTCACAATGCTAAATGTCAAAAATGAAAAGTGTCACCATGAAAAATGTCAAAAATGACAAATTTCAATATGGCAAATGTCAAAGATGTCAAATGACAAATGTCACAATGCTAAATGTCAAAAATGAAAAGTGTCAAAAATGACAAATTTCAAGATGGCAAATGTCTAAAATGTCAAATGACAAATGTCACAATGCTAAATGTCAAAAATGAAAAGTGTCACAATGCTAAATGTCAAAAATGACAAATTTCAGGATGGCAAAAGTCAAAACTGACAAATGTCACAATGCAAAATGTCAAAAATGAAAAGTGTCACCATGAAAAATGTCAAAAATAACAAATTTCAAGATGGCAAATGTCAAAAATGTCAAATGACAAATGTCACAATGCTAAATGTCAAAAATGACAAATTTCAAGATGGCAAATGTCAAAGATGTCAAATGACAAATGTCACAATGCTAAATGTCAAAAATGAAAAGTGTCACCATGAAAAATGTCAAAAATGACAAATTTCAAGATGGCAAATGTCAAAGATGTCAAATGACAAATGTCACAATGCTAAATGTCAAAAATGAAAAGTGTCACCATGAAAAATGTCAAAAATGACAAATTTCAAAATGGCAAATGTCAAAAATGTCAAATGACAAATGTCACAATGCTAAATGTCAAAAATGAAAAGTGTCACCATGAAAAATGTCAAAAATGACAAATTTCAAGATGGCAAATGTCAAAGATGTCAAATGACAAATGTCACAATGCTAAATGTCAAAAATGAAAAGTGTCAAAAATGACAAATTTCAAGATGGCAAATGTCTAAGATGTCAAATGACAAGTGTCACAATGCTAAATGTCAAAAATGACAAATTTCAAGATAACAAATGTCAAAACTGACAAATGTCACAATGCTAAATGTCAAAAATGAAAAGTGTCACCATGAAAAATGTCAAAAATAACAAATTTCAAGATGGCAAATGTCAAAGATGTCAAATGGCAAATGTCACAATGCTAAATGTCAAAAATGACAAATTTCAAGATGGCAAATGTCAAAGATGTCAAATGACAAATGTCACAATGCTAAATGTCAAAAATGAAAAGTGTCACCATGAAAAATGTCAAAAATGACAAATTTCAAGATGGCAAATGTCAAAGATGTCAAATCACAAATGTCACAATGCTAAATGTCAAAAATAAAAGGTGTCACCATAAAAAATGTTAAAAATGCCAAATTTCAAGATGGCAAATGTCAAAACTGACAAATGTCACAATGCTAAATGTCAAAAATGAAAAGTGTCACCATGAAAAATGTCAAAAATGACAAATTTCAAGATGGCAAATGTCAAAGATGTCAAATGACAAATGTCACAATGCTAAATGTCAAAAATAAAAAGTGTCAAAAATGACAAATTTCAAGATGGCAAATGTCTAAGATGTCAAATGACAAATGTCACAATGCTAAATGTCAAAAATGAAAAGTGTCACCATGAAAAATGTCAAAAATGACAAATTTCAAGATGGCAAATGTCAAAGATGTCAAATGACAAATATCACAATGCTAAATGTCAAAAATGACAAATTTCAAGATGGCAAATGTCAAATATGTCAAATGACAAATGTCACAATGCTAAATGTCAAAAATGAAAAGTGTCACCACGAAAAATGTCAAAAATGACAAATTTCAAGATGGCAAATGTCAAAGATGTAAAATGACAAATGTCACAATGCTAAATGTCAAAAATGAAAAGTGTCAAAAATGACAAATTTCAAGATGGCAAATGTCTAAGATGTCAAATGACAAATGTCACAATGCTAAATGTCAAAAATGACAAATTTCAAGATGGCACATGTCAAAGATGTCAAATGTCACAATGCTAAATGTCCAAAATGAAAAGTGTCACCATAAAAAATGTCAAAAATGACAAATTTCAAGATGGCAAATGTCAAAACTGACAAATGTCACAATGCTAAATGTCAAAAATGACAAATTTCAAGATGTCAAATGTCAAAGATGTCAAATGACAAATGTCACAATGCTAAATGTCAAAAATGAAAAGTGTCACCATGAAAAATGTCAAAAATGACAAATTTCAAGATGGCAAATGTCAAAGATGTCAAGTGACAAATATCACAATGCTAAATGTCAAAAATGAAAAGTGTCACCATGAAAAATGTAAAAAATGACAAATTTCAAGATGGCAAATGTCAAAGATGTCAAATGACAAATGTCACAATGCTAAATGTCAAAAATGAAAAGTGTCAAAAATGACTAATTTCAAGATGGCAAATGTCTAAGATGTCAAATGACAAATGTCACAATGCTAAATGTCAAAAATGAAAAGTGTCACAATGCTAAATGTCAAAAATGACAAATTTCAAGATAGCAAATGTCAAAACTGACAAATTTCACAATGCTAAATGTCAAAAATGACAAATTTCAAGATGTCAAATGTCAAAGATGTCAAATGACAAATGTCACAATGCTAAATGTCAAAAATGAAAAGTGTTACCATGAAAAATGTCAAAAATGACAAATTTCAAGATGGCAAATGTCAAAGATGTCAAATGACAAATGTCACAATGCTAAATGTCAAAAATGAAAAGTGTCACCATGAAAAATGTCAAAAATGACAAATTTCAAGATGGCAAATGTCAAAGATGTCAAATGACAAATGTCACAATGCTAAATGTCAAAAATGAAAAGTGTCAAAAATGACAAATTTCAAGATGGCAAATGTCTAAGATGTCAAATGACGAATGTCACAATGCTAAATGTCATAAATGAAAAGTGTCACAATGCTTAATGTCAAAAATGACAAATTTCAAGATGGCAAATGTCAAAACTGACAAATGTCACAATGCTAAATGTCAAAAATGACAAATTTCAAGATGGCAAATGTCAAAGATGTAAAATGACAAATGTCACAATGCTAAATGTCAAAAATGAAAAGTGTCAAAAATGACAAATTTCAAGATGGCAAATGTCTAAGATGTCAAATGACAAATGTCACAATGCTAAATGTCAAAAATGACAAATTTCAAGATGGCACATGTCAAAGATGTCAAATGTCACAATGCTAAATGTCCAAAATGAAAAGTGTCACCATAAAAAATGTCAAAAATGACAAATTTCAAGATGGCAAATGTCAAAACTGACAAATGTCACAATGCTAAATGTCAAAAATGACACATTTCAAGATGTCAAATGTCAAAGATGTCAAATGACAAATGTCACAATGCTAAATGTCAAAAATGAAAAGTGTCACCATGAAAAATGTCAAAAATGACAAATTTCAAGATGGCAAATGTCAAAGATGTCAAGTGACAAATATCACAATGCTAAATGTCAAAAATGAAAAGTGTCACCATGAAAAATGTAAAAAATGACAAATTTCAAGATGGCAAATGTCAAAGATGTCAAATGACAAATGTCACAATGCTAAATGTCAAAAATGAAAAGTGTCAAAAATGACTAATTTCAAGATGGCAAATGTCTAAGATGTCAAATGACAAATGTCACAATGCTAAATGTCAAAAATGAAAAGTGTCACAATGCTAAATGTCAAAAATGACAAATTTCAAGATAGCAAATGTCAAAACTGACAAATTTCACAATGCTAAATGTCAAAAATGACAAATTTCAAGATGTCAAATGTCAAAGATGTCAAATGACAAATGTCACAATGCTAAATGTCAAAAATGAAAAGTGTCACCATGAAAAATGTCAAAAATGACAAATTTCAAGATGGCAAATGTCAAAGATGTCAAATGACAAATGTCACAATGCTAAATGTCAAAAATGAAAAGTGTCACCATGAAAAATGTCAAAAATGACAAATTTCAAGATGGCAAATGTCAAAGATGTCAAATGACAAATGTCACAATGCTAAATGTCAAAAATGAAAAGTGTCAAAAATGACAAATTTCAAGATGGCAAATGTCTAAGATGTCAAATGACGAATGTCACAATGCTAAATGTCATAAATGAAAAGTGTCACAATGCTTAATGTCAAAAATGACAAATTTCAAGATGGCAAATGTCAAAACTGACAAATGTCACAATGCTAAATGTCAAATATGACAAATTTCAAGATTGCAAATGTCAAAGATGTCAAATGACAAATGTCACAATGCTAAATGTCAAAAATGAAAAGTGTCACCATGAAAAATGTCAAAAATGACAAATTTCAAAATGGCAAATGTCAAAGATGTCAAATGACAAATGTCACAATGCTAAATGTCAAAAATGAAAAGTGTCAAAAATGACAAATTTCAAGATGGCAAATGTCTAAGATGTCAAATGACAAATGTCACAATGCTAAATGTCAAAAATGAAAAGTGTCACAATGCTAAATGTCAAAAATGACAAATTTCAGGATGGCAAAAGTCAAAACTGACAAATGTCACAATGCTAAATGTCAAAAATGAAAAGTGTCACCATGAAAAATGTCAAAAATAACAAATTTCAAGATGGCAAATGTCAAAGATGTCAAATGACAAATGTCACAATGCTAAATGTCAAAAATGACAAATTTCAAGATGGCAAATGTCAAAGATGTCAAATGACAAATGTCACAATGCTAAATGTCAAAAATAAAAAGTGTCACCATGAAAAATGTCAAAAATGACAAATTTCAAGATGGCAAATGTCAAAGATGTCAAATGACAAATGTCACAATGCTAAATGTCAAAAATGAAAAGTGTCACCATGAAAAATGTCAAAAATGACAAATTTCAAAATGGCAAATGTCAAAAATGTCAAATGACAAATGTCACAATGCTAAATGTCAAAAATGAAAAGTGTCACCATGAAAAATGTCAAAAATAACAAATTTCAAGATGGCAAATGTCAAAGATGTCAAATGACAAATGTCACAATGCTAAATGTCAAAAATGACAAATTTCAAGATGGCAAATGTCAAAGATGTCAAATGACAAATGTTACAATGCTAACTGTCAAAAATGAAAAGTGTCACCATGAAAAATGTCAAAAATGACAAATTTCAAGATGGCAAATGTCAAAGATGTCAAATCACAAATGTCACAATGCTAAATGTCAAAAATAAAAGGTGTCACCATGAAAAATGTTAAAAATGCCAAATTTCAAGATGGCAAATGTCAAAACTGACAAAAGTCACAATGCTAAATGTCAAAAATGAAAAGTGTCACCATGAAAAATGTCAAAAATGACAAATTTCAAGATGGCAAATGTCAAAGATGTCAAATGACAAATGTCACAATGCTAAATGTCAAAAATGAAAAGTGCCAAAAATGACAAATTTCAAGATGGCAAATGTCTAAGATGTCAAATGACAAATGTCACAATGCTAAATGTCAAAAATGAAAAGTGTCACCATGAAAAATGTCAAAAATGACAAATTTCAAGATAGCAAATGTCAAAGATGTCAAATGACAAATATCACAATGCTAAATGTCAAAAATGACAAATTTCAAGATGGCAAATGTCAAATATGTCAAATGACAAATGTCACAATGCTAAATGTCAAAAATGAAAAGTGTCACCATGAAAAATGTCAAAAATGACAAATTTCAAGATGGCAAATGTCAAAGATGTAAAATGACAAATGTCACAATGCTAAATGTCAAAAATGAAAAGTGTCAAAAATGACAAATTTCAAGATGGCAAATGTCTAAGATGTCAAATGACAAATGTCACAATGCTAAATGTCAAAAATGACAAATTTCAAGATGGCACATGTCAAAGATGTCAAATGTCACAATGCTAAATGTCCAAAATGAAAAGTGTCACCATAAAAAATGTAAAAAATGACAAATTTCAAGATGGCAAATGTCAAAACTGACAAATGTCACAATGCTAAATGTCAAAAATGAAAAGTGTCACCATGAAAAATGTCAAAAATAACAAATTTCAAGATGGCAAATGTCAAAGATGTCAAATGACAAATGTCACAATGCTAAATGTCAAAAATGAAAAGTGTCACCATGAAAAATGTCAAAAATAACAAATTTCAAGATGGCAAATGTCAAAGATGTCAAATGACAAATGTCACAATGCTAAATGTCAAAAATGAAAAGTGTCACCATGAAAAATGTCAAAAATGACAAATTTCAAGATAGCAAATGTCAAAGATGTCAAATAACAAATGTCACAATGCTAAATGTCAAAAATGAAAAGTGTCACCATGAAAAATGTAAAAAATGACAAATTTCAAAATGGCAAATGTCCAAGATGTCAAATGACAAATGTCACAATGCTAAATGTCAAAAATGAAAAGTGTCAAAAATGACAAATTTTAAGATGGCAAATGTCTAAGATGTTAAATGACAAATGTCACAATGCTAAATGTCAAAAATGAAAAGTGTCACCATAAAAAATGTCAAAAATGACAAATTTCAAGATGGCAAATGTCAAAGATGTCAAATGACAAATGTCACAATGCTAAATGTCAAAAATAAAAAGTGTCACCATAAAAAATGTCAAAAATGACAAATTTCAAGATGGCAAATGTCAAAACTGACAAATGTCACAATGCTAAATGTCAAAAATGAAAAGTGTCACCATGAAAAATGTCAAAAATGACAAATTTCAAGATGGCAAATGTCAACGATGTCAAATGACAAATGTCACAATGCTAAATGTCAAAAATGAAAAGTGTCAAAAATGACAAATTTCAAGATGGCAAATGTCTAAGATGTCAAATGACAAATGTCACAATGCTAAATGTCAAAAATGAAAAGTGTCACCATGAAAAATGTCAAAAATGACAAATTTCAAGATGGCAAATGTCAAAACTGACAAATGTCACAATGCTAAATGTCAAAAATGAAAAGTGTCACCATGAAAAATGTAAAAAATGACAAATTTCAAGATGGCAAATGTCAAAGATGTCAAATGACAAATGTCACAATGCTAAATGTCAAAAATGAAAAGTGTCAAAAATGACTAATTTCAAGATGGCAAATGTCTAAGATGTCAAATGACAAATGTCACAATGCTAAATGTCAAAAATAAAAAGTGTCACAATGCTAAATGTCAAAAATGACAAATTTCAAGATAGCAAATGTCAAAACTGACAAATTTCACAATGCTAAATGTCAAAAATGACAAATTTCAAGATGTCAAATGTCAAAGATGTCAAATGACAAATGTCACAATGCTAAATGTCAAAAATGAAAAGTATCACCATGAAAAATGTCAAAAATGACAAATTTCAAGATGGCAAATGTCAAAGATGTCAAGTGACAAATATCACAATGCTAAATGTCAAAAATGAAAAGTGTCACCATGAAAAATGTCAAAAATGACAAATTTCAAGATGGCAAATGTCAAAGATGTCAAATGACAGATGTCACAATGCTAAATGTCAAAAATGAAAAGTGTCACCATAAAAAATGTCAAAAATGACAAATTTCAAGATGGCAAATGTCAAAGATGTCAAATGACAAATGTCACAATGCTAAATGTCAAAAATGAAAAGTGTCAAAAATGACAAATTTCAAGATGGCAAATGTCTAAGATGTCAAATGACGAATATCACAATGCTATATGTCAAAAATGAAAAGTGTCACAATGCTTAATGTCAAAAATGACAAATTTCAAGATGGCAAATGTCAAAACTGACAAATGTCACAATGCTAAATGTCAAAAATGAAAAGTGTCACCATGAAAAATGTCAAAAATAACAAATTTCAAGATGGCAAATGTCAAAGATGTCAAATGACAAATGTCACAATGCTAAATGTCAAATATGACAAATTTCAAGATTGCAAATGTCAAAGATGTCAAATGACAAATGTCACAATGCTAAATGTCAAAAATGAAAAGTGTCACCATGAAAAATGTCAAAAATGACAAATTTCAATATGGCAAATGTCAAAGATGTCAAATGACAAATGTCACAATGCTAAATGTCAAAAATGAAAAGTGTCAAAAATGACAAATTTCAAGATGGCAAATGTCTAAGATGTCAAATGACAAATGTCACAATGCTAAATGTCAAAAATGAAAAGTGTCACAATGCTAAATGTCAAAAATGAAAAGTGTCACAATGCTAAATGTCAAAAATGACAAATTTCAGGATGGCAAAAGTCAAAACTGACAAATGTCACAATGCAAAATGTCAAAAATGAAAAGTGTCACCATGAAAAATGTCAAAAATAACAAATTTCAAGATGGCAAATGTCAAAAATGTCAAATTTCAAGATGGCAAATGTCAAAGATGTCAAATGACAAATGTCACAATGCTAAATGTCAAAAATGAAAAGTGTCACCATGAAAAATGTCAAAAATGACAAATTTCAAGATGGCAAATGTCAAAGATGTCAAATGACAAATGTCACAATGCTAAATGTCAAAAATGAAAAGTGTCACCATGAAAAATGTCAAAAATGACAAATTTCAAAATGGCAAATGTCAAAAATGTCAAATGACAAATGTCACAATGCTAAATGTCAAAAATGAAAAGTGTCACCATGAAAAATGTCAAAAATGACAAATTTCAAGATGGCAAATGTCAAAGATGTCAAATGACAAATGTCACAATGCTAAATGTCAAAAATGAAAAGTGTCAAAAATGACAAATTTCAAGATGGCAAATGTCTAAGATGTCAAATGACAAGTGTCACAATGCTAAATGTCAAAAATGACAAATTTCAAGATAACAAATGTCAAAACTGACAAATGTCACAATGCTAAATGTCAAAAATGAAAAGTGTCACCATGAAAAATGTCAAAAATAACAAATTTCAAGATGGCAAATGTCAAAGATGTCAAATGACAAATGTCACAATGCTAAATGTCAAAAATGACAAATTTCAAGATGGCAAATGTCAAAGATGTCAAATGACAAATGTCACAATGCTAAATGTCAAAAATGAAAAGTGTCACCATGAAAAATGTCAAAAATGACAAATTTTAAGATGGCAAATGTCAAAGATGTCAAATGACAAATGTCACAATGCTAAATGTCAAAAATAAAAGGTGTCACCATGAAAAATGTTAAAAATGCCAAATTTTAAGATGGCAAATGTCAAAACTGACAAATGTCACAATGCTAAATGTCAAAAATGAAAAGTGTCACCATGAAAAATGTCAAAAATGACACATTTCAAGATGGCAAATGTCAAAGATGTCAAATGACAAATGTCACAATGCTAAATGTCAAAAATGAAAAGTGTCAAAAATGACAAATTTCAAGATGGCAAATGTCTAAGATGTCAAATGACAAATGTCACAATGCTAAATGTCAAAAATAAAAAGTGTCACCATGAAAAATGTCAAAAATGACAAATTTCAAGATGGCAAATGTCAAAGATGTCAAATGACAAATATCACAATGCTAAATGTCAAAAATGACAAATTTCAAGATGGCAAATGTCAAATATGTCAAATGACAAATGTCACAATGCTAAATGTCAAAAATGAAAAGTGTCACCATGAAAAATGTCAAAAATGACAAAGTTTAAGATGGCAAATGTCAAAGATGTCAAATGACAAATGTCACAATGCTAAATGTCAAAAATGAAAAGTGTCACAATGCTAAATGTCAAAAATGACAAATTTCAAGATGGCAAATGTCAAAACTGACAAATGTCAATGCTAAATGTCAAAAATGAAAAGTGTCATCATGAAAAATGTCAAAAATAACAAATTTCAAGATGGCAAATGTCAAAGATGTCAAATGACAAATGTCACAATGCTTAATGTCAAAAATGACAAATTTCAAGATGGCAAATATCAAAAAAGTCAAATGACAAATGTCACAATGCTAAATGTCAAAAATGAAAAGTGTCACCATGAAAAATGTCAAAAATGACAAATTTTAAGATGGCAAGTGTCAAAGATGTTAAATGACAAATGTCACAATGCTAAATGTCAAAAATGAAAAGTGTCACCATGAAAAATGTCAAAAATGACAAATTTCAAGATGGCATATGTCAAAACTGACAAATGTCACAATGCTAAATGTCAAAAATGAAAAGTGTCACCATGAAAAATGTCAAAAATGACAAATTTTAAGATGGCAAATGTCAAAACTGACAAATGTCACAATGCTAAATGTCAAAAATGAAAAGTGTCACCATGAAAAATGTCAAAAATAACAAATTTCAAGATGGCAAATGTCAAAGATGTCAAATGACAAATGTCACAATGCTAAATGTCAAAAATGACAAATTTCAAGATGGCAAATGTCAAAGATGTCAAATGACAAATGTCACAATGCTAAATGTGAAAAATGAAAAGTGTCACCATGAAAAATGTCAAAAATGACAAATTTCAAGATGGCAAATGTCAAAACTGACAAATGTCAAAAATGAAAAGTGTCACCATGAAAAATGTCAAAAATAACAAATTTCAAGATGGCAAATGTCAAAGATGTCAAATGACAAATGTCACAATGCTAAATGTCAAAAATGAAAAGTGTCACCATGAAAAATGTCAAAAATAACAAATTTCAAGATGGCAAATGTCAAAGATGTCAAATGACAAATGTCACAATGCTAAATGTCAAAAATGAAAAGTGTCACCATGAAAAATGTCAAAAATGACAAATTTCAAGATAGCAAATGTCAAAGATGTCAAATGACAAATGTCACAATGCTAAATGTCAAAAATGAAAAGTGTCACCATGAAAAATGTCAAAAATGACAAATTTCAAGATGGCAAATGTCAAAACTGACAAATGTCACAATGCTAAATGTCAAAAATGAAAAGTGTCACCATGAAAAATGTAAAAAATGACAAATTTTAAGATGGCAAATGTCAAAGATGTCAAATGACAAATGTCACAATGCTAAATGTCAAAAATGAAAAGTGTCAAAAATGACAAATTTAAAGATGGCAAATGTCTAAGATGTCAAATGACAAATGTCACAATGCTAAATGTCAAAAATGAAAAGTGTCACAATGCTAAATGTCAAAAATGACAAATTTCAAGATAGCAAATGTCAAAGCTGACAAATGTCACAATGCTAAATGTCAAAAATGACAAATTTCAAGATGTGAAATGTCAAAGATGTCAAATGACAAATGTCACAATGCTAAATGTCAAAAATGAAAAGTGTCACAATGATTAATGTCAAAAATGACAAATTTCAAGATGGCAAATGTCAAAGATGTCAAGTGACAAATGTCACAATGCTAAATGTCAAAAATGAAAAGTGTCACCATAAAAAATGTCAAAAATGACAAATTTCAAGATGGCAAATGTCAAAGATGTCAAATGACAAATGTCACAATGCTAAATGTCAAAAATAAAAAGTGTCACCATGAAAAATGTCAAAAATGACAAATTTCAAGATGGCAAATGTCAAAGATGTCAAATGACAAATGTCACAATGCTAAATGTCAAAAATGAAAAGTGTCAAAAATGACAAATTTCAAGATGGCAAATGTCTAAGATGTCAAATGACAAATGTCACAATGCTAAATGTCAAAAATGAAAAGTGTCACAATGCTTAATGTCAAAAATGACAAATTTCAAGATGGCAAATGTCAAAACTGACAAATGTCACAATGCTAAATGTCAAAAATGAAAAGTGTCACCATGAAAAATGTCAAAAATAACAAATTTCAAGATGGCAAATGTCAAAGATGTCAAATGACAAATGTCACAATGCTAAATGTCAAAAATGACAAATTTCAAGATTGCAAATGTCAAAGATGTCAAATGACAAATGTCACAATGCTAAATGTCAAAAATGAAAAGTGTCACCATGAAAAATGTCAAAAATGACAAATTTCAAGATGGCAAATGTCAAAGATGTCAAATGACAAATGTCACAATGCTAAATGTCAAAAATGAAAAGTGTCACCATAAAAAATGTCAAAAATGACAAATTTCAAGATGGCAAATGTCAAAACTGACAAATGTAACAATGCTAAATGTCAAAAATGAAAAGTGTCAGCATGAAAAATGTCAAAAATGACAAATTTCAAGATGGCAAATGCCAAAGATGTCAATTGACAAATGTCACAATGCTAAATGTCAAAAATGAAAAGTGTCACCATGAAAAATGTCAAAAATAACAAATTTCAAGATGGCAAATGTCAAAGATGTCAAATGACAAATGTCACAATGCTAAATGTCAAAAATGAAAAGTGTCACCATGAAAAATGTCAAAAATGACAAATTTCAAGATGGCAAATGTCAAAGATGTCAAATGACAAATATCACAATGCTAAATGTCAAAAATGACAAATTTCAAGATGGAAAATGTCAAATGACAAATGTCACAATGCTAAATGTCAAAAATGAAAAGTGTCACAATGCTAAATGTCAAAAATGACCAATTTCAAGATGGCAAATGTCAAAACTGACAAATGTCACAATGCTAAATGTCAAAAATGAAAAGTGTCACCACGAAAAATGTCAAAAATAACAAATTTCAAGATGGCAAATGTCAAAGATGTCAAATGACAAATGTCACAATGCTAAATGTCAAAAATCACAAGTTTCAAGATGGCAAATGTCAAAGATGTCAAATGACAAATGTCACAATGCTAAATGTCAAAAATGAAAAGTGTCACCATGAAAAATGTCAAAAATGACAAATTTCAAGATGGCATATGTCAAAACTGACAAATGTCACAATGCTAAATGTCAAAAATGGAAAGTGTCACCATGAAAAATGTCAAAAATGACAAATTTCAAGATGGCAAATGTCAAAGATGTCAAATGACAAATGGCACAATGCTAAATGTCAAAAATGAAAAGTGTCAAAAATGACAAATTTCAAGATGGCAAATGTCTAAGATGTCAAATGACAAATGTCACAATGCTAAATGTCAAAAATGAAAAGTGTCACCATGAAAAATGTCAAAAATGACAAATTTCAAGATGGCAAATGTCAAAACTGACAAATGTCACAATGCTAAATGTCAAAAATGAAAAGTGTCACCATGAAAAATGTCAAAAATAACAAATTTTAAAATGGCAAATGTCAAAGATGTCAAATGACAAATGTCACAATGCTAAATGTCAAAAATGAAAAGTGTCACCATGAAAAATGTCAAAAATGACAAATTTTAAGATGGCAAATGTCAAAACTGACAAATGTCACAATGCTAAATGTCAAAAATGAAAAGTGTCACCATGAAAAATGTCAAAAATAACAAATTTCAAGATGGCAAATGTCAAAGATGTTAAATGACAAATGTCACAATGCTAAATGTCAAAAATGAAAAGTGTCACCATGAAAAATGTCAAAAATAACAAATTTCAAGATGGCAAATGTCAAAGATGTCAAATGACAAATGTCACACTGCTAAATGTCAAAAATGAAAAGTGTCACCATGAAAAATGTCAAAAATGACAAATTTCAAGATGGCAAATGTCAAAGATGTCAAATGACAAATGTCACAATGCTAAATGTCAAAAATGAAAAGTGTCACCATTAAAAATGTCAAAAATAACAAATTTCAAGATGGCAAATGTCAAAGATGTCAAATGACAAATGTCACAATGCTTAATGTCAAAAATGAAAAGTGTCACCATGAAAAATGTCAAAAATGACAAATTTCAAGATGTCAAATGACAAATGTCACAATGCTAAATGTCAAAAATGAAAAGTGTCACCATGAAAAATGTCAAAAATGACAAATTTCAAGATGGCAAATGTCAAAGATGTCAAATGACAAATGTCACAATGCTAAATGTCAAAAATGAAAAGTGTCACCATGAAAAATGTCAAAAATGACAAATTTCAAGATGGCAAATGTCAAAGATGTCAAATGACAAATGTCACAATGCTAAATGTCAAAAATGAAAAGTGTCACCATGAAAAATGTCAAAAATGACAAATTTCAAGATGGCAAATGTCACAATGCTAAATGTCAAAAATGATAAGTGTCACCATAAAAAATGTCAAAAATGACAAATTTCAAGATGGCAAATGTCCAAGATGTCAAATGACAAATGTCACAATGCTAAATGTCAAAAATGAAAAGTGTCACCATGAAAAATGTCAAAAATGACAAATTTTAAGATGGCAAATGTCAAAACTGACAAATGTCACAATGCTAAATGTCAAAAATGAAAAGTGTCACCATGAAAAATGTCAAAAATAACAAATTTCAAGATGGCAAATGTCAAAGATGTCAAATGACAAATGTCACAATGCTAAATGTCAAAAATGACAAATTTCAAGATGGCAAATGTCAAAGATGTCAAATGACAAATGTCACAATGCTAAATGTGAAAAATGAAAAGTGTCACCATGAAAAATGTCAAAAATGACAAATTTCAAGATGGCAAATGTCAAAACTGACAAATGTCAAAAATGAAAAGTGTCACCATGAAAAATGTCAAAAATAACAAATTTCAAGATGGCAAATGTCAAAGATGTCAAATGACAAATGTCACAATGCTAAATGTCAAAAATGAAAAGTGTCACCATGAAAAATGTCAAAAATAACAAATTTCAAGATGGCAAATGTCAAAGATGTCAAATGACAAATGTCACAATGCTAAATGTCAAAAATGAAAAGTGTCACCATGAAAAATGTCAAAAATGACAAATTTCAAGATAGCAAATGTCAAAGATGTCAAATGACAAATGTCACAATGCTAAATGTCAAAAATGAAAAGTGTCACCATGAAAAATGTCAAAAATGACAAATTTCAAGATGGCAAATGTCCAAGATGTCAAATGACAAATGTCACAATGCTAAATGTCAAAAATGACAAATTTCAAGATGGCAAATGTCAAAGATGTCAAATGACAAATGTCACAATGCTAAATGTCAAAAATGAAAAGTGTCACCATGAAAAATGTCAAAAATGACAAATTTCAAGATGGCAAATGTCAAAGATGTCAAATGACAAATGTCACAATGCTAAATGTCAAAAATAAAAAGTGTCACCATGAAAAATGTCAAAAATGACAAATTTCAAGATGGCAAATGTCAAAACTGACAAATGTCACAATGCTAAATGTCAAAAATGAAAAGTGTCACCATGAAAAATGTCAAAAATGACAAATTTCAAGATGGCAAATGTCAAAGATGTCAAATGACAAATGTCACAATGCTAAATGTCAAAAATGAAAAGTGTCACCATGAAAAATGTCAAAAATGACAAATTTCAAGATGGCAAATGTCAAAACTGACAAATGTCACAATGCTAAATGTCAAAAATGAAAAGTGTCACCATGAAAAATGTAAAAAATGACAAATTTTAAGATGGCAAATGTCAAAGATGTCAAATGACAAATGTCACAATGCTAAATGTCAAAAATGAAAAGTGTCAAAAATGACAAATTTAAAGATGGCAAATGTCTAAGATGTCAAATGACAAATGTCACAATGCTAAATGTCAAAAATGAAAAGTGTCACAATGCTAAATGTCAAAAATGACAAATTTCAAGATAGCAAATGTCAAAGCTGACAAATGTCACAATGCTAAATGTCAAAAATGACAAATTTCAAGATGTGAAATGTCAAAGATGTCAAATGACAAATGTCACAATGCTAAATGTCAAAAATGAAAAGTGTCACAATGATTAATGTCAAAAATGACAAATTTCAAGATGGCAAATGTCAAAGATGTCAAGTGACAAATGTCACAATGCTAAATGTCAAAAATGAAAAGTGTCACCATAAAAAATGTCAAAAATGACAAATTTCAAGATGGCAAATGTCAAAGATGTCAAATGACAAATGTCACAATGCTAAATGTCAAAAATAAAAAGTGTCACCATGAAAAATGTCAAAAATGACAAATTTCAAGATGGCAAATGTCAAAGATGTCAAATGACAAATGTCACAATGCTAAATGTCAAAAATGAAAAGTGTCAAAAATGACAAATTTCAAGATGGCAAATGTCTAAGATGTCAAATGACAAATGTCACAATGCTAAATGTCAAAAATGAAAAGTGTCACAATGCTTAATGTCAAAAATGACAAATTTCAAGATGGCAAATGTCAAAACTGACAAATGTCACAATGCTAAATGTCAAAAATGAAAAGTGTCACCATGAAAAATGTCAAAAATAACAAATTTCAAGATGGCAAATGTCAAAGATGTCAAATGACAAATGTCACAATGCTAAATGTCAAAAATGACAAATTTCAAGATTGCAAATGTCAAAGATGTCAAATGACAAATGTCACAATGCTAAATGTCAAAAATGAAAAGTGTCACCATGAAAAATGTCAAAAATGACAAATTTCAAGATGGCAAATGTCAAAGATGTCAAATGACAAATGTCACAATGCTAAATGTCAAAAATGAAAAGTGTCACCATAAAAAATGTCAAAAATGACAAATTTCAAGATGGCAAATGTCAAAACTGACAAATGTAACAATGCTAAATGTCAAAAATGAAAAGTGTCAGCATGAAAAATGTCAAAAATGACAAATTTCAAGATGGCAAATGCCAAAGATGTCAATTGACAAATGTCACAATGCTAAATGTCAAAAATGAAAAGTGTCACCATGAAAAATGTCAAAAATAACAAATTTCAAGATGGCAAATGTCAAAGATGTCAAATGACAAATGTCACAATGCTAAATGTCAAAAATGAAAAGTGTCACCATGAAAAATGTCAAAAATGACAAATTTCAAGATGGCAAATGTCAAAGATGTCAAATGACAAATATCACAATGCTAAATGTCAAAAATGACAAATTTCAAGATGGAAAATGTCAAATGACAAATGTCACAATGCTAAATGTCAAAAATGAAAAGTGTCACAATGCTAAATGTCAAAAATGACCAATTTCAAGATGGCAAATGTCAAAACTGACAAATGTCACAATGCTAAATGTCAAAAATGAAAAGTGTCACCACGAAAAATGTCAAAAATAACAAATTTCAAGATGGCAAATGTCAAAGATGTCAAATGACAAATGTCACAATGCTAAATGTCAAAAATCACAAATTTCAAGATGGCAAATGTCAAAGATGTCAAATGACAAATGTCACAATGCTAAATGTCAAAAATGAAAAGTGTCACCATGAAAAATGTCAAAAATGACAAATTTCAAGATGGCATATGTCAAAACTGACAAATGTCACAATGCTAAATGTCAAAAATGGAAAGTGTCACCATGAAAAATGTCAAAAATGACAAATTTCAAGATGGCAAATGTCAAAGATGTCAAATGACAAATGGCACAATGCTAAATGTCAAAAATGAAAAGTGTCAAAAATGACAAATTTCAAGATGGCAAATGTCTAAGATGTCAAATGACAAATGTCACAATGCTAAATGTCAAAAATGAAAAGTGTCACCATGAAAAATGTCAAAAATGACAAATTTCAAGATGGCAAATGTCAAAACTGACAAATGTCACAATGCTAAATGTCAAAAATGAAAAGTGTCACCATGAAAAATGTCAAAAATAACAAATTTTAAAATGGCAAATGTCAAAGATGTCAAATGACAAATGTCACAATGCTAAATGTCAAAAATGAAAAGTGTCACCATGAAAAATGTCAAAAATGACAAATTTTAAGATGGCAAATGTCAAAACTGACAAATGTCACAATGCTAAATGTCAAAAATGAAAAGTGTCACCATGAAAAATGTCAAAAATAACAAATTTCAAGATGGCAAATGTCAAAGATGTTAAATGACAAATGTCACAATGCTAAATGTCAAAAATGAAAAGTGTCACCATGAAAAATGTCAAAAATAACAAATTTCAAGATGGCAAATGTCAAAGATGTCAAATGACAAATGTCACACTGCTAAATGTCAAAAATGAAAAGTGTCACCATGAAAAATGTCAAAAATGACAAATTTCAAGATGGCAAATGTCAAAGATGTCAAATGACAAATGTCACAATGCTAAATGTCAAAAATGAAAAGTGTCACCATTAAAAATGTCAAAAATAACAAATTTCAAGATGGCAAATGTCAAAGATGTCAAATGACAAATGTCACAATGCTTAATGTCAAAAATGAAAAGTGTCACCATGAAAAATGTCAAAAATGACAAATTTCAAGATGTCAAATGACAAATGTCACAATGCTAAATGTCAAAAATGAAAAGTGTCACCATGAAAAATGTCAAAAATGACAAATTTCAAGATGGCAAATGTCAAAGATGTCAAATGACAAATGTCACAATGCTAAATGTCAAAAATGAAAAGTGTCACCATGAAAAATGTCAAAAATGACAAATTTCAAGATGGCAAATGTCAAAGATGTCAAATGACAAATGTCACAATGCTAAATGTCAAAAATGAAAAGTGTCACCATGAAAAATGTCAAAAATGACAAATTTCAAGATGGCAAATGTCACAATGCTAAATGTCAAAAATGATAAGTGTCACCATAAAAAATGTCAAAAATGACAAATTTCAAGATGGCAAATGTCCAAGATGTCAAATGACAAATGTCACAATGCTAAATGTCAAAAATGAAAAGTGTCACCATGAAAAATGTCAAAAATGACAAATTTTAAGATGGCAAATGTCAAAACTGACAAATGTCACAATGCTAAATGTCAAAAATGAAAAGTGTCACCATGAAAAATGTCAAAAATAACAAATTTCAAGATGGCAAATGTCAAAGATGTCAAATGACAAATGTCACAATGCTAAATGTCAAAAATGACAAATTTCAAGATGGCAAATGTCAAAGATGTCAAATGACAAATGTCACAATGCTAAATGTGAAAAATGAAAAGTGTCACCATGAAAAATGTCAAAAATGACAAATTTCAAGATGGCAAATGTCAAAACTGACAAATGTCAAAAATGAAAAGTGTCACCATGAAAAATGTCAAAAATAACAAATTTCAAGATGGCAAATGTCAAAGATGTCAAATGACAAATGTCACAATGCTAAATGTCAAAAATGAAAAGTGTCACCATGAAAAATGTCAAAAATAACAAATTTCAAGATGGCAAATGTCAAAGATGTCAAATGACAAATGTCACAATGCTAAATGTCAAAAATGAAAAGTGTCACCATGAAAAATGTCAAAAATGACAAATTTCAAGATAGCAAATGTCAAAGATGTCAAATGACAAATGTCACAATGCTAAATGTCAAAAATGAAAAGTGTCACCATGAAAAATGTCAAAAATGACAAATTTCAAGATGGCAAATGTCCAAGATGTCAAATGACAAATGTCACAATGCTAAATGTCAAAAATGACAAATTTCAAGATGGCAAATGTCAAAGATGTCAAATGACAAATGTCACAATGCTAAATGTCAAAAATGAAAAGTGTCACCATGAAAAATGTCAAAAATGACAAATTTCAAGATGGCAAATGTCAAAGATGTCAAATGACAAATGTCACAATGCTAAATGTCAAAAATAAAAAGTGTCACCATGAAAAATGTCAAAAATGACAAATTTCAAGATGGCAAATGTCAAAACTGACAAATGTCACAATGCTAAATGTCAAAAATGAAAAGTGTCACCATGAAAAATGTCAAAAATGACAAATTTCAAGATGGCAAATGTCAAAGATGTCAAATGACAAATGTCACAATGCTAAATGTCAAAAATGAAAAGTGTCACCATGAAAAATGTCAAAAATGACAAATTTCAAGATGGCAAATGTCAAAACTGACAAATGTCACAATGCTAAATGTCAAAAATGAAAAGTGTCACCATGAAAAATGTAAAAAATGACAAATTTTAAGATGGCAAATGTCAAAGATGTCAAATGACAAATGTCACAATGCTAAATGTCAAAAATGAAAAGTGTCAAAAATGACAAATTTAAAGATGGCAAATGTCTAAGATGTCAAATGACAAATGTCACAATGCTAAATGTCAAAAATGAAAAGTGTCACAATGCTAAATGTCAAAAATGACAAATTTCAAGATAGCAAATGTCAAAGCTGACAAATGTCACAATGCTAAATGTCAAAAATGACAAATTTCAAGATGTGAAATGTCAAAGATGTCAAATGACAAATGTCACAATGCTAAATGTCAAAAATGAAAAGTGTCACAATGATTAATGTCAAAAATGACAAATTTCAAGATGGCAAATGTCAAAGATGTCAAGTGACAAATGTCACAATGCTAAATGTCAAAAATGAAAAGTGTCACCATAAAAAATGTCAAAAATGACAAATTTCAAGATGGCAAATGTCAAAGATGTCAAATGACAAATGTCACAATGCTAAATGTCAAAAATAAAAAGTGTCACCATGAAAAATGTCAAAAATGACAAATTTCAAGATGGCAAATGTCAAAGATGTCAAATGACAAATGTCACAATGCTAAATGTCAAAAATGAAAAGTGTCAAAAATGACAAATTTCAAGATGGCAAATGTCTAAGATGTCAAATGACAAATGTCACAATGCTAAATGTCAAAAATGAAAAGTGTCACAATGCTTAATGTCAAAAATGACAAATTTCAAGATGGCAAATGTCAAAACTGACAAATGTCACAATGCTAAATGTCAAAAATGAAAAGTGTCACCATGAAAAATGTCAAAAATAACAAATTTCAAGATGGCAAATGTCAAAGATGTCAAATGACAAATGTCACAATGCTAAATGTCAAAAATGACAAATTTCAAGATTGCAAATGTCAAAGATGTCAAATGACAAATGTCACAATGCTAAATGTCAAAAATGAAAAGTGTCACCATGAAAAATGTCAAAAATGACAAATTTCAAGATGGCAAATGTCAAAGATGTCAAATGACAAATGTCACAATGCTAAATGTCAAAAATGAAAAGTGTCACCATAAAAAATGTCAAAAATGACAAATTTCAAGATGGCAAATGTCAAAACTGACAAATGTAACAATGCTAAATGTCAAAAATGAAAAGTGTCAGCATGAAAAATGTCAAAAATGACAAATTTCAAGATGGCAAATGCCAAAGATGTCAATTGACAAATGTCACAATGCTAAATGTCAAAAATGAAAAGTGTCACCATGAAAAATGTCAAAAATAACAAATTTCAAGATGGCAAATGTCAAAGATGTCAAATGACAAATGTCACAATGCTAAATGTCAAAAATGAAAAGTGTCACCATGAAAAATGTCAAAAATGACAAATTTCAAGATGGCAAATGTCAAAGATGTCAAATGACAAATATCACAATGCTAAATGTCAAAAATGACAAATTTCAAGATGGAAAATGTCAAATGACAAATGTCACAATGCTAAATGTCAAAAATGAAAAGTGTCACAATGCTAAATGTCAAAAATGACCAATTTCAAGATGGCAAATGTCAAAACTGACAAATGTCACAATGCTAAATGTCAAAAATGAAAAGTGTCACCACGAAAAATGTCAAAAATAACAAATTTCAAGATGGCAAATGTCAAAGATGTCAAATGACAAATGTCACAATGCTAAATGTCAAAAATCACAAATTTCAAGATGGCAAATGTCAAAGATGTCAAATGACAAATGTCACAATGCTAAATGTCAAAAATGAAAAGTGTCACCATGAAAAATGTCAAAAATGACAAATTTCAAGATGGCATATGTCAAAACTGACAAATGTCACAATGCTAAATGTCAAAAATGGAAAGTGTCACCATGAAAAATGTCAAAAATGACAAATTTCAAGATGGCAAATGTCAAAGATGTCAAATGACAAATGGCACAATGCTAAATGTCAAAAATGAAAAGTGTCAAAAATGACAAATTTCAAGATGGCAAATGTCTAAGATGTCAAATGACAAATGTCACAATGCTAAATGTCAAAAATGAAAAGTGTCACCATGAAAAATGTCAAAAATGACAAATTTCAAGATGGCAAATGTCAAAACTGACAAATGTCACAATGCTAAATGTCAAAAATGAAAAGTGTCACCATGAAAAATGTCAAAAATAACAAATTTTAAAATGGCAAATGTCAAAGATGTCAAATGACAAATGTCACAATGCTAAATGTCAAAAATGAAAAGTGTCACCATGAAAAATGTCAAAAATGACAAATTTTAAGATGGCAAATGTCAAAACTGACAAATGTCACAATGCTAAATGTCAAAAATGAAAAGTGTCACCATGAAAAATGTCAAAAATAACAAATTTCAAGATGGCAAATGTCAAAGATGTTAAATGACAAATGTCACAATGCTAAATGTCAAAAATGAAAAGTGTCACCATGAAAAATGTCAAAAATAACAAATTTCAAGATGGCAAATGTCAAAGATGTCAAATGACAAATGTCACACTGCTAAATGTCAAAAATGAAAAGTGTCACCATGAAAAATGTCAAAAATGACAAATTTCAAGATGGCAAATGTCAAAGATGTCAAATGACAAATGTCACAATGCTAAATGTCAAAAATGAAAAGTGTCACCATTAAAAATGTCAAAAATAACAAATTTCAAGATGGCAAATGTCAAAGATGTCAAATGACAAATGTCACAATGCTAAATGTCAAAAATGAAAAGTGTCACCATGAAAAATGTCAAAAATGACAAATTTCAAGATGGCAAATGTCAAAGATGTAAAATGACAAAGGTCACAATCCTAAATGTCAAAAATGAAAAGTGTTACCATGAAAAATGTCAAAAATAACAAATTTCAAGATGGCAAATGTCAAAGATGTCAAATGACAAATGTCACAATGCTAAATGTCAAAAATGAAAAGTGTCACCATGAAAAATGTCAAAAATGACAAATTTCAAGATGGCAAATGTCAAAACTGACAAATGTCGCAATGCTAAATATCAAAAATGATAAGTGTCACCATGAAAAATGTCAAAAATGACAAATTTCAAGATGGCAAATGTCCAAGATATCAAATGACAAATGTCACAATGCTAAATGTCAAAAATGACAAATTTCAAGATGGCAAATGTCAAAGATGTCAAATGACAAATGTCACAATGCTAAATGTTAAAAATGAAAAATGTCAAAAATGACAAATTTCAAGATGGCAAATGTCAAAGATGTCAAATGACAAATGTCACAATGCTAAATGTCAAAAATGAAAAGTATCACCTGAAAAATGTCAAAAATAACAAATTTCAAGATGGCAAATGTCAAAGATGTCAAATGACAAATGTCACAATGCTTAATGTCAAAAATGAAAAGTGTCACCATGAAAAATGTCAAAAATGACAAATTTCAAGATGTCAAATGACAAATGTCACAATGCTAAATGTCAAAAATGAAAAGTGTCACCATGAAAAATGTCAAAAATGACAAATTTCAAGATGGCAAATGTCAAAGATGTCAAATGACAAATGTCACAATGCTAAATGTCAAAAATGAAAAGTGTCACCATGAAAAATGTCAAAAATGACAAATTTCAAGATGGCAAATGTCAAAGATGTCAAATGACAAATGTCACAATGCTAAATGTCAAAAATGAAAAGTGTCACCATGAAAAATGTCAAAAATGACAAATTTCAAGATGGCAAATGTCACAATGCTAAATGTCAAAAATGATAAGTGTCACCATAAAAAATGTCAAAAATGACAAATTTCAAGATGGCAAATGTCCAAGATGTCAAATGACAAATGTCACAATGCTAAATGCCAAAAATGAAAAGTGTCACCATGAAAAATGTCAAAAATGACAAATTTCAAGATGGCAAATGTCAAAGATGTCAATCAAGATGGCAAATGTCAAAGATGTCAAATGACAAATGTCACAATGCTAAATGTCAAAAATGAAAAGTGTCAAAAATGACAAATTTCAAGATGGCAAATGTCTAAGATGTCAAATGACAAATGTCACAATGCTAAATGTCAAAAATGAAAAGTGTCACCGTGAAAAATGTCAAAAATAACAAATTTCAAGATGGCAAATGTCAAAGATGTCAAATGACAAATGTCACAATGCTAAATGTCAAAAATGAAAAGTGTCACCATGAAAAATGTCAAAAATGACAAATTTCAAGATGGCAAATGTCAAACATGTCAAATCACAAATGTCACAATGCTAAATGTCAAAAATGAAAAGTGTCCCCATGAAAAATGTCAATAATGACAAATTTCAAGATGGCAAATGTCAAAGATGTCAAATGTCAAAGATGTCAAATGACAAATGTCACAATGCTAAATGTCAAAAATGAAAAGTGTCACCATGAAAAATGTCAAAAATGACAAATTTCAAGATGGCAAATGTCAAAGATGTCGAATATGACAAATGTCACAATGCTAAATGTCAAAAATGAAAAGTGTCACCATGAAAAATGTCAAAAATGACAAATTTCAAGATGGCAAATGTCAAAGATGTCAAATGACAAATGTCACAATGCTAAATGTCAAAAATGAAAAGTGTCACCATGAAAAATGTCAAAAATGACAAATTTCAAGATGGCAAATATCAAAGATGTCAAATGACAAATGTCACAATGCTAAATGTCAAAAATGACAAATTTCAAGATGGCAAATGTCAAAGATGTCAAATGACAAATGTCACAATGCTAAATGTCAAAAATGAAAAGTGTCACCATGAAAAATGTCAAAAATGACAAATTTCAAAATGGCAAATGTCAAATGACAAATGTCACAATGCTAAATGTCAAAAATGAAAAGTGTCACCATGAAAAATGTCAAAAATAACAAATTTCAAGATGGCAAATGTCAAAAATGTCAAATGACAAATGTCACAATGCTAAATGTCAAAAATGAAAAGTGTCACCATGAAAAATGTCAAAAATGACAAATTTCAAGATGGCAAATGTCAAAGATGTCAAATGACAAATCTCACAATGCTAAATGTCAAAAATGAAAAGTGTAACCATGAAAAATGACAAATTTCAAGATGGCAAATGTCAAAACTGACAAATGTCACAATGCTAAATGTCAAAAATGATAAGTGTCACCATGAAAAATGTCAAAAATGACAAATTTCAAGATTGCAAATTTCCAAGATGTCAAATGACAAATGTCACAATGCTAAATGTCAAAAATGACAAATTTCAAGATGGCAAATGTCAAAGATGTCAAATGACAAATGTCACAATGCTAAATGTCAAAAATGAAAAGTGTCACCATGAAAAATGTCAAAAATGACAAATTTCAAGATGGCAAATGTCAAAGATGTCAAATGACAAATGTCACAATGCTAAATGTCCAAAATGAAAAGTGTCACCATAAAAAATGTCAAAAATAACAAATTTCAAGATGGCAAATGTCAAAGATGTCAAATGACAAATGTCACAATGCTAAATGTCAAAAATGAAAAGTGTCACCATGAAAAATGTCAAAAATGACAAATTTCAAGATGGCAAATGTCAAAGATGTCAAATGACAAATGTCACAATGCTAAATGTCAAAAATGAAAAGTGTCACCATGAAAAATGTCAAAAATGACAAATTTCAAGATGGCAAATGTCAAAGATGTCAAATGACAAATGTCACAATGCTAAATGTCAAAAATGAAAAGTGTCACCATGAAAAATGTCAAAAATGACAAATTTCAAGATGGCAAATGTCAAAGATGTCAAATGACAAATGTCACAATGCTAAATGTCAAAAATGAAAAGTGTCACCATGAAAAATGTCAAAAATGACAAATTTCAAGATGGCAAATGTCAAAACTGACAAATGTCACAATGCTAAATGTCAAAAATGATAAGTGTCACCATAAAAAATGTCAAAAATGACAAATTTCAAGATGGCAAATGTCCAAGATGTCAAATGACAAATGTCACAATGCTAAATGTCAAAAATGAAAAGTGTCACCATGAAAAATGTCAAAAATGACAAATTTCAAGATGGCAAATGTCAAAGATGTCAAATGACAAATGTCACAATGCTAAACGTCAAAAATGAAAAGTGTCAAAAATGACAAATTTCAAGATGGCAAATGTCTAAGATGTCAAATGACAAATGTCACAATGCTAAATGTCAAAAATGAAAAGTGTCACCGTGAAAAATGTCAAAAATAACAAATTTCAAGATGGCAAATGTCAAAGATGTCAAATGACAAATGTCACAATGCTAAATGTCAAAAATGAAAAGTTTCACCATGAAAAATGTCAAAAATGACAAATTTCAAGATGGCAAATGTCAAACATGTCAAATGACAAATGTCACAATGCTAAATGTCAAAAATGAAAAGTGTCCCCATGAAAAATGTCAATAATGACAAATTTCAAGATAACAAATGTCAAAGATGTCAAATGACAAATGTCACAATGCTAAATGTCAAAAATGAAAAGTGTCACCATGAAAAATGTCAAAAATGACAAATTTCAAGATGGCAAATGTCAAAGATGTCGAATATGACAAATGTCACAATGCTAAATGTCAAAAATGAAAAGTGTCACCATGAAAAATGTCAAAAATGACAAATTTCAGGATGGCAAATGTCAAAGATGTCAAATGACAAATGTCACAATGCTAAATGTCAAAAATGAAAAGTGTCACCATGAAAAATGTCACAAATAACAAATTTCAAGATGGCAAATGTCAAAAATGTCAAATGACAAATGTCACAATGCTAAATGTTAAAAATGAAAAGTGTCACCATGAAAAATGTCAAAAATGACAAATTTCAAGATGGCAAATGTCAAAGATGTCAAATGACAAATCTCACAATGCTAAATGTCAAAAATGAAAAGTGTCACCATGAAAAATGTCAAAAATGACAAATTTCAAGATGGCAAATGTCAAAGATGTCAAATGACAAATGTCACAATGCTAAATGTCAAAAATGAAAAGTGTCACCATGAAAAATGTCAAAAATAACAAATTTCAAGATGGCAAATGTCAAAGATGTCAAATGACAAATGTCACAATGCTAAATGTCAAAAATGACAAATTTCAAGATGGCAAATGTCAAAGATGTCAAATGACAAATGTCACAATGCTAAATGTCAAAAATGAAAAGTGTCACCATGAAAAATGTCAAAAATAACAAATTTCAAGATGGCAAATGCCAAAGATGTCAAATGACAAATGTCACAATGCTAAATGTCAAAAATGAAAAGTGTCACCATAAAAAATGTCAAAAATGACAAATTTCAAGATGGAAAATGTCAAAGATGTCAAATGACAAATGTCACAATGCTAAATGTCAAAAATGAAAAGTGTCACCATGAAAAATGTCAAAAATAACAAATTTCAAGATGGCAAATGTCAAAGATGTCAAATGACAAATGTCACAATGCTAAATGTCAAAAATGAAAAGTGTCACGAAATGTCAAAAATGACAAATTTCAAGATGGCAAATGTCAAAACTGACAAATGTTACAATGCTAAATGTCAAAAATGAAAAGTGTCACCATGAAAAATGTCAAAAATAACAAATTTCAAGATGGCAAATGTCAAAGATGTCAAATGACAAATGTCACAATGCTAAATGTCAAAAATGAAAAGTGTCACCATGAAAAATGTCAAAAATGACAAATTTCAAGATGGCAAATGTCAAAACTGACAAATGTCACAATGCTAAATGTCAAAAATGAAAAGTGTCACCATGAAAAATGTCAAAAATAACAAATTTCAAGATGGCAAATGTCAAAGATGTCAAATGACAAATGTCACAATGCCAAATGTCAAAAATGACAAATTTCAAGATGGCAAATGTCAAAGATGTCAAATGACAAATGTCACAATGCTAAATGTCAAAAATGAAAAGTGTCAGCATGAAAAATGTCAAAAATGACAAATTTCAAGATGGCAAATGTCAAAGATGTCAAATGACAAATGTCACAATGCTAAATGTCAAAAATGAAAAGTGTCACCATGAAAAATGTCAAAAATGAAAAATTTCAAGATGGCAAATGTCAAAGATGTCAAATGACAAATGTCACAATGCTAAATGTCAAAAATCAAAGTGTCACCATGAAAAATGTCAAAAATGACAAATTTCAAGATGGCAAATATCAAAGATGTCAAATGACAAATGTCACAATGCTAAATGTCAAAAATGACAAATTTCAAGATGGCAAATGTCCAAGATGTCAAATGACAAATGTCACAATGCTAAATGTCAAAAATAAAAAGTGTCACCATGAAAAATGTCAAAAATGACAAATTTCAAGATGGCAAATGTCAAAGATGTCAAATGACAAATGTTACAATGCTAAATGTCAAAAATGAAAAGTGTCAAAAATGACAAATTTCAAGATGGCAAATGTCTAAGATGTCAAATGACAAATGTCAAAAATGAAAAGTGTCACCGTGAAAAATGTCAAAAATGACAAATTTCAAGATGGCAAATGTTAAAGATGTCAAATGACAAATGTCACAATGCTAAATGTCAAAAATGAAAAGTGTCACCATGAAAAATGTCAAAAATGACAAATTTCAAGATGGCAAATGTCAAAGATGTCAAATGACAAATGTCATAATGCTAAATGTCAAAAATGAAAAGTGTCCCCATAAAATGTCAATAATGACAAATTTCAAGATGGCAAATGTCAAAGATGTCAAATGACAAATGTCACAATGCCAAATGTCAAAAATGAAAAGTGTCACCATGAAAAATGTCAAAAATGACAAATTTCAAGATGGCAACTGTCAAAGATGTCGAATATGACAAATGTCACAATGCTAAATGTCAAAAATGAAAAGTGTCACCATGAAAAATGTCAAAAATGACAAATTTCAAGATGGCAAATGTCAAAGATGTACAATGACAAATGTCACAATGCTAAATGTCAAAAATGAAAAGTGTCACCATGAAAAATGTCAAAAATGACAAATTTCAAGATGGCAAATGTCAAAACTGACAAATGTCGCAATGCTAAATGTCAAAAATGAAAAGTGTCACCATGAAAAATGTCAAAAATAACAAATTTCAAGATGGCAAATGTCAAAGATGTCAAATGACAAATGTCACAATGCTAAATGTCAAAAATGAAAAGTGTCACCATGAAAAATGTCAAAAATAACAAATTTCAAGATGGCAAATGTCAAAGATGTCAAATGACAAATGTCACACTGCTAAATGTCAAAAATGAAAAGTGTCACCATGAAAAATGTCAAAAATGACAAATTTCAAGATGGCAAATGTCAAAGATGTCAAATGACAAATGTCACAATGCTATATGTCAAAAATAAAAAGTGTCACCATGAAAAATGTCAAAAATGACAAATTTCAAGATGGCAAATGTCAAAGATGTCAAATGACAAATGTCACAATGCTAAATGTCAAAAATGAAAAGTGTCACCATGAAAAATGTCAAAAATAACAAATTTCAAGATGGCAAATGTCAAAGATGTCAAATGACAAATGTCACAATGCTAAATGTCAAAAATGAAAAGTGTCACCATGAAAAATGTCAAAAATGACAAATTTCAAGATGGCAAATGTCAAAGATGTCAAATGGCAAATGTCACAATGCTAAATGTCAAAAATGAAAAGTGTCAAAAATGACAAATTTCAAGATGGCAAATGTCTAAGATGTCAAATGACAAATGTCAAAAATGAAAAGTGTCACCGTGAAAAATGTCAAAAATGACAAATTTCAAGATGGCAAATGTCAAAGATGTCAAATGACAAATGTCACAATGCTAAATGTCAAAAATGAAAAGTGTCACCATGAAAAATGTCAAAAATGACAAATTTCAAGATGGCAAATGACAAAGATGTCAAATGACAAATGTCACAATGCTAAATGTCAAAAATGAAAAGTGTCCCCATGAAAAATGTCAATATTGACAAATTTCAAGATGGCAAATGTCAAAGATGTCAAATGACAAATATCAAAATGCTAAATGTCAAAAATGAAAAGTGTCACCATGAAAAATGTCAAAAATGACAAATTTCAAGATGGCAAATGTCAAAGATGTCGAATGACAAATGTCACAATGCTAAATGTCAAAAATGAAAAGTGTCACCATAAAAAATGTCAAAAATAACAAATTTCAAGATGGCAAATGTCAAAGATGTCAAATGACAAATGTCACAATGCTAAATGTCAAAAATGAAAAGTGTCACCATGAAAAATGTCAAAAATGACAAATTTCAAGATGGCAAATGTCAAAGATGTCAAATGACAAATGTCACAATGCTAAATGTCAAAAATGAAAAGTGTCACCATGAAAAATGTCAAAAATGACAAATTTCAAGATGGCAAATGTCAAAGATGTCAAATGACAAATGTCACAATGCTAAATGTCAAAAATGAAAAGTGTCACCATGAAAAATGTTAAAAATGACAAATTTCAAGATGGCAAATGTCAAAGATGTCAAATGACAAATGTCACAATGCTAAATGTCAAAAATGAAAAGTGTCACCATGAAAAATGTCAAAAATGACAAATTTCAAGATGGCAAATGTCAAAACTGACAAATGTCACAATGCTAAATGTCAAAAATGATAAGTGTCACCATAAAAAATGTCAAAAATGACAAATTTCAAGATGGCAAATGTCCAAGATGTCAAATGACAAATGTCACAATGCTAAATGTCAAAAATGAAAAGTGTCACCATGAAAAATGTCAAAAATGACAAATTTCAAGATGGCAAATGTCAAAGATGTCAAATGACAAATGTCACAATGCTAAACGTCAAAAATGAAAAGTGTCAAAAATGACAAATTTCAAGATGGCAAATGTCTAAGATGTCAAATGACAAATGTCACAATGCTAAATGTCAAAAATGAAAAGTGTCACCGTGAAAAATGTCAAAAATAACAAATTTCAAGATGGCAAATGTCAAAGATGTCAAATGACAAATGTCACAATGCTAAATGTCAAAAATGAAAAGTTTCACCATGAAAAATGTCAAAAATGACAAATTTCAAGATGGCAAATGTCAAACATGTCAAATGACAAATGTCACAATGCTAAATGTCAAAAATGAAAAGTGTCCCCATGAAAAATGTCAATAATGACAAATTTCAAGATAACAAATATCAAAGATGTCAAATGACAAATGTCACAATGCTAAATGTCAAAAATGAAAAGTGTCACCATGAAAAATGTCAAAAATGACAAATTTCAAGATGGCAAATGTCAAAGATGTCGAATATGACAAATGTCACAATGCTAAATGTCAAAAATGAAAAGTGTCACCATGAAAAATGTCAAAAATGACAAATTTCAGGATGGCAAATGTCAAAGATGTCAAATGACAAATGTCACAATGCTAAATGTCAAAAATGAAAAGTGTCACCATGAAAAATGTCACAAATAACAAATTTCAAGATGGCAAATGTCAAAAATGTCAAATGACAAATGTCACAATGCTAAATGTTAAAAATGAAAAGTGTCACCATGAAAAATGTCAAAAATGACAAATTTCAAGATGGCAAATGTCAAAGATGTCAAATGACAAATCTCACAATGCTAAATGTCAAAAATGAAAAGTGTCACCATGAAAAATGTCAAAAATGACAAATTTCAAGATGGCAAATGTCAAAGATGTCAAATGACAAATGTCACAATGCTAAATGTCAAAAATGAAAAGTGTCACCATGAAAAATGTCAAAAATAACAAATTTCAAGATGGCAAATGTCAAAGATGTCAAATGACAAATGTCACAATGCTAAATGTCAAAAATGACAAATTTCAAGATGGCAAATGTCAAAGATGTCAAATGACAAATGTCACAATGCTAAATGTCAAAAATGAAAAGTGTCACCATGAAAAATGTCAAAAATAACAAATTTCAAGATGGCAAATGTCAAAGATGTCAAATGACAAATGTCACAATGCTAAATGTCAAAAATGAAAAGTGTCACCATAAAAAATGTCAAAAATGACAAATTTCAAGATGGAAAATGTCAAAGATGTCAAATGACAAATGTCACAATGCTAAATGTCAAAAATGAAAAGTGTCACCATGAAAAATGTCAAAAATAACAAATTTCAAGATGGCAAATGTCAAAGATGTCAAATGACAAATGTCACAATGCTAAATGTCAAAAATGAAAAGTGTCACGAAATGTCAAAAATGACAAATTTCAAGATGGCAAATGTCAAAACTGACAAATGTTACAATGCTAAATGTCAAAAATGAAAAGTGTCACCATGAAAAATGTCAAAAATAACAAATTTCAAGATGGCAAATGTCAAAGATGTCAAATGACAAATGTCACAATGCTAAATGTCAAAAATGAAAAGTGTCACCATGAAAAATGTCAAAAATGACAAATTTCAAGATGGCAAATGTCAAAACTGACAAATGTCACAATGCTAAATGTCAAAAATGAAAAGTGTCACCATGAAAAATGTCAAAAATAACAAATTTCAAGATGGCAAATGTCAAAGATGTCAAATGACAAATGTCACAATGCCAAATGTCAAAAATGACAAATTTCAAGATGGCAAATGTCAAAGATGTCAAATGACAAATGTCACAATGCTAAATGTCAAAAATGAAAAGTGTCAGCATGAAAAATGTCAAAAATGACAAATTTCAAGATGGCAAATGTCAAAGATGTCAAATGACAAATGTCACAATGCTAAATGTCAAAAATGAAAAGTGTCACCATGAAAAATGTCAAAAATGAAAAATTTCAAGATGGCAAATGTCAAAGATGTCAAATGACAAATGTCACAATGCTAAATGTCAAAAATCAAAGTGTCACCATGAAAAATGTCAAAAATGACAAATTTCAAGATGGCAAATATCAAAGATGTCAAATGACAAATGTCACAATGCTAAATGTCAAAAATGACAAATTTCAAGATGGCAAATGTCCAAGATGTCAAATGACAAATGTCACAATGCTAAATGTCAAAAATAAAAAGTGTCACCATGAAAAATGTCAAAAATGACAAATTTCAAGATGGCAAATGTCAAAGATGTCAAATGACAAATGTTACAATGCTAAATGTCAAAAATGAAAAGTGTCAAAAATGACAAATTTCAAGATGGCAAATGTCTAAGATGTCAAATGACAAATGTCAAAAATGAAAAGTGTCACCGTGAAAAATGTCAAAAATGACAAATTTCAAGATGGCAAATGTTAAAGATGTCAAATGACAAATGTCACAATGCTAAATGTCAAAAATGAAAAGTGTCACCATGAAAAATGTCAAAAATGACAAATTTCAAGATGGCAAATGTCAAAGATGTCAAATGACAAATGTCATAATGCTAAATGTCAAAAATGAAAAGTGTCCCCATAAAATGTCAATAATGACAAATTTCAAGATGGCAAATGTCAAAGATGTCAAATGACAAATGTCACAATGCCAAATGTCAAAAATGAAAAGTGTCACCATGAAAAATGTCAAAAATGACAAATTTCAAGATGGCAACTGTCAAAGATGTCGAATATGACAAATGTCACAATGCTAAATGTCAAAAATGAAAAGTGTCACCATGAAAAATGTCAAAAATGACAAATTTCAAGATGGCAAATGTCAAAGATGTACAATGACAAATGTCACAATGCTAAATGTCAAAAATGAAAAGTGTCACCATGAAAAATGTCAAAAATGACAAATTTCAAGATGGCAAATGTCAAAACTGACAAATGTCGCAATGCTAAATGTCAAAAATGAAAAGTGTCACCATGAAAAATGTCAAAAATAACAAATTTCAAGATGGCAAATGTCAAAGATGTCAAATGACAAATGTCACAATGCTAAATGTCAAAAATGAAAAGTGTCACCATGAAAAATGTCAAAAATAACAAATTTCAAGATGGCAAATGTCAAAGATGTCAAATGACAAATGTCACACTGCTAAATGTCAAAAATGAAAAGTGTCACCATGAAAAATGTCAAAAATGACAAATTTCAAGATGGCAAATGTCAAAGATGTCAAATGACAAATGTCACAATGCTATATGTCAAAAATAAAAAGTGTCACCATGAAAAATGTCAAAAATGACAAATTTCAAGATGGCAAATGTCAAAGATGTCAAATGACAAATGTCACAATGCTAAATGTCAAAAATGAAAAGTGTCACCATGAAAAATGTCAAAAATAACAAATTTCAAGATGGCAAATGTCAAAGATGTCAAATGACAAATGTCACAATGCTAAATGTCAAAAATGAAAAGTGTCACCATGAAAAATGTCAAAAATGACAAATTTCAAGATGGCAAATGTCAAAGATGTCAAATGGCAAATGTCACAATGCTAAATGTCAAAAATGAAAAGTGTCAAAAATGACAAATTTCAAGATGGCAAATGTCTAAGATGTCAAATGACAAATGTCAAAAATGAAAAGTGTCACCGTGAAAAATGTCAAAAATGACAAATTTCAAGATGGCAAATGTCAAAGATGTCAAATGACAAATGTCACAATGCTAAATGTCAAAAATGAAAAGTGTCACCATGAAAAATGTCAAAAATGACAAATTTCAAGATGGCAAATGACAAAGATGTCAAATGACAAATGTCACAATGCTAAATGTCAAAAATGAAAAGTGTCCCCATGAAAAATGTCAATATTGACAAATTTCAAGATGGCAAATGTCAAAGATGTCAAATGACAAATATCAAAATGCTAAATGTCAAAAATGAAAAGTGTCACCATGAAAAATGTCAAAAATGACAAATTTCAAGATGGCAAATGTCAAAGATGTCGAATATGACAAATGTCACAATGCTAAATGTCAAAAATGATAAGTGTCACCATAAAAAATGTCAAAAATGACAAATTTCAAGATGGCAAATGTCCAAGATGTCAAATGACAAATGTCACAATGCTAAATGTCAAAAATGAAAAGTGTCACCATGAAAAATGTCAAAAATGACAAATTTCAAGATGGCAAATGTCAAAGATGTCAAATGCAAATGTCACAATGCTAAATGTCAAAAATGAAAAGTGTCAAAAATGACAAATTTCAAGATGGCAAATGTCTAAGATGTCAAATGACAAATGTCACAATGCTAAATGTCAAAAATGAAAAGTGTCACCGTAAAAAATGTCAAAAATGACAAATTTCAAGATGGCAAATGTCAAAGATGTCAAATGACAAATGACACAATGCTAAATGTCAAAAATGAAAAGTGTCACCATGAAAAATGTCAAAAATGACAAATTTCAAGATGGCAAATGTCAAAGATGTCAAATGACAAATGTCACAATGCTAAATGTCAAAAATGAAAAGTGTCACCATGAAAAATGTCAAAAATGACAAATTTCAAGATGGCAAATATCAAAGATGTCAAATGACAAATGTCACAATGCTAAATGTCAAAAATGACAAATTTCAAGATGGCAAATGTCAAAGATGTCAAATGACAAATGTCACAATGCTAAATGTCAAAAATGAAAAGTTTCACCATGAAAAATGTCAAAAATGACAAATTTCAAGATGGCAAATGTCAAAGATGTCAAATGACAAATGTCACAATGCTAGATGTCAAAAATGAAAAGTGTCACCATGAAAAGTGTCAAAAATAACAAATTTCAAGATGGCAAATGTCAAAAATGTCAAATGACAAATGTCACAATGCTAAATGTCAAAAATGAAAAGTGTCACCATGAAAAATTTCAAAAATGACAAATTTCAAGATGGCAAATGTCAAAGATGTCAAATGACAAATGTCACAATGCTAAATGTCAAAAATGAAAAGTGTCACCATTAAAAATGTCAAAAATAACAAATTTCAAGATGGCAAATGTTAAAGATGTCAAATGACAAATGTCATAATGCTTAATGTCAAAAATGAAAAGTGTCAAAAATGACAAATTTCAAGATGGCAAATGTCAAAGATGTCAAATGACAAATGTCACAATGCTAAATGTCAAAAATGAAAGGTGTCACCATTAAAAATGTCAAAAATAACAAATTTCAAGATGGCAAATGTCAAAGATGTCAAATGTCAAAGATGTCAAATGACAAATGTCACAATGCTAAATGTCAAAAATGAAAAGTGTCACCATTAAAAATGTCAAAAATAACAAATTTCAAGATGGCAAATGTTAAAGATGTCAAATGACAAATGTCATAATGCTTAATGTCAAAAATGAAAAGTGTCAAAAATGACAAATTTCAAGATGGCAAATGTCAAAGATGTCAAATGACAAATGTCACAATGCTAAATGTCAAAAATGAAAAGTGTCACCATAAAAAATGTCAAAAATAACAAATTTCAAGATGGCAAATGTCAAAGATGTCAAATGTCAAAGATGTCAAATGACAAATGTCACAATGCTAAATGTCAAAAATGAAAAGTGTCACCATAAAAAATGTCAAAAATGACAAATTTTGAGATGGCAAATGTCAAAGATGTCAAATGACAAATGTCACAATGCTAAATGTCAAAAATGAAAAGTGTCACCATGAAAAATGTCAAAAATAACAAATTTCAAGATGGCAAATGTCAAAGATGTCAAATGACAAATGCCACAATGCTAAATGTCAAAAATGAAAAGTGTCACCATGAAAAATGTCAAAAATGACAAATTTCAAGATAGCAAATGTCAAAACTGACAAATGTCACAATGCTAAATGTCAAAAATGAAAAGTGTCGCCATGAAAAATGTCAAAAATAACAAATTTCAAGATGGCAAATGTCAAAGATGTCAAATGACAAATGTCACAATGCTTAATGTCAAAAATGAAAAGTGTCACCATGAAAAATGTCAAAAATGACAAATTTCAAGATGGCAAATGTCAAAACTGACAAATGTCACAATGCTAAATGTCAAAAATGAAAAGTGTCACCATGAAAAATGTCAAAAATAACAAATTTTAAGATGGCAAATGTCAAAGATGTCAAATGACAAATGTCAAAAATGACAAATTTCAAGATGGCAAATGTCAAAGATGTCAAATGACAAATGTCACAATGCTAAATGTCAAAAATGAAAAGTGTCACCATGAAAAATGTCAAAAATGACAAATTTCAAGATGGCAAATGTCAAAGATGTCAAATGACAAATGTCACAATGCTAAATGTCAAAAATGAAAAGTGTCACCATGAAAAATGTCAAAAATGACAAATTTCAAGATGGCAAATGTCAAAGATGTCAAATGACAAATGTCACAATGCTAAATGTCAAAAATAAAAAGTGTCACCATGAAAAATGTCAAAAATGACAAATTTCAAGATGGCAAATATCAAAGATGTCAAATGACAAATGTCACAATGCTAAATGTCAAAAATGACAAATTTCAAGATGGCAAATGTCCAAGATGTCAAATGACAAATGTCACAATGCTAAATGTCAAAAATGAAAAGTGTCACCATGAAAAATGTCAAAAATGACAAATTTTAAGATGGCAAATGTCAAAGATGTCAAATGACAAATGTCACAATGCTAAATGTCAAAAATGAAAAATGTCAAAAATGACAAATTTCAAGATGGCAAATGTCTAAGATGTCAAATGACAAATGTCAAAAATGAAAAGTGTCACCGTGAAAAATGTCAAAAATGACAAATTTCAAGATGGCAAATGTCAAAGATGTCAAATGAAAAATGTCACAATGGCAAATGTCAAAAATGAAAAGTGTCACCATGAAAAATGTCAAAAATGACAAATTTCAAGATGGCAAATGTCAAAGATGTCAAATGACAAATGTCACAATGCTAAATGTCAAAAATGAAAAGTGTCCCCATGAAAAATGTCAATAATGACAAATTTCAAGATGGCAAATATCAATGATGTCAAATGACAAATGTCACAATGCTAAATGTCAAAAATGAAAAGTGTCACCATGAAAAATGTCAAAAATGACAAATTTCAAGATGGCAAATGTCAAAGATGTCGAATATGACAAATGTCACAATGCTAAATGTCAAAAATGAAAAGTGTCACCATGAAAAATGTCAAAAATGACAAATTTCAAGATGGCAAATGTCAAAGATGTCAAATGACAAATGTCACAATGCTAAATGTCAAAAATGAAAAGTGTCACCATGAAAAATGTCAAAAATTACATATTTCAAGATGGCAAATGTTAAAACTGACAAATGTCACAATGCTAAATGTCAAAAATGAAAAGTGTCACCATGAAAAATGTCAAAAATAACAAATTTCAAGATGGCAAATGTCAAAGATGTCAAATGACAAATGTCACAATGCTAAATGTCAAAAATGAAAAGTGTCACCATGAAAAATGTTAAAAATAACAAATTTCAAGATGCAAATGTCAAAGATGTCAAATGACAAATGTCACACTGCTAAATGTCAAAAATGAAAAGTGTCACCATAAAAAATGTCAAAAATGACAAATTTCAAGATGGCAAATATCAAAGATGTCAAATGACAAATGTCACAATGCTAAATGTCAAAAATGAAAAGCGTCACCATGAAAAATGTCAAAAATGACAAATTTCAAGATGGCAAATGTCAAAGATGTCAAATGACAAATGTCACAATGCTAAATGTCAAAAATGAAAAGTGTCACCATAAAAAATGTCAAAAATAACAAATTTCAAGATGGCAAATGTCAAAGATGTCAAATGACAAATGTCACAATGCTAAATGTCAAAAATGAAAAGTGTCACCATAAAAAATGTCAAAAATGACAAATTTCAAGATGGCAAATGTCAAAGATGTCAAATGACAAATGTCACAATGCTAAATGTCAAAAATAAAAAGTGTCAAAACTGACAAATTTCAAGATGGCAAATGTCTAAGATGTCAAATGACAAATGTCGAAAATGAAAAGTGTCACCGTGAAAAATGTCAAAAATGACAAATTTTAAAATGGCAAATGTCAAAGATGTCACATGACAAATGTCACAATGCTAAATGTCAAAAATGAAAAGTGTCACCATGAAAAATGTCAAAAATGACAAATTTCAAGATGGCAAATGTCAAAGATGTCAAATGAAAAATGTCACAATGCTAAATGTCAAAAATGAAAAGTGTCCCCATGAAAAATGTCAATAATGACAAATTTCAAGATGGCAAATGTCAAAGATGTCAAATGACAAATGTCACAATGCTAAATGTCAAAAATGAAAAGTGTCACCATGAAAAATGTCAAAAATGACAAATTTCAAGATGGCAAATGTCAAAGATGTCGCATATGACAAATGTCACAATGCTAAATGTCAAAAATGAAAAGTGTCACCATGAAAAATGTCAAAAATGACAAATTTCAAGATGGCAAATGTCAAAGATGTCAAATGACAAATATCACAATGCTAAATGTCAAAAATGACAAATTTCAAGATGGCAAATGTCAAATATGTCAAATGACAAATGTCACAATGCTAAATGTCAAAAATGAAAAGTGTCACCATGAAAAATGTCAAAAATGACAAATTTTAAGATGGCAAATGTCAAAGATGTCAAATGACAAATGTCACAATGCTAAATGTCAAAAATGAAAAGTGTCACAATGCTAAATGTCAAAAATGACCAATTTCAAGATGGCAAATGTCAAAACTGAAAAATGTCGCAATGCTAAATGTCAAAGATGAAAAGTGTCACCGTAAAAAATGTCAAAAATAACAAATTTCAAGATGGCAAATGTCAAAGATGTCAAATGACAAATGTCACAATGCTAAATGTCAAAAATGACAAATTTTAAGATGGCAAATGTCAAAGATGTCAAATGACAAATGTCACAATGCTAAATGTCAAAAATGAAAAGTGTCACCATGAAAAATGTCAAAAATGACAAATTTCAAGATGGCATATGTCAAAACTGACAAATGTCACAATGCTAAATGTCAAAAATGAAAAGTGTCACCATGAAAAATGTCAAAAATGACAAATTTCAAGATGGCAAATGTCAAAGATGTCAAATGAAAAATGTCACAATGCTAAATGTCAAAAATGAAAAGTGTCAAAAATGACAAATTTCAAGATGGCAAAGTCTAAGATGTCAAATGACAAATGTCACAATGCTAAATGTCAAAAATGAAAAGTGTCACCATGAAAAATGTCAAAAATGACAAATTTCAAGATGGCATATGTCAAAACTGACAATTGTCACAATGCTAAATGTCAAAAATGAAAAGTGTCACCATGAAAAATGTCAAAAATAACAAATTTCAAAATGGCAAATGTCAAAGATGTCAAATGACAAATGTCACAATGCTAAATGTCAAAAATGACAAATTTCAAGATAGGAAATGTCAAAGATGTCAAATGACAAATGTCACAATGCTAAATGTCAAAAATGAAAAGTGTCACCATGAAAAATGTCAAAAATGACAAATTTCAAGATGGCAAATGTCAAAACTAACAAATGTCACAATGCTAAATGTCAAAAATGAAAAGTGTCACCATGAAAAATGTCAAAAATAACAAATTTCAAGATGGCAAATGTTAAAGATGTCAAATGACAAATGTCACAATGCTAAATGTCAAAAATGAAAAGTGTCACCATGAAAAATGTCAAAAATAACAAATTTCAAGATGGCAAATGTCAAAGATGTCAAATGACAAATGTCACACTGCTAAATGTCAAAAATGAAAAGTGTCACCATGAAAAATGTCAAAAATGACAAATTTCAAGATGGCAAATGTCAAAGATGTCAAATGACAAATGTCACAATGCTAAATGTCAAAAATGAAAAGTGTCACCATGAAAAATGTAAAAAATGACAAATTTCAAGATGGCAAATGTCAAAGATGTCAAATGACAAATGTCACAATGCTAAATGTCAAAAATAAAAAGTGTCACCATGAAAAATGTCAAAAATAACAAATTTCAAGATGGCAAATGTCAAAGATGTCAAATGACAAATGTCACAATGCTAAATGTCAAAAATGAAAAGTGTCACCATGAAAAATGTCAAAAATGACAAATTTCAAGATGGCAAATGTCAAAGATGTCAAATGACAAATGTCACAATCCTAAATGTCAAAAATGAAAAGTGTCACCATGAAAAATGTCAAAAATAACAAATTTCAAGATGGCAAATGTCAAAGATGTCAAATGACAAATGTCACAATGCTAAATGTCAAAAATGAAAAGTGTCACCATGAAAAATGTCAAAAATGACAAATTTCAAGATGGCAAATGTCAAAACTGACAAATGTCACAATGCTAAATGTCAAAAATGAAAAGTGTCACCATAAAATATGTCAAAAATGACAAATTTCAAGATGGCAAATATCAAAGATGTCAAATGACAAATGTCACAATGCTAAATGTCAAAAATGACAAATTTCAAGATGGCAAATGTCAAAGATGTCAAATGACAAATGTCACAATGCTAAATGTCAAAAATGAAAAGTGTCACCATGAAAAATGTCAAAAATGACAAATTTCAAGATGGCAAATGTCAAAGATGTCAAATGACAAATGTCACAATGCTAAATGTCAAAAATGAAAAGTGTCACCATGAAAAATGTCAAAAATAACAAATTTCAAGATGGCAAATGTCAAAGATGTCAAATGACAAATGTCACAATGCTAAATGTCAAAAATGAAAAGTGTCAAAAATGACAAATTTCAAGATGGCAAATGTCTAAGATGTCAAATGACAAATGTCAAAAATGAAAAGTGTCACCGTGAAAAATGTCAAAAATGACAAATTTCAAGATGGCAAATGTCAAAGATGTCAAATGACAAATGTCACAATGCTAGATGTCAAAAATGAAAAGTGTCACCATGAAAAATGTCAAAAATGACAAATTTCAAGATGGCAAATGACAAAGATGTCAAATGACAAATGTCACAATGCTAAATGTCAAAAATGAAAAGTGTCCCCATGAAAAATGTCAATAATGACAAATTTCAAGATGGCAAATGTCAAAGATGTCAAATGACAAATGTCACAATGCTAAATGTCAAAAATGAAAAGTGTCACCATAAAAAATGTCAAAAATGACAAATTTCAAGATGGCAAATATCAAAGATGTCGAATATGACAAATGTCACAATGCTAAATGTCAAAAATGATAAGTGTCACCATAAAAAATGTCAAAAATGACAAATTTCAAGATGGCAAATGTCCAAGATGTCAAATGACAAATGTCACAATGCTAAATGTCAAAAATGAAAAGTGTCACCATGAAAAATGTCAAAAATGACAAATTTCAAGATGGCAAATGTCAAAGATGTCAAATGACAAATGTCACAATGCTAAATGTCAAAAATGAAAAGTGTCAAAAATGACAAATTTCAAGATGGCAAATGTCTAAGATGTCAAATGACAAATGTCACAATGCTAAATGTCAAAAATGAAAAGTGTCACCGTGAAAAATGTCAAAAATGACAAATTTCAAGATGGCAAATGTCAAAGATGTCAAATGACAAATGACACAATGCTAAATGTCAAAAATGAAAAGTGTCACCATGAAAAATGTCAAAAATGACAAATTTCAAGATGGCAAATGTCAAAGATGTCAAATGACAAATGTCACAATGCTAAATGTCAAAAATGAAAAGTGTCCCCATGAAAAATGTCAATAATGACAAATTTCAAGATGGCAAATGTCAAAGATGTCAAATGACAAATGTCACAATGCTAAATGTCAAAAATGAAAAGTGTCACCATAAAATATGTCAAAAATGACAAATTTCAAGATGGCAAATGTCAAAGATGTCGAATATGACAAATGTCACAATGCTAAATGTCAAAAATGAAAAGTGTCACCATGAAAAATGCCAAAATGACAAATTTCAAGATGGCAAATGTCAAAGATGTCAAATGACAAATGTCACAATGCTAAATGTCAAAAATGAAAAGTGTCACCATGAAAAATGTCAAAAATGACAAATTTCAAGATGGCAAATATCAAAGATGTCAAATGACAAATGTCACAATGCTAAATGTCAAAAATGACAAATTTCAAGATGTCAAAGATGTCAAAAGACAAATGTCACAATGCTAAATGTCAAAAATGAAAAGTTTCACCATGAAAAATGTCAAAAATGACAAATTTCAAGATGGCAAATGTCAAAGATGTCAAATGACAAATGTCACAATGCTAGATGTCAAAAATGAAAAGTGTCACCATAAAAAGTGTCAAAAATAACAAATTTCAAGATGGCAAATGTCAAAAATGTCAAATGACAAATGTCACAATGCTAAATGTCAAAAATGAAAAGTGTCACCATGAAAAATGTCAAAAATGACAAATTTCAAGATGGCAAATGTCAAAGATGTCAAATGACAAATGTCACAATGCTAAATGTCAAAAATGAAAAGTGTCACCATGAGAAATGTCAAAAATGACAAATTTCAAGATGGCAAATGTCAAAGATGTCAAATGACAAATGTCACAATGCTAAATGTCAAAAATGAAAAGTGTCACTATTAAAAATGTCAAAAATAACAAATTTCAAGATGGCAAATGTTAAAGATGTCAAATGACAAATGTCATAATGCTTAATGTCAAAAATGAAAAGTGTCAAAAATGACAAATTTCAAGATGGCAAATGTCAAAGATGTCAAATGACAAATGTCACAATGCTAAATGTCAAAAATGAAAAGTGTCACCATGAAAAATGTCAAAAATAACAAATTTCAAGATGGCAAATGTCAAAGATGTCAAATGACAAATGTCACAATGCTAAATGTCAAAAATGAAAAGTGTCACCATAAAAAATGTCAAAAATGACAAATTTCAAGATGGCAAATGTCAAAGATGTCAAATGACAAATGTCACAATGCTAAATGTCAAAAATGAAAAGTGTCACCATGAAAAATGTCAAAAATAACAAATTTCAAGATGGCAAATGTCAAAGATGTCAAATGACAAATGTCACAATGCTAAATGTCAAAAATGAAAAGTGTCACCATGAAAAATGTCAAAAATGACAAATTTCAAGATAGCAAATGTCAAAACTGACAAATGTCACAATGCTAAATGTCAAAAATGAAAAGTGTCACCATAAAAAATGTCAAAAATAACAAATTTCAAGATGGCAAATGTCAAAGATGTCAAATGACAAATGTCACAATGCTTAATGTCAAAAATGAAAAGTGTCACCATGAAAAATGTCAAAAATGACAAATTTCAAGATGGCAAAGGTCAAAACTGACAAATGTCACAATGCTAAATGTCAAAAATGAAAAGTGTCACCATGAAAAATGTCAAAAATAACAAATTTTAAGAGGGCAAATGTCAAAGATGTCAAATGACAAATGTCAAAAATGACAAATTTCAAGATGGCAAATGTCAAAGATGTCAAATGACAAATGTCACAATGCTAAATTTCAAAAATGAAAAGTGTCACCATGAAAAATGTCAAAAATGACAAATTTCAAGATGGCAAATGTCAAAGATGTCAAATGACAAATGTCACAATGCTAAATGTCAAAAATGAAAAGTGACACCATGAAAAATGTCAAAAAGGACAAATTTCAAGATGGCAAATGTCAAAGATGTCAAATGACAAATGTCACAATGCTAAATGTCAAAAATGAAAAGTGTCACCATGAAAAATGTCAAAAATGACAAATTTTAAGATGGCAAATATCAAAGATGTCAAATGACAAATGTCACAATGCTAAATGTCAAAAATGACAAATTTCAAGATGGCAAATATCCAAGATGTCAAATGACAAATGTCACAATGCTAAATGTCAAAAATGAAAAGTGTCACCATGAAAAATGTCAAAAATGACAAATTTTAAGATGGCAAATGTCAAAGATGTCAAATGACAAATGTCACAATGCTAAATGTCAAAAATGAAAAATGTCAAAAATGACAAATTTCAAGATGGCAAATGTCTAAGATGTCAAATGACAAATGTCAAAAATGAAAAGTGTCACCGTGAAAAATGTCAAAAATGACAAATTTCAAGATGGCAAATGTCAAAGATGTCAAATGAAAAATGTCACAATGGCAAATGTCAAAAATGAAAAGTGTCACCATGAAAAATGTCAAAAATGACAAATTTCAAGATGGCAAATGTCAAAGATGTCAAATGACAAATGTCACAATGCTAAATGTCAAAAATGAAAAGTGTCCCCATGAAAAATGTCAATAATGACAAATTTCAAGATGGCAAATATTAATGATGTCAAATGACAAATGTCACAATGCTAAATGTCAAAAATGAAAAGTGTCACCATGAAAAATGTCAAAAATGACAAATTTCAAGATAGCAAATGTCAAAGATGTCGAATATGACAAATGTCACAATGCTAAATGTCAAAAATGACAAATTTCAAGATGGCAAATGTCAAAGATGTCAAATGACAAATGTCACAATGCTAAATGTCAAAAATGAAAAGTGTCACCATGAAAAATGTCAAAAATTACAAATTTCAAGATGGCAAATGTTAAAACTGACAAATGTCACAATGCTAAATGTCAAAAATGAAAAGTGTCACCATGAAAAATGTCAAAAATAACAAATTTCAAGATGGCAAATGTCAAAGATGTCAAATGACAAATGTCACAATGCTAAATGTCAAAAATGAAAAGTGTCACCATAAAATGTCAAAAATGACAAATTTCAAGATGGCAAATGTCAAAACTGACAAATGTCACAATGCTAAATGTCAAAAATGAAAAGTGTCACCATAAAAAATGTCAAAAATGACAAATTTCAAGATGGCAAATATCAAAGATGTCGAATATGACAAATGTCACAATGCTAAATGTCAAAAATGATAAGTGTCACCATAAAAAATGTCAAAAATGACAAATTTCAAGATGGCAAATATCAAAGATGTCGAATATGACAAATGTCACAATGCTAAATGTCAAAAATGATAAGTGTCACCATAAAAAATGTCAAAAATGACAAATTTCAAGATGGCAAATGTCCAAGATGTCAAATGACAAATGTCACAATGCTAAATGTCAAAAATGAAAAGTGTCACCATGAAAAATGTCAAAAATGACAAATTTCAAGATGGCAAATGTCAAAGATGTCAAATGACAAATGTCACAATGCTAAATGTCAAAAATGAAAAGTGTCAAAAATGACAAATTTCAAGATGGCAAATGTCTAAGATGTCAAATGACAAATGTCACAATGCTAAATGTCAAAAATGAAAAGTGTCACCGTGAAAAATGTCAAAAATGACAAATTTCAAGATGGCAAATGTCAAAGATGTCAAATGACAAATGACACAATGCTAAATGTCAAAAATGAAAAGTGTCACCATGAAAAATGTCAAAAATGACAAATTTCAAGATGGCAAATGTCAAAGATGTCAAATGACAAATGTCACAATGCTAAATGTCAAAAATGAAAAGTGTCCCCATGAAAAATGTCAATAATGACAAATTTCAAGATGGCAAATGTCAAAGATGTCAAATGACAAATGTCACAATGCTAAATGTCAAAAATGAAAAGTGTTACCATGAAAAATGTCAAAAATGACAAATTTCAAGATAGCAAATGTCAAAGATGTCGAATATGACAAATGTCACAATGCTAAATGTCAAAAATGAAAAGTGTCACCATGAAAAATGTCAAAAATGACAAATTTCAAGATGGCAAATGTCAAAGATGTCAAATGACAAATGTCACAATGCTAAATGTCAAAAATGAAAAGTGTCACCATGAAAAATGTCAAAAATGACAAATTTCAAGATGGCAAATATCAAAGATGTCAAATGACAAATGTCACAATGCTAAATGTCAAAAATGACAAATTTCAAGATGTCAAAGATGTCAAAAGACAAATGTCACAATGCTAAATGTCAAAAATGAAAAGTTTCACCATGAAAAATGTCAAAAATGACAAATTTCAAGATGGCAAATGTCAAAGATGTCAAATGACAAATGTCACAATGCTAGATGTCAAAAATGAAAAGTGTCACCATGAAAAGTGTCAAAAATAACAAATTTCAAGATGGCAAATGTCAAAAATGTCAAATGACAAATGTCACAATGCTAAATGTCAAAAATGAAAAGTGTCACCATGAAAAATGTCAAAAATGACAAATTTCAAGATGGCAAATGTCAAAGATGTCAAATGACAAATGTCACAATGCTAAATGTCAAAAATGAAAAGTGTCACCATGAGAAATGTCAAAAATGACAAATTTCAAGATGGCAAATGTCAAAGATGTCAAATGACAAATGTCACAATGCTAAATGTCAAAAATGAAAAGTGTCACTATTAAAAATGTCAAAAATAACAAATTTCAAGATGGCAAATGTTAAAGATGTCAAATGACAAATGTCACAATGCTAAATGTCAAAAATGAAAAGTGTCACCATAAAAAATGTCAAAAATGACAAATTTCAAGATGGCAAATGTCAAAGATGTCAAATGACAAATGTCACAATGCTTAATGTCAAAAATGAAAAGTGTCACCATGAAAAATGTCAAAAATAACAAATTTCAAGATGGCAAATGTCAAAGATGTCAAATGACAATGTCACAATGCTAAATGTCAAAAATGAAAAGTGTCACCATGAAAAATGTCAAAAATGACAAATTTCAAGATAGCAAATGTCAAAACTGACAAATGTCACAATGCTAAATGTCAAAAATGAAAAGTGTCACCATGAAAAATGTCAAAAATAACAAATTTCAAGATGGCAAATGTCAAAGATGTCAAATGACAAATGTCACAATGCTTAATGTCAAAAATGAAAAGTGTCACCATGAAAAATGTCAAAAATGACAAATTTCAAGATGGCAAATGTCAAAACTGACAAATGTCACAATGCTAAATGTCAAAAATGAAAAGTGTCACCATGAAAAATGTCAAAAATAACAAATTTTAAGATGGCAAATGTCAAAGATGTCAAATGACAAATGTCAAAAATGACAAATTTCAAGATGGCAAATGTCAAAGATGTCAAATGACAAATGTCACAATGCTAAATGTCAAAAATGAAAAGTGTCACCATGAAAAATGTCAAAAATGACAAATTTCAAGATGGCAAATGTCAAAGATGTCAAATGACAAATGTCACAATGCTAAATGTCAAAAATGAAAAGTGTCACCATGAAAAATGTCAAAAATGACAAATTTCAAGATGGCAAATGTCAAAGATGTCAAATGACAAATGTCACAATGCTAAATGTCAAAAATGAAATGTGTCACCATAAAAAATGTCAAAAATGACAAATTTCAAGATGGCAAATATCAAAGATGTCAAATGACAAATGTCACAATGCTAAATGTCAAAAATGACAAATTTCAAGATGGCAAATGTCCAAGATGTCAAATGACAAATGTCACAATGCTAAATGTCAAAAATGAAAAGTGTCACCATGAAAAATGTCAAAAATGACAAATTTTAAGATGGCAAATGTCAAAGATGTCAAATGACAAATGTCACAATGCTAAATGTCAAAAATGAAAAATGTCAAAAATGACAAATTTCAAGATGGCAAATGTCTAAGATGTCAAATGACAAATGTCAAAAATGAAAAGTGTCACCGTGAAAAATGTCAAAAATGACAAATTTCAAGATGGCAAATGTCAAAGATGTCAAATGAAAAATGTCACAATGGCAAATGTCAAAAATGAAAAGTGTCACCATGAAAAATGTCAAAAATGACAAATTTCAAGATGGCAAATGTCAAAGATGTCAAATGACAAATGTCACAATGCTAAATGTCAAAAATGAAAAGTGTCCCCATGAAAAATGTCAATAATGACAAATTTCAAGATGGCAAATATCAATGATGTCAAATGACAAATGTCACAATGCTAAATGTCAAAAATGAAAAGTGTCACCATGAAAAATGTCAAAAATGACAAATTTCAAGATAGCAAATGTCAAAGATGTCGAATATGACAAATGTCACAATGCTAAATGTCAAAAATGAAAAGTGTCACCATGAAAAATGTCAAAAATGACAAATTTCAAGATGGCAAATGTCAAAGATGTCAAATGACAAATGTCACAATGCTAAATGTCAAAAATGAAAAGTGTCACCATGAAAAATGTCAAAAATTACAAATTTCAAGATGGCAAATGTTAAAACTGACAAATGTCACAATGCTAAATGTCAAAAATGAAAAGTGTCACCATGAAAAATGTCAAAAATAACAAATTTCAAGATGGCAAATGTCAAAGATGTCAAATGACAAATGTCACAATGCTAAATGTCAAAAATGAAAAGTGTCACCATGAAAAATGTCAAAAATAACAAATTTCAAGATGCAAATGTCAAAGATGTCAAATGACAAATGTCACACTGCTAAATGTCAAAAATGAAAAGTGTCACCATGAAAAATGTCAAAAATGACAAATTTCAAGATGGCAAATGTCAAAGATGTCAAATGACAAATGTCACAATGCTAAATGTCAAAAATGAAAAGCGTCACCATGAAAAATGTCAAAAATGACAAATTTCAAGATGGCAAATGTCAAAGATGTCAAATGACAAATGTCACAATGCTAAATGTCAAAAATGAAAAGTGTCACCATGAAAAATGTCAAAAATAACAAATTTCAAGATGGCAAATGTCAAAGATGTCAAATGACAAATGTCACAATGCTAAATGTCAAAAATGAAAAGTGTCACCATAAAAAATGTCAAAAATGACAAATTTCAAGATGGCAAATGTCAAAGATGTCAAATGACAAATGTCACAATGCTAAATGTCAAAAATGAAAAGTGTCACCATGAAAAATGTCAAAAATGACAAATTTCAAGATGGCAAATGTCAAAGATGTCGAATATGACAAATGTCACAATGCTAAATGTCAAAAATGAAAAGTGTCACCATGAAAAATGTCAAAAATGACAAATTTCAAGATGGCAAATGTCAAAGATGTCAAATGACAAATATCACAATGCTAAATGTCAAAAATGACAAATTTCAAGATGGCAAATGTCAAATATGTCAAATGACAAATGTCACAATGCTAAATGTCAAAAATGAAAAGTGTCACCATGAAAAATGTCAAAAATGACAAATTTCAAGATGGCAAATGTCAAAGATGTCAAATGACAAATGTCACAATGCTAAATGTCAAAAATGAAAAGTGTCACAATGCTAAATGTCAAAAATGACCAATTTCAAGATGGCAAATGTTAAAACTGACAAATGTCGCAATGCTAAATGTCAAAGATGAAAAGTGTCACCGTAAAAAATGTCAAAAATAACAAATTTCAAGATGGCAAATGTCAAAGATGTCAAATGACAAATGTCACAATGCTAAATGTCAAAAATGACAAATTTCAAGATGGCAAATGTCAAAGATGTCAAACGACAAATGTCACAATGCTAAATGTCAAAAATGGAAAGTGTCACCATGAAAAATGTCAAAAATGACAAATTTCAAGATGGCATATGTCAAAACTGACAAATGTCACAATGCTAAATGTCAAAAATGAAAAGTGTCACCATGAAAAATGTCAAAAATGACAAATTTCAAGATGGCAAATGTCAAAGATGTCAAATGACAAATGTCACAATGCTAAATGTCAAAAATGAAAAGTGTCACCATGAAAAATGTCAAAAATGACAAATTTTAAGATGGCAAATGTCAAAGATGTCAAATGACAAATGTCACAATCCTAAATGTCAAAAATGAAGAGTGTCACCATGAAAAATGTCAAAAATAACAAATTTCAAGATGGCAAATGTTAAAGATGTCAAATGACAAATGTCACAATGCTAAATGTCAAAAATGAAAAGTGTCACCATGAAAAATGTCAAAAATGACAAATTTCAAGATGGCAAATGTCAAAACTGACAAATGTCACAATGCTAAATGTCAAAAATGAAAAGTGTCACCATGAAAAATGTCAAAAATGACAAATTTCAAGATGGCAAATATCAAAGATGTCAAATGACAAATGTCACAATGCTAAATGTCAAAAATGACAAATTTCAAGATGGCAAATGTCAAAGATGTCAAATGACAAATGTCACAATGCTAAATGTCAAAAATGAAAAGTGTCACCATGAAAAATGTCAAAAATGACAAATTTCAAGATGGCAAATGTCAAAGATGTCAAATGACAAATGTCACAATGCTAAATGTCAAAAATGAAAAGTGTCGCCATAAAAAATGTCAAAAATAACAAATTTCAAGATGGCAAATGTCAAAGATGTCAAATGACAAATGTCACAATGCTTAATGTCAAAAATGAAAAGTGTCACCATGAAAAATGTCAAAAATGACAAATTTCAAGATGGCAAATGTCAAAGATGTCAAATGACAAATGTCACAATGCTAAATGTCAAAAATGAAAAGTGTGACCATGAAAAATGTCAAAAATGACAAATTTCAAGATGCAAATGTCAAAGATGTCAAATGACAAATGTTACAATGCTAAATGTCGAAAATGAAAAGTGTCACCATGAAAAATGTCAAAAATGACAAATTTCAAGATGGCAAATGTCAAAGATGTCAAATGACAAATGTCACAATGCTAAATGTCAAAAATGAAAAGTGTCACCATGAAAAATGTCAAAAATGACAAATTTTAAGATGGCAAATGTCAAAACTGACAAATGTCACAATGCTAAATGTCAAAAATGATAAGTGTCACCATAAAAAATGTCAAAAATGACAAATTTCAAGATGGCAAATGTCCAAGATGTCAAATGACAAAGGTCACAATGCTAAATGTCAAAAATGAAAAGTGTCACCATGAAAAATGTCAAAAATGACAAATTTCAAGATGGCAAATGTCAAAGATGTCAAATGACAAATGTCACAATGCTAAATGTCAAAAATGAAAAGTGTCAAAAATGACAAATTTCAAGATGGCAAATGTCTAAGATTTCAAATGTCACAATGCTAAATGTCTAAAATGAAAAGTGTCACCATGAAAATGTCAAAAATGACAAATTTCAATATGGCAAATGTCAAAGATGTCAAATCACAAATGTCACAATGCTAAATGTCAAAAATGAAAAGTGTCACCATGAAAAATGTCTAAAATGACAAATTTCAAGATGGCAAATGTCAAAGATGTCAAATAACAAATGTCACAATGCTAAATGTCAAAAATGAAAAGTGTCACCATGAAAAATGGCAAGAATGACAAATTTCAAGATGGCAAATATCAAAGATGTCAAATGACAAATGTCACAATGCTAAATGTCAAAAATGACAAATTTCAAGATGGCAAATGTCCAAGATGTCAAATGACAAATGTCACAATGCTAAATGTCAAAAATGAAAAGTGTCACCATAAAAAATGTCAAAAATGACAAATTTCAAGATGGCAAATGTCAAAGATGTCAAATGACAAATGTCACAATGCTAAATGTCAAAAATAAAAAGTGTCAAAAATGACAAATTTCAAGATGGCAAATGTCTAAGATGTCAAATGACAAATGTCAAAAATGAAAAGTGTCACCATGAAAAATGTCAAAAATGACAAATTTCAAGATGGCAAATGTCAAAAATGTCAAAAATAACAAATTTCAAGAGGGCAAATGTCAAAGATGTCAAATGACAAATGTCACAATGCCAAATGTCAAAAATGACAAATTTCAAGATGGCAAATGTCAAAGATGTCAAATGACAAATGACAAATGTCACAATGCTAAATGTCAAAAATGAAAAGTGTCACCATGAAAAATGTCAAAAATGACAAATTTCAAGATGGCAAATGTCAAAGATGTCAAATCACAAATGTCACAATGCTAAATGTCAAAAATGAAAAGTGTCACCATGAAAAATGTCAAAAATGACAAATTTCAAGATGGCAAATGTCAAAGATGTCAAATGACAAATGTCACAATGCTAAATGTCAAAAATGAAAAGTGTCACCATGAAAAATGGCAAAAATGACAAATTTCAAGATGGCAAATATCAAAGATGTCAAATGACAAATGTCACAATGCTAAATGTCAAAAATGACAAATTTCAAGATGGCAAATGTCCAAGATGTCAAATGACAAATGTCACAATGCTAAATGTCAAAAATGAAAAGTGTCACCATGAAAAATGTCAAAAATGACAAATTTCAAGATGGCAAATGTCAAAGATGTCAAATGACAAATGTCACAATGCTAAATGTCAAAAATGAAAAGTGTCAAAAATGACAAATTTCAAGATGGCAAATGTCTAAGATGTCAAGTGATAAATGTCAAAAATGAAAAGTGTCACCGTGAAAAATGTCAAAAATGACAAATTTCAAGATGGCAAATGTCAAAGATGTCAAATGACAAATGTCACAATGCTAAATGTCAAAAATGAAAAGTGTCACCATGAAAAATGTCAAAAATGACAAATTTCAAGATGACAAATGTCAAAGATGTCAAATGTCACAATGCTAAATGTCAAAAATGAAAAGTGTCACCATAAAAAATGTCAAAAATGACAAATTTCAAGATGGCAAATGTCCAAGATGTCAAATGACAAATGTCACAATGCTAAATGTCAAAAATGAAAAGTGTCACCATGAAAAATGTCAAAAATGACAAATTTCAAGATGGCAAATGTCAAAGATGTCAAATGACAAATGTCACAATGCTAAATGTCAAAAATGAAAAGTGTCAAAAATGACAAATTTCAAGATGGCAAATGTCTAAGATGTCAAATGACAAATGTCACAATGCTAAATGTCAAAAATGAAAAGTGTCACCGTGAAAAATGTCAAAAATGACAAATTTCAAGATGGCAAATGTCAAAGATGTCAAATGACAAATGACACAATGCTAAATGTCAAAAATGAAAAGTGTCACCATGAAAAATGTCAAAAATGACAAATTTCAAGATGGCAAATGTCAAAGATGTCAAATGACAAATGTCACAATGCTAAATGTCAAAAATGAAAAGTGTCCCCATGAAAAATGTCAATAATGACAAATTTCAAGATGGCAAATGTCAAAGATGTCAAATGACAAATGTCACAATGCTAAATGTCAAAAATGAAAAGTGTCACCATAAAATATGTCAAAAATGACAAATTTCAAGATGGCAAATGTCAAAGATGTCGAATATGACAAATGTCACAATGCTAAATGTCAAAAATGAAAAGTGTCACCATGAAAAATGCCAAAATGACAAATTTCAAGATGGCAAATGTCAAAGATGTCAAATGACAAATGTCACAATGCTAAATGTCAAAAATGAAAAGTGTCACCATGAAAAATGTCAAAAATGACAAATTTCAAGATGGCAAATATCAAAGATGTCAAATGACAAATGTCACAATGCTAAATGTCAAAAATGACAAATTTCAAGATGTCAAAGATGTCAAAAGACAAATGTCACAATGCTAAATGTCAAAAATGAAAAGTTTCACCATGAAAAATGTCAAAAATGACAAATTTCAAGATGGCAAATGTCAAAGATGTCAAATGACAAATGTCACAATGCTAGATGTCAAAAATGAAAAGTGTCACCATAAAAAGTGTCAAAAATAACAAATTTCAAGATGGCAAATGTCAAAAATGTCAAATGACAAATGTCACAATGCTAAATGTCAAAAATGAAAAGTGTCACCATGAAAAATGTCAAAAATGACAAATTTCAAGATGGCAAATGTCAAAGATGTCAAATGACAAATGTCACAATGCTAAATGTCAAAAATGAAAAGTGTCACCATGAGAAATGTCAAAAATGACAAATTTCAAGATGGCAAATGTCAAAGATGTCAAATGACAAATGTCACAATGCTAAATGTCAAAAATGAAAAGTGTCACTATTAAAAATGTCAAAAATAACAAATTTCAAGATGGCAAATGTTAAAGATGTCAAATGACAAATGTCATAATGCTTAATGTCAAAAATGAAAAGTGTCAAAAATGACAAATTTCAAGATGGCAAATGTCAAAGATGTCAAATGACAAATGTCACAATGCTAAATGTCAAAAATGAAAAGTGTCACCATGAAAAATGTCAAAAATAACAAATTTCAAGATGGCAAATGTCAAAGATGTCAAATGACAAATGTCACAATGCTAAATGTCAAAAATGAAAAGTGTCACCATAAAAAATGTCAAAAATGACAAATTTCAAGATGGCAAATGTCAAAGATGTCAAATGACAAATGTCACAATGCTAAATGTCAAAAATGAAAAGTGTCACCATGAAAAATGTCAAAAATAACAAATTTCAAGATGGCAAATGTCAAAGATGTCAAATGACAAATGTCACAATGCTAAATGTCAAAAATGAAAAGTGTCACCATGAAAAATGTCAAAAATGACAAATTTCAAGATAGCAAATGTCAAAACTGACAAATGTCACAATGCTAAATGTCAAAAATGAAAAGTGTCACCATGAAAAATGTCAAAAATAACAAATTTCAAGATGGCAAATGTCAAAGATGTCAAATGACAAATGTCACAATGCTTAATGTCAAAAATGAAAAGTGTCACCATGAAAAATGTCAAAAATGACAAATTTCAAGATGGCAAAGGTCAAAACTGACAAATGTCACAATGCTAAATGTCAAAAATGAAAAGTGTCACCATGAAAAATGTCAAAAATAACAAATTTTAAGAGGGCAAATGTCAAAGATGTCAAATGACAAATGTCAAAAATGACAAATTTCAAGATGGCAAATGTCAAAGATGTCAAATGACAAATGTCACAATGCTAAATTTCAAAAATGAAAAGTGTCACCATGAAAAATGTCAAAAATGACAAATTTCAAGATGGCAAATGTCAAAGATGTCAAATGACAAATGTCACAATGCTAAATGTCAAAAATGAAAAGTGACACCATGAAAAATGTCAAAAAGGACAAATTTCAAGATGGCAAATGTCAAAGATGTCAAATGACAAATGTCACAATGCTAAATGTCAAAAATGAAAAGTGTCACCATGAAAAATGTCAAAAATGACAAATTTTAAGATGGCAAATATCAAAGATGTCAAATGACAAATGTCACAATGCTAAATGTCAAAAATGACAAATTTCAAGATGGCAAATATCCAAGATGTCAAATGACAAATGTCACAATGCTAAATGTCAAAAATGAAAAGTGTCACCATGAAAAATGTCAAAAATGACAAATTTTAAGATGGCAAATGTCAAAGATGTCAAATGACAAATGTCACAATGCTAAATGTCAAAAATGAAAAATGTCAAAAATGACAAATTTCAAGATGGCAAATGTCTAAGATGTCAAATGACAAATGTCAAAAATGAAAAGTGTCACCGTGAAAAATGTCAAAAATGACAAATTTCAAGATGGCAAATGTCAAAGATGTCAAATGAAAAATGTCACAATGGCAAATGTCAAAAATGAAAAGTGTCACCATGAAAAATGTCAAAAATGACAAATTTCAAGATGGCAAATGTCAAAGATGTCAAATGACAAATGTCACAATGCTAAATGTCAAAAATGAAAAGTGTCCCCATGAAAAATGTCAATAATGACAAATTTCAAGATGGCAAATATTAATGATGTCAAATGACAAATGTCACAATGCTAAATGTCAAAAATGAAAAGTGTCACCATGAAAAATGTCAAAAATGACAAATTTCAAGATAGCAAATGTCAAAGATGTCGAATATGACAAATGTCACAATGCTAAATGTCAAAAATGACAAATTTCAAGATGGCAAATGTCAAAGATGTCAAATGACAAATGTCACAATGCTAAATGTCAAAAATGAAAAGTGTCACCATGAAAAATGTCAAAAATTACAAATTTCAAGATGGCAAATGTTAAAACTGACAAATGTCACAATGCTAAATGTCAAAAATGAAAAGTGTCACCATGAAAAATGTCAAAAATAACAAATTTCAAGATGGCAAATGTCAAAGATGTCAAATGACAAATGTCACAATGCTAAATGTCAAAAATGAAAAGTGTCACCATAAAATGTCAAAAATGACAAATTTCAAGATGGCAAATGTCAAAACTGACAAATGTCACAATGCTAAATGTCAAAAATGAAAAGTGTCACCATAAAAAATGTCAAAAATGACAAATTTCAAGATGGCAAATATCAAAGATGTCGAATATGACAAATGTCACAATGCTAAATGTCAAAAATGATAAGTGTCACCATAAAAAATGTCAAAAATGACAAATTTCAAGATGGCAAATATCAAAGATGTCGAATATGACAAATGTCACAATGCTAAATGTCAAAAATGATAAGTGTCACCATAAAAAATGTCAAAAATGACAAATTTCAAGATGGCAAATGTCCAAGATGTCAAATGACAAATGTCACAATGCTAAATGTCAAAAATGAAAAGTGTCACCATGAAAAATGTCAAAAATGACAAATTTCAAGATGGCAAATGTCAAAGATGTCAAATGACAAATGTCACAATGCTAAATGTCAAAAATGAAAAGTGTCAAAAATGACAAATTTCAAGATGGCAAATGTCTAAGATGTCAAATGACAAATGTCACAATGCTAAATGTCAAAAATGAAAAGTGTCACCGTGAAAAATGTCAAAAATGACAAATTTCAAGATGGCAAATGTCAAAGATGTCAAATGACAAATGACACAATGCTAAATGTCAAAAATGAAAAGTGTCACCATGAAAAATGTCAAAAATGACAAGTTTCAAGATGGCAAATGTCAAAGATGTCAAATGACAAATGTCACAATGCTAAATGTCAAAAATGAAAAGTGTCCCCATGAAAAATGTCAATAATGACAAATTTCAAGATGGCAAATGTCAAAGATGTCAAATGACAAATGTCACAATGCTAAATGTCAAAAATGAAAAGTGTTACCATGAAAAATGTCAAAAATGACAAATTTCAAGATAGCAAATGTCAAAGATGTCGAATATGACAAATGTCACAATGCTAAATGTCAAAAATGAAAAGTGTCACCATGAAAAATGTCAAAAATGACAAATTTCAAGATGGCAAATGTCAAAGATGTCAAATGACAAATGTCACAATGCTAAATGTCAAAAATGAAAAGTGTCACCATGAAAAATGTCAAAAATGACAAATTTCAAGATGGCAAATATCAAAGATGTCAAATGACAAATGTCACAATGCTAAATGTCAAAAATGACAAATTTCAAGATGTCAAAGATGTCAAAAGACAAATGTCACAATGCTAAATGTCAAAAATGAAAAGTTTCACCATGAAAAATGTCAAAAATGACAAATTTCAAGATGGCAAATGTCAAAGATGTCAAATGACAAATGTCACAATGCTAGATGTCAAAAATGAAAAGTGTCACCATGAAAAGTGTCAAAAATAACAAATTTCAAGATGGCAAATGTCAAAAATGTCAAATGACAAATGTCACAATGCTAAATGTCAAAAATGAAAAGTGTCACCATGAAAAATGTCAAAAATGACAAATTTCAAGATGGCAAATGTCAAAGATGTCAAATGACAAATGTCACAATGCTAAATGTCAAAAATGAAAAGTGTCACCATGAGAAATGTCAAAAATGACAAATTTCAAGATGGCAAATGTCAAAGATGTCAAATGACAAATGTCACAATGCTAAATGTCAAAAATGAAAAGTGTCACTATTAAAAATGTCAAAAATAACAAATTTCAAGATGGCAAATGTTAAAGATGTCAAATGACAAATGTCACAATGCTAAATGTCAAAAATGAAAAGTGTCACCATAAAAAATGTCAAAAATGACAAATTTCAAGATGGCAAATGTCAAAGATGTCAAATGACAAATGTCACAATGCTTAATGTCAAAAATGAAAAGTGTCACCATGAAAAATGTCAAAAATAACAAATTTCAAGATGGCAAATGTCAAAGATGTCAAATGACAATGTCACAATGCTAAATGTCAAAAATGAAAAGTGTCACCATGAAAAATGTCAAAAATGACAAATTTCAAGATAGCAAATGTCAAAACTGACAAATGTCACAATGCTAAATGTCAAAAATGAAAAGTGTCACCATGAAAAATGTCAAAAATAACAAATTTCAAGATGGCAAATGTCAAAGATGTCAAATGACAAATGTCACAATGCTTAATGTCAAAAATGAAAAGTGTCACCATGAAAAATGTCAAAAATGACAAATTTCAAGATGGCAAATGTCAAAACTGACAAATGTCACAATGCTAAATGTCAAAAATGAAAAGTGTCACCATGAAAAATGTCAAAAATAACAAATTTTAAGATGGCAAATGTCAAAGATGTCAAATGACAAATGTCAAAAATGACAAATTTCAAGATGGCAAATGTCAAAGATGTCAAATGACAAATGTCACAATGCTAAATGTCAAAAATGAAAAGTGTCACCATGAAAAATGTCAAAAATGACAAATTTCAAGATGGCAAATGTCAAAGATGTCAAATGACAAATGTCACAATGCTAAATGTCAAAAATAAAAAGTGTCACCATGAAAAATGTCAAAAATGACAAATTTCAAGATGGCAAATGTCAAAGATGTCAAATGACAAATGTCACAATGCTAAATGTCAAAAATGAAATGTGTCACCATAAAAAATGTCAAAAATGACAAATTTCAAGATGGCAAATATCAAAGATGTCAAATGACAAATGTCACAATGCTAAATGTCAAAAATGACAAATTTCAAGATGGCAAATGTCCAAGATGTCAAATGACAAATGTCACAATGCTAAATGTCAAAAATGAAAAGTGTCACCATGAAAAATGTCAAAAATGACAAATTTTAAGATGGCAAATGTCAAAGATGTCAAATGACAAATGTCACAATGCTAAATGTCAAAAATGAAAAATGTCAAAAATGACAAATTTCAAGATGGCAAATGTCTAAGATGTCAAATGACAAATGTCAAAAATCAAAAGTGTCACCGTGAAAAATGTCAAAAAAGACAAATTTCAAGATGGCAAATGTCAAAGATGTCAAATGAAAAATGTCACAATGGCAAATGTCAAAAATGAAAAGTGTCACCATGAAAAATGTCAAAAATGACAAATTTCAAGATGGCAAATGTCAAAGATGTCAAATGACAAATGTCACAATGCTAAATGTCAAAAATGAAAAGTGTCCCCATGAAAAATGTCAATAATGACAAATTTCAAGATGGCAAATATCAATGATGTCAAATGACAAATGTCACAATGCTAAATGTCAAAAATGAAAAGTGTCACCATGAAAAATGTCAAAAATGACAAATTTCAAGATAGCAAATGTCAAAGATGTCGAATATGACAAATGTCACAATGCTAAATGTCAAAAATGAAAAGTGTCACCATGAAAAATGTCAAAAATGACAAATTTCAAGATGGCAAATGTCAAAGATGTCAAATGACAAATGTCACAATGCTAAATGTCAAAAATGAAAAGTGTCACCATGAAAAATGTCAAAAATTACAAATTTCAAGATGGCAAATGTTAAAACTGACAAATGTCACAATGCTAAATGTCAAAAATGAAAAGTGTCACCATGAAAAATGTCAAAAATAACAAATTTCAAGATGGCAAATGTCAAAGATGTCAAATGACAAATGTCACAATGCTAAATGTCAAAAATGAAAAGTGTCACCATGAAAAATGTCAAAAATAACAAATTTCAAGATGCAAATGTCAAAGATGTCAAATGACAAATGTCACACTGCTAAATGTCAAAAATGAAAAGTGTCACCATGAAAAATGTCAAAAATGACAAATTTCAAGATGGCAAATGTCAAAGATGTCAAATGACAAATGTCACAATGCTAAATGTCAAAAATGAAAAGTGTCACCATGAAAAATGTCCAAAAAAAAACAAATTTCAAGATGGCAAATGTCAAAGATGTCAAATGACAAATGTCACAATGCTAAATGTCAAAAATGAAAAGTGTCACCATAAAAAATGTCAAAAATGACAAATTTCAAGATGGCAAATGTCAAAGATGTCAAATGACAAATGTCACAATGCTAAATGTCAAAAATGAAAAGTGTCACCATGAAAAATGTCAAAAATGACAAATTTCAAGATGGCAAATGTCAAAGATGTCGAATATGACAAATGTCACAATGCTAAATGTCAAAAATGAAAAGTGTCACCATGAAAAATGTCAAAAATGACAAATTTCAAGATGGCAAATGTCAAAGATGTCAAATGACAAATATCACAATGCTAAATGTCAAAAATGACAAATTTCAAGATGGCAAATGTCAAATATGTCAAATGACAAATGTCACAATGCTAAATGTCAAAAATGAAAAGTGTCACCATGAAAAATGTCAAAAATGACAAATTTCAAGATGGCAAATGTCAAAGATGTCAAATGACAAATGTCACAATGCTAAATGTCAAAAATGAAAAGTGTCACAATGCTAAATGTCAAAAATGACCAATTTCAAGATGGCAAATGTCAAAACTGACAAATGTCGCAATGCTAAATGTCAAAGATGAAAAGTGTCACCGTAAAAAATGTCAAAAATAACAAATTTCAAGATGGCAAATGTCAAAGATGTCAAATGACAAATGTCACAATGCTAAATGTCAAAAATGACAAATTTCAAGATGGCAAATGTCAAAGATGTCAAACGACAAATGTCACAATGCTAAATGTCAAAAATGGAAAGTGTCACCATGAAAAATGTCAAAAATGACAAATTTTAAGATGGCATATGTCAAAACTGACAAATGTCACAATGCTAAATGTCAAAAATGAAAAGTGTCACCATAAAAAATGTCAAAAATGACAAATTTCAAGATGGCAAATGTCAAAGATGTCAAATGACAAATGTCACAATGCTAAATGTCAAAAATGAAAAGTGTCACCATGAAAAATGTCAAAAATGACAAATTTTAAGATGGCAAATGTCAAAGATGTCAAATGACAAATGTCACAATCCTAAATGTCAAAAATGAAGAGTGTCACCATGAAAAATGTCAAAAATAACAAATTTCAAGATGGCAAATGTTAAAGATGTCAAATGACAAATGTCACAATGCTAAATGTCAAAAATGAAAAGTGTCACCATGAAAAATGTCAAAAATGACAAATTTCAAGATGGCAAATGTCAAAACTGACAAATGTCACAATGCTAAATGTCAAAAATGAAAAGTGTCACCATGAAAAATGTCAAAAATGACAAATTTCAAGATGGCAAATATCAAAGATGTCAAATGACAAATGTCACAATGCTAAATGTCAAAAATGACAAATTTCAAGATGGCAAATGTCAAAGATGTCAAATGACAAATGTCACAATGCTAAATGTCAAAAATGAAAAGTGTCACCATGAAAAATGTCAAAAATGACAAATTTCAAGATGGCAAATGTCAAAGATGTCAAATGACAAATGTCACAATGCTAAATGTCAAAAATGAAAAGTGTCGCCATAAAAAATGTCAAAAATAACAAATTTCAAGATGGCAAATGTCAAAGATGTCAAATGACAAATGTCACAATGCTTAATGTCAAAAATGAAAAGTGTCACCATGAAAAATGTCAAAAATGACAAATTTCAAGATGGCAAATGTCAAAGATGTCAAATGACAAATGTCACAATGCTAAATGTCAAAAATGAAAAGTGTGACCATGAAAAATGTCAAAAATGACAAATTTCAAGATGCAAATGTCAAAGATGTCAAATGACAAATGTTACAATGCTAAATGTCGAAAATGAAAAGTGTCACCATGAAAAATGTCAAAAATGACAAATTTCAAGATGGCAAATGTCAAAGATGTCAAATGACAAATGTCACAATGCTAAATGTCAAAAATGAAAAGTGTCACCATGAAAAATGTCAAAAATGACAAATTTTAAGATGGCAAATGTCAAAACTGACAAATGTCACAATGCTAAATGTCAAAAATGATAAGTGTCACCATAAAAAATGTCAAAAATGACAAATTTCAAGATGGCAAATGTCCAAGATGTCAAATGACAAAGGTCACAATGCTAAATGTCAAAAATGAAAAGTGTCACCATGAAAAATGTCAAAAATGACAAATTTCAAGATGGCAAATGTCAAAGATGTCAAATGACAAATGTCACAATGCTAAATGTCAAAAATGAAAAGTGTCAAAAATGACAAATTTCAAGATGGCAAATGTCTAAGATTTCAAATGTCACAATGCTAAATGTCTAAAATGAAAAGTGTCACCATGAAAATGTCAAAAATGACAAATTTCAATATGGCAAATGTCAAAGATGTCAAATCACAAATGTCACAATGCTAAATGTCAAAAATGAAAAGTGTCACCATGAAAAATGTCTAAAATGACAAATTTCAAGATGGCAAATGTCAAAGATGTCAAATAACAAATGTCACAATGCTAAATGTCAAAAATGAAAAGTGTCACCATGAAAAATGGCAAGAATGACAAATTTCAAGATGGCAAATATCAAAGATGTCAAATGACAAATGTCACAATGCTAAATGTCAAAAATGACAAATTTCAAGATGGCAAATGTCCAAGATGTCAAATGACAAATGTCACAATGCTAAATGTCAAAAATGAAAAGTGTCACCATAAAAAATGTCAAAAATGACAAATTTCAAGATGGCAAATGTCAAAGATGTCAAATGACAAATGTCACAATGCTAAATGTCAAAAATAAAAAGTGTCAAAAATGACAAATTTCAAGATGGCAAATGTCTAAGATGTCAAATGACAAATGTCAAAAATGAAAAGTGTCACCATGAAAAATGTCAAAAATGACAAATTTCAAGATGGCAAATGTCAAAAATGTCAAAAATAACAAATTTTAAGAGGGCAAATGTCAAAGATGTCAAATGACAAATGTCACAATGCCAAATGTCAAAAATGACAAATTTCAAGATGGCAAATGTCAAAGATGTCAAATGACAAATGTCACAATGCTAAATGTCAAAAATGAAAAGTGTCACCATGAAAAATGTCAAAAATGACAAATTTCAAGATGGCAAATGTCAAAGATGTCAAATCACAAATGTCACAATGCTAAATGTCAAAAATGAAAAGTGTCACCATGAAAAATGTCAAAAATGACAAATTTCAAGATGGCAAATGTCAAAGATGTCAAATGACAAATGTCACAATGCTAAATGTCAAAAATGAAAAGTGTCACCATGAAAAATGGCAAAAATGACAAATTTCAAGATGGCAAATATCAAAGATGTCAAATGACAAATGTCACAATGCTAAATGTCAAAAATGACAAATTTCAAGATGGCAAATGTCCAAGATGTCAAATGACAAATGTCACAATGCTAAATGTCAAAAATGAAAAGTGTCACCATGAAAAATGTCAAAAATGACAAATTTCAAGATGGCAAATGTCAAAGATGTCAAATGACAAATGTCACAATGCTAAATGTCAAAAATGAAAAGTGTCAAAAATGACAAATTTCAAGATGGCAAATGTCTAAGATGTCAAGTGACAAATGTCAAAAATGAAAAGTGTCACCGTGAAAAATGTCAAAAATGACAAATTTCAAGATGGCAAATGTCAAAGATGTCAAATGACAAATGTCACAATGCTAAATGTCAAAAATGAAAAGTGTCACCATGAAAAATGTCAAAAATGACAAATTTCAAGATGACAAATGTCAAAGATGTCAAATGACAAATGTCACAATGCTAAATGTCAAAAATGAAAAGTGTCCCCATGAAAAATGTCAATAATGACAAATTTCAAGATGGCAAATGTCAAAGATGTTAAATGACAAATGTCACAATGCTAAATGTCAACAATGAAAAGTGTCACCATGAAAAATGTCAAAAATGACAAATTTCAAGATGGCAAATGTCAAAGATGTCGAATATGACAAATGTCACAATGCTAAATGTCAAAAATGAAAAGTGTCACCATGAAAAATGTCAAAAATGACAAATTTCAAGATGGCAAATGTCAAAGATGTCAAATGACAAATGTCACAATGCTAAATGTCAAAAATGAAAAGTGTCACCATGAAAAATGTCAAAAATGACAAATTTCAAGATGGCAAATGTCAAAGATGTCAAATGACAAATGTCACAATGCTAAATGTCAAAAATGAAAAGTGTCACCATGAAAAATGTCAAAAATAACAAATTGCAAGATGGCAAATGTCAAAGATGTCAAATGACAAATGTCACAATGCTAAATGTCAAAAATGAAAAGTGTCACCATGAAAACTGTCAAAAATGACAAATTTCAAGATGGCAAATGTCAAAGATGTCAAATGACAAATGTCACAATGCTAAATGTCAAAAATGAAAAGTGTCACCATGAAAAATGTCAAAAATGACAAATTGCAAGATGGCAAATGTCAAAGATGTCAAATGACAAATGTCACAATGCTAAATGTCAAAAATGAAAAGTGTCACCATGAAAAATGTCAAAAATAACAAATTTCAAGATGGCAAATGTCAAAGATGTCAAATGACAAATGTCACAATGCTAAATTTCAAAAATGAAAAGTGTCAAAAATGACAAATTTTAAGATGGCAAATGTCAAAGATGTCAAATGACAAATGTCACAATGCTAAATGTCAAAAATGAAAAGTGTCACCATGAAAAATGTCAAAAATAACAAATTTCAAGATGGCAAATGTCAAAGATGTCAAATGACAAATGTCACAATGCTAAATGTCAAAAATGAAAAGTGTCACCATGAAAAATGTCAAAAATGACAAATTTCAAGATGGCAAATGTCAAAGATGTCAAATGACAAATGTCACAATACTAAATGTCAAAAATGAAAAGTGTCACCATGAAAAATGTCAAAAATAACAAATTTCAAGATAGCAAATGTCAAAGATGTCAAATGACAAATGTCACAATGCTAAATGTCAAAAATTAAAAGTGTCACCATGAAAAATGTCAAAAATGACAAATTTCAAGATGGCAAATGTCAAAACTGACAAATGTCACAATGCTAAATGTCAAAAATAAAAATTGTCACCATGAAAAATGTCAAAAATAACAAATTTCAAGATGGCAAATGTCAAAGATGTCAAATGACAAATGTCACAATGCTAAATGTCAAAAATAAAAAGTGTCACCATGAAAAATGTCAAAAATGACAAATTTTAAGATGGCAAATGTCAAAACTGACAAATGTCACAATGCTAAATGTCAAAAATGAAAAGTGTCACCATGAAAAATGTCAAAAGTAACAAATTTCAAGATGGCAAATGTCAAAGATGTCAAATGACAAATGTCACAATGCTAAATGTCAAAAATGAAAAGTGTCACCATGAAAAATGTCAAAAATAACAAATTTCAAGATGGCAAATGTCAAAGATGTCAAATGACAAATGTCACAATACTAAATGTCAAAAATGAAAAGTGTCACTATGAAAAATGTCAAAAATAACAAATTTCAAGATAGCAAATGTCAAAGATGTCAAATGACAAATGTCACAATGCTAAATGTCAAAAATTAAAAGTGTCACCATGAAAAATGTCAAAAATGACAAATTTCAAGATGGCAAATGTCAAAACTGACAAATGTCACAATGCTAAATGTCAAAAATGAAAATTGTCACCATGAAAAATGTCAAATATAACAAATTTCAAGATGGCAAATGTCAAAGATGTCAAATGACAAATGTCACAATGCTAAATGTCAAAAATGAAAAGTGTCACCATGAAAAATGTCAAAAATAACAAATTTCAAGATGGCAAATGTCAAAACTGACAAATGTCACAATGCTAAATGTCAAAAATGAAAAGTGTCACCATGAAAAATGTCAAAAATAACAAATTTCAAGATGGCAAATGTCAAAGATGTCAAATGACAAATGTCACAATGCTAAATGTCCAAAATGACAAATTTCAAGATGGAAAATGTCAAAGATGTCAAATGACAAATGTCACAATGCTAAATGTCAAAAATGAAAAGTGTCACCATGAAAAATGTCAAAAATGACAAATTTCAAGATGGCAAATACCAAAGATGTCAAATGACAAATGTCACAATGCTAAATGTCAAAAATGAAAAGTGTCACCATGAAAAATGTCAAAAATGACAAATTTCAAGATGGCAAATGTCAAAGATGTCAAATGACAAATGTCACAATGCTAAATGTCAAAAATGAAAAGTGTCACCATGAAAAATGTCAAAAATGACAAATTTCAAGATGGCAAATATCAAAGATGTCAAATGACAAATGTGACAATGCTAAATGTCAAAAATGACAAATTTCAAGCTGGCAAATGTCAAATGACAAATGTCACAATGCTAAATGTCAAAAATGAAAAGTGTCACCATAAAAAATGTCAAAAATGACAAATTCCAAGATGGCAAATGTCAAAGATGTCAAATGACAAATGTCAAAATGCTAAATGTCAAAAATGAAAAGTGTCAAAAATGACAAATTTCAAGATGGCAAATGTCTAAGATGTCAAATGACAAATGTCACAATGCTAAATGTCAAAAATAAAAAGTGTCACCATGAAAAATGTCAAAAATGACACATTTCAAGATGGCAAATGTCAAAGATGTCAAATGACAAATGTCACAATGCTACATGTCAAAAATGAAAAGTGTCACCATGAAAAATGTCAAAAATGACAAATTTCAAGATGGCAAATGTCAAAGATGTCAAATGACAAATGTCACAATGCTAAATGTCAAAAATGAAAAGTGTCAAAAATGACAAATTTCAAGATGGCAAATGTCTAAGATGTCAAATGACAAATGTGACAATGCTAAATTTCAAAAATGAAAAGTGTCACCGTGAAAAATGTCAAAAATAACAAATTTTAAGATGGCAAATGTCAAAGATGTCAAATGACAAATGTTACAATGCTAAATGTCAAAAATGAAAAGTGTCACCATGAAAAATGTCAAAAATAACAAATTTCAAGATGGCAAATGTCAAAGATGTCAAATGACAAATGTCACAATGCTAAATGTCAAAAATGAAAAGTGTCACCATGAAAAATGTCAAAAATGACAAATTTCAAGATGGCAAATGTCCAAGATGTCAAATGACAAATGTCACAATGCTAAATGTCAAAAATGAAAAGTGTCACCATGAAAAATGTCAAAAATGACAAATTTTAAGAAGGCAAATGTCAAAGATGTCAAATGACAAATGTCACAATGCTAAATGTCACAAATAAAAAGTGTCAAAAATGACAAATTTTAAGATGGCAAATGTCTAAGATGTCAAATGACAAATGTCACAATGCTAAATGTCAAAAATGAAAAGTGTCACCGTGAAAAATGTCAAAAATGACAAATTTCAAGATGGCAAATGTCAAAGATGTCAAATGACAAATGTCACAATGCTAAATGTCAAAAATGACAAATTTCAAGATGGCAAATGTCAAAGATGTCAAATGACAAATGTCACAATGCTAAATGTCAAAAATGAAAAGTGTCACCATGAAAAATGTCAAAAATGACAAATTTCAAGATGGCAAATGTCAAAGATGTCAAATGACAAATGTCACAATGCTAAATGTCAAAAATGAAAAGTGTCACCATGAAAAATGTCAAAAATAACAAATTGCAAGATGGCAAATGTCAAAGATGTCAAATGACAAATGTCACAATGCTAAATGTCAAAAATGAAAAGTGTCACCATGAAAAATGTCAAAAATAACAAATTTCAAGATGGCAAATGTCAAAGATGTCAAATGACAAATGTCACAATGCTAAATGTCAAAAATGAAAAGTGTCACCATGAAAAATGTCAAAAATGACAAATTGCAAGATGGCAAATGTCAAAGATGTCAATTGACAAATGTCACAATGCTAAATGTCAAAAATGAAAAGTGTCACCATGAAAAATGTCAAAAATAACAAATTTCAAGATGGCAAATGTCAAAGATGTCAAATGACAAATGTCACAATGCTAAATTTCAAAAATGAAAAGTGTCAAAAACGACAAATTTCAAGATGGCAAATGTCAAAGATGTCAAATGACAAATGTTACAATGCTAAATGTCAAAAATGAAAAGTGTCACCATGAAAAATGTCAAAAATAACAAATTTCAAGATGGCAAATGTCAAAGATGTCAAATGACAAATGTCACAATGCTAAATGTCAAAAATGAAAAGTGTCACCATGAAAAATGTCAAAAATGACAAATTTCAAGATGGCAAATGTCAAAGATGTCAAATGACAAATGTCACAATACTAAATGTCAAAAATGAAAAGTGTCACCATGAAAAATGTCAAAAATAACAAATTTTAAGATAGCAAATGTCAAAGATGTCAAATGACAAATGTCACAATGCTAAATGTCAAAAATTAAAAGTGTCACCATAAAAAATGTCAAAAATGACAAATTTCAAGATGGCAAATGTCAAAACTGACAAATGTCTCAATGCTAAATGTCAAAAATGAAAATTGTCACCATGAAAAATGTCAAAAATAACAAATTTCAAGATGGCAAATGTCAAAGATGTCAAATGACAAATGTCACAATGCTAAATGTCAAAAATGAAAAGTGTCACCATGAAAAATGTCAAAAATGACAAATTTCAAGATGGCAAATGTCAAAACTGACAAATGTCACAATGCTAAATGTCAAAAATGAAAAGTGTCACCATGAAAAATGTCAAAAGTAACAAATTTCAAGATGGCAAATGTCAAAGATGTCAAATGACAAATGTCACAATGCTAAATGTCAAAAATGAAAAGTGTCACCATGAAAAATGTCAAAAATGACAAATTTCAAGATGGCAAATGTCAAAGATGTCAAATGACAAATGTCACAATACTAAATGTCAAAAATGAAAAGTGTCACCATGAAAAATGTCAAAAATAACAAATTTCAAGATAGCAAATGTCAAAGATGTCAAATGACAAATGTCACAATGCTAAATGTCAAAAATTAAAAGTGTCACCATGAAAAATGTCAAAAATGACAAATTTCAAGATGGCAAATGTCAAAACTGACAAATGTCACAATGCTAAATGTCAAAAATGAAAATTGTCACCATGAAAAATGTCAAAAATAACATATTTCAAGATGGCAAATGTCAAAGATGTCAAATGACAAATGTCACAATGCTAAATGTCAAAAATAAAAAGTGTCACCATGAAAAATGTCAAAAATGACAAATTTCAAGATGGCAAATGTCAAAACTGACAAATGTCACAATGCTAAATGTCAAAAATGAAAAGCGTCACCATGAAAAATGTTAAAAATAACAAATTTCAAGATGGCAAATGTCAAAGATGTCAAATGACAAATGTCACAATGCTAAATGTCCAAAATGACAAATTTCAAGATGGCAAATGTCAAAGATGTCAAATGACAAATGTCACAATGCTAAATGTCAAAAATGAAAAGTGTCACCATGAAAAATGTCAAAAATGACAAATTTCAAGATGGCAAATGTCAAAGATGTCAAATGACAAATGTCACAATGCTAAATGTCAAAAATGAAAAGTGTCACCATGAAAAATGTCAAAAATGACAAATTTCAAGATGGCAAATTTCAAAGATGTCAAATGACAAATGTGACAATGCTAAATGTCAAAAATGACAAATTTCAAGCTGGCAAATGTCAAATGACAAATGTCACAATGCTAAATGTCAAAAATGAAAACTGTCACCATAAAAAATGTCAAAAATGACAAATTCCAAGATGGCAAATGTCAAAGATGTCAAATGACAAATGTCACAATGCTAAATGTCAAAAATGAAAAGTGTCAAAAATGACAAATTTCAAGATGGCAAATGTCTAAGATGTCAAATGACAAATGTCACAATGCTAAATGTCAAAAATGAAAAGTGTCACCATGAAAAATGTCAAAAATGACAAATTTCAAGATGGCAAATGTCAAAGATGTCAAATGACAAATGTCACAATGCTAAATGTCAAAAATGAAAAGTGTCACCATGAAAAATGTCAAAAATGACAAATTTCAAGATGGCAAATGTCAAAGATGTCAAATGACAAATGTCACAATGCTAAATGTCAAAAATGAAAAGTGTCAAAAATGACAAATTTCAAGATGGCAAATGTCTAAGATGTCAAATGACAAATGTCACAATGCTAAATTTCAAAAATGAAAAGTGTCACCGTGAAAAATGTCAAAAATAACAAATTTCAAGATGGCAAATGTCAAAGATGTCAAATGACAAATGTCACAATGCTAAATGTCAAAAATGAAAAGTGTCACCATGAAAAATGTCAAAAATAACAAATTTCAAGATGGCAAATGTCAAAGATGTCAAATGACAAATGTCACAATGCTAAATGTCAAAAATGAAAAGTGTCACCATGAAAAATGTCAAAAATGACAAATTTCAAGATGGCAAATGTCAAAGATGTCAAATGACAAATGTCACAATGCTAAATGTCAAAAATGAAAAGTGTCACCATGAAAAATGTCAAAAATAACAAATTTCAAGATGGCAAATGTCAAAGATGTCAAATGACAAATGTCACAATGCTAAATGTCAAAAATAAAAAGTGTCACAATGAAAAATGTCAAAAATGACAAATTTCAAGATGGCAAATGTCAAACCTGACAAATGTCACAATGCTAAATGTCAAAAATGAAAAGTGTCATTATGAAAAATGTCAAAAATAACAAGTTTCAAGATGGCAAATGTCAAAGATGTCAAATGACAAATGTCACAATGCTAAATGTCAAAAATGACAAATTTCAAGATGGCAAATGTCTCAGATGTCAAATGACAAATGTCACAATGCTAAATGTCAAAAATAAAAAGTGTCACCATGAAAAATGTCAAAAATGACAAATTTCAAGATGGCAAATGTCCAAGATGTCAAATGACAAATGTCACAATGCTAAATGTAAAAAATGAAAAGTGTCACCATGAAAAATGTCAAAAATGACAAATTTTAAGAAGGCAAATGTCAAAGATGTCAAATGACAAATGTCACAATGCTAAATGTCACAAATAAAAAGTGTTAAAAATGACAAATTTCAAGATGACAAATGTCTAAGATGTCAAATGACAAATGTCACAATGCTAAATGTCAAAAATAAAAAGTGTCACCGTGAAAAATGTCAAAAATGACAAATTTCAAGATGGCAAATGTCAAAGATGTCAAATGACAAATGTCACAATGCTAAATGTCAAAAATGACAAATTTCAAGATGGCAAATGTCAAAGATGTCAAATGACAAATGTCACAATGCTAAATGTCAAAAATGAAAAGTGTCACCATGAAAAATGTCAAAAATGACAAATTTCAAGATGGCAAATGTCAAAGATGTCAAATGACAAATGTCACAATGCTAAATGTCAAAAATGAAAAGTGTCACCATGAAAAATGTCAAAAATAACAAATTGCAAGATGGCAAATGTCAAAGATGTCAAATGACAAATGTCACAATGCTAAATGTCAAAAATGAAAAGTGTCACCAGGAAAACTGTCAAAAGTGACAAATTTCAAGATGGCAAATGTCAAAGATGTCAAATGACAAATGTCACAATGCTTAATGTCAAAAATGAAAAGTGTCACCATGAAAAATGTCAAAAATGACAAATTGCAAGATGGCAAATGTCAAAGATGTCAAATGACAAATGTCACAATGCTAAAAGTCAAAAATAAAAAGTGTCACCATGAAAAATGTCAAAAATAACAAATTTCAAGATGGCAAATGTCAAAGATGTCAAATGACAAATGTCACAATGCTAAATTTCAAAAATGAAAAGTGTCAAAAATGACAAATTTCAAGATGGCAAATGTCAAAGATGTCAAATGACAAATGTCACAATGCTAAATGTCAAAAATAAAAACAGTCACCATGAAAAATGTCAAAAATAACAAATTTCAAGATGGCAAATGTCAAAGATGTCAAATGACAAATGTCACAATGCTAAATGTCAAAAATGAAAAGTGTCACCATGAAAAATGTCAAAAATGACAAATTTCAAGATGGCAAATGTCAAAGATGTCAAATGACAAATGTCACAATACTAAATGTCAAAAATGAAAAGTGTCACCATGAAAAATGTCAAAAATAACAAATTTCAAGATAGCAAATGTCAAAGATGTCAAATGACAAATGTCACAATGCTAAATGTCAAAAATTAAAAGTGTCACTATGAAAAATGTCAAAAATGACAAATTTCAAGATGGCAAATGTCAAAACTGACAAATGTCACAATGCTAAATGTCAAAAATGAAAATTGTCACCATGAAAAATGTCAAAAATAACAAATTTCAAGATGGCAAATGTCAAAGATGTCAAATGACAAATGTCACAATGCTAAATGTCAAAAATGAAAAGTGTCACCATAAAAAATGTCAAAAATGACAAATTTCAAGATGGCAAATGTCAAAACTGACAAATGTCACAATGCTAAATGTCAAAAATGAAAAGTGTCACCATGAAAAATGTCAAAAGTAACAAATTTCAAGATGGCAAATGTCAAAGATGTCAAATGACAAATGTCACAATGCTAAATGTCAAAAATGAAAAGTGTCACCATGAAAAATGTCAAAAATGACAAATTTCATGATGGCAAATGTCAAAGATGTCAAATGACAAATGTCACAATACTAAATGTCAAAAATGAAAAGTGTCACCATGAAAAATGTCAAAAATAACAAATTTCAAGATAGCAAATGTCAAAGATGTCAAATGACAAATGTCACAATGCTAAATGTCAAAAATTAAAAGTGTCACCATAAAAAATGTCAAAAATGACAAATTTCAAGATGGCAAATGTCAAAACTGACAAATGTCACAATGCTAAATGTCAAAAATGAAAATTGTCACCATGAAAAATGTCAAAAATAACAAATTTCAAGATGGCAAATGTCAAAGAATGCAAATGACAAATGTCACAATGCTAAATGTCAAAAATAAAAAGTGTCACCATGAAAAATGTCAAAAATGACAAATTTCAAGATGGCAAATGTCAAAACTGACAAATGTCACAATGCTAAATGTCCAAAATGAAAAGTGTCACCATGAAAAATGTCAAAAATAACAAATTTCAAGATGGCAAATGTCAAAGATGTCAAATGACAAATGTCACAATGCTAAATGTCCAAAATGACAAATTTCAAGATGGCAAATGTCAAAGATGTCAAATGACAAATGTCACAATGCTAAATGTCAAAAATGAAAAGTGTCACCATGAAAAATGTCAAAAATGACAATTTTCAAGATGGCAAATGTCAAAGATGTCAAATGACAAATGTCACAATGCTAAATGTTAAAAATGAAAAGTGTCACCATGAAAAATGTCAAAAATGACAAATTTCAAGATGGCAAATGTCAAAGATGTCAAATGACAAATGTCACAATGCTAAATGTCAAAAATGAAAAGTATCACCATGAAAAATGTCAAAAATGACATATTTCAAGATGGCAAATATCAAAGATGTCAAATGACAAATGTGACAATGCTAAATGTCAAAAATGACAAATTTCAAGCTGACAAATGTCAAAGATGTCAAATGACAAATGTCACAATGCTAAATGTCAAAAATGAAAAGTGTCACCATAAAAAATGTCAAAAATGACAAATTCCAAGATGGCAAATGTCAAAGATGTCAAATGACAAATGTCACAATGCTAAATGTCAAAAATGAAAAGTGTCAAAAATGACAAATTTCAAGATGGCAAATGTCTAAGATGTCAAATGACAAATGTCACAATGCTAAATGTCAAAAATGAAAAGTGTCACCATGAAAAATGTCAAAAATGACAAATTTCAAGATGGCAAATGTCAAAGATGTCAAATGACAAATGTCACAATGCTAAATGTCAAAAATGAAAAGTGTCACCATGAAAAATGTCAAAAATGACAAATTTCAAGATGGCAAATGTCAAAGATGTCAAATGACAAATGTCACAATGCTAAATGTCAAAAATGAAAAGTGTCAAAAATGACAAATTTCAAGATGGCAAATGTCTAAGATGTCAAATGACAAATGTCACAATGCTAAATTTCAAAAATGAAAAGTGTCACCGTGAAAAATGTCAAAAATAACAAATTTCAAGATGGCAAATGTCAAAGATGTCAAATGACAAATGTCACAATGCTAAATGTCAAAAATGAAAAGTGTCACCATGAAAAATGTCAAAAATAACAAATTTCAAGATGGCAAATGTCAAAGATGTCAAATGACAAATGTCACAATGCTAAATGTCAAAAATGAAAAGTGTCACCATGAAAAATGTCAAAAATGACAAATTTCAAGATGGCAAATGTCAAAGATGTCAAATGACAAATGTCACAATGCTAAATGTCAAAAATGAAAAGTGTCACCATGAAAAATGTCAAAAATAACAAATTTCAAGATGGCAAATGTCAAAGATGTCAAATGACAAATGTCACAATGCTAAATGTCAAAAATAAAAAGTGTCACCATGAAAAATGTCAAAAATGACAAATTTCAAGATGGCAAATTACAAACCTGACAAATGTCAAAAATGAAAAGTGTTACCATGAAAAATGTCAAAAATAACAAGTTTCAAGATGGCAAATGTCAAAGATGTCAAATGACAAATGTCACAATGCTAAATGTCAAAAATGAAAAGTGTCACCATAAAAAATGTCAAAAATGACAAATTCCAAGATGGCAAATGTCAAAGATGTCAAATGACAAATGTCACAATGCTAAATGTCAAAAATGAAAAGTGTCAAAAATGACAAATTTCAAGATGGCAAATGTCTAAGATGTCAAATGACAAATGTCACAATGCTAAATGTCAAAAATGAAAAGTGTCACCATGAAAAATGTCAAAAATGACAAATTTCAAGATGGCAAATGTCAAAGATGTCAAATGACAAATGTCACAATGCTAAATGTCAAAAATGAAAAGTGTCACCATGAAAAATGTCAAAAATGACAAATTTCAAGATTACAAATGTCAAAGATGTCAAATGACAAATGTCACAATGCTAAATGTCAAAAATGAAAAGTGTCAAAAATGACAAATTTCAAGATGGCAAATGTCTAAGATGTCAAATGACAAATGTCACAATGCTAAATTTCAAAAATGAAAAGTGTCACCGTGAAAAATGTCAAAAATAACAAATTTCAAGATGGCAAATGTCAAAGATGTCAAATGACAAATGTCACAATGCTAAATGTCAAAAATGAAAAGTGTCACCATAAAAAATGTCAAAAATAACAAATTTCAAGATGGCAAATGTCAAAGATGTCAAATGACAAATGTCACAATGCTAAATGTCACAAATAAAAAGTGTCAAAAATGACAAATTTCAAGATGGTAAATGTCTAAGATGTCAAATGACAAATGTCACAATGCTAAATGTCAAAAATGAAAAGTGTCACCGTGAAAAATGTCAAAAATGACAAATTTCAAGATGACAAATGTCAAAGATGTCAAATGACAAATGTCACAATGCTAACTGTCAAAAATGACAAATTTCAAGATGGCAAATGTCAAAGATGTCAAATGACAAATGTCACAATGCTAAATGTCAAAAATGAAAAGTGTCACCATGAAAAATGTCAAAAATGACAAATTTCAAGATGGCAAATGTCAAAGATGTCAAATGACAAATGTCACAATGCTAAATGTCAAAAATGAAAAGTGTCACCATGAAAAATGTCAAAAATAACAAATTGCAAGATGGCAAATGTCAAAGATGTCAAATGACAAATGTCACAATGCTAAATGTCAAAAATGAAAAGTGTCACCATGAAAAATGTCAAAAATAACAAATTTCAAGATGGCAAATGTCAAAGATGTCAAATGATAAATGTCACAATGCTAAATGTCAAAAATGAAAAGTGTCACCATGAAAAATGTCAAAAATGACAAATTGCAAGATGGCAAATGTCAAAGATGTCAATTGACAAATGTCACAATGCTAAATGTCAAAAATGAAAAGTGTCACCATGAAAAATGTCAAAAATAACAAATTTCAAGATGGCAAATGTCAAAGATGTCAAATGACAAATGTCACAATGCTAAATTTCAAAAATGAAAAGTGTCAAAAATGACAAATTTCAAGATGGCAAATGTCAAAGATGTCAAATGACAAATGTTACAATGCTAAATGTCAAAAATGAAAAGTGTCACCATGAAAAATGTCAAAAATAACAAATTTCAAGATGGCAAATGTCAAAGATGTCAAATGACAAATGTCACAATGCTAAATGTCAAAAATGAAAAGTGTCACCATGAAAAATGTCAAAAATGACAAATTTCAAGATGGCAAATGTCAAAGATGTCAAATGACAAATGTCACAATACTAAATGTCAAAAATGAAAAGTGTCACCATGAAAAATGTCAAAAATAACAAATTTTAAGATAGCAAATGTCAAAGATGTCAAATGACAAATGTCACAATGCTAAATGTCACAAATTAAAAGTGTCACCATGAAAAATGTCAAAAATGACAAATTTCAAGATGGCAAATGTCAAAACTGACAAATGTCACAATGCTAAATGTCAAAAATGAAAATTGTCACCATGAAAAATGTCAAAAATAACAAATTTCAAGATGGCAAATGTCAAAGATGTCAAATGACAAATGTCACAATGCTAAATGTCAAAAATGAAAAGTGTCACCATGAAAAATGTCAAAAATGACAAATTTCAAGATGGCAAATGTCAAAACTGACAAATGTCACAATGCTAAATGTCAAAAATGAAAAGTGTCACCATGAAAAATGTCAAAAGTAACAAATTTCAAGATGGCAAATGTCAAAGATGTCAAATGACAAATGTCACAATGCTAAATGTCAAAAATGAAAAGTGTCACCATGAAAAATGTCAAAAATGACAAATTTCAAGATGGCAAATGTCAAAGATGTCAAATGACAAATGTCACAATACTAAATGTCAAAAATGAAAAGTGTCACCATGAAAAATGTCAAAAATAACAAATTTCAAGATAGCAAATGTCAAAGATGTCAAATGACAAATGTCACAATGCTAAATGTCAAAAATTAAAAGTGTCACCATGAAAAATGTCAAAAATGACAAATTTCAAGATGGCAAATGTCAAAACTGACAAATGTCACAATGCTAAATGTCAAAAATGAAAATTGTCACCATGAAAAATGTCAAAAATAACATATTTCAAGATGGCAAATGTCAAAGATGTCAAATGACAAATGTCACAATGCTAAATGTCAAAAATAAAAAATGTCACCATGAAAAATGTCAAAAATGACAAATTTCAAGATGGCAAATGTCAAAACTGACAAATGTCACAATGCTAAATGTCAAAAATGAAAAGTGTCACCATGAAAAATGTCAAAAATAACAAATTTCAAGATGGCAAATGTCAAAGATGTCAAATGACAAATGTCACAATGCTAAATGTCCAAAATGACAAATTTCAAGATGGCAAATGTCAAAGATGTCAAATGACAAATGTCACAATGCTAAATGTCAAAAATGAAAAGTGTCACCATGAAAAATGTCAAAAATGACAAATTTCAAGATGGCAAATGTCAAAGATGTCAAATGACAAATGTCACAATGCTAAATGTCAAAAATGAAAAGTGTCACCATGAAAAATGTCAAAAATGACAAATTTCAAGATGGCAAATTTCAAAGATGTCAAATGACAAATGTGACAATGCTAAATGTCAAAAATGACAAATTTCAAGCTGGCAAATGTCAAATGACAAATGTCACAATGCTAAATGTCAAAAATGAAAAGTGTCACCATAAAAAATGTCAAAAATGACAAATTCCAAGATGGCAAATGTCAAAGATGTCAAATGACAAATGTCACAATGCTAAATGTCAAAAATGAAAAGTGTCAAAAATGACAAATTTCAAGATGGCAAATGTCTAAGATGTCAAATGACAAATGTCACAATGCTAAATGTCAAAAATGAAAAGTGTCACCATGAAAAATGTCAAAAATGACAAATTTCAAGATGGCAAATGTCAAAGATGTCAAATGACAAATGTCACAATGCTAAATGTCAAAAATGAAAAGTGTCACCATGAAAAATGTCAAAAATGACAAATTTCAAGATGGCAAATGTCAAAGATGTCAAATGACAAATGTCACAATGCTAAATGTCAAAAATGAAAAGTGTCAAAAATGACAAATTTCAAGATGGCAAATGTCTAAGATGTCAAATGACAAATGTCACAATGCTAAATTTCAAAAATGAAAAGTGTCACCGTGAAAAATGTCAAAAATAACAAATTTCAAGATGGCAAATGTCAAAGATGTCAAATGACAAATGTCACAATGCTAAATGTCAAAAATGAAAAGTGTCACCATGAAAAATGTCAAAAATAACAAATTTCAAGATGGCAAATGTCAAAGATGTCAAATGACAAATGTCACAATGCTAAATGTCAAAAATGAAAAGTGTCACCATGAAAAATGTCAAAAATGACAAATTTCAAGATGGCAAATGTCAAAGATGTCAAATGACAAATGTCACAATGCTAAATGTCAAAAATGAAAAGTGTCACCATGAAAAATGTCAAAAATAACAAATTTCAAGATGGCAAATGTCAAAGATGTCAAATGACAAATGTCACAATGCTAAATGTCAAAAATAAAAAGTGTCACAATGAAAAATGTGAAAAATGACAAATTTCAAGATGGCAAATGTCAAACCTGACAAATGTCACAATGCTAAATGTCAAAAATGAAAAGTGTCACCATGAAAAATGTCAAAAATAACAAGTTTCAAGATGGCAAATGTCAAAGATGTCAAATGACAAATGTCACAATGCTAAATGTCAAAAATGAAAAATTTCAAGATGGCAAATGTCTCAGATGTCAAATGACAAATGTCACAATGCTAAATGTCAAAAATAAAAAGTGTCACCATGAAAAATGTCAAAAATGACAAATTTCAAGATGGCAAATGTCCAAGATGTCAAATGACAAATGTCACAATGCTAAATGTAAAAAATGAAAAGTGTCACCATGAAAAATGTCAAAAATGACAAATTTTAAGAAGGCAAATGTCAAAGATGTCAAATGACAAATGTCACAATGCTAAATGTCACAAATAAAAAGTGTCAAAAATGACAAATTTCAAGATGACAAATGTCTAAGATGTCAAATGACAAATGTCACAATGCTAAATGTCAAAAATAAAAAGTGTCACCGTGAAAAATGTCAAAAATGACAAATTTCAAGATGGCAAATGTCAAAGATGTCAAATGACAAATGTCACAATGCTAAATGTCAAAAATGACAAATTTCAAGATGGCAAATGTCAAAGATGTCAAATGACAAATGTCACAATGCTAAATGTCAAAAATGAAAAGTGTCACCATGAAAAATGTCAAAAATGACAAATTTCAAGATGGCAAATGTCAAAGATGTCAAATGACAAATGTCACAATGCTAAATGTCAAAAATGAAAAGTGTCACCATGAAAAATGTCAAAAATAACAAATTGCAAGATGGCAAATGTCAAAGATGTCAAATGACAAATGTCACAATGCTAAATGTCAAAAATGACAAGTGTCACCAGGAAAACTGTCAAAAGTGACAAATTTCAAGATGGCAAATGTCAAAGATGTCAAATGACAAATGTCACAATGCTTAATGTCAAAAATGAAAAGTGTCACCATGAAAAATGTCAAAAATGACAAATTGCAAGATGGCAAATGTCAAAGATGTCAAATGACAAATGTCACAATGCTAAATGTCAAAAATAAAAAGTGTCACCATGAAAAATGTCAAAAATAACAAATTTCAAGATGGCAAATGTCAAAGATGTCAAATGACAAATGTCACAATGCTAAATTTCAAAAATGAAAAGTGTCAAAAATGACAAATTTCAAGATGGCAAATGTCAAAGATGTCAAATGACAAATGTCACAATGCTAAATGTCAAAAATAAAAAGTGTCACCATGAAAAATGTCAAAAATAACAAATTTCAAGATGGCAAATGTCAAAGATGTCAAATGACAAATGTCACAATGCTAAATGTCAAAAATGAAAAGTGTCACCATGAAAAATGTCAAAAATGACAAATTTCAAGATGGCAAATGTCAAAGATGTCAAATGACAAATGTCACAATACTAAATGTCAAAAATGAAAAGTGTCACCATGAAAAATGTCAAAAATAACAAATTTCAAGATAGCAAATGTCAAAGATGTCAAATGACAAATGTCACAATGCTAAATGTCAAAAATTAAAAGTGCACTATGAAAAATGTCAAAAATGACAAATTTCAAGATGGCAAATGTCAAAACTGACAAATGTCACAATGCTAAATGTCAAAAATGAAAATTGTCACCATGAAAAATGTCAAAAATAACAAATTTCAAGATGGAAAATGTCAAAGATGTCAAATGTCACAATGCTAAATGTCAAAAATGAAAAGTGTCACCATGAAAAATGTCAAAAATGACAAATTTCAAGATGGCAAATGTCAAAACTGACAAATGTCACAATGCTAAATGTCAAAAATAAAAAGTGTCACCATGAAAAATGTCAAAAGTAACAAATTTCAAGATGGCAAATGTCAAAGATGTCAAATGACAAATGTCACAATGCTAAATGTCAAAAATGAAAAGTGTCACCATGAAAAATGTCAAAAATGACAAATTTCATGATGGCAAATGTCAAAGATGTCAAATGACAAATGTCACAATACTAAATGTCAAAAATGAAAAGTGTCACCATGAAAAATGTCAAAAATAACAAATTTCAAGATAGCAAATGTCAAAGATGTCAAATGACAAATGTCACAATGCTAAATGTCAAAAATTAAAAGTGTCACCATGAAAAATGTCAAAAATGACAAATTTCAAGATGGCAAATGTCAAAACTGACAAATGTCACAATGCTAAATGTCAAAAATGAAAATTGTCACCATGAAAAATGTCAAAAATAACAAATTTCAAGATGGCAAATGTCAAAGATGTCAAATGACAAATGTCACAATGCTAAATGTCAAAAATAAAAAGTGTCACCATGAAAAATGTCAAAAATGACAAATTTCAAGATGGCAAATGTCAAAACTGACAAATGTCACAATGCTAAATGTCAAAAATGAAAAGTGTCACCATGAAAAATGTCAAAAATAACAAATTTCAAGATGGCAAATGTCAAAGATGTCAAATGACAAATGTCACAATGCTAAATGTCCAAAATGACAAATTTCAAGATGGCAAATGTCAAAGATGTCAAATGACAAATGTCACAATGCTAAATGTCAAAAATGAAAAGTGTCACCATGAAAAATGTCAAAAATGACAAATTTCAAGATGGCAAATGTCAAAGATGTCAAATGACAAATGTCACAATGCTAAATGTCAAAAATGAAAAGTGTCACCATGAAAAATGTCAAAAATGACAAATTTCAAGATGGCAAATGTCAAAGATGTCAAATGACAAATGTCACAATGCTAAATGTCAAAAATGAAAAGTGTCACCATGAAAAATGTCAAAAATGACATATTTCAAGATGGCAAATATCAAAGATGTCAAATGACAAATGTGACAATGCTAAATGTCAAAAATGACAAATTTCAAGCTGACAAATGTCAAAGATGTCAAATGACAAATGTCACAATGCTAAATGTCAAAAATGAAAAGTGTCACCATAAAAAATGTCAAAAATGACAAATTCCAAGATGGCAAATGTCAAAGATGTCAAAAATGAAAAGTGTCAAAAATGACAAATTTCAAGATGGCAAATGTCTAAGATGTCAAATGACAAATGTCACAATGCTAAATGTCAAAAATGAAAAGTGTCACCATGAAAAATGTCAAAAATGACAAATTTCAAGATGGCAAATGTCAAAGATGTCAAATGACAAATGTCACAATGCTAAATGTCAAAAATGAAAAGTGTCACCATGAAAAATGTCAAAAATGACAAATTTCAAGATGGCAAATGTCAAAGATGTCAAATGACAAATGTCACAATGCTAAATGTCAAAAATGAAAAGTGTCAAAAATGACAAATTTCAAGATGGCAAATGTCTAAGATGTCAAATGACAAATGTCACAATGCTAAATTTCAAAAATGAAAAGTGTCACCGTGAAAAATGTCAAAAATAACAAATTTCAAGATGGCAAATGTCAAAGATGTCAAATGACAAATGTCACAATGCTAAATGTCAAAAATGAAAAGTGTCACCATGAAAAATGTCAAAAATAACAAATTTCAAGATGGCAAATGTCAAAGATGTCAAATGACAAATGTCACAATGCTAAATGTCAAAAATGAAAAGTGTCACCATGAAAAATGTCAAAAATGACAAATTTCAAGATGGCAAATGTCAAAGATGTCAAATGACAAATGTCACAATGCTAAATGTCAAAAATGAAAAGTGTCACCCTGAAAAATGTCAAAAATAACAAATTTCAAGATGGCAAATGTCAAAGATGTCAAATGACAAATGTCACAATGCTAAATGTCAAAAATAAAAAGTGTCACCATGAAAAATGTCAAAAATGACAAATTTCAAGATGGCAAATGTCAAACCTGACAAATGTCACAATGCTAAATGTCAAAAATGAAAAGTGTTACCATGAAAAATGTCAAAAATAACAAGTTTCAAGATGGCAAATGTCAAAGATGTCAAATGACAAATGTCACAATGCTAAATGTCAAAAATGACAAATTTCAAGATGGCAAATGTCTCAGATGTCAAATGACAAATGTCACAATGCTAAATGTCAAAAATAAAAAGTGTCACCATGAAAAATGTCAAAAATGACAAATTTCAAGATGGCAAATGTCCAAGATGTCAAATGACAAATGTCTTAATGCTAAATGTCAAAAATGAAAAGTGTCACCATGAAAAATGTCAAAAATGACAAATTTTAAGAAGGCAAATGTCAAAGATGTCAAATGACAAATGTCACAATGCTAAATGTCAAAAATAAAAAGTGTCACCATGAAAAATGTCAAAAATAACAAATTTCAAGATGGCAAATGTCAAAGATGTCAAATGACAAATGTCACAATGCTAAATGTCAAAAATGAAAAGTGTCACCATCAAAAATGTCAAAAATGACAAATTTCAAGATGGCAAATGTCAAAGATGTCAAATGACAAATGTCACAATACTAAATGTCAAAAATGAAAAGTGTCACCATGAAAAATGTCAAAAATAACAAATTTCAAGATAGCAAATGTCAAAGATGTCAAATGACAAATGTCACAATGCTAAATGTCAAAAATTAAAAGTGCACTATGAAAAATGTCAAAAATGACAAATTTCAAAATGGCAAATGTCAAAACTGACAAATGTCACAATGCTAAATGTCAAAAATGAAAATTGTCACCATGAAAAATGTCAAAAATAACAAATTTCAAGATGGAAAATGTCAAAGATGTCAAATGACAAATGTCACAATGCTAAATGTCAAAAATGAAAAGTGTCACCATGAAAAATGTCAAAAATGACAAATTTCAAGATGGCAAATGTCAAAACTGACAAATGTCACAATGCTAAATGTCAAAAATGAAAAGTGTCACCATGAAAAATGTCAAAAGTAACAAATTTCAAGATGGCAAATGTCAAAGATGTCAAATGACAAATGTCACAATGCTAAATGTCAAAAATGAAAAGTGTCACCATGAAAAATGTCAAAAATGACAAATTTCATGATGGCAAATGTCAAAGATGTCAAATGACAAATGTCACAATACTAAATGTCAAAAATGAAAAGTGTCACCATGAAAAATGTCAAAAATAACAAATTTCAAGATAGCAAATGTCAAAGATGTCAAATGACAAATGTCACAATGCTAAATGTCAAAAATTAAAAGTGTCACCATGAAAAATGTCAAAAATGACAAATTTCAAGATGGCAAATGTCAAAACTGACAAATGTCACAATGCTAAATGTCAAAAATGAAAATTGTCACCATGAAAAATGTCAAAAATAACAAATTTCAAGATGGCAAATGTCAAAGATGTCAAATGACAAATGTCACAATGCTAAATGTCAAAAATAAAAAGTGTCACCATGAAAAATGTCAAAAATGACAAATTTCAAGATGGCAAATGTCAAAACTGACAAATGTCACAATGCTAAATGTCAAAAATGAAAAGTGTCACCATGAAAAATGTCAAAAATAACAAATTTCAAGATGGCAAATGTCAAAGATGTCAAATGACAAATGTCACAATGCTAAATGTCCAAAATGACAAATTTCAAGATGGCAAATGTCAAAGATGTCAAATGACAAATGTCACAATGCTAAATGTCAAAAATGAAAAGTGTCACCATGAAAAATGTCAAAAATGACAAATTTCAAGATGGCAAATGTCAAAGATGTCAAATGACAAATGTCACAATGCTAAATGTCAAAAATGAAAAGTGTCACCATGAAAAATGTCAAAAATGACAAATTTCAAGATGGCAAATGTCAAAGATGTCAAATGACAAATGTCACAATGCTAAATGTCAAAAATGAAAAGTGTCACCATGAAAAATGTCAAAAATGACATATTTCAAGATGGCAAATATCAAAGATGTCAAATGACAAATGTGACAATGCTAAATGTCAAAAATGACAAATTTCAAGCTGACAAATGTCAAAGATGTCAAATGACAAATGTCACAATGCTAAATGTCAAAAATGAAAAGTGTCACCATAAAAAATGTCAAAAATGACAAATTCCAAGATGGCAAATGTCAAAGATGTCAAATGACAAATGTCACAATGCTAAATGTCAAAAATGAAAAGTGTCAAAAATGACAAATTTCAAGATGGCAAATGTCTAAGATGTCAAATGACAAATGTCACAATGCTAAATGTCAAAAATGAAAAGTGTCACCATGAAAAATGTCAAAAATGACAAATTTCAAGATGGCAAATGTCAAAGATGTCAAATGACAAATGTCACAATGCTAAATGTCAAAAATGAAAAGTGTCACCATGAAAAATGTCAAAAATGACAAATTTCAAGATGGCAAATGTCAAAGATGTCAAATGACAAATGTCACAATGCTAAATGTCAAAAATGAAAAGTGTCAAAAATGACAAATTTCAAGATGGCAAATGTCTAAGATGTCAAATGACAAATGTCACAATGCTAAATTTCAAAAATGAAAAGTGTCACCGTGAAAAATGTCAAAAATAACAAATTTCAAGATGGCAAATGTCAAAGATGTCAAATGACAAATGTCACAATGCTAAATGTCAAAAATGAAAAGTGTCACCATGAAAAATGTCAAAAATAACAAATTTCAAGATGGCAAATGTCAAAGATGTCAAATGACAAATGTCACAATGCTAAATGTCAAAAATGAAAAGTGTCACCATGAAAAATGTCAAAAATGACAAATTTCAAGATGGCAAATGTCAAAGATGTCAAATGACAAATGTCACAATGCTAAATGTCAAAAATGAAAAGTGTCACCATGAAAAATGTCAAAAATAACAAATTTCAAGATGGCAAATGTCAAAGATGTCAAATGACAAATGTCACAATGCTAAATGTCAAAAATAAAAAGTGTCACCATAAAAAATGTCAAAAATGACAAATTTCAAGATGGCAAATGTCAAACCTGACAAATGTCACAATGCTAAATGTCAAAAATGAAAAGTGTTACCATGAAAAATGTCAAAAATAACAAGTTTCAAGATGGCAAATGTCAAAGAAGTCAAATGACAAATGTCACAATGCTAAATGTCAAAAATGACAAATTTCAAGATGGCAAATGTCTCAGATGTCAAATGACAAATGTCACAATGCTAAATGTCAAAAATAAAAAGTGTCACCATGAAAAATGTCAAAAATGACAAATTTCAAGATGGCAAATGTCCAAGATGTCAAATGACAAATGTCTTAATGCTAAATGTCAAAAATGAAAAGTGTCACCATGAAAAATGTCAAAAATGACAAATTTTAAGAAGGCAAATGTCAAAGATGTCAAATGACAAATGTCACAATGCTAAATGTCACAAATAAAAAGTGTCAAAAATGACAAATTTCAAGATGGCAAATGTCTAAGATGTCAAATGACAAATGTCACAATGCTAAATGTCAAAAATGAAAAGTGTCACCGTGAAAAATGTCAAAAATGACAAATTTCAAGATGGCAAATGTCAAAGATGTCAAATGACAAATGTCACAATGCTAAATGTCAAAAATGAAAAGTGTCACCATGAAAAATGTCAAAAATAACAAATTTCAAGATGGCAAATGTCAAAGATGTCAAATGACAAATGTCACAATGCTAAATGTCAAAAATGAAAATTGTCACCATGAAAAATGTCAAAAATGACAAATTTCAAGATGGCAAATGTCAAAGATGTCAAATGACAAATGTCACAATGCTAAATGTCAAAAATGAAAAGTGTCAAAAATGACAAATTTCAAGATGGCAAATGTCTAAGATGTCAAATGACAAATGTCAAAAATAAAAAGTGTCACTGTGAAAAATGTCAAAAATGACAAATTTCAAGATGGCAAATGTCAAAGATGTCAAATGACAAATGTCACAATGCTAAATGTCAAAAATGAAAAGTGTCACCATGAAAAATGTCAAAAATGACAAATTTCAAGATGGCAAATGTCGAAACTGACAAATGTCACAATGCTAAATGTCAAAAATGAAAAGTGTCACCATGAAAAATGTCAAAAATAACAAATTTCAAGATGGCAAATGTCAAAGATGTCAAATCAAAAATGTCACAATGCTAAATGTCAAAAATGAAAAGTGTCACTATGAAAAATGTCAAAAATGACAAATTTCAAGATGGCAAATGTCAAAACTGACAAATGTCACAATGCTAAATGTCAAAAATGAAAAGTGTCACCATGAAAAATGTCAAAAATAACAAATTTCAAGATGGCAAATGTCAAAGATGTCAAATGACAAATGTCACAATGCCAAATGTCAAAAATGACAAATTTCAAGATGGCAAATGTCAAAGATGTCAAATGACAAACGTCACAATGCTAAATGTCAAAAATGAAAAGTGTCACCATGAAAAATGTCAAAAATGACAAATTTTAAGATGGCAAATGTCAAAGATGTCAAATCACAAATGTCACAATGCTAAATGTCAAAAATGAAAGTGTCACCATGAAAAATGTCAAAAATGACAAATTTCAAGATGGCAAATGTCAAAGATGTCAAATGACAAATGTCACAATGCTAAATGTCAAAAATGAAAAGTGTCACCATGAAAAATGGCAAAAATGACAAATTTCAAGATGGCAAATATCAAAGATGTCAAATGACAAATGTCACAATGCTAAATGTCAAAAATGACAAATTTCAAGATGGCAAATGTCCAAGATGTCAAATAACAAATGTCACAATGCTAAATGTCAAAAATGAATAGTGTCACCATGAAAAATGTCAAAAATGACAAATTTCAAAATGGCAAATGTCAAAGATGTCAAATGACAAATGTCACAATGCTAAATGTCAAAAATGAAAAGTGTCAAAAATGAAAAGTGTCAAAAATGACAAATTTCAAGATGGCAAATGTCTAAGATGTCAAATGACAAATGTCAAAAATGAAAAGTGTCACCGTGAAAAATGTCAAAAATGACAAATTTCAAGATGGCAAATGTCAAAGATGTCAAATGACAAATGTCACAATGCTAAATGTCAAAAATGAAAAGTGTCACCATGAAAAATGTCAAAAATGACAAATTTCAAGATGGCAAATGTCAAAGATGTCAAATGACAAATGTCACAATGCTAAATGTCAAAAATGAAAAGTGTCCCCATGAAAAATGTCAATAATGACAAATTTCAAGATGGCAAATGTCAAAGATGTCAAATGACAAATGTCAAAAATGAAAAGTGTCACCATGAAAAATGTCAAAAATGACAAATTTCAAGATGGCAAATGTCAAAGATGTCGAATATGACAAATGTCACAATGCTAAATGTCGAAAATGAAAAGTGTCACCATGAAAAATGTCAAAAATGACAAATTTCAAGATGGCAAATGTCAAAGATGTCAAATGACAAATGTCACAATGCTAAATGTCAAAAATGAAAAGTGTCACCATGAAAAATGTCAAAAATGACAAATTTCAAGATGGCAAATGTCAAAACTGACAAATGTCACAATGCTAAATGTCAAAAATGAAAAGTGTCACCATGAAAAATGTCAAAAATAACAAATTTCAAGATGGCAAATGTCAAAGATGTCAAATGACAAATGTCACAATGCCAAATGTCAAAAATGACAAATTTCAAGATAGCAAATGTCAAAGATATCAAATGACAAATGTCACAATGCTAAATGTCAAAAATGAAAAGTGTCACCATGAAAAATGTCAAAAATGACAAATTTCAAGATGGCAAATGTCAAAGATGTCAAATCACAAATGTCACAATGCTAAATGTCAAAAATGAAAAGTGTCACCATGAAAAATGTCAAAAATGACAAATTTCAAGATGGCAAATGTCAAAGATGTCAAATGACAAACGTCACAATGCTAAATGTCAAAAATGAAAAGTGTCACCATGAAAAATGGCAAAAATGACAAATTTCAAGATGGCAAATATCAAAGATGTCAAATGACAAATGTCACAATGCTAAATGTCAAAAATGACAAATTTCAAGATGGCAAATGTCCAAGATGTCAAATGACAAATGTCACAATGCTAAATGTCAAAAATGAAAAGTGTCACCATGAAAAATGTCAAAAATGACAAATTTCAAGATGGCAAATGTCAAAGATGTCAAATGACAAATGTCACAATGCTAAATGTCAAAAATGAAAAGTGTCAAAAATGACAAATTTTAAGATGGCAAATGTCTAAGATGTCAAATGACAAATGTCAAAAATGAAAAGTGTCACCGTGAAAAATGTCAAAAATGACAAATTTCAAGATGGCAAATGTCAAAGATGTCAAATGACAAATGTCACAATGCTAAATGTCAAAAATGAAAAGTGTCACCATGAAAAATGTCAAAAATGACAAATTTCAAGATGGCAAATGTCAAAGATGTCAAATGACAAATGTCACAATGCTAAATGTCAAAAATGAAAAGTGTCCCCATGAAAAATGTCAATAATGACAAATTTCAAGATGGCAAATGTCAAAGATGTCAAATGACAAATGTCAAAAATGAAAAGTGTCACCATGAAAAATGTCAAAAATGACAAATTTCAAGATGGCAAATGTCAAAGATGTCGAATATGACAAATGTCACAATGCTAAATGTCGAAAATGAAAAGTGTCACCATGAAAAGTGTCAAAAATGACAAATTTCAAGATGGCAAATGTCAAAGATGTCAAATGACAAATGTCACAATGCTAAATGTCAAAAATAAAAAGTGTCACCATGAAAAATGTCAAAAATGACAAATTTTAAGATGGCAAATATCAAAGATGTCAAATGACAAATGTCACAATGCTAAATGTCAAAAATGACAAATTTCAAGATGGCAAATGTCAAAGATGTCAAATGACAAATGTCACAATGCTAAATGTCAAAAATGAAAAGTGTCACCATGAAAAATGTCAAAAATGACAAATATCAAGATGGCAAATGTCAAAGATGTCAAATGACAAATGTCACAATGCTAAATGTCAAAAATATAAAGTGTCACCATGAAAAATGTCAAAAATAACAAATTGCAAGATGGCAAATGTCAAAGATGTCAAATGACAAATGTCACATGCTAAATGTCAAAAATGAAAAGTGTCACCATGAAAACTGTCAAAAATGACAAATTTCAAGATGGCAAATGTCAAAGATGTCAAATGACAAATGTCACAATGCTAAATGTCAAAAATGAAAAGTGTCACCATGAAAAATGTCAAAAATGACAAATTGCAAGATGGCAAATGTCAAAGATGTCAAATGACAAATGTCACAATGCTAAATGTCAAAAATGAAAAGTGTCACCATGAAAAATGTCAAAAATAACAAATTTCAAGATAGCAAATGTCAAAGATGTCAAATGACAAATGTCACAATGCTAAATTTCAAAAGTGAAAAGTGTCAAAAATGACAAATTTCAAGATGGCAAATGTCAAAGATGTCAAATGACAAATGTCACAATGCTAAATGTCAAAAATGAAAAGTGTCACCATGAAAAATGTCAAAAATGACAAGTTTCAAGATGGCAAATGTCAAAGATGTCAAATGACAAATGTCACAATACTAAATGTCAAAAATGAAAAGTGTCACCATGAAAAATGTCAAAAATAACAAATTTCAAGATAGCAAATGTCAAAGATGTCAAATGACAAATGTCACAATGCTAAATGTCAAAAATTAAAAGTGTCACCATGAAAAATGTCAAAAATGACAAATTTCAAGATGGCAAATGTCAAAACTGACAAATGTCACAATGCTAAATGTCAAAAATGAAAATTGTCACCATGAAAAATGTCAAAAATAACAAATTTCAAGATGGCAAATGTCAAAGATGTCAAATGACAAATGTCACAATCCTAAATGTCAAAAATGAAAAGTGTCACCATGAAAAATGTCAAAAATGACAAATTTCAAGATGGCAAATGTCAAAACTGACAAATGTCACAATGCTAAATGTCAAAAATGAAAAGTGTCACCATGAAAAATGTCAAAAATAACAAATTTCAAGATGGCAAATGTCAAAGATGTCAAATGACAAATGTCACAATGCTAAATGTCAAAAATGAAAAATTTCAAGATGGCAAATGTCAAAGATGTCAAATGACAAATGTCACAATGGTAAATGTCAAAAATGAAAAGTGTCACCATGAAAAATGTCAAAAATGACAAATTTCAAGATGGCAAATGTCAAAGATGTCAAATGACAAATGTCACAATGCTAAATGTCAAAAATGAAAAGTGTCACCATGAAAAATGTCAAAAATGACAAATTTCAAGATGGCAAATGTCAAAGATGTCAAATGACAAATGTCACAATGCTAAATGTCAAAAATGAAAAGTGTCACCATGAAAAATGTCAAAAATGACAAATTTCAAGATGGCAAATATCAAAGATGTCAAATGACAAATGTGACAATACTAAATGTCAAAAATGACAAATTTCAAGCTGGCAAATGTCAAAGATGTCAAATGACAAATGTCACAATGCTAAATGTCAAAAATGAAAAGTGTCACCATAAAAAATGTCAAAAATGACAAATTCCGAGATGGCAAATGTCAAAGATGTCAAATGACAAATGTCACAATGCTAAATGTCAAAAATGAAAAGTGTCAAAAATGACAAATTTCAAGATGGCAAATGTCTAAGATGTCAAATGACAAATGTCACAATGCTAAATGTCAAAAATGAAAAGTGTCACCTTGAAAAATGTCAAAAATGACAAATTTCAAGATGGCAAATGTCAAAGATGTCAAATGACAAATGTCACAATGCTAAATGTCAAAAATGAAAAGTGTCACTATGAAAAATGTCAAACATGACAAATTTCAAGATGGCAAATGTCAAAGATGTCAAATGACAAATGTCACAATGCTAAATGTCAAAAATGAAAAGTGTCACCATGAAAAATGTCAAAAATGACAAATTTCAAGATGGCAAATGTCAAAGATGTCAAATGACAAATGTCACAATGCTAAATGTCAAAAATGAAAAGTGTCACCATGAAAAATGTCAAAAATGACAAATTTCAAGATGGCAAATATCAAAGATGTCAAATGACAAATGTGACAATACTAAATGTCAAAAATGACAAATTTTAAGCTGGCAAATGTCAAAGATGTCAAATGACAAATGTCACAATGCTAAATGTCAAAAATGAAAAGTGTCACCATAAAAAATGTCAAAAATGACAAATTCCGAGATGGCAAATGTCAAAGATGTCAAATGACAAATGTCACAATGCTAAATGTCAAAAATGAAAAGTGTCAAAAATAACAAATTTCAAGATAGCAAATGTTAAAGATGTCAAATGACAAATGTCACAATGCTAAATGTCAAAAATTAAAAGTGTCACCATGAAAAATGTCAAATATAACAAATTTCAAGATGGCAAATGTCAAAGATGTCAAATGACAAATGTCACAATGCTAAATGTCAAAAATGAAAAGTGTCACTATGAAAAATGTCAAACATGACAAATTTCAAGATGGCAAATGTCAAAGATGTCAAATGACAAATGTCACAATGCTAAATGTCAAAAATGAAAAGTGTCACCATGAAAAATGTCAAAAATAACAAATTTCAAGATGGCAAATGTCAAAGATGTCAAATGACAAATGTCACAATGCTAAATGTCAAAAATAAAAAGTGTCACCATGAAAAATGTCAAAAATGACAAATTTCAAGATGCCAAATGTCAAACCTGACAAATGTCACAATGCTAAATGTCAAAAATGAAAAGTGTCACCATGAAAAATGTCAAAAATAACAAGTTTCAAGATGGCAAATGTCAAAGATGTCAAATGACAATTGTCACAATGCTAAATGTCAAAAATGACAAATTTCAAGATGGCAAATGTCTCAGATGTCAAATGACAAATGTCACAATGCTAAATGTCAAAAATGAAAAGTGTCACCATGAAAAATGTCAAAAATGACAAATTTCAAGATGGCAAATGTCAAAGATGTCAAATGACAAATGTCACAATGCTAAATGTCAAAAATGAAAAGTGTCAAAAATGACAAATTTCAAGATGGCAAATGTCAAAGATGTCAAATGACAAATGTCACAATGCTAAATGTCAAAAATGAAAAGTGTCACCATGAAAAATGTCAAAAATGACAAATTTCAAGATGGCAAATGTCAAAGATGTCAAATGACAAATGTCACAATGCTAAATGTCACAAATGAAAAGTGTCAAAAATGACAAATTTCAAGATGGCAAATGTCTAAGATGTCAAATGACAAATGTCACAGTGCTAAATGTCAAAAATGAAAAGTGTCACCATGAAAAATGTCAAAAATGACAAATTTCAAGATGGCAAATGTCTCAGATGTCAAATGACAAATGTCACAATGCTAAATGTCAAAAATGAAAAGTGTCACCATGAAAAATGTCAAAAATGACAAATTTCAAGATGGCAAATGTCCAAGATGTCACATGACAAATGTCACAATGCTAAATGTCAAAAATGAAAAGTGTCACCATGAAAAATGTCAAAAATGACAAATTTTAAGATGGCAAATGTCAAAGATGTCAAATGACAAATGTCACAATGCTAAATGTCACAAATGAAAGGTGTCAAAAATGACAAATTTCAAGATGGCAAATGTCTAAGATGTCAAATGACAAATGTCACAATGCTAAATGTCAAAAATGAAAAGTGTCACCGTGAAAAATGTCAAAAATGACAAATTTCAAGATGGCAAATGTCAAAGATGTCAAATGACAAATGTCACAATGCTAAATGTCAAAAATGAAAAGTGTCCCCATGAAAAATGTCAATAATGACAAATTTCAAGAAGGCAAATGTCAAAGATGTCAAATGACGAATGTCACAATGCTAAATGTCAAAAATGAAAAGTGTCACCATGAAAAATGTCAAAAATGACAAATTTCAAGATGGAAAATGTCAAAGATGTCGAATATGACAAATGTCACAATGCTAAATGTCAAAAATGAAAAGTGTCACCATGAAAAATGTCAAAAATGACAAATTTCAAGATGGCAAATGTCAAAGATGTCAAATGACAAATGTCACAATGCTAAATGTCAAAAATGAAAAGTGTCAAAAATGACAAATTTCAAGATGGCAAATGTCTAAGATGTCAAATGACAAATGTCACAATGCTAAATGTCAAAAATATAAAGTGTCACCATGAAAAATGTCAAAAATGACAAATTTCAAGATGGCAAATGTCAAAGATGTCAAATGACAAATGTCACAATGCTAAATGTCAAAAATGAAAAGTGTCACCATGAATAATGTCAAAAATGACAAATTTCAAAATGGCAAATGTCAAAGATGTCAAATGACAAATGTCACAATGCTAAATGTCACAAATGAAAAGTGTCAAAAATGACAAATTTCAAGATGGCAAATGTCCAAGATGTCAAATGACAAATGTCACAATGCTAAATGTCAAATATGAAAAGTGTCACCATGAAAAATATCAAAAATGACAAATTTCAAGATGGCAAATGTCAAAGATGTCAAATGACAAATGTCACAATGCTAAATGTCACAAATGAAAAGTGTCAAAAATGACAAATTTTAAGATGGCAAATGTCTAAGATGTCAAATGTCTAATGTCACAATGCTAAATGTCAAAAATGAAAAGTGTCACCATGAAAAATGTCAAAAATGACAAATTTCAAGATGGCAAATGTCAAAACTGACAAATGTCACAATGCTAAATGTCAAAAATGCAAATTGTGACCATAAAAATGTCAAAAATAACAAATTTCAAGATGGCAAATGTCAAAGATGTCAAATGACAAATGTCACAATGCTAAATGTCGAAAATGAAAAGTGTCACCATGAACAATGTCAAAAATGACAAATTTAAAGATGGCAAATGTCAAAACTGACAAATGTCACAATGCTAAATGTCAAAAATGATAAGTGTCACCATGAAACATGTCAAAAATAACAAATTTCAAGATGGCAAATGTCAAAGATGTCAAATGACAAATGTCACAATGCTAAATGTCAAAAATGGCAAATTTCAAGATGGCAAATGTCTAAGATGTCAAATGACAAATGTCACAATGCTAAATGTCAAAAATAAAAAGTGTCACTATGAAAAATGTCAAAAATGACAAATTTCAAGATGGCAAATGTCCAAGATGTCACAATGCTAAATGTCAAAAACGAAAAGTGTCACCATGAAAAATGTCAAAAATGACAAATTTAAAGATGGCAAATATCAAAGATGTCAAATGACAAATGTCACAATGCTAAATGTCAAAAATGAAAAGTGTCAAAAATGACAAATTTCAAGATGGCAAATGTCTAAGATGTCAAATGACAAATGTCACAATGCTAAATGTCAAAAATGAAAAGTGTCACCGTGAAAAATGTCAAAAATGACAAATTTCAAGATGGCAAATGTCAAAGATGTCAAATGACAAATGTCACAATGCTAAATGTCAAAAATGAAAAGTGTCACCATGAAAAATGTCAAAAATGGCAAATTTCAAGATGGCAAATGTCAAAGATGTCAAATAACAAATGCCACAATGCTAAATGTCAAAAATGAAAAGTGTCCCTATGAAAAATGTCAATAATGACAAATTTCAAGATGGCAAATGTCAAAGATGTCAAATGACAAATGTCACAATGCTTAATGTCAAAAATGAAAAGTGTCACCATGAAAAATGTCAAAAATGACAAATTTCAAGATGGCAAATGTCAAAGATGTCGAATATGACAAATGTCACAATGCTAAATGTCAAAAATGAAAAGTGTCACCATGAAAAATGTCAAAAATGACAAATTTTAAGATGGCAAATGTCAAAGATGTCAAATGACAAATGTCACAATGCTAAATGTCAAAAATGAAAAGTGTCAAAAATGACAAATTTCAAGATGGCAAATGTCTAAGATGTCAAATGACAAATGTCACAATGCTAAATGTCAAAAATGAAAAGTGTCACCATGAACAATGTCAAAAATGACACATTTCAAGATGGCAAATGTCAAAGATGTCAAATGACAAATGTCACAATGCTAAATGTCAAAAATGAAAAGTGTCACCATGAAAAATGTCAAAAATGATAAATTTCAAGATGGCAAATGTCAAAACTGACAAATGTCACAATGCTAAATGTCAAAAATGATAAGTGTCACCATGAAAAATGTCAAAAATGACAAATTTCAAGATGGCAAATGTCCAAGATGTCAAATGACAAATGTCACAATGCTAAATGTCAAAAATGAAAAGTGTCACCATGAAAAATGTCAAAAATGACAAATTTCAAGATGGCAAATATCAAAGATGTCAAATGACAAATGTCACAATGCTAAATGTCAAAAATGAAAAGTGTCAAAAATAACAAATTTCAAGATGGCAAATGTCTAAGATGTCAAATGACAAATGTCACAATGCTAAATGTCAAAAATGAAAAGTGTCACCATGAACAATGTCAAAAATGACACATTTCAAGATGGCAAATGTCAAAGATGTCAAATGACAAATGTCACAATGCTAAATGTCAAAAATGAAAAGTGTCACCATGAAAAATGTCAAAAATGATAAATTTCAAGATGGCAAATGTCAAAACTGACAAATGTCACAATGCTAAATGTCAAAAATGATAAGTGTCACCATGAAAAATGTCAAAAATGACAAATTTCAAGATGGCAAATGTCCAAGATGTCAAATGACAAATGTCACAATGCTAAATGTCAAAAATGAAAAGTGTCACCATGAAAAATGTCAAAAATGACAAATTTCAAGATGGCAAATGTCAAAGATGTCAAATGACAAATGTCACAATGCTAAATGTCAAAAATGAAAAGTGTCACCATGAAAAATGTCAAAAATGACAAATTTCAAGATGGCAAATATCAAAGATGTCAAATGACAAATGTGACAATACTAAATGTCAAAAATGACAAATTTTAAGCTGGCAAATGTCAAAGATGTCAAATGACAAATGTCACAATGCTAAATGTCAAAAATGAAAAGTGTCACCATAAAAAATGTCAAAAATGACAAATTCCGAGATGGCAAATGTCAAAGATGTCAAATGACAAATGTCACAATGCTAAATGTCAAAAATGAAAAGTGTCAAAAATAACAAATTTCAAGATAGCAAATGTTAAAGATGTCAAATGACAAATGTCACAATGCTAAATGTAAAAAATTAAAAGTGTCACCATGAAAAATGTCAAATATAACAAATTTCAAGATGGCAAATGTCAAAGATGTCAAATGACAAATGTCACAATGCTAAATGTCAAAAATGAAAAGTGTCACTATGAAAAATGTCAAACATGACAAATTTCAAGATGGCAAATGTCAAAGATGTCAAATGACAAATGTCACAATGCTAAATGTCAAAAATGAAAAGTGTCACCATGAAAAATGTCAAAAATAACAAATTTCAAGATGGCAAATGTCAAAGATGTCAAATGACAAATGTCACAATGCTAAATGTCAAAAATAAAAAGTGTCACCATGAAAAATGTCAAAAATGACAAATTTCAAGATGCCAAATGTCAAACCTGACAAATGTCACAATGCTAAATGTCAAAAATGAAAAGTGTCACCATGAAAAATGTCAAAAATAACAAGTTTCAAGATGGCAAATGTCAAAGATGTCAAATGACAATTGTCACAATGCTAAATGTCAAAAATGACAAATTTCAAGATGGCAAATGTCTCAGATGTCAAATGACAAATGTCACAATGCTAAATGTCAAAAATGAAAAGTGTCACCATGAAAAATGTCAAAAATGACAAATTTCAAGATGGCAAATGTCAAAGATGTCAAATGACAAATGTCACAATGCTAAATGTCAAAAATGAAAAGTGTCAAAAATGACAAATTTCAAGATGGCAAATGTCAAAGATGTCAAATGACAAATGTCACAATGCTAAATGTCAAAAATGAAAAGTGTCACCATGAAAAATGTCAAAAATGACAAATTTCAAGATGGCAAATGTCAAAGATGTCAAATGACAAATGTCACAATGCTAAATGTCACAAATGAAAAGTGTCAAAAATGACAAATTTCAAGATGGCAAATGTCTAAGATGTCAAATGACAAATGTCACAGTGCTAAATGTCAAAAATGAAAAGTGTCACCATGAAAAATGTCAAAAATGACAAATTTCAAGATGGCAAATGTCTCAGATGTCAAATGACAAATGTCACAATGCTAAATGTCAAAAATGAAAAGTGTCACCATGAAAAATGTCAAAAATGACAAATTTCAAGATGGCAAATGTCCAAGATGTCACATGACAAATGTCACAATGCTAAATGTCAAAAATGAAAAGTGTCACCATGAAAAATGTCAAAAATGACAAATTTTAAGATGGCAAATGTCAAAGATGTCAAATGACAAATGTCACAATGCTAAATGTCACAAATGAAAGGTGTCAAAAATGACAAATTTCAAGATGGCAAATGTCTAAGATGTCAAATGACAAATGTCACAATGCTAAATGTCAAAAATGAAAAGTGTCACCGTGAAAAATGTCAAAAATGACAAATTTCAAGATGGCAAATGTCAAAGATGTCAAATGACAAATGTCACAATGCTAAATGTCAAAAATGAAAAGTGTCCCCATGAAAAATGTCAATAATGACAAATTTCAAGAAGGCAAATGTCAAAGATGTCAAATGACGAATGTCACAATGCTAAATGTCAAAAATGAAAAGTGTCACCATGAAAAATGTCAAAAATGACAAATTTCAAGATGGAAAATGTCAAAGATGTCGAATATGACAAATGTCACAATGCTAAATGTCAAAAATGAAAAGTGTCACCATGAAAAATGTCAAAAATGACAAATTTCAAGATGGCAAATGTCAAAGATGTCAAATGACAAATGTCACAATGCTAAATGTCAAAAATGAAAAGTGTCAAAAATGACAAATTTCAAGATGGCAAATGTCTAAGATGTCAAATGACAAATGTCACAATGCTAAATGTCAAAAATATAAAGTGTCACCATGAAAAATGTCAAAAATGACAAATTTCAAGATGGCAAATGTCAAAGATGTCAAATGACAAATGTCACAATGCTAAATGTCAAAAATGAAAAGTGTCACCATGAATAATGTCAAAAATGACAAATTTCAAGATGGCAAATGTCAAAGATGTCAAATGACAAATGTCACAATGCTAAATGTCACAAATGAAAAGTGTCAAAAATGACAAATTTCAAGATGGCAAATGTCCAAGATGTCAAATGACAAATGTCACAATGCTAAATGTCAAATATGAAAAGTGTCACCATGAAAAATATCAAAAATGACAAATTTCAAGATGGCAAATGTCAAAGATGTCAAATGACAAATGTCACAATGCTAAATGTCACAAATGAAAAGTGTCAAAAATGACAAATTTTAAGATGGCAAATGTCTAAGATGTCAAATGACTAATGTCACAATGCTAAATGTCAAAAATGAAAAGTGTCACCATGAAAAATGTCAAAAATGACAAATTTCAAGATGGCAAATGTCAAAACTGACAAATGTCACAATGCTAAATGTCAAAAATGCAAATTGTGACCATAAAAATGTCAAAAATAACAAATTTCAAGATGGCAAATGTCAAAGATGTCAAATGACAAATGTCACAATGCTAAATGTCGAAAATGAAAAGTGTCACCATGAACAATGTCAAAAATGACAAATTTAAAGATGGCAAATGTCAAAACTGACAAATGTCACAATGCTAAATGTCAAAAATGATAAGTGTCACCATGAAACATGTCAAAAATAACAAATTTCAAGATGGCAAATGTCAAAGATGTCAAATGACAAATGTCACAATGCTAAATGTCAAAAATGGCAAATTTCAAGATGGCAAATGTCTAAGATGTCAAATGACAAATGTCACAATGCTAAATGTCAAAAATAAAAAGTGTCACTATGAAAAATGTCAAAAATGACAAATTTCAAGATGGCAAATGTCCAAGATGTCACAATGCTAAATGTCAAAAACGAAAAGTGTCACCATGAAAAATGTCAAAAATGACAAATTTAAAGATGGCAAATATCAAAGATGTCAAATGACAAATGTCACAATGCTAAATGTCAAAAATGAAAAGTGTCAAAAATGACAAATTTCAAGATGGCAAATGTCTAAGATGTCAAATGACAAATGTCACAATGCTAAATGTCAAAAATGAAAAGTGTCACCGTGAAAAATGTCAAAAATGACAAATTTCAAGATGGCAAATGTCAAAGATGTCAAATGACAAATGTCACAATGCTAAATGTCAAAAATGATAAGTGTCACCATGAAACATGTCAAAAATAACAAATTTCAAGATGGCAAATGTCAAAGATGTCAAATGACAAATGTCACAATGCTAAATGTCAAAAATGGCAAATTTCAAGATGGCAAATGTCTAAGATGTCAAATGACAAATGTCACAATGCTAAATGTCAAAAATAAAAAGTGTCACTATGAAAAATGTCAAAAATGACAAATTTCAAGATGGCAAATGTCCAAGATGTCACAATGCTAAATGTCAAAAATGAAAAGTGTCACCATAAAAAATGTCAAAAATGACAAATTCCGAGATGGCAAATGTCAAAGATGTCAAATGACAAATGTCACAATGCTAAATGTCAAAAATGAAAAGTGTCAAAAATGACAAATTTCAAGATGGCAAATGTCTAAGATGTCAAATGACAAATGTCACAATGCTAAATGTCAAAAATGAAAAGTGTCACCTTGAAAAATGTCAAAAATGACAAATTTCAAGATGGCAAATGTCAAAGATGTCAAATGACAAATGTCACAATGCTAAATGTCAAAAATGAAAAGTGTCACTATGAAAAATGTCAAACATGACAAATTTCAAGATGGCAAATGTCAAAGATGTCAAATGACAAATGTCACAATGCTAAATGTCAAAAATGAAAAGTGTCACCATGAAAAATGTCAAAAATGACAAATTTCAAGATGGCAAATGTCAAAGATGTCAAATGACAAATGTCACAATGCTAAATGTCAAAAATGAAAAGTGTCACCATGAAAAATGTCAAAAATGACAAATTTCAAGATGGCAAATATCAAAGATGTCAAATGACAAATGTGACAATACTAAATGTCAAAAATGACAAATTTTAAGCTGGCAAATGTCAAAGATGTCAAATGACAAATGTCACAATGCTAAATGTCAAAAATGAAAAGTGTCACCATAAAAAATGTCAAAAATGACAAATTCCGAGATGGCAAATGTCAAAGATGTCAAATGACAAATGTCACAATGCTAAATGTCAAAAATGAAAAGTGTCAAAAATAACAAATTTCAAGATAGCAAATGTTAAAGATGTCAAATGACAAATGTCACAATGCTAAATGTCAAAAATTAAAAGTGTCACCATGAAAAATGTCAAATATAACAAATTTCAAGATGGCAAATGTCAAAGATGTCAAATGACAAATGTCACAATGCTAAATGTCAAAAATGAAAAGTGTCACTATGAAAAATGTCAAACATGACAAATTTCAAGATGGCAAATGTCAAAGATGTCAAATGACAAATGTCACAATGCTAAATGTCAAAAATGAAAAGTGTCACCATGAAAAATGTCAAAAATAACAAATTTCAAGATGGCAAATGTCAAAGATGTCAAATGACAAATGTCACAATGCTAAATGTCAAAAATAAAAAGTGTCACCATGAAAAATGTCAAAAATGACAAATTTCAAGATGCCAAATGTCAAACCTGACAAATGTCACAATGCTAAATGTCAAAAATGAAAAGTGTCACCATGAAAAATGTCAAAAATAACAAGTTTCAAGATGGCAAATGTCAAAGATGTCAAATGACAATTGTCACAATGCTAAATGTCAAAAATGACAAATTTCAAGATGGCAAATGTCTCAGATGTCAAATGACAAATGTCACAATGCTAAATGTCAAAAATGAAAAGTGTCACCATGAAAAATGTCAAAAATGACAAATTTCAAGATGGCAAATGTCAAAGATGTCAAATGACAAATGTCACAATGCTAAATGTCAAAAATGAAAAGTGTCAAAAATGACAAATTTCAAGATGGCAAATGTCAAAGATGTCAAATGACAAATGTCACAATGCTAAATGTCAAAAATGAAAAGTGTCACCATGAAAAATGTCAAAAATGACAAATTTCAAGATGGCAAATGTCAAAGATGTCAAATGACAAATGTCACAATGCTAAATGTCACAAATGAAAAGTGTCAAAAATGACAAATTTCAAGATGGCAAATGTCTAAGATGTCAAATGACAAATGTCACAGTGCTAAATGTCAAAAATGAAAAGTGTCACCATGAAAAATGTCAAAAATGACAAATTTCAAGATGGCAAATGTCTCAGATGTCAAATGACAAATGTCACAATGCTAAATGTCAAAAATGAAAAGTGTCACCATGAAAAATGTCAAAAATGACAAATTTCAAGATGGCAAATGTCCAAGATGTCACATGACAAATGTCACAATGCTAAATGTCAAAAATGAAAAGTGTCACCATGAAAAATGTCAAAAATGACAAATTTTAAGATGGCAAATGTCAAAGATGTCAAATGACAAATGTCACAATGCTAAATGTCACAAATGAAAGGTGTCAAAAATGACAAATTTCAAGATGGCAAATGTCTAAGATGTCAAATGACAAATGTCACAATGCTAAATGTCAAAAATGAAAAGTGTCACCGTGAAAAATGTCAAAAATGACAAATTTCAAGATGGCAAATGTCAAAGATGTCAAATGACAAATGTCACAATGCTAAATGTCAAAAATGAAAAGTGTCCCCATGAAAAATGTCAATAATGACAAATTTCAAGAAGGCAAATGTCAAAGATGTCAAATGACGAATGTCACAATGCTAAATGTCAAAAATGAAAAGTGTCACCATGAAAAATGTCAAAAATGACAAATTTCAAGATGGAAAATGTCAAAGATGTCGAATATGACAAATGTCACAATGCTAAATGTCAAAAATGAAAAGTGTCACCATGAAAAATGTCAAAAATGACAAATTTCAAGATGGCAAATGTCAAAGATGTCAAATGACAAATGTCACAATGCTAAATGTCAAAAATGAAAAGTGTCAAAAATGACAAATTTCAAGATGGCAAATGTCTAAGATGTCAAATGACAAATGTCACAATGCTAAATGTCAAAAATATAAAGTGTCACCATGAAAAATGTCAAAAATGACAAATTTCAAGATGGCAAATGTCAAAGATGTCAAATGACAAATGTCACAATGCTAAATGTCAAAAATGAAAAGTGTCACCATGAATAATGTCAAAAATGACAAATTTCAAAATGGCAAATGTCAAAGATGTCAAATGACAAATGTCACAATGCTAAATGTCACAAATGAAAAGTGTCAAAAATGACAAATTTCAAGATGGCAAATGTCCAAGATGTCAAATGACAAATGTCACAATGCTAAATGTCAAATATGAAAAGTGTCACCATGAAAAATATCAAAAATGACAAATTTCAAGATGGCAAATGTCAAAGATGTCAAATGACAAATGTCACAATGCTAAATGTCACAAATGAAAAGTGTCAAAAATGACAAATTTTAAGATGGCAAATGTCTAAGATGTCAAATGTCTAATGTCACAATGCTAAATGTCAAAAATGAAAAGTGTCACCATGAAAAATGTCAAAAATGACAAATTTCAAGATGGCAAATGTCAAAACTGACAAATGTCACAATGCTAAATGTCAAAAATGCAAATTGTGACCATAAAAATGTCAAAAATAACAAATTTCAAGATGGCAAATGTCAAAGATGTCAAATGACAAATGTCACAATGCTAAATGTCGAAAATGAAAAGTGTCACCATGAACAATGTCAAAAATGACAAATTTAAAGATGGCAAATGTCAAAACTGACAAATGTCACAATGCTAAATGTCAAAAATGATAAGTGTCACCATGAAACATGTCAAAAATAACAAATTTCAAGATGGCAAATGTCAAAGATGTCAAATGACAAATGTCACAATGCTAAATGTCAAAAATGGCAAATTTCAAGATGGCAAATGTCTAAGATGTCAAATGACAAATGTCACAATGCTAAATGTCAAAAATAAAAAGTGTCACTATGAAAAATGTCAAAAATGACAAATTTCAAGATGGCAAATGTCCAAGATGTCACAATGCTAAATGTCAAAAACGAAAAGTGTCACCATGAAAAATGTCAAAAATGACAAATTTAAAGATGGCAAATATCAAAGATGTCAAATGACAAATGTCACAATGCTAAATGTCAAAAATGAAAAGTGTCAAAAATGACAAATTTCAAGATGGCAAATGTCTAAGATGTCAAATGACAAATGTCACAATGCTAAATGTCAAAAATGAAAAGTGTCACCGTGAAAAATGTCAAAAATGACAAATTTCAAGATGGCAAATGTCAAAGATGTCAAATGACAAATGTCACAATGCTAAATGTCAAAAATGAAAAGTGTCACCATGAAAAATGTCAAAAATGGCAAATTTCAAGATGGCAAATGTCAAAGATGTCAAATAACAAATGCCACAATGCTAAATGTCAAAAATGAAAAGTGTCCCTATGAAAAATGTCAATAATGACAAATTTCAAGATGGCAAATGTCAAAGATGTCAAATGACAAATGTCACAATGCTTAATGTCAAAAATGAAAAGTGTCACCATGAAAAATGTCAAAAATGACAAATTTCAAGATGGCAAATGTCAAAGATGTCGAATATGACAAATGTCACAATGCTAAATGTCAAAAATGAAAAGTGTCACCATGAAAAATGTCAAAAATGACAAATTTTAAGATGGCAAATGTCAAAGATGTCAAATGACAAATGTCACAATGCTAAATGTCAAAAATGAAAAGTGTCAAAAATGACAAATTTCAAGATGGCAAATGTCTAAGATGTCAAATGACAAATGTCACAATGCTAAATGTCAAAAATGAAAAGTGTCACCATGAACAATGTCAAAAATGACACATTTCAAGATGGCAAATGTCAAAGATGTCAAATGACAAATGTCACAATGCTAAATGTCAAAAATGAAAAGTGTCACCATGAAAAATGTCAAAAATGATAAATTTCAAGATGGCAAATGTCAAAACTGACAAATGTCACAATGCTAAATGTCAAAAATGATAAGTGTCACCATGAAAAATGTCAAAAATGACAAATTTCAAGATGGCAAATGTCCAAGATGTCAAATGACAAATGTCACAATGCTAAATGTCAAAAATGAAAAGTGTCACCATGAAAAATGTCAAAAATGACAAATTTCAAGATGGCAAATATCAAAGATGTCAAATGACAAATGTCACAATGCTAAATGTCAAAAATGAAAAGTGTCAAAAATAACAAATTTCAAGATGGCAAATGTCTAAGATGTCAAATGACAAATGTCACAATGCTAAATGTCAAAAATGAAAAGTGTCACCATGAACAATGTCAAAAATGACACATTTCAAGATGGCAAATGTCAAAGATGTCAAATGACAAATGTCACAATGCTAAATGTCAAAAATGAAAAGTGTCACCATGAAAAATGTCAAAAATGATAAATTTCAAGATGGCAAATGTCAAAACTGACAAATGTCACAATGCTAAATGTCAAAAATGATAAGTGTCACCATGAAAAATGTCAAAAATGACAAATTTCAAGATGGCAAATGTCCAAGATGTCAAATGACAAATGTCACAATGCTAAATGTCAAAAATGAAAAGTGTCACCATGAAAAATGTCAAAAATGACAAATTTCAAGATGGCAAATGTCAAAGATGTCAAATGACAAATGTCACAATGCTAAATGTCAAAAATGAAAAGTGTCACCATGAAAAATGTCAAAAATGACAAATTTCAAGATGGCAAATATCAAAGATGTCAAATGACAAATGTGACAATACTAAATGTCAAAAATGACAAATTTTAAGCTGGCAAATGTCAAAGATGTCAAATGACAAATGTCACAATGCTAAATGTCAAAAATGAAAAGTGTCACCATAAAAAATGTCAAAAATGACAAATTCCGAGATGGCAAATGTCAAAGATGTCAAATGACAAATGTCACAATGCTAAATGTCAAAAATGAAAAGTGTCAAAAATAACAAATTTCAAGATAGCAAATGTTAAAGATGTCAAATGACAAATGTCACAATGCTAAATGTAAAAAATTAAAAGTGTCACCATGAAAAATGTCAAATATAACAAATTTCAAGATGGCAAATGTCAAAGATGTCAAATGACAAATGTCACAATGCTAAATGTCAAAAATGAAAAGTGTCACTATGAAAAATGTCAAACATGACAAATTTCAAGATGGCAAATGTCAAAGATGTCAAATGACAAATGTCACAATGCTAAATGTCAAAAATGAAAAGTGTCACCATGAAAAATGTCAAAAATAACAAATTTCAAGATGGCAAATGTCAAAGATGTCAAATGACAAATGTCACAATGCTAAATGTCAAAAATAAAAAGTGTCACCATGAAAAATGTCAAAAATGACAAATTTCAAGATGCCAAATGTCAAACCTGACAAATGTCACAATGCTAAATGTCAAAAATGAAAAGTGTCACCATGAAAAATGTCAAAAATAACAAGTTTCAAGATGGCAAATGTCAAAGATGTCAAATGACAATTGTCACAATGCTAAATGTCAAAAATGACAAATTTCAAGATGGCAAATGTCTCAGATGTCAAATGACAAATGTCACAATGCTAAATGTCAAAAATGAAAAGTGTCACCATGAAAAATGTCAAAAATGACAAATTTCAAGATGGCAAATGTCAAAGATGTCAAATGACAAATGTCACAATGCTAAATGTCAAAAATGAAAAGTGTCAAAAATGACAAATTTCAAGATGGCAAATGTCAAAGATGTCAAATGACAAATGTCACAATGCTAAATGTCAAAAATGAAAAGTGTCACCATGAAAAATGTCAAAAATGACAAATTTCAAGATGGCAAATGTCAAAGATGTCAAATGACAAATGTCACAATGCTAAATGTCACAAATGAAAAGTGTCAAAAATGACAAATTTCAAGATGGCAAATGTCTAAGATGTCAAATGACAAATGTCACAGTGCTAAATGTCAAAAATGAAAAGTGTCACCATGAAAAATGTCAAAAATGACAAATTTCAAGATGGCAAATGTCTCAGATGTCAAATGACAAATGTCACAATGCTAAATGTCAAAAATGAAAAGTGTCACCATGAAAAATGTCAAAAATGACAAATTTCAAGATGGCAAATGTCCAAGATGTCACATGACAAATGTCACAATGCTAAATGTCAAAAATGAAAAGTGTCACCATGAAAAATGTCAAAAATGACAAATTTTAAGATGGCAAATGTCAAAGATGTCAAATGACAAATGTCACAATGCTAAATGTCACAAATGAAAGGTGTCAAAAATGACAAATTTCAAGATGGCAAATGTCTAAGATGTCAAATGACAAATGTCACAATGCTAAATGTCAAAAATGAAAAGTGTCACCGTGAAAAATGTCAAAAATGACAAATTTCAAGATGGCAAATGTCAAAGATGTCAAATGACAAATGTCACAATGCTAAATGTCAAAAATGAAAAGTGTCCCCATGAAAAATGTCAATAATGACAAATTTCAAGAAGGCAAATGTCAAAGATGTCAAATGACGAATGTCACAATGCTAAATGTCAAAAATGAAAAGTGTCACCATGAAAAATGTCAAAAATGACAAATTTCAAGATGGAAAATGTCAAAGATGTCGAATATGACAAATGTCACAATGCTAAATGTCAAAAATGAAAAGTGTCACCATGAAAAATGTCAAAAATGACAAATTTCAAGATGGCAAATGTCAAAGATGTCAAATGACAAATGTCACAATGCTAAATGTCAAAAATGAAAAGTGTCAAAAATGACAAATTTCAAGATGGCAAATGTCTAAGATGTCAAATGACAAATGTCACAATGCTAAATGTCAAAAATATAAAGTGTCACCATGAAAAATGTCAAAAATGACAAATTTCAAGATGGCAAATGTCAAAGATGTCAAATGACAAATGTCACAATGCTAAATGTCAAAAATGAAAAGTGTCACCATGAATAATGTCAAAAATGACAAATTTCAAGATGGCAAATGTCAAAGATGTCAAATGACAAATGTCACAATGCTAAATGTCACAAATGAAAAGTGTCAAAAATGACAAATTTCAAGATGGCAAATGTCCAAGATGTCAAATGACAAATGTCACAATGCTAAATGTCAAATATGAAAAGTGTCACCATGAAAAATATCAAAAATGACAAATTTCAAGATGGCAAATGTCAAAGATGTCAAATGACAAATGTCACAATGCTAAATGTCACAAATGAAAAGTGTCAAAAATGACAAATTTTAAGATGGCAAATGTCTAAGATGTCAAATGACTAATGTCACAATGCTAAATGTCAAAAATGAAAAGTGTCACCATGAAAAATGTCAAAAATGACAAATTTCAAGATGGCAAATGTCAAAACTGACAAATGTCACAATGCTAAATGTCAAAAATGCAAATTGTGACCATAAAAATGTCAAAAATAACAAATTTCAAGATGGCAAATGTCAAAGATGTCAAATGACAAATGTCACAATGCTAAATGTCGAAAATGAAAAGTGTCACCATGAACAATGTCAAAAATGACAAATTTAAAGATGGCAAATGTCAAAACTGACAAATGTCACAATGCTAAATGTCAAAAATGATAAGTGTCACCATGAAACATGTCAAAAATAACAAATTTCAAGATGGCAAATGTCAAAGATGTCAAATGACAAATGTCACAATGCTAAATGTCAAAAATGGCAAATTTCAAGATGGCAAATGTCTAAGATGTCAAATGACAAATGTCACAATGCTAAATGTCAAAAATAAAAAGTGTCACTATGAAAAATGTCAAAAATGACAAATTTCAAGATGGCAAATGTCCAAGATGTCACAATGCTAAATGTCAAAAACGAAAAGTGTCACCATGAAAAATGTCAAAAATGACAAATTTAAAGATGGCAAATATCAAAGATGTCAAATGACAAATGTCACAATGCTAAATGTCAAAAATGAAAAGTGTCAAAAATGACAAATTTCAAGATGGCAAATGTCTAAGATGTCAAATGACAAATGTCACAATGCTAAATGTCAAAAATGAAAAGTGTCACCGTGAAAAATGTCAAAAATGACAAATTTCAAGATGGCAAATGTCAAAGATGTCAAATGACAAATGTCACAATGCTAAATGTCAAAAATGAAAAGTGTCACCATGAAAAATGTCAAAAATGGCAAATTTCAAGATGGCAAATGTCAAAGATGTCAAATAACAAATGCCACAATGCTAAATGTCAAAAATGAAAAGTGTCCCTATGAAAAATGTCAATAATGACAAATTTCAAGATGGCAAATGTCAAAGATGTCAAATGACAAATGTCACAATGCTTAATGTCAAAAATGAAAAGTGTCACCATGAAAAATGTCAAAAATGACAAATTTCAAGATGGCAAATGTCAAAGATGTCGAATATGACAAATGTCACAATGCTAAATATCAAAAATGAAAAGTGTCACCATGAAAAATGTCAAAAATGACAAATTTTAAGATGGCAAATGTCAAAGATGTCAAATGACAAATGTCACAATGCTAAATGTCAAAAATGAAAAGTGTCAAAAATGACAAATTTCAAGATGGCAAATGTCTAAGATGTCAAATGACAAATGTCACAATGCTAAATGTCAAAAATGAAAAGTGTCACCATGAACAATGTCAAAAATGACACATTTCAAGATGGCAAATGTCAAAGATGTCAAATGACAAATGTCACAATGCTAAATGTCAAAAATGAAAAGTGTCACCATGAAAAATGTCAAAAATGATAAATTTCAAGATGGCAAATGTCAAAACTGACAAATGTCACAATGCTAAATGTCAAAAATGATAAGTGTCACCATGAAAAATGTCAAAAATGACAAATTTCAAGATGGCAAATGTCCAAGATGTCAAATGACAAATGTCACAATACTAAATGTCAAAAATGAAAAGTGTCACCATGAAAAATGTCAAAAATGACAAATTTCAAGATGGCAAATGTCAAAGATGTCAAATGACAAATTTCACAATGCTAAATGTCAAAAATAAAAAGTGTCAAAAATGACAAATTTCAAGATGGAAAATGTCAAAGATGTCAAATGACAAATGTCACAATGCTAAATGTCAAAAATGACAAATTTTAAGATGGCAAATGTCTAAGATGTCAAATGACAAATGTCAAAAATGAAAAGTGTCACCGTGAAAAATGTCAAAAATGACAAATTTCAAGATGGCAAATGTCAAAGATGTCAAATGACAAATGTCACAATGCTAAATGTCAAAAATGAAAAGTGTCACCATGAAAAATGTCAAAAATGACAAATTTCAAGATGGCAAATGTCAAAGATGTCAAATGACAAATGTCACAATGCTAAATGTCAAAAATGAAAAGTGTCCCCATGAAAAATGTCAATAATGACAAATTTCAAGATGGCAAATGTCAAAGATGTCAAATGACAAATGTCAAAAATGAAAAGTGTCACCATGAAAAATGTCAAAAATGACAAATTTCAAGATGGCAAATGTCAAAGATGTCGAATATGACAAATGTCACAATGCTAAATGTCGAAAATGAAAAGTGTCACCATGAAAAGTGTCAAAAATGACAAATTTCAAGATGGCAAATGTCAAAGATGTCAAATGACAAATGTCACAATGCTAAATGTCAAAAATAAAAAGTGTCACCATGAAAAATGTCAAAAATGACAAATTTTAAGATGGCAAATATCAAAGATGTCAAATGACAAATGTCACAATGCTAAATGTCAAAAATGAAAAGTGTCAAAAATGACAAATTTTAAGATGGCAAATGTCTAAGATGTCAAATGACAAATGTCACAATGCTAAATGTCAAAAATATAAAGTGTCACCATGAAAAATGTCAAAAATGACAAATTTCAAGATGGCAAATGTCAAAGATGTCAAATGACAAATGTCACAATGCTAAATGTCAAAAATGAAAAGTGTCACCATGAATAATGTCAAAAATGACAAATTTCAAGATGGCAAATGTCAAAGATGTCAAATGACAAATGTCACAATGCTAAATGTCACAAATGAAAAGTGTCAAAAATGACAAATTTCAAGATGGCAAATGTCCAAGATGTCAAATGACAAATGTCACAATGCTAAATGTCAAATATGAAAAGTGTCACCATGAAAAATATCAAAAATGACAAATTTCAAGATGGCAAATGTCAAAGATGTCAAATGACAAATGTCACAATGCTAAATGTCACAAATGAAAAGTGTCAAAAATGACAAATTTTAAGATGGCAAATGTCTAAGATGTCAAATGACTAATGTCACAATGCTAAATGTCAAAAATGAAAAGTGTCACCATGAAAAATGTCAAAAATGACAAATTTCAAGATGGCAAATGTCAAAACTGACAAATGTCACAATGCTAAATGTCAAAAATGCAAATTGTGACCATAAAAATGTCAAAAATAACAAATTTCAAGATGGCAAATGTCAAAGATGTCAAATGACAAATGTCACAATGCTAAATGTCGAAAATGAAAAGTGTCACCATGAACAATGTCAAAAATGACAAATTTAAAGATGGCAAATGTCAAAACTGACAAATGTCACAATGCTAAATGTCAAAAATGATAAGTGTCACCATGAAACATGTCAAAAATAACAAATTTCAAGATGGCAAATGTCAAAGATGTCAAATGACAAATGTCACAATGCTAAATGTCAAAAATGGCAAATTTCAAGATGGCAAATGTCTAAGATGTCAAATGACAAATGTCACAATGCTAAATGTCAAAAATAAAAAGTGTCACTATGAAAAATGTCAAAAATGACAAATTTCAAGATGGCAAATGTCCAAGATGTCACAATGCTAAATGTCAAAAACGAAAAGTGTCACCATGAAAAATGTCAAAAATGACAAATTTAAAGATGGCAAATATCAAAGATGTCAAATGACAAATGTCACAATGCTAAATGTCAAAAATGAAAAGTGTCAAAAATGACAAATTTCAAGATGGCAAATGTCTAAGATGTCAAATGACAAATGTCACAATGCTAAATGTCAAAAATGAAAAGTGTCACCGTGAAAAATGTCAAAAATGACAAATTTCAAGATGGCAAATGTCAAAGATGTCAAATGACAAATGTCACAATGCTAAATGTCAAAAATGAAAAGTGTCACCATGAAAAATGTCAAAAATGGCAAATTTCAAGATGGCAAATGTCAAAGATGTCAAATAACAAATGCCACAATGCTAAATGTCAAAAATGAAAAGTGTCCCTATGAAAAATGTCAATAATGACAAATTTCAAGATGGCAAATGTCAAAGATGTCAAATGACAAATGTCACAATGCTTAATGTCAAAAATGAAAAGTGTCACCATGAAAAATGTCAAAAATGACAAATTTCAAGATGGCAAATGTCAAAGATGTCGAATATGACAAATGTCACAATGCTAAATATCAAAAATGAAAAGTGTCACCATGAAAAATGTCAAAAATGACAAATTTTAAGATGGCAAATGTCAAAGATGTCAAATGACAAATGTCACAATGCTAAATGTCAAAAATGAAAAGTGTCAAAAATGACAAATTTCAAGATGGCAAATGTCTAAGATGTCAAATGACAAATGTCACAATGCTAAATGTCAAAAATGAAAAGTGTCACCATGAACAATGTCAAAAATGACACATTTCAAGATGGCAAATGTCAAAGATGTCAAATGACAAATGTCACAATGCTAAATGTCAAAAATGAAAAGTGTCACCATGAAAAATGTCAAAAATGATAAATTTCAAGATGGCAAATGTCAAAACTGACAAATGTCACAATGCTAAATGTCAAAAATGATAAGTGTCACCATGAAAAATGTCAAAAATGACAAATTTCAAGATGGCAAATGTCCAAGATGTCAAATGACAAATGTCACAATACTAAATGTCAAAAATGAAAAGTGTCACCATGAAAAATGTCAAAAATGACAAATTTCAAGATGGCAAATGTCAAAGATGTCAAATGACAAATTTCACAATGCTAAATGTCAAAAATAAAAAGTGTCAAAAATGACAAATTTCAAGATGGAAAATGTCAAAGATGTCAAATGACAAATGTCACAATGCTAAATGTCAAAAATGACAAATTTTAAGATGGCAAATGTCTAAGATGTCAAATGACAAATGTCAAAAATGAAAAGTGTCACCGTGAAAAATGTCAAAAATGACAAATTTCAAGATGGCAAATGTCAAAGATGTCAAATGACAAATGTCACAATGCTAAATGTCAAAAATGAAAAGTGTCACCATGAAAAATGTCAAAAATGACAAATTTCAAGATGGCAAATGTCAAAGATGTCAAATGACAAATGTCACAATGCTAAATGTCAAAAATGAAAAGTGTCCCCATGAAAAATGTCAATAATGACAAATTTCAAGATGGCAAATGTCAAAGATGTCAAATGACAAATGTCAAAAATGAAAAGTGTCACCATGAAAAATGTCAAAAATGACAAATTTCAAGATGGCAAATGTCAAAGATGTCGAATATGACAAATGTCACAATGCTAAATGTCGAAAATGAAAAGTGTCACCATGAAAAGTGTCAAAAATGACAAATTTCAAGATGGCAAATGTCAAAGATGTCAAATGACAAATGTCACAATGCTAAATGTCAAAAATAAAAAGTGTCACCATGAAAAATGTCAAAAATGACAAATTTTAAGATGGCAAATATCAAAGATGTCAAATGACAAATGTCACAATGCTAAATGTCAAAAATGACAAATTTCAAGATGGCAAATGTCAAAGATGTCAAATGACAAATGTCACAATGCTAAATGTCAAAAATATAAAGTGTCACCATGAAAAATGTCAAAAATAACAAATTGCAAGATGGCAAATGTCAAAGATGTCAAATGACAAATGTCACATGCTAAATGTCAAAAATGAAAAGTGTCACCATGAAAACTGTCAAAAATGACAAATTTCAAGATGGCAAATGTCAAAGATGTCAAATGACAAATGTCACAATGCTAAATGTCAAAAATGAAAAGTGTCACCATGAAAAATGTCAAAAATGACAAATTGCAAGATGGCAAATGTCAAAGATGTCAAATGACAAATGTCACAATGCTAAATGTCAAAAATGAAAAGTGTCACCATGAAAAATGTCAAAAATAACAAATTTCAAGATAGCAAATGTCAAAGATGTCAAATGACAAATGTCACAATGCTAAATTTCAAAAGTGAAAAGTGTCAAAAATGACAAATTTCAAGATGGCAAATGTCAAAGATGTCAAATGACAAATGTCACAATGCTAAATGTCAAAAATGAAAAGTGTCACCATGAAAAATGTCAAAAATGACAAGTTTCAAGATGGCAAATGTCAAAGATGTCAAATGACAAATGTCACAATACTAAATGTCAAAAATGAAAAGTGTCACCATGAAAAATGTCAAAAATAACAAATTTCAAGATAGCAAATGTCAAAGATGTCAAATGACAAATGTCACAATGCTAAATGTCAAAAATTAAAAGTGTCACCATGAAAAATGTCAAAAATGACAAATTTCAAGATGGCAAATGTCAAAACTGACAAATGTCACAATGCTAAATGTCAAAAATGAAAATTGTCACCATGAAAAATGTCAAAAATAACAAATTTCAAGATGGCAAATGTCAAAGATGTCAAATGACAAATGTCACAATCCTAAATGTCAAAAATGAAAAGTGTCACCATGAAAAATGTCAAAAATGACAAATTTCAAGATGGCAAATGTCAAAACTGACAAATGTCACAATGCTAAATGTCAAAAATGAAAAGTGTCACCATGAAAAATGTCAAAAATAACAAATTTCAAGATGGCAAATGTCAAAGATGTCAAATGACAAATGTCACAATGCTAAATGTCAAAAATGAAAAATTTCAAGATGGCAAATGTCAAAGATGTCAAATGACAAATGTCACAATGGTAAATGTCAAAAATGAAAAGTGTCACCATGAAAAATGTCAAAAATGACAAATTTCAAGATGGCAAATGTCAAAGATGTCAAATGACAAATGTCACAATGCTAAATGTCAAAAATGAAAAGTGTCACCATGAAAAATGTCAAAAATGACAAATTTCAAGATGGCAAATGTCAAAGATGTCAAATGACAAATGTCACAATGCTAAATGTCAAAAATGAAAAGTGTCACCATGAAAAATGTCAAAAATGACAAATTTCAAGATGGCAAATATCAAAGATGTCAAATGACAAATGTGACAATACTAAATGTCAAAAATGACAAATTTCAAGCTGGCAAATGTCAAAGATGTCAAATGACAAATGTCACAATGCTAAATGTCAAAAATGAAAAGTGTCACCATAAAAAATGTCAAAAATGACAAATTCCGAGATGGCAAATGTCAAAGATGTCAAATGACAAATGTCACAATGCTAAATGTCAAAAATGAAAAGTGTCAAAAATGACAAATTTCAAGATGGCAAATGTCTAAGATGTCAAATGACAAATGTCACAATGCTAAATGTCAAAAATGAAAAGTGTCACCTTGAAAAATGTCAAAAATGACAAATTTCAAGATGGCAAATGTCAAAGATGTCAAATGACAAATGTCACAATGCTAAATGTCAAAAATGAAAAGTGTCACTATGAAAAATGTCAAACATGACAAATTTCAAGATGGCAAATGTCAAAGATGTCAAATGACAAATGTCACAATGCTAAATGTCAAAAATGAAAAGTGTCACCATGAAAAATGTCAAAAATGACAAATTTCAAGATGGCAAATGTCAAAGATGTCAAATGACAAATGTCACAATGCTAAATGTCAAAAATGAAAAGTGTCACCATGAAAAATGTCAAAAATGACAAATTTCAAGATGGCAAATATCAAAGATGTCAAATGACAAATGTGACAATACTAAATGTCAAAAATGACAAATTTTAAGCTGGCAAATGTCAAAGATGTCAAATGACAAATGTCACAATGCTAAATGTCAAAAATGAAAAGTGTCACCATAAAAAATGTCAAAAATGACAAATTCCGAGATGGCAAATGTCAAAGATGTCAAATGACAAATGTCACAATGCTAAATGTCAAAAATGAAAAGTGTCAAAAATAACAAATTTCAAGATAGCAAATGTTAAAGATGTCAAATGACAAATGTCACAATGCTAAATGTCAAAAATTAAAAGTGTCACCATGAAAAATGTCAAATATAACAAATTTCAAGATGGCAAATGTCAAAGATGTCAAATGACAAATGTCACAATGCTAAATGTCAAAAATGAAAAGTGTCACTATGAAAAATGTCAAACATGACAAATTTCAAGATGGCAAATGTCAAAGATGTCAAATGACAAATGTCACAATGCTAAATGTCAAAAATGAAAAGTGTCACCATGAAAAATGTCAAAAATAACAAATTTCAAGATGGCAAATGTCAAAGATGTCAAATGACAAATGTCACAATGCTAAATGTCAAAAATAAAAAGTGTCACCATGAAAAATGTCAAAAATGACAAATTTCAAGATGCCAAATGTCAAACCTGACAAATGTCACAATGCTAAATGTCAAAAATGAAAAGTGTCACCATGAAAAATGTCAAAAATAACAAGTTTCAAGATGGCAAATGTCAAAGATGTCAAATGACAATTGTCACAATGCTAAATGTCAAAAATGACAAATTTCAAGATGGCAAATGTCTCAGATGTCAAATGACAAATGTCACAATGCTAAATGTCAAAAATGAAAAGTGTCACCATGAAAAATGTCAAAAATGACAAATTTCAAGATGGCAAATGTCAAAGATGTCAAATGACAAATGTCACAATGCTAAATGTCAAAAATGAAAAGTGTCAAAAATGACAAATTTCAAGATGGCAAATGTCAAAGATGTCAAATGACAAATGTCACAATGCTAAATGTCAAAAATGAAAAGTGTCACCATGAAAAATGTCAAAAATGACAAATTTCAAGATGGCAAATGTCAAAGATGTCAAATGACAAATGTCACAATGCTAAATGTCACAAATGAAAAGTGTCAAAAATGACAAATTTCAAGATGGCAAATGTCTAAGATGTCAAATGACAAATGTCACAGTGCTAAATGTCAAAAATGAAAAGTGTCACCATGAAAAATGTCAAAAATGACAAATTTCAAGATGGCAAATGTCTCAGATGTCAAATGACAAATGTCACAATGCTAAATGTCAAAAATGAAAAGTGTCACCATGAAAAATGTCAAAAATGACAAATTTCAAGATGGCAAATGTCCAAGATGTCACATGACAAATGTCACAATGCTAAATGTCAAAAATGAAAAGTGTCACCATGAAAAATGTCAAAAATGACAAATTTTAAGATGGCAAATGTCAAAGATGTCAAATGACAAATGTCACAATGCTAAATGTCACAAATGAAAGGTGTCAAAAATGACAAATTTCAAGATGGCAAATGTCTAAGATGTCAAATGACAAATGTCACAATGCTAAATGTCAAAAATGAAAAGTGTCACCGTGAAAAATGTCAAAAATGACAAATTTCAAGATGGCAAATGTCAAAGATGTCAAATGACAAATGTCACAATGCTAAATGTCAAAAATGAAAAGTGTCCCCATGAAAAATGTCAATAATGACAAATTTCAAGAAGGCAAATGTCAAAGATGTCAAATGACGAATGTCACAATGCTAAATGTCAAAAATGAAAAGTGTCACCATGAAAAATGTCAAAAATGACAAATTTCAAGATGGAAAATGTCAAAGATGTCGAATATGACAAATGTCACAATGCTAAATGTCAAAAATGAAAAGTGTCACCATGAAAAATGTCAAAAATGACAAATTTCAAGATGGCAAATGTCAAAGATGTCAAATGACAAATGTCACAATGCTAAATGTCAAAAATGAAAAGTGTCAAAAATGACAAATTTCAAGATGGCAAATGTCTAAGATGTCAAATGACAAATGTCACAATGCTAAATGTCAAAAATATAAAGTGTCACCATGAAAAATGTCAAAAATGACAAATTTCAAGATGGCAAATGTCAAAGATGTCAAATGACAAATGTCACAATGCTAAATGTCAAAAATGAAAAGTGTCACCATGAATAATGTCAAAAATGACAAATTTCAAAATGGCAAATGTCAAAGATGTCAAATGACAAATGTCACAATGCTAAATGTCACAAATGAAAAGTGTCAAAAATGACAAATTTCAAGATGGCAAATGTCCAAGATGTCAAATGACAAATGTCACAATGCTAAATGTCAAATATGAAAAGTGTCACCATGAAAAATATCAAAAATGACAAATTTCAAGATGGCAAATGTCAAAGATGTCAAATGACAAATGTCACAATGCTAAATGTCACAAATGAAAAGTGTCAAAAATGACAAATTTTAAGATGGCAAATGTCTAAGATGTCAAATGTCTAATGTCACAATGCTAAATGTCAAAAATGAAAAGTGTCACCATGAAAAATGTCAAAAATGACAAATTTCAAGATGGCAAATGTCAAAACTGACAAATGTCACAATGCTAAATGTCAAAAATGCAAATTGTGACCATAAAAATGTCAAAAATAACAAATTTCAAGATGGCAAATGTCAAAGATGTCAAATGACAAATGTCACAATGCTAAATGTCGAAAATGAAAAGTGTCACCATGAACAATGTCAAAAATGACAAATTTAAAGATGGCAAATGTCAAAACTGACAAATGTCACAATGCTAAATGTCAAAAATGATAAGTGTCACCATGAAACATGTCAAAAATAACAAATTTCAAGATGGCAAATGTCAAAGATGTCAAATGACAAATGTCACAATGCTAAATGTCAAAAATGGCAAATTTCAAGATGGCAAATGTCTAAGATGTCAAATGACAAATGTCACAATGCTAAATGTCAAAAATAAAAAGTGTCACTATGAAAAATGTCAAAAATGACAAATTTCAAGATGGCAAATGTCCAAGATGTCACAATGCTAAATGTCAAAAACGAAAAGTGTCACCATGAAAAATGTCAAAAATGACAAATTTAAAGATGGCAAATATCAAAGATGTCAAATGACAAATGTCACAATGCTAAATGTCAAAAATGAAAAGTGTCAAAAATGACAAATTTCAAGATGGCAAATGTCTAAGATGTCAAATGACAAATGTCACAATGCTAAATGTCAAAAATGAAAAGTGTCACCGTGAAAAATGTCAAAAATGACAAATTTCAAGATGGCAAATGTCAAAGATGTCAAATGACAAATGTCACAATGCTAAATGTCAAAAATGAAAAGTGTCACCATGAAAAATGTCAAAAATGGCAAATTTCAAGATGGCAAATGTCAAAGATGTCAAATAACAAATGCCACAATGCTAAATGTCAAAAATGAAAAGTGTCCCTATGAAAAATGTCAATAATGACAAATTTCAAGATGGCAAATGTCAAAGATGTCAAATGACAAATGTCACAATGCTTAATGTCAAAAATGAAAAGTGTCACCATGAAAAATGTCAAAAATGACAAATTTCAAGATGGCAAATGTCAAAGATGTCGAATATGACAAATGTCACAATGCTAAATGTCAAAAATGAAAAGTGTCACCATGAAAAATGTCAAAAATGACAAATTTTAAGATGGCAAATGTCAAAGATGTCAAATGACAAATGTCACAATGCTAAATGTCAAAAATGAAAAGTGTCAAAAATGACAAATTTCAAGATGGCAAATGTCTAAGATGTCAAATGACAAATGTCACAATGCTAAATGTCAAAAATGAAAAGTGTCACCATGAACAATGTCAAAAATGACACATTTCAAGATGGCAAATGTCAAAGATGTCAAATGACAAATGTCACAATGCTAAATGTCAAAAATGAAAAGTGTCACCATGAAAAATGTCAAAAATGATAAATTTCAAGATGGCAAATGTCAAAACTGACAAATGTCACAATGCTAAATGTCAAAAATGATAAGTGTCACCATGAAAAATGTCAAAAATGACAAATTTCAAGATGGCAAATGTCCAAGATGTCAAATGACAAATGTCACAATGCTAAATGTCAAAAATGAAAAGTGTCACCATGAAAAATGTCAAAAATGACAAATTTCAAGATGGCAAATATCAAAGATGTCAAATGACAAATGTCACAATGCTAAATGTCAAAAATGAAAAGTGTCAAAAATAACAAATTTCAAGATGGCAAATGTCTAAGATGTCAAATGACAAATGTCACAATGCTAAATGTCAAAAATGAAAAGTGTCACCATGAACAATGTCAAAAATGACACATTTCAAGATGGCAAATGTCAAAGATGTCAAATGACAAATGTCACAATGCTAAATGTCAAAAATGAAAAGTGTCACCATGAAAAATGTCAAAAATGATAAATTTCAAGATGGCAAATGTCAAAACTGACAAATGTCACAATGCTAAATGTCAAAAATGATAAGTGTCACCATGAAAAATGTCAAAAATGACAAATTTCAAGATGGCAAATGTCCAAGATGTCAAATGACAAATGTCACAATGCTAAATGTCAAAAATGAAAAGTGTCACCATGAAAAATGTCAAAAATGACAAATTTCAAGATGGCAAATGTCAAAGATGTCAAATGACAAATGTCACAATGCTAAATGTCAAAAATGAAAAGTGTCACCATGAAAAATGTCAAAAATGACAAATTTCAAGATGGCAAATATCAAAGATGTCAAATGACAAATGTGACAATACTAAATGTCAAAAATGACAAATTTTAAGCTGGCAAATGTCAAAGATGTCAAATGACAAATGTCACAATGCTAAATGTCAAAAATGAAAAGTGTCACCATAAAAAATGTCAAAAATGACAAATTCCGAGATGGCAAATGTCAAAGATGTCAAATGACAAATGTCACAATGCTAAATGTCAAAAATGAAAAGTGTCAAAGATAACAAATTTCAAGATAGCAAATGTTAAAGATGTCAAATGACAAATGTCACAATGCTAAATGTAAAAAATTAAAAGTGTCACCATGAAAAATGTCAAATATAACAAATTTCAAGATGGCAAATGTCAAAGATGTCAAATGACAAATGTCACAATGCTAAATGTCAAAAATGAAAAGTGTCACTATGAAAAATGTCAAACATGACAAATTTCAAGATGGCAAATGTCAAAGATGTCAAATGACAAATGTCACAATGCTAAATGTCAAAAATGAAAAGTGTCACCATGAAAAATGTCAAAAATAACAAATTTCAAGATGGCAAATGTCAAAGATGTCAAATGACAAATGTCACAATGCTAAATGTCAAAAATAAAAAGTGTCACCATGAAAAATGTCAAAAATGACAAATTTCAAGATGCCAAATGTCAAACCTGACAAATGTCACAATGCTAAATGTCAAAAATGAAAAGTGTCACCATGAAAAATGTCAAAAATAACAAGTTTCAAGATGGCAAATGTCAAAGATGTCAAATGACAATTGTCACAATGCTAAATGTCAAAAATGACAAATTTCAAGATGGCAAATGTCTCAGATGTCAAATGACAAATGTCACAATGCTAAATGTCAAAAATGAAAAGTGTCACCATGAAAAATGTCAAAAATGACAAATTTCAAGATGGCAAATGTCAAAGATGTCAAATGACAAATGTCACAATGCTAAATGTCAAAAATGAAAAGTGTCAAAAATGACAAATTTCAAGATGGCAAATGTCAAAGATGTCAAATGACAAATGTCACAATGCTAAATGTCAAAAATGAAAAGTGTCACCATGAAAAATGTCAAAAATGACAAATTTCAAGATGGCAAATGTCAAAGATGTCAAATGACAAATGTCACAATGCTAAATGTCACAAATGAAAAGTGTCAAAAATGACAAATTTCAAGATGGCAAATGTCTAAGATGTCAAATGACAAATGTCACAGTGCTAAATGTCAAAAATGAAAAGTGTCACCATGAAAAATGTCAAAAATGACAAATTTCAAGATGGCAAATGTCTCAGATGTCAAATGACAAATGTCACAATGCTAAATGTCAAAAATGAAAAGTGTCACCATGAAAAATGTCAAAAATGACAAATTTCAAGATGGCAAATGTCCAAGATGTCACATGACAAATGTCACAATGCTAAATGTCAAAAATGAAAAGTGTCACCATGAAAAATGTCAAAAATGACAAATTTTAAGATGGCAAATGTCAAAGATGTCAAATGACAAATGTCACAATGCTAAATGTCACAAATGAAAGGTGTCAAAAATGACAAATTTCAAGATGGCAAATGTCTAAGATGTCAAATGACAAATGTCACAATGCTAAATGTCAAAAATGAAAAGTGTCACCGTGAAAAATGTCAAAAATGACAAATTTCAAGATGGCAAATGTCAAAGATGTCAAATGACAAATGTCACAATGCTAAATGTCAAAAATGAAAAGTGTCCCCATGAAAAATGTCAATAATGACAAATTTCAAGAAGGCAAATGTCAAAGATGTCAAATGACGAATGTCACAATGCTAAATGTCAAAAATGAAAAGTGTCACCATGAAAAATGTCAAAAATGACAAATTTCAAGATGGAAAATGTCAAAGATGTCGAATATGACAAATGTCACAATGCTAAATGTCAAAAATGAAAAGTGTCACCATGAAAAATGTCAAAAATGACAAATTTCAAGATGGCAAATGTCAAAGATGTCAAATGACAAATGTCACAATGCTAAATGTCAAAAATGAAAAGTGTCAAAAATGACAAATTTCAAGATGGCAAATGTCTAAGATGTCAAATGACAAATGTCACAATGCTAAATGTCAAAAATATAAAGTGTCACCATGAAAAATGTCAAAAATGACAAATTTCAAGATGGCAAATGTCAAAGATGTCAAATGACAAATGTCACAATGCTAAATGTCAAAAATGAAAAGTGTCACCATGAATAATGTCAAAAATGACAAATTTCAAGATGGCAAATGTCAAAGATGTCAAATGACAAATGTCACAATGCTAAATGTCACAAATGAAAAGTGTCAAAAATGACAAATTTCAAGATGGCAAATGTCCAAGATGTCAAATGACAAATGTCACAATGCTAAATGTCAAATATGAAAAGTGTCACCATGAAAAATATCAAAAATGACAAATTTCAAGATGGCAAATGTCAAAGATGTCAAATGACAAATGTCACAATGCTAAATGTCACAAATGAAAAGTGTCAAAAATGACAAATTTTAAGATGGCAAATGTCTAAGATGTCAAATGACTAATGTCACAATGCTAAATGTCAAAAATGAAAAGTGTCACCATGAAAAATGTCAAAAATGACAAATTTCAAGATGGCAAATGTCAAAACTGACAAATGTCACAATGCTAAATGTCAAAAATGCAAATTGTGACCATAAAAATGTCAAAAATAACAAATTTCAAGATGGCAAATGTCAAAGATGTCAAATGACAAATGTCACAATGCTAAATGTCGAAAATGAAAAGTGTCACCATGAACAATGTCAAAAATGACAAATTTAAAGATGGCAAATGTCAAAACTGACAAATGTCACAATGCTAAATGTCAAAAATGATAAGTGTCACCATGAAACATGTCAAAAATAACAAATTTCAAGATGGCAAATGTCAAAGATGTCAAATGACAAATGTCACAATGCTAAATGTCAAAAATGGCAAATTTCAAGATGGCAAATGTCTAAGATGTCAAATGACAAATGTCACAATGCTAAATGTCAAAAATAAAAAGTGTCACTATGAAAAATGTCAAAAATGACAAATTTCAAGATGGCAAATGTCCAAGATGTCACAATGCTAAATGTCAAAAACGAAAAGTGTCACCATGAAAAATGTCAAAAATGACAAATTTAAAGATGGCAAATATCAAAGATGTCAAATGACAAATGTCACAATGCTAAATGTCAAAAATGAAAAGTGTCAAAAATGACAAATTTCAAGATGGCAAATGTCTAAGATGTCAAATGACAAATGTCACAATGCTAAATGTCAAAAATGAAAAGTGTCACCGTGAAAAATGTCAAAAATGACAAATTTCAAGATGGCAAATGTCAAAGATGTCAAATGACAAATGTCACAATGCTAAATGTCAAAAATGAAAAGTGTCACCATGAAAAATGTCAAAAATGGCAAATTTCAAGATGGCAAATGTCAAAGATGTCAAATAACAAATGCCACAATGCTAAATGTCAAAAATGAAAAGTGTCCCTATGAAAAATGTCAATAATGACAAATTTCAAGATGGCAAATGTCAAAGATGTCAAATGACAAATGTCACAATGCTTAATGTCAAAAATGAAAAGTGTCACCATGAAAAATGTCAAAAATGACAAATTTCAAGATGGCAAATGTCAAAGATGTCGAATATGACAAATGTCACAATGCTAAATATCAAAAATGAAAAGTGTCACCATGAAAAATGTCAAAAATGACAAATTTTAAGATGGCAAATGTCAAAGATGTCAAATGACAAATGTCACAATGCTAAATGTCAAAAATGAAAAGTGTCAAAAATGACAAATTTCAAGATGGCAAATGTCTAAGATGTCAAATGACAAATGTCACAATGCTAAATGTCAAAAATGAAAAGTGTCACCATGAACAATGTCAAAAATGACACATTTCAAGATGGCAAATGTCAAAGATGTCAAATGACAAATGTCACAATGCTAAATGTCAAAAATGAAAAGTGTCACCATGAAAAATGTCAAAAATGATAAATTTCAAGATGGCAAATGTCAAAACTGACAAATGTCACAATGCTAAATGTCAAAAATGATAAGTGTCACCATGAAAAATGTCAAAAATGACAAATTTCAAGATGGCAAATGTCCAAGATGTCAAATGACAAATGTCACAATACTAAATGTCAAAAATGAAAAGTGTCACCATGAAAAATGTCAAAAATGACAAATTTCAAGATGGCAAATGTCAAAGATGTCAAATGACAAATTTCACAATGCTAAATGTCAAAAATAAAAAGTGTCAAAAATGACAAATTTCAAGATGGAAAATGTCAAAGATGTCAAATGACAAATGTCACAATGCTAAATGTCAAAAATGACAAATTTCAAGATGGCAAATGTCAAAGATGTCAAATGACAAATGTCACAATGCTAAATGTCAAAAATGAAAAGTGTCACCATAAACAATGTCAAAAATGACACATTTCAAGATGGCAAATGTCAAATGACAAATGTCACAATGCTAAATGTCAAAAATGAAAAGTGTCACAATGAAAAATGTCAAAAATGATAAATTTCAAGATGGCAAATGTCAAAACTGACAAATGTCACAATGCTAAATGTCAAAAATGATAAGTGTCACCATGAAAAATGTCAAAAATGACAAATTTCAAGATGGCAAATGTCCAAGATGTCAAATGACAAATGTCACAATGCTAAATGTCAAATCTGAAAAGTGTCACCACGAAAAATATCAAAAATGACAAATTTCAAGATGGCAAATGTCAAAGATGTCAAATGACAAATGTCACAATGCTAAATGTAACAAATGAAAAGTGTCAAAAATGACAAATTTCAAGATGGCAAATGTCTAAGATGTCAAATGACAAATGTCACAATGCTAAATGTCAAAAATGAAAAGTGTCACCATGAAAAATGTCAAAAATGACAAATTTCAAGATGGCAAATGTCAAAACTGACAAATGTCAAAAATGAAAAGTGTGACCATGAAAAATGTCAAAAATAACAAATTTCAAGATGGCAAATGTCAAAGATGTCAAATGACAAATGTCACAATGCTAAATGTCAAAAATGACAAATTTCAAGATGGCAAATGTCAAAGATGTAAAATGACAAATGTCACAATGCTAAATGTCAAAAATGAAAAGTGTCACCATGAAAAATGTCAAAAATGACAAATTTCAAGATGGCAAAAGTCAAAGATGTCAAATGACAAATGTCACAATGCTAAATGTCAAAAATGAAAAGTGTCACCATGAACAATGTCAAAAATGACAAATTTCAAGATGGCAAATGTCAAAACTGACAAATGTCACAATGTTAAATGTCAAAAATGATAAGTGTCACCATGAAAAATGTCAAAAATAACAAATTTTAAGATGGCAAATGTCAAAGATGTCAAATGACAAATGTCACAATGCTAAATGTCAAAAATGACAAATTTCAAGATGGCAAATGTCTAAGATGTCAAATGACAAATGTCACAATGCTAAATGTCAAAAATGAAAAGTGTCACCATGAAAAATGTCAAAAATGACAAATTTCAAGATGGCAAATGTCCAAGATGTCAAATGACAAATGTCACAATGCTAAATGTCAAAAATGAAAAGTGTCACCATGAAAAATGTTAAAAATGACAAATTTAAAGATGGAAAATATCAAAGATGTCAAATGACAAATGTCACAATGCTAAATGTCAAAAATAAAAAGTGTCAAAAATGACAAATTTCAAGATGGCAAATGTCCAAGATGTCAAATGACAAATGTCACAATGCTAAATGTCAAAAATGAAAAGTGTCACCATGAAAAATGTCAAAAATGACAAATTTAAAGATGGCAAATATCAAAGATGTCAAATGACAAATGTCACAATGCTAAATGTCAAAAATGAAAAGTGTCAAAAATGACAAATTTCAAGATGGAAAATGTCTAAGGTGTCAAATGACAAATGTCACAATGCTAAATGTCAAAAATGAAAAGTGTCACCGTGAAAAATGTCAAAAATGACAAATTTCAACATGGCAAATGTCAAAGATGTCAAATGACAAATGTCACAATGCTAAATGTTAAAAATGAAAAGTGTCACCATGACAAATGTCAAAAATGACAAATTTCAAGATGGCAAATGTCAAAGATGTCAAATGACAAATGTCACAATGCTAAATGTCAAAAATGAAAAGTGTCCCCATGAAAAATGTCAATAATGACAAATTTCAAGATGGCAAATGTCAAAGATGTCAAATGACAAATGTCACAATGCTAAATGTCAAAAATGAAAAGTGTCACCATGAAAAATGTCAAAAATGACAAATTTTAAGATGGCAAATGTCAAAGATGTCAAATGACAAATGTCACAATGCTAAATGTCAAAAATGAAAAGTGTCACCATGAAAAATGTCAAAAATGAGAAATTTCAAGATGTCAAATGTCAAAACTGACAAATGTCACAATGCTAAATGTCAAAAATGAAAAGTGTCACCATGAAAAATGTCAAAAATAACAAATTTCAAGATGGCAAATGTCAAAGATGTCAAATGACAAATGTCACAATGGTAAATGTCAAAAATGACAAATTTCAAGATAACAAATGTCAAAGATGTCAAATGACAAATGTCACAATGCTAAATGTCAAAAATGAAAAGTGTCACCATGAAAAATGTCAAAAATGACAAATTTCAAGATGGCAAATGTCAAAGATGTCAAATGAAAAATGTCACAATGCTAAATGTCAAAAATGAAAAGTGTCACCATGAAAAATGTCAAAAATGACAAATTGCAAGATGGCAAATGTCAAAGATGTCAAATGACAAATGTCACAATGCTAAATGTCAAAAATGAAAAGTGTCACCATGAAAAATGTCAAAAATGACAAATTTCAAGATGGCAAATATCAAAGATGTCAAATGAGAAATGTCACAATGCTAAATGTCAAAAATGACAAATTTCAAGATGGCAAATGTCAAAGATGTCAAATGACAAATTTCAAGATGGCAAATGTCAAAGATGTCAAATGACAAATGTCACAATGCTAAATGTCAAAAATGAAAAGTGTCACCATGAAAAATGTCAAAAATGACAAATTTCAAGATGGCAAATGTCAAAGATGTCAAATGACAAATGTCACAATGCTAAATGTCAAAAATGAAAAGTGTCACCATGAAAAATGTCAAAAATGACAAATTTCAAGATGGCAAATGTCAAAACTGACAAATGTCACAATGCTAAATGTCAAAAATGAAAAGTGTCACCATGAAAAATGTCAAAAATAACAAATTTCAAGATGGCAAATGTCAAAGATGTCAAATGACAAATGTCACAATGCTAAATGTCAAAAATGACAAATTTCAAGATGGCAAATGTCAAAGTTGTCAAATGACAAATGTCACAATGCTAAATGTCAAAAATGAAAAGTGTCACCCTGAAAAATGTCAAAAATGACAAATTTCAAGATGGCAAATGTCAAAGATGTCAAATGACAAATGTCACAATGCTAAATGTCAAAAATGAAAAGTGTCACCATGAAAAATATCAAAAATGACAAATTTCAAGATGGCAAATATCAAAGATGTCAAATGACAAATGTCACAATGCTAAATGTCAAAAATGACAAATTTCAAGATGGCAAATGTCAAAAATGTCAAATGTCACAATGCTAAATGTCAAAAATAAAAAGTGTCACCATGAAAAATGTCAAAAATGACAAATTTCAAGATGGCAAATGTCAAAGATGTCAAATGACAAATGTCACAATGCTAAATGTCAAAAATGAAAAGTGTCAAAAATGACAAATTTCAAGATGGCAAATGTCTAAGATGTCAAATGACAAATGTCACAATGCTAAATGTCAAAAATGAAAAGTGTCACCATGAAAAATGTCAAAAATGACAAATTTCAAGATGGCAAATGTCAAAGATGTTAAATGACAAATGTCACAATGCTAAATGTCAAAAATGAAAAGTGTCACCATGAAAAATGTCAAAAATAACAAATTTCAAGAAGGCAAATGTCAAAGATGTCAAATGACAAATGTCACAATGCTAAATGTCAAAAATGACAAATTTCAAGATGGCAAATGTCAAAGATGTCAAATGACAAATGTCACAATGCTAAATGTCAAAAATGAAAAGTGTCACCATAAAAAATGTCAAAAATGGCAAATTTCAAGATGGCAAATGTCAAAGATGTCAAATGACAAATTTCACAATGCTAAATGTCAAAAATAAAAAGTGTCAAAAATGACAAATTTCAAGATGGAAAATGTCAAAGATGTCAAATGACAAATGTCACAATGCTAAATGTTAAAAATGACAAATTTCAAGATGGCAAATGTCAAAGATGTCAAATGACAAATGTCACAATGCTAAATGTCAAAAATGAAAAGTGTCACCATGAACAATGTCAAAAATGACACATTTCAAGATGGCAAATGTCAAATGACAAATGTCACAATGCTAAATGTCAAAAATGAAAAGTGTCACAATGAAAAATGTCAAAAATGATAAATTTCAAGATGGCAAATGTCAAAACTGACAAATGTCACAATGCTAAATGTCAAAAATGATAAGTGTCACCATGAAAAATGTCAAAAATGACAAATTTCAAGATGGCAAATGTCCAAGATGTCAAATGACAAATGTCACAATGCTAAATGTCAAATATGAAAAGTGTCACCATGAAAAATATCAAAAATGACAAATTTCAAGATGGCAAATGTCAAAGATGTCAAATGACAAATGTCACAATGCTAAATGTAACAAATGAAAAGTGTCAAAAATGACAAATTTCAAGATGGCAAATGTCTAAGATGTCAAATGACAAATGTCACAATGCTAAATGTCAAAAATGAAAAGTGTCACCATGAAAAATGTCAAAAATGACAAATTTCAAGATGGCAAATGTCAAAACTGACAAATGTCAAAAATGAAAAGTGTGACCATGAAAAATGTCAAAAATAACAAATTTCAAGATGGCAAATGTCAAAGATGTCAAATGACAAATGTCACAATGCTAAATGTCAAAAATGACAAATTTCAAGATGGCAAATGTCAAAGATGTCAAATGACAAATGTCACAATGCTAAATGTCAAAAATGAAAAGTGTCACCACGAAAAATGTCAAAAATGACAAATTTCAAGATGGCAAATGTCAAAGATGTCAAATGACAAATGTCACAATGCTAAATGTCAAAAATGAAAAGTGTCACCATGAACAATGTCAAAAATGACAAATTTCAAGATGGCAAATGTCAAAACTGACAAATGTCACAATGTTAAATGTCAAAAATGATAAGTGTCACCATGAAAAATGTCAAAAATAACAAATTTTAAGATGGCAAATGTCAAAGATGTCAAATAACAAATGTCACAATGCTAAATGTCAAAAATAACAAATTTCAAGATGGCAAATGTCTAAGATGTCAAATGACAAATGTCACAATGCTAAATGTCAAAAATGAAAAGTGTCACCATGAAAAATGTCAAAAATGACAAATTTCAAGATGGCAAATGTCCAAGATGTCAAATGACAAATGTCACAATGCTAAATGTCAAAAATGAAAAGTGTCACCATGAAAAATGTCAAAAATGACAAATTTAAAGATGGCAAATATCAAAGATGTCAAATGACAAATGTCACAATGCTAAATGTCAAAAATAAAAAGTGTCAAAAATGACAAATTTCAAGATGGCAAATGTCCAATATGTCAAATGACAAATGTCACAATGCTAAATGTCAAAAATGAAAAGTGTCACCATGAAAAATGTCAAAAATGACAAATTTAAAGATGGCAAATATCAAAGATGTCAAATGACAAATGTCACAATGCTAAATGTCAAAAATGAAAAGTGTCAAAAATGACAAATTTCAAGATGGAAAATGTCTAAGGTGTCAAATGACAAATGTCACAATGCTAAATGTCAAAAATGAAAAGTGTCACCGTGAAAAATGTCAAAAATGACAAATTTCAACATGGCAAATGTCAAAGATGTCAAATGACAAATGTCACAATGCTAAATGTTAAAAATGAAAAGTGTCACCATGACAAATGTCAAAAATGACAAATTTCAAGATGGCAAATGTCAAAGATGTCAAATGACAAATGTCACAATGCTAAATGTCCCCATGAAAAATGTCAATAATGACAAATTTCAAGATGGCAAATGTCAAAGATGTCAAATGACAAATGTCACAATGCTAAATGTCAAAAATGAAAAGTGTCACAATGAAAAATGTCAAAAATGACAAATTTTAAGATGGCAAATGTCAAAGATGTCAAATGACAAATGTCACAATGCTAAATGTCAAAAATGAAAAGTGTCACCATGAAAAATGTCAAAAATGAGAAATTTCAAGATGGCAAATGTCAAAACTGACAAATGTCACAATGCTAAATGTCAAAAATGAAAAGTGTCACCATGAAAAATGTCAAAAATAACAAATTTCAAGATGGCAAATGTCAAAGATGTCAAATGACAAATGTCACAATGGTAAATGTCAAAAATGACAAATTTCAAGATAACAAATGTCAAAGATGTCAAATGACAAATGTCACAATGCTAAATGTCAAAAATGAAAAGTGTCACCATGAAAAATGTCAAAAATGACAAATTTCAAGATGGCAAATGTCAAAGATGTCAAATGAAAAATGTCACAATGCTAAATGTCAAAAATGAAAAGTGTCACCATGAAAAATGTCAAAAATGACAAATTGCAAGATGGCAAATGTCAAAGATGTCAAATGACAAATGTCACAATGCTAAATGTCAAAAATGAAAAGTGTCACCATGAAAAATGTCAAAAATGACAAATTTCAAGATGGCAAATATCAAAGATGTCAAATGAGAAATGTCACAATGCTAAATGTCAAAAATGACAAATTTCAAGATGGCAAATGTCAAAGATGTCAAATGACAAATTTCAAGATGGCAAATGTCAAAGATGTCAAATGACAAATGTCACAATGCTAAATGTCAAAAATGAAAAGTGTCACCATGAAAAATGTCAAAAATGACAAATTTCAAGATGGCAAATGTCAAAGATGTCAAATGACAAATGTCACAATGCTAAATGTCAAAAATGAAAAGTGTCACCATGAAAAATGTCAAAAATGACAAATTTCAAGATGGCAAATGTCAAAACTGACAAATGTCACAATGCTAAATGTCAAAAATGAAAAGTGTCACCATGAAAAATGTCAAAAATAACAAATTTCAAGATGGCAAATGTCAAAGATGTCAAATGACAAATGTCACAATGCTAAATGTCAAAAATGACAAATTTCAAGATGGCAAATGTCAAAGTTGTCAAATGACAAATGTCACAATGCTAAATGTCAAAAATGAAAAGTGTCACCCTGAAAAATGTCAAAAATGACAAATTTCAAGATGGCAAATGTCAAAGATGTCAAATGACAAATGTCACAATGCTAAATGTCAAAAATGAAAATTGTCACCATGAAAAATATCAAAAATGACAAATTTCAAGATGGCAAATATCAAAGATGTCAAATGACAAATGTCACAATGCTAAATGTCAAAAATGACAAATTTCAAGATGGCAAATGTCAAAAATGTCAAATGACAAATGTCACAATGCTAAATGTCAAAAATAAAAAGTGTCACCATGAAAAATGTCAAAAATGACAAATTTCAAGATGGCAAATGTCAAAGATGTCAAATGACAAATGTCACAATGCTAAATGTCAAAAATGAGAAGTGTCAAAAATGACAAATTTCAAGATGGCAAATGTCTAAGATGTCAAATGACAAATGTCACAATGCTAAATGTCAAAAATGAAAAGTGTCACCATGAAAAATGTCAAAAATGACAAATTTTAAGATGGCAAATGTCAAAGATGTCAAATGACAAATGTCACAATGCTAAATGTCAAAAATGAAAAGTGTCACCATGAAAAATGTCAAAAATAACAAATTTCAAGAAGGCAAATGTCAAAGATGTCAAATGACAAATGTCACAATGCTAAATGTCAAAAATGACAAATTTCAAGATGGCAAATGTCAAAGATGTCAAATGACAAATGTCACAATGCTAAATGTCAAAAATGAAAAGTGTCACCATAAAAAATGTCAAAAATGGCAAATTTCAAGATGGCAAATATCAAAGATGTCAAATGACAAATGTTACATTGCTAAATGTCAAAAATGAAAAGTGTCACCATGAAAAATGTCAAAAATGACAAATTTTAAGATGGCAAATAACAAAGATGTCAAATGACAAATGTCACAATGCTAAATGTCAAAAATGAAAAGTGTCAAAAATGACAAATTTCAAGATGGCAAATGTCTAAGATGTCAAATGACAAATGTCACAATGCTAAATGTCAAAAATGAAAAGTGTCACCGTGAAAAATGTCAAAAATGACAAATTTCAAGACGGCAAATGTCAAAACTGACAAATGTCACAATGCTAAATGTCAAAAATGATAAGTGTCAACATAAAAAATGTCAAAAATGACAAATTTCAAGATGGCAAATGTCCAAGATGTCAAATGACAAATGTCACAATGCTAAATGTCAAAAATGACAAATTTCAAGATGGCAAATGTCAAAGATGTCAAATGACAAATGTCACAATGCTAAATGTCAAAAATGAAAAGTGTCACCACGAAAAATGTCAAAAATGACAAATTTCAAGATGGCAAATGTCAAAGATGTCAAATGACAAATGTCACAATGCTAAATGTCAAAAATGAATAGTGTCACCATAAACAATGTCAAAAATGACAAATTTCAAGATGGCAAATGTCAAAACTGACAAATGTCACAATGTTAAATGTCAAAAATGATAAGTGTCACCATGAAAAATGTCAAAAATAACAAATTTTAAGATGGCAAATGTCAAAGATGTCAAATGACAAATGTCACAATGCTAAATGTCAAAAATGACAAATTTCAAGATGGCAAATGTCTAAGATGTCAAATGACAAATGTCACAATGCTAAATGTCAAAAATGAAAAGTGTCACCATGAAAAATGTCAAAAATGACAAATTTCAAGATGGCAAATGTCCAAGATGTCAAATGACAAATGTCACAATGCTAAATGTCAAAAATGAAAAGTGTCACCATGAAAAATGTCAAAAATGACAAATTTAAAGATGGCAAATATCAAAGATGTCAAATGACAAATGTCACAATGCTAAATGTCAAAAATAAAAAGTGTCAAAAATGACAAATTTCAAGATGGCAAATGTCCAAGATGTCAAATGACAAATGTCACAATGCTAAATGTCAAAAATGAAAAGTGTCACCATGAAAAATGTCAAAAATGACAAATTTAAAGATGGCAAATATCAAAGATGTCAAATGACAAATGTCACAATGCTAAATGTCAAAAATGAAAAGTGTCAAAAATGACAAATTTCAAGATGGAAAATGTCTAAGGTGTCAAATGACAAATGTCACAATGCTAAATGTCAAAAATGAAAAGTGTCACCGTGAAAAATGTCAAAAATGACAAATTTCAACATGGCAAATGTCAAAGATGTCAAATGACAAATGTCACAATGCTAAATGTTAAAAATGAAAAGTGTCACCATGACAAATGTCAAAAATGACAAATTTCAAGATGGCAAATGTCAAAGATGTCAAATGACAAATGTCACAATGCTAAATGTCAAAAATGAAAAGTGTCCCCATGAAAAATGTCAATAATGACAAATTTCAAGATGGCAAATGTCAAAGATGTCAAATGACAAATGTCACAATGCTAAATGTCAAAAATGAAAAGTGTCACCATGAAAAATGTCAAAAATGACAAATTTTAAGATGGCAAATGTCAAAGATGTCAAATGACAAATGTCACAATGCTAAATGTCAAAAATGAAAAGTGTCACCATGAAAAATGTCAAAAATGAGAAATTTCAAGATGGCAAATGTCAAAACTGACAAATGTCACAATGCTAAATGTCAAAAATGAAAAGTGTCAACATAAAAAATGTCAAAAATAACAAATTTCAAGATGGCAAATGTCAAAGATGTCAAATGACAAATGTCACAATGGTAAATGTCAAAAATGACAAATTTCAAGATAACAAATGTCAAAGATGTCAAATGACAAATGTCACAATGCTAAATGTCAAAAATGAAAAGTGTCACCATGAAAAATGTCAAAAATGACAAATTTCAAGATGGCAAATGTCAAAGATGTCAAATGAAAAATGTCACAATGCTAAATGTCAAAAATGAAAAGTGTCACCATGAAAAATGTCAAAAATGACAAATTGCAAGATGGCAAATGTCAAAGATGTCAAATGACAAATGTCACAATGCTAAATGTCAAAAATGAAAAGTGTCACCATGAAAAATGTCAAAAATGACAAATTTCAAGATGGCAAATATCAAAGATGTCAAATGAGAAATGTCACAATGCTAAATGTCAAAAATGACAAATTTCAAGATGGCAAATGTCAAAGATGTCAAATGACAAATTTCAAGATGGCAAATGTCAAAGATGTCAAATGACAAATGTCACAATGCTAAATGTCAAAAATGAAAAGTGTCACCATGAAAAATGTCAAAAATGACAAATTTCAAGATGGCAAATGTCAAAGATGTCAAATGACAAATGTCACAATGCTAAATGTCAAAAATGAAAAGTGTCACCATGAAAAATGTCAAAAATGACAAATTTCAAGATGGCAAATGTCAAAACTGACAAATGTCACAATGCTAAATGTCAAAAATGAAAAGTGTCACCATGAAAAATGTCAAAAATAACAAATTTCAAGATGGCAAATGTCAAAGATGTCAAATGACAAATGTCACAATGCTAAATGTCAAAAATGACAAATTTCAAGATGGCAAATGTCAAAGTTGTCAAATGACAAATGTCACAATGCTAAATGTCAAAAATGAAAAGTGTCACCCTGAAAAATGTCAAAAATGACAAATTTCAAGATGGCAAATGTCAAAGATGTCAAATGACAAATGTCACAATGCTAAATGTCAAAAATGAAAAGTGTCACCATGAAAAATATCAAAAATGACAAATTTCAAGATGGCAAATATCAAAGATGTCAAATGACAAATGTCACAATGCTAAATGTCAAAAATGACAAATTTCAAGATGGCAAATGTCAAAAATGTCAAATGACAAATGTCACAATGCTAAATGTCAAAAATAAAAAGTGTCACCATGAAAAATGTCAAAAATGACAAATTTCAAGATGGCAAATGTCAAAGATGTCAAATGACAAATGTCACAATGCTAAATGTCAAAAATGAGAAGTGTCAAAAATGACAAATTTCAAGATGGCAAATGTCTAAGATGTCAAATGACAAATGTCACAATGCTAAATGTCAAAAATGAAAAGTGTCACCATGAAAAATGTCAAAAATGACAAATTTTAAGATGGCAAATGTCAAAGATGTCAAATGACAAATGTCACAATGCTAAATGTCAAAAATGAAAAGTGTCACCATGAAAAATGTCAAAAATAACAAATTTCAAGAAGGCAAATGTCAAAGATGTCAAATGACAAATGTCACAATGCTAAATGTCAAAAATGACAAATTTCAAGATGGCAAATGTCAAAGATGTCAAATGACAAATGTCACAATGCTAAATGTCAAAAATGAAAAGTGTCACCATAAAAAATGTCAAAAATGGCAAATTTCAAGATGGCAAATGTCAAAGATGTCAAATGACAAATGTTACATTGCTAAATGTCAAAAATGAAAAGTGTCACCATGAAAAATGTCAAAAATGACAAATTTTAAGATGGCAAATAACAAAGATGTCAAATGACAAATGTCACAATGCTAAATGTCAAAAATGAAAAGTGTCAAAAATGACAAATTTCAAGATGGCAAATGTCTAAGATGTCAAATGACAAATGTCACAATGCTAAATGTCAAAAATGAAAAGTGTCACCGTGAAAAATGTCAAAAATGACAAATTTCAAGACGGCAAATGTCAAAACTGACAAATGTCACAATGCTAAATGTCAAAAATGATAAGTGTCAACATAAAAAATGTCAAAAATGACAAATTTCAAGATGGCAAATGTCCAAGATGTCAAATGACAAATGTCACAATGCTAAATGTCAAAAATGAAAAGTGTCACCATGAAAAAGGTCAAAAATGACAAATTTCAAGATGGCAAATAACAAAGATGTCAAATGACAAATGTCACAATGCTAAATGTCAAAAATGAAAAGTGTCAAAAATGACAAATTTCAAGATGGCAAATGTCTAAGATGTCAAATGACAAATGTCACAATGCTAAATGTCAAAAATGAAAAGTGTCACCGTGAAAAATGTCAAAAATGACAAATTTCAAGATGGCAAATGTCAAAGATGTCAAATGACAAATGTCACAATGCTAAATGTCAAAAATGAAAAGTGTCACCATGAAAAATGTCAAAAATGACAAATTTCAAGATGGCAAATGTCAAAGATGTCAAATGACAAATGTCACAATGCTAAATGTCAAAAATGAAAAGTGTACCCATGAAAAATGTCAATAATGACAAATTTCAAGATGGCAAATGTCAAAGATGTCAAATGACAAATGTCACAATGCTAAATGTCAGAAATGAAAAGTGTCACCATGAAAAATATCAAAAATAACAAATTTCAAGATGGCAAATGTCAAAGATGTCAAATGACAAATGTCACAATGCTAAATGTCAAAAATGAAAAGTGTCACCATGAAAAATGTCAAAAATGACAAATTTTAAGATGGCAAATGTCAAAGATGTCAAATGACAAATGTCACAATGCTAAATGTCAAAAATGAAAAGTGTCACCATGAAAAATGTCAAAAATAACAAATTTCAAGAAGGCAAATGTCAAAGATGTCAAATGACAAATGTCACAATGCTAAATGTCAAAAATGACAAATTTCAAGATGGCAAATGTCAAAGATGTCAAATGACAAATGTCACAATGCTAAATGTCAAAAATGAAAAGTGTCACCATAAAAAATGTCAAAAATGGCAAATTTCAAGATGGCAAATGTCAAAGATGTCAAATGACAAATGTTACATTGCTAAATGTCAAAAATGAAAAGTGTCACCATGAAAAATGTCAAAAATGACAAATTTTAAGATGGCAAATAACAAAGATGTCAAATGACAAATGTCACAATGCTAAATGTCAAAAATGAAAAGTGTCAAAAATGACAAATTTCAAGATGGCAAATGTCTAAGATGTCAAATGACAAATGTCACAATGCTAAATGTCAAAAATGAAAAGTGTCACCGTGAAAAATGTCAAAAATGACAAATTTCAAGACGGCAAATGTCAAAACTGACAAATGTCACAATGCTAAATGTCAAAAATGATAAGTGTCAACATAAAAAATGTCAAAAATGACAAATTTCAAGATGGCAAATGTCCAAGATGTCAAATGACAAATGTCACAATGCTAAATGTCAAAAATGAAAAGTGTCACCATGAAAAAGGTCAAAAATGACAAATTTCAAGATGGCAAATAACAAAGATGTCAAATGACAAATGTCACAATGCTAAATGTCAAAAATGAAAAGTGTCAAAAATGACAAATTTCAAGATGGCAAATGTCTAAGATGTCAAATGACAAATGTCACAATGCTAAATGTCAAAAATGAAAAGTGTCACCGTGAAAAATGTCAAAAATGACAAATTTCAAGATGGCAAATGTCAAAGATGTCAAATGACAAATGTCACAATGCTAAATGTCAAAAATGAGAAGTGTCACCATGAAAAATGTCAAAAATAACAAATTTCAAGATGGCAAATGTCAAAGATGTCAAATGACAAATGTCACAATGCTAAATGTCAAAAATGAAAAGTGTACCCATGAAAAATGTCAATAATGACAAATTTCAAGATGGCAAATGTCAAAGATGTCAAATGACAAATGTCACAATGCTAAATGTCAGAAATGAAAAGTGTCACCATGAAAAATATCAAAAATAACAAATTTCAAGATGGCAAATGTCAAAGATGTCAAATGACAAATGTCACAATGCTAAATGTCAAAAATGAAAAGTGTCACCATGAAAAATGTCAAAAATGACAAATTTCAAGATAGCAAATGTCAAAGATGTCAAATGACAAATGTCACAATGCTAAATGTCAAAAATGAAAAGTGTCACCATAAAAAATGTCAAAAATGGCAAATTTCAAGATGGCAAATGTCAAAGATGTCAAATGACAAATGTTACATTGCTAAATGTCAAAAATGAAAAGTGTCACCATGAAAAATGTCAAAAATGACAAATTTTAAGATGGCAAATAACAAAGATGTCAAATGACAAATGTCACAATGCTAAATGTCAAAAATGAAAAGTGTCAAAAATGACAAATTTCAAGATGGCAAATGTCTAAGATGTCAAATGACAAATGTCACAATGCTAAATGTCAAAAATGAAAAGTGTCACCGTGAAAAATGTCAAAAATGACAAATTTCAAGACGGCAAATGTCAAAACTGACAAATGTCACAATGCTAAATGTCAAAAATGATAAGTGTCAACATAAAAAATGTCAAAAATGACAAATTTCAAGATGGCAAATGTCCAAGATGTCAAATGACAAATGTCACAATGCTAAATGTCAAAAATGAAAAGTGTCACCATGAAAAAGGTCAAAAATGACAAATTTCAAGATGGCAAATAACAAAGATGTCAAATGACAAATGTCACAATGCTAAATGTCAAAAATGAAAAGTGTCAAAAATGACAAATTTCAAGATGGCAAATGTCTAAGATGTCAAATGACAAATGTCACAATGCTAAATGTCAAAAATGAAAAGTGTCACCGTGAAAAATGTCAAAAATGACAAATTTCAAGATGGCAAATGTCAAAGATGTCAAATGACAAATGTCACAATGCTAAATGTCAAAAATGAAAAGTGTCACCATGAAAAATGTCAAAAATGACAAATTTCAAGATGGCAAATGTCAAAGATGTCAAATGACAAATGTCACAATGCTAAATGTCAAAAATGAAAAGTGTACCCATGAAAAATGTCAATAATGACAAATTTCAAGATGGCAAATGTCAAAGATGTCAAATGACAAATGTCACAATGCTAAATGTCAGAAATGAAAAGTGTCACCATGAAAAATATCAAAAATAACAAATTTCAAGATGGCAAATGTCAAAGATGTCAAATGACAAATGTCACAATGCTAAATGTCAAAAATGAAAAGTGTCACCATGAAAAATGTCAAAAATGACAAATTTCAAGATAGCAAATGTCAAAGATGTCAAATGACAAATGTCACAATGCTAAATGTCAAAAATGAAAAGTGTCACCATAAAAAATGTCAAAAATAACAAATTTCAAGATGGCAAATGTCAAAGATGTCAAATGACAAATGTCACAATGCTAAATGTCAAAAATGAAAAGTGTCACCATAAAAAATGTCAAAAATGAAAAATTTCAAGATGGCAATTGTCAAAACTGACAAATGTCACACTGCTAAATGTCAAAAATGAAAAGTGTCACCATGAAAAATGTCAAAAATAACAAATTTCAAGATGGCAAATGTCAAAGATGTCAAATGACAAATGTCACAATGCTAAATGTCAAAAATGACAAATTTCAAGATGGCAAATGTCAAAGATGTCAAATGACAAATGTCACAATGCTAAATGTCAAAAATGAAAAGTGTCACCATGAAAAATGTCAAAAATGACAAATTTCAAGATGGCAAACGTCAAAGATGTCAAATGACAAATGTCACAATGCTAAATGTCAAAAATGAAAAGTGTCATCATGAAAAATGTCAAAAATGACAAATTTTAAGATGGCAAATGTCAAAGATGTCAAATGAAAAATGTCACAATGCTAAATGTCAAAAATGAAAAGTGTCACCATGAAAAATGTCAAAAATGACAAATTTCAAGATGGCAAATATCAAAGATGTCAAATGACAAATGTCACAATGCTAAATGTCAAAAATGACAAATTTCAAGATGCCAAATGTCAAAGATGTCAAATGACAGATGTCACAATGCTAAATGTCAAAAATGAAAAGTGTCACCATGAAAAATGTCAAAAATGACAAATTTCAAGATGGCAAATGTCAAAGATGTCAAATGACAAATGTCACAATGCTAAATGTCAAAAATGAAAAGTGTCAAAAATGACAAATTTCAAGATGGCAAATGTCTAAGATGTCAAATGACAAATGTCACAATGCTAAATGTCAAAAATGAAAAGTGTCACCATGAAAAATGTCAAAAATGACAAATTTCAAGATGGCAAATGTCAAAGATGTCAAATGACAAATGTCACAATGCTAAATGTCAAAAATGAAAAGTGTCACCATAAAAAATGTCAAAAATGACAAATTTCAAGATGGCAAACGTCAAAGATGTCAAATGACAAATGTCACAATGCTAAATGTCAAATATGAAAAGTGTCACCATGAAAAATATCAAAAATGACAAATTTCAAGTTGGCAAATGTCAAAGATGTCAAATGACAAATGTCACAATGCTAAATGTAACAAATGAAAAGTGTCAAAAATGACAAATTTCAAGATGGCAAATGTCTAAGATGTCAAATGACAAATGTCACAATGCTAAATGTCAAAAATGAAAAGTGTCACCATGAAAAATGTCAAAAATGACAAATTTCAAGATGGCAAATGTCAAAACTGACAAATGTCAAAAATGAAAAGTGTGACCATGAAAAATGTCAAAAATAACAAATTTCAAGATGGCAAATGTCAAAGATGTCAAATGAAAAATGTCACAATGCTAAATGTCAAAAATGAAAAGTGTCACCATGAAAAATGTCAAAAATGACAAATTTCAAGATGGCAAATATCAAAGATGTCAAATGACAAATGTCACAATGCTAAATGTCAAAAATGACAAATTTCAAGATGCCAAATGTCAAAGATGTCAAATGACAGATGTCACAATGCTAAATGTCAAAAATGAAAAGTGTCACCATGAAAAATGTCAAAAATGACAAATTTCAAGATGGCAAATGTCAAAGATGTCAAATGACAAATGTCACAATGCTAAATGTCAAAAATGAAAAGTGTCAAAAATGACAAATTTCAAGATGGCAAATGTCTAAGATGTCAAATGACAAATGTCACAATGCTAAATGTCAAAAATGAAAAGTGTCACCATGAACAATGTCAAAAATGACACATTTCAAGATGGCAAATGTCAAATGACAAATGTCACAATGCTAAATGTCAAAAATGAAAAGTGTCACAATGAAAAATGTCAAAAATGATAAATTTCAAGATGGCAAATGTCAAAACTGACAAATGTCACAATGCTAAATGTCAAAAATGATAAGTGTCACCATGAAAAATGTCAAAAATGACAAATTTCAAGATGGCAAATGTCCAAGATGTCAAATGACAAATGTCACAATGCTAAATGTCAAATATGAAAAGTGTCACCATGAAAAATATCAAAAATGACAAATTTCAAGATGGCAAATGTCAAAGATGTCAAATGACAAATGTCACAATGCTAAATGTAACAAATGAAAAGTGTCAAAAATGACAAATTTCAAGATGGCAAATGTCTAAGATGTCAAATGACAAATGTCACAATGCTAAATGTCAAAAATGAAAAGTGTCACCATGAAAAATGTCAAAAATGACAAATTTCAAGATGGCAAATGTCAAAACTGACAAATGTCAAAAATGAAAAGTGTGACCATGAAAAATGTCAAAAATAACAAATTTCAAGATGGCAAATGTCAAAGATGTCAAATGACAAATGTCACAATGCTAAATGTCAAAAATGACAAATTTCAAGATGGCAAATGTCAAAGATGTCAAATGACAAATGTCACAATGCTAAATGTCAAAAATGAAAAGTGTCACCATGAAAAATGTCAAAAATGACAAATTTCAAGATGGCAAATGTCAAAGATGTCAAATGACAAATGTCACAATGCTAAATGTCAAAAATGAAAAGTGTCACCATGAACAATGTCAAAAATGACAAATTTCAAGATGGCAAATGTCAAAACTGACAAATGTCACAATGTTAAATGTCAAAAATGATAAGTGTCACCATGAAAAATGTCAAAAATAACAAATTTTAAGATGGCAAATGTCAAAGATGTCAAATGACAAATGTCACAATGCTAAATGTCAAAAATGACAAATTTCAAGATGGCAACTGTCTAAGATGTCAAATGACAAATGTCACAATGCTAAATGTCAAAAATGAAAAGTGTCACCATGAAAAATGTCAAAAATGACAAATTTCAAGATGGCAAATGTCCAAGATGTCAAATGACAAATGTCACAATGCTAAATGTCAAAAATGAAAAGTGTCACCATGAAAAATGTCAAAAATGACAAATTTAAAGATGGCAAATATCAAAGATGTCAAATGACAAATGTCACAATGCTTAATGTCAAAAATGAAAAGTGTCAAAAATGACAAATTTCAAGATGGCAAATGTCCAAGATGTCAAATGACAAATGTCACAATGCTAAATGTCAAAAATGAAAAGTGTCACCATGAAAAATGTCAAAAATGACAAATTTAAAGATGGCAAATATCAAAGATGTCAAATGACAAATGTCACAATGCTAAATGTCAAAAATGAAAAGTGTCAAAAATGACAAATTTCAAGATGGAAAATGTCTAAGGTGTCAAATGACAAATGTCACAATGCTAAATGTCAAAAATGAAAAGTGTCACCGTGAAAAATGTCAAAAATGACAAATTTCAACATGGCAAATGTCAAAGATGTCAAATGACAAATGTCACAATGCTAAATGTTAAAAATGAAAAGTGTCACCATGACAAATGTCAAAAATGACAAATTTCAAGATGGCAAATGTCAAAGATGTCAAATGACAAATGTCACAATGCTAAATGTCAAAAATGAAAAGTGTCCCCATAAAAAATGTCAATAATGACAAATTTCAAGATGGCAAATGTCAAAGATGTCAAATGACAAATGTCACAATGCTAAATGTCAAAAATGAAAAGTGTCACCATGAAAAATGTCAAAAATGACAAATTTTAAGATGGCAAATGTCAAAGATGTCAAATGACAAATGTCACAATGCTAAATGTCAAAAATGAAAAGTGTCACCATGAAAAATGTCAAAAATGAGAAATTTCAAGATGGCAAATGTCAAAACTGACAAATGTCACAATGCTAAATGTCAAAAATGAAAAGTGTCACCATGAAAAATGTCAAAAATAACAAATTTCAAGATGGCAAATGTCAAAGATGTCAAATGATAAATGTCACAATGGTAAATGTCAAAAATGACAAATTTCAAGATAACAAATGTCAAAGATGTCAAATGACAAATGTCACAATGCTAAATGTCAAAAATGAAAAGTGTCACCATGAAAAATGTCAAAAATGACAAATTTCAAGATGGCAAATGTCAAAGATGTCAAATGAAAAATGTCACAATGCTAAATGTCAAAAATGAAAAGTGTCACCATGAAAAATGTCAAAAATGACAAATTGCAAGATGGCAAATGTCAAAGATGTCAAATGACAAATGTCACAATGCTAAATGTCAAAAATGAAAAGTGTCACCATGAAAAATGTCAAAAATGACAAATTTCAAGATGGCAAATATCAAAGATGTCAAATGAGAAATGTCACAATGCTAAATGTCAAAAATGACAAATTTCAAGATGGCAAATGTCAAAGATGTCAAATGACAAATTTCAAGATGGCAAATGTCAAAGATGTCAAATGACAAATGTCACAATGCTAAATGTCAAAAATGAAAAGTGTCACCATGAAAAATGTCAAAAATGACAAATTTCAAGATGGCAAATGTCAAAGATGTCAAATGACAAATGTCACAATGCTAAATGTCAAAAATGAAAAGTGTCACCATGAAAAATGTCAAAAATGACAAATTTCAAGATGGCAAATGTCAAAACTGACAAATGTCACAATGCTAAATGTCAAAAATGAAAAGTGTCACCATGAAAAATTTCAAAAATAACAAATTTCAAGATGGCAAATGTCAAAGATGTCAAATGACAAATGTCACAATGCTAAATGTCAAAAATGACAAATTTCAAGATGGCAAATGTCAAAGTTGTCAAATGACAAATGTCACAATGCTAAATGTCAAAAATGAAAAGTGTCACCCTGAAAAATGTCAAAAATGACAAATTTCAAGATGGCAAATGTCAAAGATGTCAAATGACAAATGTCACAATGCTAAATGTCAAAAATGAAAAGTGTCACCATGAAAAATATCAAAAATGACAAATTTCAAGATGGCAAATATCAAAGATGTCAAATGAAAAATGTCACAATGCTAAATGTCAAAAATGACAAATTTCAAGATGGCAAATGTCAAAAATGTCAAATGACAAATGTCACAATGCTAAATGTCAAAAATTAAAAGTGTCAACATGAAAAATGTCAAAAATGACAAATTTCAAGATGGCAAATGTCAAAGATGTCAAATGACAAATGTCACAATGCTAAATGTCAAAAATGAAAAGTGTCACAATGAAAAATGTCAAAAATGATAAATTTCAAGATGACAAATGTCAAAACTGACAAATGTCACAATGCTAAATGTCAAAAATGATAAGTGTCACCATGAAAAATGTCAAAAATAACAAATTTTAAGGTGGCAAATGTCAAAGATGTCAAATGACAAATGTCACAATGCTAAATGTCAAAAATGACAAATTTCAAGATGGCAAATGTCTAAGATGTCAAATGACAAATGTCACAATGCTAAATGTCAAAAATGAAAAGTGTCACCATGAAAAATGTCAAAAATGACAAATCTCAAGATGGCAAATGTCCAAGATGTCAAATGACAAATGTCACAATGCTAAATGTCAAAAATGAAAAGTGTCACCATGAAAAATGTCAAAAATGACAAATTTAAAGATGGCAAATATCAAAGATGTCAAATGACAAATGTCACAATGCTAAATGTCAAAAATGAAAAGTGTCAAAAATGACAAATTTCAAGATGGCAAATGTCTAAGGTGTCAAATGACAAATGTTACAATGCTAAATGTCAAAAATGAAAAGTGTCACCGTGAAAAATGTCAATAATGACAAATTTCAAGATGGCAAATGTCAAAGATGTCAAATGACAAATGTCACAATGCTAAATGTCAAAAATGAAAAGTGCCACCATGAAAAATGTCAAAAATGACAAATTTTAAGATGGCAAATGTCAAAGATGTCAAATGACAAATGTCACAATGCTAAATGTCAAAAATGAAAAGTGTCACCATGAAAAATGTCAAAAATGAGAAATTTCAAGATGGCAAATGTCAAAACTGACAAATGTCACAATGCTAAATGTCAAAAATGAAAAGTGTCTCCATGAAAAATGTCAAAAATAACAAATTTCAAGATGGCAAATGTCAAAGACGTCAAATGACAAATGTCACAATGCTAAATGTCAAAAATGACAAATTTCAAGATGACAAATGTCAAAGATGTCAAATGACAAATGTCACAATGCTAAATGTCAAAAATGAAAAGTGTCACCATGAAAAATGTCAAAAATAACAAATTATAAGATGGCAAATGTCAAAGATGTCAAATGAAAAATGTCACAATGCTAAATGTCAAAAATGAAAAGTGTCACCATGAAAAATGTCAAAAATGACAAATTTCAAGATGGCAAATGTCAAAGATGTCAAATGACAAATGTCACAATGCTAAATGTCAAAAATGAAAAGTGTCACCATGAAAAATGTCAAAAATGACAAATTTCAAGATGGCAAATATCAAAGATGTCAAATGAGAAATGTCACAATGCTAAATGTCAAAAATGACAAATTTCAAGATGGCAAATGTCAAAGATGTCAAATGACAAATGTCACAATGCTAAATGTCAAAAATGAAAAGTGTCACCATGAAAAATGTCAAAAATGACAAATTTCAAGATGGCAAATGTCAAAGATGTCAAATGACAAATGTCACAATGCTAAATGTCAAAAATGAAAAGTGTCACCATAAAAAATGTCAAAAATGACAAATTTCAAGATGGCAAATGTCAAAACTGACAAATGTCACAATGCTAAATGTCAAAAATGAAAAGTGTCACCATGAAAAATGTCAAAAATAACAAATTTCAAGATGGCAAATGTCAAAGATGTCAAATGACAAATGTCACAATGCTAAATGTCAAAAATGACAAATTTCAAGATGGCAAATGTCAAAGATGTCAAATGACAAATGTCACAATGCTAAATGTCTAAAATGAAAAGTATCACCATGAAAAATGTCAAAAATGACAAATTTCAAGATGGCAAATGTCAAAGATGTCAAATGAAAAATGTCACAATGCTAAATGTCAAAAATGAAAAGTGTCACCCTGAAAAATGTCAAAAATGACAAATTTCAAGATGGCAAATGTCAAAGATGTCAAATGACAAATGTCACAATGCTAAATGTCAAAAATGAAAAGTGTCACCATGAAAAATGTCAAAAATGACAAATTTCAAGATGGCAAATATCAAAGATGTCAAATGACAAATGTCACAATGCTAAATGTCAAAAATGACAAATTTCAAGATGGCAAATGTCAAAGATGTCAAATGACAAATGTCACAATGCTAAATGTCAAAAATAAAAAGTGTCACCATGCAAAATGTCAAAAATGACAAATTTCAAGATGGCAGATGTCAAAGATGTCAAATGACAAATGTCACAATGCTAAATGTCAAAAATGAAAAGTGTCAAAAATGACAAATTTCAAGATGGCAAATGTCTAAGATGTCAAATGACAAATGTCACAATGCTAAATGTCAAAAATAAAAAGTGTCACCATGAAAAATGTCAAAAATGACAAATTTCAAGATGGCAAATGTCAAAGATGTCAAATGACAAATGTCACAATGCTAAATGTCAAAAATGAAAAGTGTCACCATGAAAAATGTCAAAAATAACAAATTTCAAGAAGGCAAATGTCAAAGATGTCAAATGACAAATGTCACAATGCTAAATGTCAAAAATGAAAAGTGTCACCATAAAAAATGTCAAAAATGGCAAATTTCAAGATGGCAAATGTCAAAGATGTCAAATGACAAATGTCACATTGCTAAATGTCAAAAATGAAAAGTGTCACCATGAAAAATGTCAAAAGTGACAAATTTCAAGACGGCAAATGTTAAAACTGACAAATGTCACAATGCTAAATGTCAAAAATGATAAGTGTCAACATGAAAAATGTCAAAAATGACAAATTTCAAGATGGCAAATGTCCAAGATGTCAAATGACAAATGTCACAATGCTAAATGTCAAAAATGAAAAGTGTCACCATGAAAAAGGTCAAAAATGACAAATTTCAAGATGGCAAATAACAAAGATGTCAAATGACAAATGTCACAATGCTAAATGTCAAAAATGAAAAGTGTCAAAAATGAAAAGTGTCAAAAATGACAAATTTCAAGATGGCAAATGTCTAAGATGTCAAATGACAAATGTCACAATGCTAAATGTCAAAAATGAAAAGTGTCACCGTGAAAAATGTCAAAAATGACAAATTTCAAGATGGCAAATGGCAAATGTCAAAGATGTCAAATGACAAATGTCAGAATGCTAAATGTCAAAAATGAAAAGTGTCACCATGAAAAATGTCAAAAATGACAAATTTCAAGATGGCAAATGTCAAAGATGTCAAATGACAAATGTCACAATGCTAAATGTCAAAAATGAAAAGTGTCTCCATGAAAAATGTCAATAATGACAAATTTCAAGATGGCAAATGTCAAAGATGTCAAATGACAAATGTCACAATGCTAAATGTCAGAAATGAAAAGTGTCACCATAAAAAATATCAAAAATAACAAATTTCAAGATGGCAAATGTCAAAGATGTCAAATGACAAATGTCACAATGCTAAATGTCAAAAATGAAAAGTGTCACCATGAAAAATGTCAAAAATGACAAATTTCAAGATAGCAAATGTCAAAGATGTCAAATGACAAATGTCACAATGCTAAATGTCAAAAATGAAAAGTGTCACCATAAAAAATGTCAAAAATAACAAATTTCAAGATGGCAAATGTCAAAGATGTCAAATGACAAATGTCACAATGCTAAATGTCAAAAATGAAAAGTGTCACCGTAAAAAATGTTAAAAATGACAAATTTCAAGATGGCAAATGTCAAAACTGACAAATGTCACACTGCTAAATGTCAAAAATGAAAAGTGTCACCATGAAAAATGTCAAAAATAACAAATTTCAAGATGGCAAATGTCAAAGATGTCAAATGACAAATGTCACAATGCTAAATGTCAAAAATGACAAATTTCAAGATGGCAAATGTCAAAGATGTCAAATGACAAATGTCACAATGCTAAATGTCAAAAATGAAAATTGTCACCATGAAAAATGTCAAAAATGACAAATTTCAAGATGGCAAACGTCAAAGATGTCAAATGACAAATGTCACAATGCTAAATGTCAAAAATGAAAAGTGTCATCATGAAAAATGTCAAAAATGACAAATTTCAAGATGGCAAATGTCAAAGATGTCAAATGACAAATGTCACAATGCTAAATGTCAAAAATGAAAAGTGTCACCATGAAAAATGTCAAAAATGACAAATTTCAAGATGGCAAATATCAAAGATGTCAAATGACAAATGTCACAATGCTAAATGTCAAAAATGACAAATTTCAAGATGCCAAATGTCAAAGATGTCAAATGACAAATGTCACAATGCTAAATGTCAAAAATGAAAAGTGTCACCATGAAAAATGTCAAAAATGACAAATTTCAAGATGGCAAATGTCAAAGATGTCAAATGACAAATGTCACAATGCTAAATGTCAAAAATGAAAAGTGTCAAAAATGACAAATTTCAAGATGGCAAATGTCTAAGATGTCAAATGACAAATGTCACAATGCTAAATGTCAAAAATGAAAAGTGTCACTATGAAAAATGTCAAAAATGACAAATTTCAAGATGGCAAATGTCAAAGATGTCAAATGACAAATGTCACAATGCTAAATGTCAAAAATGAAAAGTGTCACCATGAAAAATGTCAAAAATGACAAATTTCAAGATGGCAAACGTCAAAGATGTCAAATGACAAATGTCACAATGCTAAATGTCAAAAATGAAAAGTGTCACCATAAAAAATGTCAAAAATGACAAATTTCAAGATGGCAAATGTCAAAACTGACAAATGTCACACTGCTAAATGTCACAAATGAAAAGTGTCACCATGAAAAATGTCAAAAATAACAAATTTCAAGATGGCAAATGTCAAAGATGTCAAATGACAAATGTCACAATGCTAAATGTCAAAAATGACAAATTTCAAGATGGCAAATGTCTAAGATGTCAAATGACAAATGTCACAATGCTAAATGTCAAAAATGAAAAGTGTCACCATGAAAAATGTCAAAAATGACAAATTTCAAGATGGCAAATGTCAAAGATGTCAAATGACAAATGTCACAATGCTAAATGTCAAAAATGAAAAGTGTCAAAAATGACAAATTTCAATATTGCAAATGTCTAAGATGTCAAATGACAAATGTCACAATGCTAAATGTCAAAAATAAAAAGTGTCACCATGAAAAATGTCAAAAATGACAAATTTCAAGATGGCAAATGTCAAAGATGTCAAATGACAAATGTCACAATGCTAAATGTCAAAAATGAAAAGTGTCACCATGAAAAATGTCAAAAATGACAAATTTTAAAATGGCAAATGTCAAAGATGTCAAATGACAAATGTCACAATGCTAAATGTCAAAAATGAAAAGTGTCACCATGAAAAATGTCAAAAATGACAAATTTCAAGATGGCAAATTTCAAAGATGTCAAATGACAAATGTCACAATGCTAAATGTCAAAAATGAAAAGTGTTACCATGAAAAATGTCAAAAATGACAAATTTCAATATAACAAATGTCAAAACTGACAAATGTCACAATGCTAAATGTCAAAAATGATAAGTGTTACCATGAAAAATGTCAAAAATGACTAATTTCAAGATGGCAAATGTCCAAGATGTCAAATGACAAATGTCACAATGCTAAATGTCAAAAATGAAAAGTGTCACCATTAAAAATGTCAAAAATGACAAATTTCAAGATGGCAAATGTCAAAGATGTCAAATGACAAATGTCACAATGCTAAATGTCAAAAATGAAAAGTGTCAAAAATGACAAATTTCAAGATGGCAAATGTCTAAGATGTCAAATGACAAATGTCACAATGCTAAATGTCAAAAATGAAAAGTGTCACCATGAAAAATGTCAAAAATGACAAATTTCAAGATAGCAAATGTCAAAACTGACAAATGTCACAATGCTAAATGTCAAAAATGAAAAGTGTCACCATGAAAAATGTCAAAAATAACAAGTTTCAAGATGCCAAATGTCAAAGATGTCAAATGACAAATGTCACAATGCTAAATGTCAAAAATGACAAATTTCAAAATGGCAAATGTCAAAGATGTCAAATGACAAATGTCACAATGCTAAATGTCAAAAATGAAAAGTGTCACCATGAAAAATGTCAAAAATGACAAATTTCAAGTTGGCAAATGTCAAAGATGTCAAATGACAAATGTCATAATGCTAAATGTCAAAAATGAAAAGTGTCACCATGAAAAATGTCAAAAATGACAAATTTCAAGATGGCAAATGTCAAAGATGTAAAATGACAAATGTCACAATGCTAAATGTCAAAAATGAAAAGTGTCACCATGAAAAATGTCAAAAATGACAAATTTCAAGATGGCAAATATCAAAGATGTCAAATGACAAATGTCACAATGCTAAATGTCAAAAATGACAAATTTCAAGATGGCAAATGTCAAAGATGTCAAATGACAAATGTCACAATGCTAAATGTCAAAAATGAAAAGTGTCACCATGAAAAATGTCAAAAATGACAAATTTCAAGATGGCAAATGTCAAAGAAGTCAAATGACAAATGTCACAATGCTAAATGTCAAAAATGAAAAGTGTCACCATGAAAAATGTCAAAAATGACAAATTTCAAGATGGCAAATATCAAAGATGTCAAATGACAAATGTCACAATGCTAAATGTCAAAAATAAAAAGTGTCACCATGAAAAATGTCAAAAATGACAAATTTCAAGATGGCAAATGTCAAAGAAGTCAAATGACAAATGTCACAATGCTAAATGTCAAAAATTAAAAGTGTCACCATGAAAAATGTCAAAAATGACAAATTTCAAGATGGCAAATGTCAAAACTGACAAATGTCACAATGCTAAATGTCAAAAATGATAAGTGTCACCATGAAAAATGTCAAAAATGACAAATTTCAAGATTGCAAATTTCCAAGATGTCAAATGACAAATGTCACAATGCTAAAAGTCAAAAATGAAAAGTGTCACCATGAAAAATGTCAAAAATGACAAATTTCAAGATGGCAAATGTCAAAGATGTCAAATGACAAATGTCACAATGCTAAATGTCAAAAATGAAAAGTGTCAAAAATGACAAATTACAAGATGGCAAATGTCAAAGATGTCAAATGACAAATGTCACAATGCTAAATGTCAAAAATGAAAAGTGTCACCATAAAAAATGTCAAAAATGACAAATTTCAAGATGGCAAATGTCAAAACTGACAAATGTCACAATGCTAAATGTCAAAAATGAAAAGTGTCACCATGAAAAATGTCAAAAATAACAAATTTCAACATGGCAAATGTCAAAGATGTCAAATGACAAATGTCACAATGCTAAATGTCAAAAATGACAAATTTTAAGATGGCAAATGTCAAAGATGTCAAATGACAAATGTCACAATGCTTAATGTCAAAAATAAACAGTGTCGCCATGAAAAATGTCAAAAATGACAAATTTCAAGATGGCAAATATCAAAGATGTCAAATGACAAATGTCACAATGCTAAATGTCAAAAATAAAAAGTGTCACCATGAAAAATGTCAAAAATGACAAATTTCAAGATGGCAAATGTCAAAACTGACAAATGTCACAATGCTAAATGTCAAAAATGATAAGTGTCACCATGAAAAATGTCAAAAATGACAAATTTCAAGATGGCAAATGTCCAAGATGTCAAATGACAAATGTCACAATGCGAAATGTCAAAAATGAAAAGTGTCACCATGAAAAGTGTCAAAAATGACAAATTTCAAGATGGCAAATGTCAAAGATGTCAAATGACAAATGTCACAATGCTAAATGTCAAAAATGAAAAGTGTCAAAAATGACAAATTTCAAGATGGCAAATGTCTAATATGTCAAATGACAAATGTCACAATGCTAAATGTCAAATATGAAAAGTGTCACCATGAAAAATGTCAAAAATGACAAATTTCAAGATGGCAAATGTCAAAGATGTCAAATGACAAATGTCACAATGCTAAATGTCAAAAATGAAAAGTGTCAAAAATGACAAATTTCAAGATGGCAAATGTCTAAGATGTCAAATGACAAATGTCACAATGATAAATGTCAAAAATGAAAAGTGTCACCATGAAAAATGACAAATTTCAAGATGGCAAATGTCAAAGATGTCAAATGACAAATGTCACAATGCTAAATGTCAAAAATGAAAAGTGTCACCATGAAAAATGTCAAAAATGACAAATTTCAAGAAGGCAAATGTCAAAGATGTCAAATGACAAATGTCACAATGCTAAATGTCAAAAATGAAAAGTGTCAAAAATGACAAATTTCAAGATGGCAAATGTCTAAGATGTCAAATGACAAATGTCACAATGCTAAATGTCAAAAATGAAAAGTGTCACCATGAAAAATGTCAAAAATGACAAATTTCAAGATGGCAAATGTCAAAGATGTCAAATGACAAATGTCACAATGCTAAATGTCAAAAATGAAAAGTGTCACCATGAAAAATGTCAAAAATGACAAATTTCAAGATGGCAAATGTCAAAGATGTCAAATGACAAATGTCACAATGCTAAATGTCAAAAATGAAAAGTGTCAAAAATGACAAATTTCAAGATGGCAAATGTCCAAGATGTCAAATGACAAATGTCACAATGCTAAATGTCAAAAATGAAAAGTGTCACCATGAAAAATGTCAAAAATGACAAATTTCAAGATGGCAAATGTCAAAGATATCAAATGACAAATGTCACAATGCTAAATGTCAAAAATGAAATGTGTCAAAAATGACAAATTTCAAGAAGGCAAATGTCTAAGATGTCAAATGACAAATGTCACAATGCTAAATGTCAAAAATGAAAAGTGTCACGTATGTATCGTATTCCTACAACACACAGTTTTATTTGCTCTGTAAAGATGTCGATTTAGTTGAGTAAATAATAAAGTTTTAAAAGTGAAACCTATATCAATCAGGTTCTTACGCTAAAAGCTAGTTGATGAACAAAGAAGTGAGTTAAAATTATATAACGTGTAAAAATAATTTGACTAATACTAAAAATATTAAATTTTTTCCTATCTCAAACCAAAAAACAAATAAAAAACTTGAAGTGATAAGCAGTGAATTGGTCAACTTTGTATACCAGTGGTGTAGTCAAAAATATTTTAAGGTAACAATAATAAAGAAATGAAGTGTGCTAATTGTAATCATCCAATTGAGTAAGGGAGTAACTCTATTGCATGTGACAGCTGTGAAAGGGTTGTACATAGAAATTGTTCAGATCTTAATGCATCAGAGTTAAAAGTAATGGATTTGAAAGGAAAAAGAATACTAAGATATTACTGTGAAGATTGCCAGAGTGGGGTAAAAATGATTTCAAGATTGCTAAAGAAAATTGATGAAATGCATGATGAAATTAGTAATTTAAAAACTCACTTGCAAAAAACACTGTCTGAAGAAAATGTAATAACAGAAATTCATGAACGTCAAAGAAGGGCTAAGAATATTATGTTCTATAATGTATTAGAGAATAACAATGTAAGAGATGCTGAAAAAGTAAAGGAGATAGTTACTGAAATGACAAATGAAGAAATTAAAATAATAAAAACTTTACGAGTGGGAAAGAAAAACAAAAATGGAGCTCGTCCACTAAAGGTTATTCTTCAGAATTCAGATGAAGTAATGACAATTATGAGAAACCGGAAACACATTAAAAAGGAAAGAAAAGTCTTCATAGACTTAGATATGACAAGCATGCAGATGAAAAGTATGAAGAAAGTGAAAGAAGAATTAAATGAGAGAAGAGAAAAAGGTGAAGAAGTTTTTATTAAATATGTTCGTGGAATTCCTCAAATTTCATGTAAGTCAAAAAACTAAATGATATTTCGAACTCTATTTCAGTGTATTATCATAATGTGGGTGGTCTTAGAACAAAAATATTAAACTTTAGTCAAACGGCACTATTTCTGTATATGATGTTATAATAATTGTTGAAACATGGTTAAATGAAGATTTCAGAGATTCTGAATTACATTTACATGACTTTGACATTTTTAGATTAGATAGGGACGTCTTGGAGACAGGCAAGTCGAGAGGTGGTGGTATTTTAATAGCTGTCAAAAGTAAGTTATTCGCGAAAGCAGTCACAATAATTCCAAGTTCTATTGAACATCTTTACATCACTTTTAATATTAATAACCAAAATGTCATTATTGGAGGAGTTTATTTGCCTCCCTTGTCTGGTGAGAATAAATATATGGAACACATTGGTGTTATTGAATATATTTGTGATAGTTATAAGAACAGTAAGCTTATCATTTGTGGTGATTATAATTTGCCTGAAGCCACGTGGTTTAATGATGAGTTTGGCTTAAAAGTAAACTGCCCTGATAATTCTAAAGCACTGATATTATCAAATGGTATGGAATTCTATAATTTATTTTAGATTAATACGATAGCAAACAGTAGGAAAGTCTATCTTGATCTTATATTTTCCAGTTTTCGCAATATAAAAGTTTCAGAACCTATAGACCCTCTTTTTAATAACAGTATGCACCACACTGCTATTTCCTTTAATCTGAAAATAAAGAATGAACCCAGTCTAACATACGAGGAATATTTTTATGATTTCAAACAAGGCAACTATATAGGACTAAATGATTACTTAGCCCAAGTAAACTGGAATTTATTATTAAATAATATAAACGTAAATGAGGCGGTCGATCATTTTTACAGCATCCGTTATGAGGGTATAAATACATTTATTCCAATCAAAAAGTATAAACCATCAAACTTTCCACACTGGTTTAATTCACCACTTAAGTATTTAATTACTGAAAAAAAAGAAAATACATAAACTGTACAAATCCTCAGGTGACCTTAGATATTACTATCATTTTGCACATCTTCGGGAAGAGTGTTCAAGACTAAGAAATGATTGCTTTAATGATTTTATCTTAAAAACTGAGAACAGTATCTTATCAAACCCAACTTTCTTTTGGAAACATGTCAATAATGAAAAAAACTCTTATAAATTACCTTCATCTATGGTTTATAATGATAACTTAGGGAATGATAACAATAGTATAGTAAATCTTTTCGCAGAGTACTTTTCAACTGTTTATTCTACTAAACAAGTTAATCAAATTCCGGAATATTCATATATGCGGGATAGCGTAAATGTTAGTCGTTACACTGTTACTGTTAACGAAATAATAGAAGCCATTATGAGAGCTCCAGGGAAACTTTCTTATGGTCCTGATGGCATACCAATTTATGTAATAAAAAAATGCGTTTTTACTCTTGCTAAAGCCATTCATAGTCTTTTTAAATTAAGTTTAGAGCAGGGCATGTTTCCAGATTTTTGGAAACAAAGTTTCTTGCGCCTATCTACAAATCGGGTATGAGAAATGACATCACAAATTATCGTGCTGTGTGCCTACAATCTGAAATACCAAAACTTCTAGACTCCCTTATCTCTAAAAAACTGTCTTGGGACACACGGCATATAATTAATCAACAACAACATGGTTTCACATCTGGAAAATCTACTACCTCAAATTTACTATGTTATGAAAATTACATTCTGACAGCTTTTGAAAATAAATTTCAGGTTGATTCTATATATACAGATTTTAAAAAAGCTTTCGATAGAGTTAATCAGGAATTGTTACTATCAAAATTATTCGCGGTAGGTATAAGAGGGAGTGTATTTTCTTGGCTACAGAGTTATCTGTCGAACAGATCGCAATGTGTTAGATATGCTGGCTCCATTTCATCGGTGATAAATGTGACATCAGGTGTTCCACAGGGATCACATCTTGGACCGATTTTATTCAATTTGTTTATTAATGATGTGGTGGAAGTCTTATCGGATAGCTGTTGCTTGATATTTGCGGATGATCTCAAGATGTTTAAAAAAATCAAAGATTTAGATGACGCCATTATGTTACAGCAAGATCTCAATAAATTGGTTCATTGGTGTGATATTAATTTGCTGGAATTAAACCAAAACAAATGCTACCAAATTACTTTCTCTAGAAACTCCAACTTCCATGCATTTAATTACAGCATAAAAAATAAAAATATTACTGTAACCAATAATATGAGAGATCTTGGTGTTAGGTTTGATTCCAAATTGTCATTTAAACAACACATATCAGAAATTACGTCTAAAGCAAATAAAACTCTGGGCTTTATTATTAGAACATCTCGATATTTTTCAGTAGAGGTTTTAAAATTATTATACTGTTCATTAGTTCGTAGCATCTTAGAGTATAACTCAGTAGTTTGGTCTCCACATTTTAACACTGACACACTTTTAAAAGAAAGGGTCCAAAATAAATTTTTAAGACAGTCTGCCTTTAAATTGGGAATTTAGATAAATGATTTTCACATCGATGAATTGCTAAGTCGTTTAAATCTTCAGTCCTTAAAAAACCGGAGAATAGAACTTGATTTGTGTTTTTTACACAAACTACTTAGTGGTCACATTAATTGTCCCGACTTACTGGCTTTAATTGAATTTAACGTAAATGATAGAAGAACCCGTAATACTGAATTGTTTCATATTCCACTTCACCAGACAAACTATGACAGGAATGAACCTATAACTAGACTGTTGAGGACTGCTAACAAGTACCAACATAATCTCGATATTTTCGACTCAGCTTTGTCACGATTTAAAAGTCAAGTCAGGGCCATTAGTTTTTAGACTTTTAAAATTTTTTACAACTTTTTTTTTTAATTTGATATTTAGTTTGTATATGTAATTTTTCGATATGAATGTAATTAGGAATGTTAAGAATTGTTTATTGATATATTATTATAAATTGGTTTATCCGTTAAATAAATAAATAAATAAATAAAAATGTCAAAAATGACAAATTTCAAGATGGCAAATGTCAAAACTGACAAATGTCACAATGCTAAATGTCAAAAATGAAAAGTGTCACCATGAAAAATGTCAAAAATAACAAATTTTAAGATGGCAAATGTCAAAGATGTCAAATGACAAATGTCACAATGCTAAATGTCAAAAATGAAAAGTGTCCCCATGAAAAATGTCAATAATGACAAATTTCAAGATGGCAAATGTCAAAGATGTCAAATGACAAATGTCACAATGCTAAATGTCAAAAATGAAAAGTGTCACCATGAAAAATGTCAAAAATGACAAATTTCAAGATGGCAAATGTCAAAGATGTCGAATATGACAAATGTCACAATGCTAAATGTCAAAAATGAAAAGTGTCACCATGAAAAATGTCAAAAATGACAAATTTCAAGATGGCAAATGTCAAAGATGTCAAATGACAAATGTCACAATGCTAAATGTCAAAAATGAAAAGTGTCACCATGAAAAATGTCAAAAATAACAAATTTCAAGAAGGCAAATGTCAAAGATGTCAAATGACAAATGTCACAATGCTAAATGTCAAAAATGAAAAGTGCAAAAATGACAAATTTCAAGATGGCAAATGTCTAAGATGTCAAATGACAAATGTCACAATGCTAAATGTCAAAAATGAAAAGTGTCACCGTGAAAAATGTCCAAAATGACAAATTTCAAGATGGCAAATGTCAAAGATGTCAAATGACAAATGTCACAATGCTAAATGTCAAAAATGAAAAGTGTCCCCATGAAAAATGTCAAAAATGACAAATTTCAAGATCGCAAATGTCAAAAATGTCAAATGACAAATGTCACAATGCTAAATGTCAAAAATGAAAAGTGTCAAAAATGACAAATTTCAAGATGGCAAATGTCAAAGATGTCAAATGACAAATGTCACAATGCTAAATGTCAAAAATGAAAAGTGTTACCATGAAAAATGTCAAAAATGACAAATTTCAAGATGGCAAATGTCTAAGATGTCAAATGACAAATGTCACAATGATAAATGTCAAAAATGAAAAGTGTCACCATGAAAAATGTCAAAAATGACAAATTTCAAGAAGGCAAATGTCAAAGATGTCAAATGACAAATGTCACAATGCTAAATGTCAAAAATGAAAAGTGCAAAAATGACAAATTTCAAGATGGCAAATGTCTAAGATGTCAAATGACAAATGTCACAATGCTAAATGTCAAAAATGAAAAGTGTCACCGTGAAAAATGTCCAAAATGACAAATTTCAAGATGGCAAATGTCAAAGATGTCAAATGACAAATGTCACAATGCTAAATGTCAAAAATGAAAAGTGTCCCCATGAAAAATGTCAAAAATGACAAATTTTAAGATCGCAAATGTCAAAGATGTCAAATGACAAATGTCACAATGCTAAATGTCAAAAATGAAAAGTGTCAAAAATGACAAATTTCAACATGGCAAATGTCAAAGATGTCAAATGACAAATGTCACACTGCTAAATGTCAAAAATGAAAAGTGTTACCATGAAAAATGTCAAAAATGACAAATTTCAAGAAGGCAAATGTCAAAGATGTCAAATGACAAATGTCACAATGCTAAATGTCAATAATGAAAAGTGTCACCATGAAAAATGTCAAAAATGACAAATTTCTAGATGGCAAATGTCAAAGATGTCAAATGACAAATGTCACAATGCTAAATGTCAAAAATGAAAAGTGTCAAAAATGACAAATTTCAAGATGGCAAATGTCTAAGATGTCAAATGACAAATGTCACAATGCTAAATGTCAATAATGAAAAGTGTCACCATGAAAAATGTCAAAAATGACAAATTTCTAGATGGCAAATGTCAAAGATGTCAAATGACAAATGTCACAATGCTAAATGTCAAAAATGAAAAGTGTCACCATGAAAAATGTCAAAAATGACAAATCTCAAGATGGCAAATGTCAAAGATGTCAAATGACAAATGTCACAATGCTAAATGTCAAAAATGAAAAGTGTCAAAAATGACAAATTTCAAGATGGCAAATGTCCAAGATGTCGAATGACAAATGTCACAATGCTAAATGTCAAAAATGAAAAGTGTCACCATGAAAAATGTCAAAAATGACAAATTTCAAGATGGCAAATGTCAAAGCTGTCAAATGACAAATGTCACAATGCTAAATGTCAAAAATAAAAAGTGTCAAAAATGACAAATTTCAAGATGGCAAATGTCTAAGATGTCAAATGACAAATGTCACAATGCTAAATGTCAAAAATGAAAAGCGTCACCGTGAAAAATGTCAAAAATGACAAATTTCAAGATGGCAAATGTCCAAGATGTCAAATGACAAATGTCACAATGCTAAATGTCAAAAATGAAAAGCGTCACCGTGAAAAATGTCAAAAATGACAAATTTCAAGATGGCAAATGTCAAAGATGTCAAATGACAAATGTCACAATGCTAAATGTCAAAAATGAAAAGTGTTACCATAAAAAATGTCAAAAATGACAAATTTCAAGATGGCAAATGTCAAAGATGTCAAATGACAAATGTCACAATGCTAAATGTCAAAAATGAAAAGTGTCCCCATGAAAAATGTCAATAATGACAAATTTCAAGATGGCAAATGCAAAGATGTCAAATGACAAATGTCACAATGCTAAATGTCAAAAATGAAAAGTGTCACCATGAAAAATGTCAAAAATGACAAATTTTAAGATGGCAAATGTCAAAGATGTCGAATATGACAAATGTCACAATGCTATATGTCAAAAATGAAAAGTGTCACCATGAAAAATTTCAAAAATGACAAATTTCAAGATGGCAAATGTCAAAGATGTCAAATGACAAATGTCACAATGCTAAATGTCAAAAATGAAAAGTGCCAAAAATGACAAATTTCAAGATGGCAAATGTCTAAGATGTCAAATGACAAATGTCACAATGCTAAATGTCAAAAATGAAAAGTGTCACCATGATGTCAAAAATGACAAATTTCAAGATGGCAAATGTCAAAGATGTCAAATGACAAATGTTCACAATGCTAAATGTCACAAATGAAAAGTGTCACCATGAAAAATGCCAAAAATGACAAATTTCAAGATGGCAAATGTCAAAGATGTCAAATGACAAATGTCACAATGCTAAATGTCAAAAATGAAAAGTGGCACCATGAAAAATGTCAAAAATGACAAATTTCAAGATGGCAAATGTCAAAGATGTCAAATGACAAATGTCACAATGCTAAATGTCAAAAATGAAAAGTGTCACCATAAAAAATGTCAAAAATGACAAATTTCAAGATGGCAAATGTCAAAACTGACAAATGTCACAATGCTAAATGTCAAAAATGAAAAGTGTCACCATGAAAAATGTCAAAAATGACAAATTTTAAGATGGCAAATGTCAAAGATGTCAAATGACAAATGTCACAATGCTAAATGTCAAAAATGAAAAGTGTCCCCATGAAAAATGTCAATAATGACAAATTTCAAGATGGCAAATGTCAAAGATGTCAAATGACAAATGTCACAATGCTAAATGTCAAAAATGAAAAGTGTCACCATGAAAAATGTCAAAAATGACAAATTTCAAGATGGCAAATGTCAAAGATGTCGAATATGACAAATGTCACAATGCTAAATGTCAAAAATGAAAAGTGTCACCATGAAAAATGTCAAAAATGACAAATTTCAAGATGGCAAATGTCAAAGATGTCAAATGACAAATGGCACAATGCTAAATGTCAAAAATGAAAAGTGTCAAAAATGACAAATTTCAAGATGGCAAATGTCTAAGATGTCAAATGACAAATGTCACAATGCTAAATGTCAAAAATAAAAAGTGTCACCATGAAAAATGTCAAAAATGACAAATTTCAAGATGGCAAATGTCAAAGATGTCAAATGACAAATGTCACAATGCTAAATGTCAAAAATTAAAAGTGTCACCATGAAAAATGTCAAAAATGACAAATTTCAAGATGGCAAATGTCAAAGATGTCAAATGACAAATGTCACAATGCTAAATGTCAAAAATGAAAAGTGTCACCATGAAAAATGTCAAAAATGACAAATTTTAAGATGGCAAATGTCAAAACTGACAAATGTCACAATGCTAAATGTCAAAAATGATAAGTGTGACCATGAAAAATGTCAAAAATGACAAATTTCAAGATGGCAAATGTCCAAGATGTCACATGACAAATGTCACAATGCTAAATGTCAAAAATGAAAAGTGTCACCATGAAAAATGTCAAAAATGACAAATTTCAAGATGGCAAATGTCAAAGATGTCAAATGACAAATGTCACAATGCTAAATGTCAAAAATAAAAAGTGTCACCATGGAAAATGTCAAAAATGACAAATTTCAAGATGGCAAATATCAAAGATGTCAAATGACAAATGTCACAGTGCTAAATGTCAAAAATAAAAAGTGTCACCATGAAAAATGTCAAAAATGACAAATTTCAAGATGGCAAATGTCAAAACTGACAAATGTCACAATGCTAAATGTCAAAAATGATAAGTGTCACCCTGAAAAATGTCAAAAATGACAAATTTCAAGATGGCAAATGTCCAAGATGTCAAATGACAAATGTCACAATGCTAAATGTCAAAAATGAAAAGCGTCACCATGAAAAATGTCAAAAATGACAAATTTCAAGATGGCAAATGACAAATGTCACAATGCTAAATGTCAAAAATGAAAAGTGTCAAAAATGACAAATTTCAAGATGGCAAATGTCTAATATGTCAAATGACAAATGTCACAATGCTAAATGTCAAATATGAAAAGTGTCACCATAAAATGTCAAAAATGACAAATTTCAAGATGGCAAATGTCAAAGATGTCAAATGACAAATGTCACAATGCTAAATGTCAAAAATGAAAAGGTCAAAAATGACAAATTTCAAGATGGCAAATGTCTAAGATGTCAAATGACAAATGTCACAATGATAAATGTCAAAAATGAAAAGTGTCACCATGAAAAATGTCAAAAATGACAAATTTCAAGAAGGCAAATGTCAAAGATGTCAAATGACAAATGTCACAATGCTAAATGTCAAAAATGAAAAGTGTCAAAAATGACAAATTTCAAGATGGCAAATGTCTAAGATGTCAAATGACAAATGTCACAATGCTAAATGTCAATAATGAAAAGTGTCACCATGAAAAATGTCAAAAATGACAAATTTCAAGATGGCAAATGTCAAAGATGTCAAATGACAAATGTCACAATGCTAAATGTCAAAAATGAAAAGTGTCAAAAATGACAAATTTCAAGATGGCAAATGTCTAAGATGTCAAATGACAAATATCACAATGCAAATGTCAAAAATGAAACGTGTCACCGTGACAAATGTCAAAAATGACAAATTTCAAGATGGCAAATGTCAAAGATGTCAAATGACAAATGTCACAATGCTAAATGTCAAAAATGAAAAGTGTCACCATGAAAAATGTCAAAAATGACAAATTTCAAGATGGCAAATGTCAAAGATGTCAAATGACAAATGTCACAATGCTAAATGTCAAAAATGAAAAGTGTCCCCATGAAAAATGTCAATAATGACAAATTTCAAAATGGCAAATGCAAAGATGCCAAATGACAAATGTCACAATGCTAAATGTCAAAAATGAAAAGTGTCACCATGAAAAATGTCAAAAATGACAAATTTCAAGATGGCAAATATTAAAGATGTCGAATATGACAAATGTCACAATGCTAAATGTCAAAAATGAAAATTGTCACCATGAAAAATGTCAAAAATGACAAATTTCAAGATGGCAAATGTCAAAGATGTCAAATGACAAATTTCACAATGCTAAATGTCAAAAATGAAAAGTGCCAAAAATGACAAATTTCAAGATGGCAAATGTCTAAGATGTCAAATGACAAATGTCACAATGCTAAATGTCAAAAATGAAAAGTGTCACCATGATGTCAAAAATGACAAATTTCAAGATGGCAAATGTCAAAGATATCAAATGACAAATGTCACAATGCTAAATGTCACAAATGAAAAGTGTCACCATGAAAAATGTCAAAAATGACAAATTTCAAGATGGCAAATGTCAAAGATGTCAAATGACAAATGTCACAATGCTAAATGTCAAAAATGAAAAGTGTCACCATAAAATATGTCAAAAATGACAAATTTCAAGATGGCAAATGTCAAAACTGACAAATGTCACAATGGTAAATGTCAAAAATGATAAGTGTCACCATGAAAAATGTCAAAAAGGACAAATTTCAAGATGGCAAATGTCCAAGATGTCAAATGACAAATGTCACAATGCTAAATGTCAAAAATGAAAAGTGTCACCATGAAAAATGTCAAAAATGACAAATTTCAAGATGGCAAATGTCAAAGATGTCAAATGACAAATGTCACAATGCTAAATGTCAAAAATGAAAAGTGTCACCATAAAAAATGTCAAAAATGACAAATTTCAAGATGGCAAATGTCAAAACTGACAAATGTCACAATGCTAAATGTCAAAAATGAAAAGTGTCACCATGAAAAATGTCAAAAATGACAAATTTTAAGATGGCAAATGTCAAAGATGTCAAATGACAAATGTCACAATGCTAAATGTCAAAAATGAAAAGTGTCCCCATGAAAAATGTCAATAATGACAAATTTCAAGATGGCAAATGTCAAAGATGTCAAATGACAAATGTCACAATGCTAAATGTCAAAAATGAAAAGTGTCACCATGAAAAATGTCAAAAATGACAAATTTTAAGATGACAAATGTCAAAGATGTCGAATATGACAAATGTCACAATGCTATATGTCAAAAATGAAAAGTGTCACCATGAAAAATTTCAAAAATGACAAATTTCAAGATGGCAAATGTCAAAGATGTCAAATGACAAATGTCACAATGCTAAATGTCAAAAATAAAAAGTGCCAAAAATGACAAATTTCAAGATGGCAAATGTCTAAGATGTCAAATGACAAATGTCACAATGCTAAATGTCAAAAATGAAAAGTGTCACCATGATGTCAAAAATGACAAATTTCAAGATGGCAAATGTCAAAGATGTCAAATGACAAATGTTCACAATGCTAAATGTCACAAATGAAAAGTGTCACCATGAAAAATGCCAAAAATGACAAATTTCAAGATGGCAAATGTCAAAGATGTCAAATGACAAATGTCACAATGCTAAATGTCAAAAATGAAAAGTGGCACCATGAAAAATGTCAAAAATGACAAATTTCAAGATGGCAAATGTCAAAGATGTCAAATGACAAATGTCACAATGCTAAATGTCAAAAATGAAAAGTGTCACCATAAAAAATGTCAAAAATGACAAATTTCAAGATGGCAAATGTCAAAACTGACAAATGTCACAATGCTAAATGTCAAAAATGAAAAGTGTCACCATGAAAAATGTCAAAAATGACAAATTTTAAGATGGCAAATGTCAAAGATGTCAAATGACAAATGTCACAATGCTAAATGTCAAAAATGAAAAGTGTCCCCATGAAAAATGTCAATAATGACAAATTTCAAGATGGCAAATGTCAAAGATGTCAAATGACAAATGTCACAATGCTAAATGTCAAAAATGAAAAGTGTCACCATGAAAAATGTCAAAAATGACAAATTTCAAGATGGCAAATGTCAAAGATGTCGAATATGACAAATGTCACAATGCTAAATGTCAAAAATGAAAAGTGTCACCATGAAAAATGTCAAAAATGACAAATTTCAAGATGGCAAATGTCAAAGATGTCAAATGACAAATGTCACAATGCTAAATGTCAAAAATGAAAAGTGTCAAAAATGACAAATTTCAAGATGGCAAATGTCTAAGATGTCAAATGACAAATGTCACAATGCTAAATGTCAAAAATGAAAAGTGTCACCATGAAAAATGTCAAAAATGACAAATTTCAAGATGGCAAATGTCAAAGATGTCAAATGACAAATGTCACAATGCTAAATGTCAAAAATTAAAAGTGTCACCATGAAAAATGTCAAAAATGACAAATTTCAAGATGGCAAATGTCAAAGATGTCAAATGACAAATGTCACAATGCTAAATGTCAAAAATGAAAAGTGTCACCATAAAAAATGTCAAAAATGACAAATTTCAAGATGGCAAATGTCAAAACTGACAAATGTCACAATGCTAAATGTCAAAAATGATAAGTGTGACCATGAAAAATGTCAAAAATGACAAATTTCAAGATGGCAAATGTCCAAGATGTCACATGACAAATGTCACAATGCTAAATGTCAAAAATGAAAAGTGTCACCATGAAAAATGTCAAAAATGACAAATTTCAAGATGGCAAATGTCAAAGATGTCAAATAACAAATGTCACAATGCTAAATGTCAAAAATAAAAAGTGTCACCATGGAAAATGTCAAAAATGACAAATTTCAAGATGGCAAATATCAAAGATGTCAAATGACAAATGTCACAGTGCTAAATGTCAAAAATAAAAAGTGTCACCATAAAATGTCAAAAATGACAAATTTCAAGATGGCAAATGTCAAAACTGACAAATGTCACAATGCTAAATGTCAAAAATGATAAGTGTCACCATGAAAAATGTCAAAAATGACAAATTTTAAGATGGCAAATGTCCAAGATGTCAAATGACAAATGTCACAATGCTAAATGTCAAAAATGAAAAGCGTCACCATGAAAAATGTCAAAAATGACAAATTTCAAGATGGCAAATGACAAATGTCACAATGCTAAATGTCAAAAATGAAAAGTGTCAAAAATGACAAATTTCAAGATGGCAAATGTCTAATATGTCAAATGACAAATGTCACAATGCTAAATGTCAAATATGAAAAGTGTCACCATGAAAAATGTCAAAAATGACAAATTTCAAGATGGCAAATGTCAAAGATGTCAAATGACAAATGTCACAATGCTAAATGTCAAAAATGAAAAGGTCAAAAATGACAAATTTCAAGATGGCAAATGTCTAAGATGTCAAATGACAAATGTCACAATGCTAAATGTCAATAATGAAAAGTGTCACCATGAAAAATGTCAAAAATGACAAATTTCAAGATGGCAAATGTCAAAGATGTCAAATGACAAATGTCACAATGCTAAATGTCAAAAATGAAAAGTGTCAAAAATGACAAATTTCAAGATGGCAAATGTCTAAGATGTCAAATGACAAATATCACAATGCAAATGTCAAAAATGAAACGTGTCACCGTGACAAATGTCAAAAATGACAAATTTCAAGATGGCAAATGTCAAAGATGTCAAATGACAAATGTCACAATGCTAAATGTCAAAAATGAAAAGTGTCACCATGAAAAATGTCAAAAATGACAAATTTCAAGATGGCAAATGTCAAAGATGTCAAATGACAAATGTCACAATGCTAAATGTCAAAAATGAAAAGTGTCCCCATGAAAAATGTCAATAATGACAAATTTCAAGATGGCAAATGCAAAGATGCCAAATGACAAATGTCACAATGCTAAATGTCAAAAATGAAAAGTGCCAAAAATGACAAATTTCAAGATGGCAAATGTCTAAGATGTCAAATGACAAATGTCACAATGCTAAATGTCAAAAATGAAAAGTGTCACCATGATGTCAAAAATGACAAATTTTAAGATGGCAAATGTCAAAGATGTCAAATGACAAATGTCACAATGCTAAATGTCACAAATGAAAAGTGTCACCATGAAAAATGTCAAAAATGACAAATTTCAAGATGGCAAATGTCAAAGATGTCAAATGACAAATGTCACAATGCTAAATGTCAAAAATGAAAAGTGTCACCATAAAATATGTCAAAAATGACAAATTTCAAGATGGCAAATGTCAAAACTGACAAATGTCACAATGGTAAATGTCAAAAATGATAAGTGTCACCATGAAAAATGTCAAAAAGGACAAATTTCAAGATGGCAAATGTCCAAGATATCAAATGACAAATGTCACAATGCTAAATGTCAAAAATGAAAAGTGTCACCATGAAAAATGTCAAAAATGACAAATTTCAAGATGGCAAATGTCAAAGATGTCAAATGACAAATGTCACAATGCTAAATGTCAAAAATGAAAAGTGTCAAAAATGACAAATTTCAAGATGGCAAATGTCAAAACTGACAAATGTCACAATGCTAAATGTCAAAAATGAAAAGTGTCACCATGAAAAATGTCAAAAATAACAAATTTCAAGATGGCAAATGTCAAAGATGTCAAATGACAAATGTCACAATGCTAAATGTCAAAAATGACAAATTTCAAGATGGCAAATGTCAAAGATGTCAAATGACAAATGTCACAATGCTAAATGTCAAAATTAAAAAGTGTTACCATGAACAATGTCAAAAATGACAAATTTCAAGATGGCAAATGTCAAAGATGTCAAATGACAAATGTCACAATGCTAAATGTCAAAAATGAAAAGTGTCACCATGAAAAATGTCAAAAATGACAAATTTCAAGATGGCAAATGTTAAAACTGACAAATGTCACAATGCTAAATGTCAAAAATGATAAGTGTCACCATGAAAAATGTCAAAAATGACAAATTTCAAGATGGTAAATGTCCAAGATGTCAAATGACAAATGTCACAATGCTAAATGTCAAAAATGAAAAGTGTCACCATGAAAAATGTCAAAAATGACAAATTTCAAGATGGCAAATGTCAAAGATGTCAAATGACAAATGTCACAATGCTAAATGTCACAAATGAAAAGTGTCAAAAATGACAAATTTCAAGATGGCAAATGTCTAAGATGTCAAATGACAAATGTCACAATGCTAAATGTCAAAAATGAAAAGTGTCACCATGAAAAATGTCAAAAATGACAAATTTCAAGATATCAAATGTCAAAACTGACAAATGTCACAATGCTAAATGTCAAAAATGAAAAGTGTGACCATGAAAAATGTCAAAAATAACAAATTTCAAGATGGCAAATGTCAAAGATGTCAAATGACAAATGTCACAATGCTAAATGTCAAAAATGACAAATTTCAAGATGGCAAATGTCAAAGATGTCAAATGACAAATGTCACAATGCTAAATGTCAAAAATGAAAAGTGGCACCATGAAAAATGTCAAAAATGACAAATTTTAAGATGGCAAATGTCAAAGATGTCAAATGACAAATGTCACAATGCTAAATGACAAAAATGAAAAGTGTCACCATAAAAAATGTCAAAAATGACAAATTTCAAGATGGCAAATGTCAAAACTGACAAATGTCACAATGCTAAATGTCAAAAATGACAAATTTCAAGATGGCAAATGACAAATGTCACAATGCTAAATGTCAAAAATGAAAAGTGTCACCCTGAAAAATGTCAAAAATGACAAATTTCAAGATGGCAAATGTCCAAGATGTCAAATGACAAATGTCACAATGCTAAATGTCAAAAATGAAAAGTGTCACCATGAAAAATGTCAAAAATGACAAATTTAAAGATGGCGAATATCAAAGATGTCAAATGACAAAAGTCACAATGCTAAATGTCAAAAATGAAAAGTGTCAAAAATGACAAATTTCAAGATGGCAAATGTCTAAGATGTCAAATGACAAATGTCACAATGCTAAATGTCAAAAATGAAAAGTATTACCGTGAAAAATGTCAAAAATGACAAATTTCAAGATGGCAAATGTCAAAGATGTCAAATGACAAATGTCACAATGCTAAATGTCAAAAATGAAAAGTGTCACCATGAAAAATGTCAAAAATGACAAATTTCAAGATGGCAAATATCAAAGATGTCAAATGACAAATGTCACAATGCTACATGTCAAAAATGAAAAGTGTCAAAAATGACAAATTTCAAGATGGCAAATGTCTAAGATGTCAAATGACAAAGGTCACAATGCTAAATATCAAAAATGAAAATTGTCACCATGAAAAATGTCAAAAATGACAAATTTCAAGATGGCAAATGTCAAAACTGACAAATGTCACAATGCTAAATGTCAAAAATGAAAAGTGTGACCATGAAAAATGTCAAAAATAACAAATTTCAAGATGGCAAATGTCAAATGACAAATGTCACAATACTAAATGTCAAAAATGACAAATTTCAAGATGGCAAATGTCAAAGATGTCAAATGACAAATGTCACAATGCTAAATGTCAAAAATGAAAAGTGGCACCATGAAAAATGTCAAAAATGACAAATTTCAAGATGGCAAATGTCAAAGATGTCAAATGACAAATGTCACAATGCTAAATGTCAAAAATAAAAAGTGTCACCATGAAAAATGTCAAAAATGACAAATTTCAAGATGGCAAATGTCAAAGATGGCAAATGTCAAAACTGACAAATGTCACAATGCTAAATGTCAAAAATGATAAGTGTCACCATGAAAAATGTCAAAAATAACAAATTTCAAAATGGCAAATGTCAAAGATGTCAAATGACAAATGTCACAATGCTAAATGTCAAAAATAACAAATTTCAAGATGGCAAATGTCTAAGATGTCAAATGACAAATGTCACAATGCTAAATGTCAAAAATGAAAAGTGTCACCATAAAAAATTTCAAAAATGACAAATTTCAAGATGGCAAATGTCAAAGATGTCAAATGACAAATGTCACAATGCTAAATGTCAAAAATGACAAATTTCAAGATGGCAAATGTCAAAACTGAAAAATGTCACAATGCTAAATGTCAAAAATGATAAGTGTCACCATGAAAAATGTCAAAAATGACAAATTTCAAGATGGCAAATGTCCAAGATGTCAAATGACAAATGTCACAATGCTAAATGTCAAAAATGAAAAGTGTCACCATGAAAAATGTCAAAAATGACAAATTTCAAGATGGCAAATGTCAAAGATGTCAAATGACAAATGTCACAATGCTAAATGTCACAAATGAAAAGTGTCAAAAATGACAAATTTCAAGATCGCAAATGTCTAAGATGTCAAATGACAAATGTCGCAATGCTAAATATCAAAAATGAAAAGTGTCACCATGAAAAATGTCAAAAATGACAAATTTTAAGATGGCAAATGTCAAAGATGTCAAATGACAAATGTCACAATGCTAAATGTCAAAAATGAAAAGTGGCACTACGAAAAATGTCAAAAATGACAAATTTCAAGATGGCAAATGTCAAAGATGTCAAATGACAAATGTCACAATGCTAAATGTCAAAAATGAAAAGTGTCACCATGAAAAATGTCAAAAATGACAAATTTCAAGATGGCAAATGTCAAAACTGACAAATGTCACAATGCTAAATGTCAAAAATGATAAGTGTCACCATGAAAAATGTCAAAAATAACAAATTTCAAGATGGCAAATGTCAAAGATGTCAAATGACAAATGTCACAATGCTAAATGTCAAAAATGACAAATTTCAAGATGGCAAATGTCTAAGATGTCAAATGACAAATGTCACAATGCTAAATGTCAAAAATGAAAAGTGTCACCATAAAATGTCAAAAATGACAAATTTCAAGATGGCAAATGTCCAAGATGTCAAATGACAAATGTCACAATGCTAAATGTCAAAAATGAAAAGTGTCACCATGAAAAATGTCAAAAATGACAAATTTAAAGATGGCAAATATCAAAGATGTCAAATGACAAATGTCACAATGCTAAATGTCAAAAATGAAAAGTGTCAAAAATGACAAATTTCAAGATGGCAAATGTCTAATATGTCAAATGACAAATGTCACAATGCTAAATGTCAAAAATGAAAAGTGTCACTGTGAAAAATGTCAAAAATGACAAATTTCAAGATGGGAAATGTCAAAGATGTCAAATGACAAATGTCACAATGCTAAATGTCAAAAATGAAAAGTGTCACCATGAAAAATGTCAAAAATGACAAATTTCAAGATGGCAAATGTCAAAGATGTCAAATGACAAATGTCACAATGCTAAATGTCAAAAATGAAAAGTGTCACCATGAAAAATGTCAAAAATGACAAATTTCAAGATGGCAAATGTCAAAGATGTCCAATGACAAATGTCACAATGCTAAATGTCAAAAATGAAAAGTGTCAAAAATGACAAATTTCAAGATGGCAAATGTCTAAGATGTCAAATGACAAATGTCACAATGCTAAATGTCAAAAATGAAAAGTGTCACCATGATGTCAAAAATGACAAATTTCAAGATGGCAAATGTCAAAGATGTCAAATGACAAATGTCACAATGCTAAATGTCACAAATGAAAAGTGTCACCATGAAAAATGTCAAAAATGACAAATTTCAAGATGGCAAATGTCAAAGATGTCAAATGACAAATGTCACAATGCTAAATGTCAAAAATGAAAAGTGTCAAAAATGACAAATTTCAAGATGGCAAATGTCTAATATGTCAAATGACAAATGTCACAATGCTAAATGTCAAATATGAAAAGTGTCACCATGAAAAATGTCAAAAATGACAAATTTCAAGATGGCAAATGTCAAAGATGTCAAATGACAAATGTCACAATGCTAAATGTCAAAAATGAAAAGTGTCAAAAATGACAAATTTCAAGATGGCAAATGTCTAAAATGTCAAATGACAAATGTCACAATGATAAATGTCAAAAATGAAAAGTGTCACCATGAAAAATGTCAAAAATGACAAATTTCAAGATGGCAAATGTCAAAGATGTCAAATGACAAATGTCACAATGCTAAATGTCAAAAATGAAAAGTGTCACCATGAAAAATGTCAAAAATGACAAATTTCAAGAAGGCAAATGTCAAAGATGTCAAATGACAAATGTCACAATGCTAAATGTCAAAAATGAAAAGTGTCAAAAATGACAAATTTCAAGATAGCAAATGTCTAAGATGTCAAATGACAAATGTCACAATGCTAAATGTCAATAATGAAAAGTGTCACCATGAAAAATGTCAAAAATGACAAATTTCAAGATGGCAAATGTCAAAGATGTCAAATGACAAATGTCACAATGCTAAATGTCATAAATGAAAAGTGTCAAAAATGACAAATTTCAAGATGGCAAATGTCTAAGATGTCAAATGACAAATGTCACAATGCTAAATGTCAAAAATGAAAAGTGTCACCGTGAAAAATGTCAAAAATGACAAATTTCAAGATGGCAAATGTCAAAGATGTCAAATGACAAATGTCACAATGCTAAATGTCAAAAATGAAAAGTGTCACCATGAAAAATGTCAAAAATGACAAATTTCAAGATGGCAAATGTCAAAGATGTCAAATGACAAATGTCACAATGCTAAATGTCAAAAATGAAAAGTGTCCCCATGAAAAATGTCAATAATGACAAATTTCAAGATGGCAAATGCAAAGATGTCAAATGACAAATGTCACAATGCTAAATGTCAAAAATGAAAAGTGTCACCATGAAAAATGTCAAAAATGACAAATTTTAAGATGGCAAATGTCAAAGATGTCGAATATGACAAATGTCACAATGCTAAATGTCAAAAATGAAAAGTGTCACCATGAAAAATGTCAAAAATGACAAATTTCAAGATGGCAAATGTCAAAGATGTCAAATGACAAATGTCACAATGCTAAATGTCAAAAATGAAAAGTGCCAAAAATGACAAATTTCAAGATGGCAAATGTCTAAGATGTCAAATGACAAATGTCACAATGCTAAATGTCAAAAATGAAAAGTGTCACCATGATGTCAAAAATGACAAATTTCAAGATGGCAAATGTCAAAGATGTCAAATGACAAATGTCACAATGCTAAATGTCACAAATGAAAAGTGTCACCATGAAAAATGTCAAAAATGACAAATTTTAAGATGGCAAATGTCAAAGATGTCAAATGACAAATGTCACAATGCTAAATGTCAAAAATGAAAAGTGTCACCATAAAATATGTCAAACATGACAAATTTCAAGATGGCAAATGTCAAAACTGACAAATGTCACAATGGTAAATGTCAAAAATGATAAGTGTCACCATGAAAAATGTCAAAAAGGACAAATTTCAAGATGGCAAATGTCCAAGATGTCAAATGACAAATGTCACAATGCTAAATGTCAAAAATGAAAAGTGTCACAATGAAAAATGTCAAAAATGACAAATTTCAAGATGGCAAATGTCAAAGATGTCAAATGACAAATGTCACAATGCTAAATGTCAAAAATGAAAAGTGTCAAAAATGACAAATTTCAAGATGGCAAATGTCAAAGATGTCAAATGACAAATGTCACAATGCTAAATGTCAAAAATGAAAAGTGTCACCATGAAAAATGTCAAAAATGACAAATTTCAAGATGGCAAATGTCAAAACTGACAAATGTTACAATGCTAAATGTCAAAAATGAAAAGTGTCACCATGAAAAATGTCAAAAATAACAAATTTCAAGATGGCAAATGTCAAAGATGTCAAATGACAAATGTCACAATGCTAAATGTCAAAAATGACAAATTTCAAGATGGCAAATGTCAAAGATGTCAAATGACAAATGTCACAATGCTAAATGACAAAAATGAAAAGTGTCACCATGAAAAATGTCAAAAATGACAAATTTCAAGATGGTAAATGTCCAAGATGTCAAATGACAAATGTCACAATGCTAAATGTCAAAAATGAAAAGTGTCACCATGAAAAATGTCAAAAATGACAAATTTCAAGATGGCAAATGTCAAAGATGTCAAATGACAAATGTCACAATGCTAAATGTCACAAATGAAAAGTGTCAAAAATGACAAATTTCAAGATGGCAAATGTCTAAGATGTCAAATGACAAATGTCACAATGCTAAATGTCAAAAATGAAAAGTGTCACCATGAAAAATGTCAAAAATGACAAATTTCAAGATATCAAATGTCAAAACTGACAAATGTCACAATGCTAAATGTCAAAAATGAAAAGTGTGACCATGAAAAATGTCAAAAATAACAAATTTCAAGATGGCAAATGTCAAAGATGTCAAATGACAAATGTCACAATGCTAAATGTCAAAAATGACAAATTTCAAGATGGCAAATGTCAAAGATGTCAAATGACAAATGTCACAATGCTAAATGTCAAAAATGAAAAGTGGCACCATGAAAAATGTCAAAAATGACAAATTTTAAGATGGCAAATGTCAAAGATGTCAAATGACAAATGTCACAATGCTAAATGACAAAAATGAAAAGTGTCACCATAAAAAATGTCAAAAATGACAAATTTCAAGATGGCAAATGTCAAAACTGACAAATGTCACAATGCTAAATGTCAAAAATGACAAATTTCAAGATGGCAAATGACAAATGTCACAATGCTAAATGTCAAAAATGAAAAGTGTCACCCTGAAAAATGTCAAAAATGACAAATTTCAAGATGGCAAATGTCCAAGATGTCAAATGACAAATGTCACAATGCTAAATGTCAAAAATGAAAAGTGTCACCATGAAAAATGTCAAAAATGACAAATTTAAAGATGGCGAATATCAAAGATGTCAAATGACAAAAGTCACAATGCTAAATGTCAAAAATGAAAAGTGTCAAAAATGACAAATTTCAAGATGGCAAATGTCTAAGATGTCAAATGACAAATGTCACAATGCTAAATGTCAAAAATGAAAAGTATTACCGTGAAAAATGTCAAAAATGACAAATTTCAAGATGGCAAATGTCAAAGATGTCAAATGACAAATGTCACAATGCTAAATGTCAAAAATGAAAAGTGTCACCATGAAAAATGTCAAAAATGACAAATTTCAAGATGGCAAATATCAAAGATGTCAAATGACAAATGTCACAATGCTAAATGTCAAAAATGAAAAGTGTCAAAAATGACAAATTTCAAGATGGCAAATGTCTAAGATGTCAAATGACAAAGGTCACAATGCTAAATATCAAAAATGAAAATTGTCACCATGAAAAATGTCAAAAATGACAAATTTCAAGATGGCAAATGTCAAAACTGACAAATGTCACAATGCTAAATGTCAAAAATGAAAAGTGTGACCATGAAAAATGTCAAAAATAACAAATTTCAAGATGGCAAATGTCAAATGACAAATGTCACAATACTAAATGTCAAAAATGACAAATTTCAAGATGGCAAATGTCAAAGATGTCAAATGACAAATGTCACAATGCTAAATGTCAAAAATGAAAAGTGGCACCATGAAAAATGTCAAAAATGACAAATTTCAAGATGGCAAATGTCAAAGATGTCAAATGACAAATGTCACAATGCTAAATGTCAAAAATAAAAAGTGTCACCATGAAAAATGTCAAAAATGACAAATTTCAAGATGGCAAATGTCAAAGATGGCAAATGTCAAAACTGACAAATGTCACAATGCTAAATGTCAAAAATGATAAGTGTCACCATGAAAAATGTCAAAAATAACAAATTTCAAAATGGCAAATGTCAAAGATGTCAAATGACAAATGTCACAATGCTAAATGTCAAAAATAACAAATTTCAAGATGGCAAATGTCTAAGATGTCAAATGACAAATGTCACAATGCTAAATGTCAAAAATGAAAAGTGTCACCATAAAAAATTTCAAAAATGACAAATTTCAAGATGGCAAATGTCAAAGATGTCAAATGACAAATGTCACAATGCTAAATGTCAAAAATGACAAATTTCAAGATGGCAAATGTCAAAACTGAAAAATGTCACAATGCTAAATGTCAAAAATGATAAGTGTCACCATGAAAAATGTCAAAAATGACAAATTTCAAGATGGCAAATGTCCAAGATGTCAAATGACAAATGTCACAATGCTAAATGTCAAAAATGAAAAGTGTCACCATGAAAAATGTCAAAAATGACAAATTTCAAGATGGCAAATGTCAAAGATGTCAAATGACAAATGTCACAATGCTAAATGTCACAAATGAAAAGTGTCAAAAATGACAAATTTCAAGATCGCAAATGTCTAAGATGTCAAATGACAAATGTCGCAATGCTAAATATCAAAAATGAAAAGTGTCACCATGAAAAATGTCAAAAATGACAAATTTTAAGATGGCAAATGTCAAAGATGTCAAATGACAAATGTCACAATGCTAAATGTCAAAAATGAAAAGTGGCACTACGAAAAATGTCAAAAATGACAAATTTCAAGATGGCAAATGTCAAAGATGTCAAATGACAAATGTCACAATGCTAAATGTCAAAAATGAAAAGTGTCACCATGAAAAATGTCAAAAATGACAAATTTCAAGATGGCAAATGTCAAAACTGACAAATGTCACAATGCTAAATGTCAAAAATGATAAGTGTCACCATGAAAAATGTCAAAAATAACAAATTTCAAGATGGCAAATGTCAAAGATGTCAAATGACAAATGTCACAATGCTAAATGTCAAAAATGACAAATTTCAAGATGGCAAATGTCTAAGATGTCAAATGACAAATGTCACAATGCTAAATGTCAAAAATGAAAAGTGTCACCATAAAATGTCAAAAATGACAAATTTCAAGATGGCAAATGTCCAAGATGTCAAATGACAAATGTCACAATGCTAAATGTCAAAAATGAAAAGTGTCACCATGAAAAATGTCAAAAATGACAAATTTAAAGATGGCAAATATCAAAGATGTCAAATGACAAATGTCACAATGCTAAATGTCAAAAATGAAAAGTGTCAAAAATGACAAATTTCAAGATGGCAAATGTCTAATATGTCAAATGACAAATGTCACAATGCTAAATGTCAAAAATGAAAAGTGTCACTGTGAAAAATGTCAAAAATGACAAATTTCAAGATGGGAAATGTCAAAGATGTCAAATGACAAATGTCACAATGCTAAATGTCAAAAATGAAAAGTGTCACCATGAAAAATGTCAAAAATGACAAATTTCAAGATGGCAAATGTCAAAGATGTCAAATGACAAATGTCACAATGCTAAATGTCAAAAATGAAAAGTGTCACCATGAAAAATGTCAAAAATGACAAATTTCAAGATGGCAAATGTCAAAGATGTCCAATGACAAATGTCACAATGCTAAATGTCAAAAATGAAAAGTGTCAAAAATGACAAATTTCAAGATGGCAAATGTCTAAGATGTCAAATGACAAATGTCACAATGCTAAATGTCAAAAATGAAAAGTGTCACCATGATGTCAAAAATGACAAATTTCAAGATGGCAAATGTCAAAGATGTCAAATGACAAATGTCACAATGCTAAATGTCACAAATGAAAAGTGTCACCATGAAAAATGTCAAAAATGACAAATTTCAAGATGGCAAATGTCAAAGATGTCAAATGACAAATGTCACAATGCTAAATGTCAAAAATGAAAAGTGTCAAAAATGACAAATTTCAAGATGGCAAATGTCTAATATGTCAAATGACAAATGTCACAATGCTAAATGTCAAATATGAAAAGTGTCACCATGAAAAATGTCAAAAATGACAAATTTCAAGATGGCAAATGTCAAAGATGTCAAATGACAAATGTCACAATGCTAAATGTCAAAAATGAAAAGTGTCAAAAATGACAAATTTCAAGATGGCAAATGTCTAAAATGTCAAATGACAAATGTCACAATGATAAATGTCAAAAATGAAAAGTGTCACCATGAAAAATGTCAAAAATGACAAATTTCAAGATGGCAAATGTCAAAGATGTCAAATGACAAATGTCACAATGCTAAATGTCAAAAATGAAAAGTGTCACCATGAAAAATGTCAAAAATGACAAATTTCAAGAAGGCAAATGTCAAAGATGTCAAATGACAAATGTCACAATGCTAAATGTCAAAAATGAAAAGTGTCAAAAATGACAAATTTCAAGATAGCAAATGTCTAAGATGTCAAATGACAAATGTCACAATGCTAAATGTCAATAATGAAAAGTGTCACCATGAAAAATGTCAAAAATGACAAATTTCAAGATGGCAAATGTCAAAGATGTCAAATGACAAATGTCACAATGCTAAATGTCATAAATGAAAAGTGTCAAAAATGACAAATTTCAAGATGGCAAATGTCTAAGATGTCAAATGACAAATGTCACAATGCTAAATGTCAAAAATGAAAAGTGTCACCGTGAAAAATGTCAAAAATGACAAATTTCAAGATGGCAAATGTCAAAGATGTCAAATGACAAATGTCACAATGCTAAATGTCAAAAATGAAAAGTGTCACCATGAAAAATGTCAAAAATGACAAATTTCAAGATGGCAAATGTCAAAGATGTCAAATGACAAATGTCACAATGCTAAATGTCAAAAATGAAAAGTGTCCCCATGAAAAATGTCAATAATGACAAATTTCAAGATGGCAAATGCAAAGATGTCAAATGACAAATGTCACAATGCTAAATGTCAAAAATGAAAAGTGTCACCATGAAAAATGTCAAAAATGACAAATTTTAAGATGGCAAATGTCAAAGATGTCGAATATGACAAATGTCACAATGCTAAATGTCAAAAATGAAAAGTGTCACCATGAAAAATGTCAAAAATGACAAATTTCAAGATGGCAAATGTCAAAGATGTCAAATGACAAATGTCACAATGCTAAATGTCAAAAATGAAAAGTGCCAAAAATGACAAATTTCAAGATGGCAAATGTCTAAGATGTCAAATGACAAATGTCACAATGCTAAATGTCAAAAATGAAAAGTGTCACCATGATGTCAAAAATGACAAATTTCAAGATGGCAAATGTCAAAGATGTCAAATGACAAATGTCACAATGCTAAATGTCACAAATGAAAAGTGTCACCATGAAAAATGTCAAAAATGACAAATTTCAAGATGGCAAATGTCAAAGATGTCAAATGACAAATGTCACAATGCTAAATGTCAAAAATGAAAAGTGTCACCATAAAATATGTCAAACATGACAAATTTCAAGATGGCAAATGTCAAAACTGACAAATGTCACAATGGTAAATGTCAAAAATGATAAGTGTCACCATGAAAAATGTCAAAAAGGACAAATTTCAAGATGGCAAATGTCCAAGATGTCAAATGACAAATGTCACAATGCTAAATGTCAAAAATGAAAAGTGTCACAATGAAAAATGTCAAAAATGACAAATTTCAAGATGGCAAATGTCAAAGATGTCAAATGACAAATGTCACAATGCTAAATGTCAAAAATGAAAAGTGTCAAAAATGACAAATTTCAAGATGGCAAATGTCAAAGATGTCAAATGACAAATGTCACAATGCTAAATGTCAAAAATGAAAAGTGTCACCATGAAAAATGTCAAAAATGACAAATTTCAAGATGGCAAATGTCAAAACTGACAAATGTTACAATGCTAAATGTCAAAAATGAAAAGTGTCACCATGAAAAATGTCAAAAATAACAAATTTCAAGATGGCAAATGTCAAAGATGTCAAATGACAAATGTCACAATGCTAAATGTCAAAAATGACAAATTTCAAGATGGCAAATGTCAAAGATGTCAAATGACAAATGTCACAAGGCTAAATGTCAAAAATGAAAAGTGTCACCATGAAAAATGTCAAAAATGACAAATTTCAAGATGGCAAATGTCAAAACTGACATATGTCACAATGCTAAATGACAAAAATGAAAAGTGTCACCATAAAAAATGTCAAAAATGACAAATTTCAAGATGGCAAATGTCAAAACTGACAAATGTCACAATGCTAAATGTCAAAAATGATAAGTGTCACCATTAAAAATGTCAAAAATAACAAATTTCAAGATGGCAAATGTCAAAGATGTCAAATGACAAATGTCACAATGCTAAATGTCAAAAATGACAAATTTCAAGATGGCAAATGACAAATGTCACAATGCTAAATGTCAAAAATGAAAAGTGTCACCCTGAAAAATGTCAAAAATGACAAATTTCAAGATGGCAAATGTCCAAGATGTCAAATGACAAATGTCACAATGCTAAATGTCAAAAATGAAAAGTGTCACCATGAAAAATGTCAAAAATGACAAATTTAAAGATGGCGAATATCAAAGATGTCAAATGACAAAAGTCACAATGCTAAATGTCAAAAATGAAAAGTGTCAAAAATGACAAATTTCAAGATGGCAAATGTCTAAGATGTCAAATGACAAATGTCACAATGCTAAATGTCAAAAATGAAAAGTATTACCGTGAAAAATGTCAAAAATGACAAATTTCAAGATGGCAAATGTCAAAGATGTCAAATGACAAATGTCACAATGCTAAATGTCAAAAATGAAAAGTGTCACCATGAAAAATGTCAAAAATGACAAATTTCAAGATGGCAAATATCAAAGATGTCAAATGACAAATGTCACAATGCTAAATGTCAAAAATGAAAAGTGTCAAAAATGACAAATTTCAAGATGGCAAATGTCTAAGATGTCAAATGACAAATGTCACAATGCTAAATATCAAAACTGAAAATTGTCACCATGAAAAATGTCAAAAATGACAAATTTCAAGATGGCAAATGTCAAAACTGACAAATGTCACAATGCTAAATGTCAAAAATGAAAAGTGTGACCATGAAAAATGTCAAAAATAACAAATTTCAAGATGGCAAATGTCAAATGACAAATGTCACAATGCTAAATGTCAAAAATGACAAATTTCAAGATTGCAAATGTCAAAGATGTCAAATGACAAATGTCACAATGCTAAATGTCAAAAATGAAAAGTGGCACCATGAAAAATGTCAAAAATGACAAATTTCAAGATGGCAAATGTCAAAGATGGCAAATGTCAAAACTGACAAATGTCACAATGCTAAATGTCAAAAATAATAAGTGTCACCATGAAAAATGTCAAAAATAACAAATTTCAAAATGGCAAATGTCAAAGATGTCAAATGACAAATGTCACAATGCTAAATGTCAAAAATAACAAATTTCAAGATGGCAAATGTCTAAGATGTCAAATGACAAATGTCACAATGCTAAATGTCAAAAATGAAAAGTGTCACCATAAAAAATTTCAAAAATGACAAATTTCAAGATGGCAAATGTCAAAGATGTCAAATGACAAATGTCACAATGCTAAATGTCAAAAATGACAAATTTCAAGATGGCAAATGTCAAAACTGAAAAATGTCACAATGCTAAATGTCAAAAATGATAAGTGTCACCATGAAAAATGTCAAAAATGACAAATTTCAAGATGGCAAATGTCCAAGATGTCAAATGACAAATGTCACAATGCTAAATGTCAAAAATGAAAAGTGTCACCATGAAAAATGTCAAAAATGACAAATTTCAAGATGGCAAATGTCAAAGATGTCAAATGACAAATGTCACAATGCTAAATGTCACAAATGAAAAGTGTCAAAAATGACAAATTTCAAGATCGCAAATGTCTAAGATGTCAAATGACAAATGTCGCAATGCTAAATATCAAAAATGAAAAGTGTCACCATGAAAAATGTCAAAAATGACAAATTTTAAGATGACAAATGTCTAAGATGTCAAATGACAAATGTCACAATGCTAAATGTCAAAAATGAAAAGTGTCACCATAAAATGTCAAAAATGACAAATTTCAAGATGGCAAATGTCCAAGATGTCAAATGACAAATGTCACAATGCTAAATGTCAAAAATGAAAAGTGTCACCATGAAAAATGTCAAAAATGACAAATTTAAAGATGGCAAATATCAAAGATGTCAAATGACAAATGTCACAATGCTAAATGTCAAAAATGAAAAGTGTCAAAAATGACAAATTTCAAGATGGCAAATGTCTAATATGTCAAATGACAAATGTCACAATGCTAAATGTCAAAAATGAAAAGTGTCACTGTAAAAAATGTCAAAAATGACAAATTTCAAGATGGGAAATGTCAAAGATGTCAAATGACAAATGTCACAATGCTAAATGTCAAAAATGAAAAGTGTCACCATGAAAAATGTCAAAAATGACAAATTTCAAGATGGCAAATGTCAAAGATGTCAAATGACAAATGTCACAATGCTAAATGTCAAAAATGAAAAGTGTCACCATGAAAAATGTCAAAAATGACAAATTTCAAGATGGCAAATGTCAAAGATGTCCAATGACAAATGTCACAATGCTAAATGTCAAAAATGAAAAGTGTCAAAAATGACAAATTTCAAGATGGCAAATGTCTAAGATGTCAAATGACAAATGTCACAATGCTAAATGTCAAAAATGAACAGTGTCACCATGATGTCAAAAATGACAAATTTCAAGATGGCAAATGTCAAAGATGTCAAATGACAAATGTCACAATGCTAAATGTCACAAATGAAAAGTGTCACCATGAAAAATGTCAAAAATGACAAATTTCAAGATGGCAAATGTCAAAGATGTCAAATGACAAATGTCACAATGCTAAATGTCAAAAATGAAAAGTGTCAAAAATGACAAATTTCAAGATGGCAAATGTCTAATATGTCAAATGACAAATGTCACAATGCTAAATGTCAAATATGAAAAGTGTCACCATAAAAAATGTCAAAAATGACAAATTTCAAGATGGCAAATGTCAAAGATGTCAAATGACAAATGTCACAATGCTAAATGTCAAAAATGAAAAGTGTCAAAAATGACAAATTTCAAGATGGCAAATGTCTAAAATGTCAAATGACAAATGTCACAATGATAAATGTCAAAAATGAAAAGTGTCACCATGAAAAATGTCAAAAATGACAAATTTCAAGATGGCAAATGTCAAAGATGTCAAATGACAAATGTCACAATGCTAAATGTCAAAAATGAAAAGTGTCACCATGAAAAATGTCAAAAATGACAAATTTCAAGAAGGCAAATGTCAAAGATGTCAAATGACAAATGTCACAATGCTAAATGTCAAAAATGAAAAGTGTCAAAAATGACAAATTTCAAGATAGCAAATGTCTAAGATGTCAAATGACAAATGTCACAATGCTAAATGTCAATAATGAAAAGTGTCACCATGAAAAATGTCAAAAATGACAAATTTCAAGATGGCAAATGTCAAAGATGTCAAATGACAAATGTCACAATGCTAAATGTCATAAATGAAAAGTGTCAAAAATGACAAATTTCAAGATGGCAAATGTCTAAGATGTCAAATGACAAATGTCACAATGCTAAATGTCAAAAATGAAAAGTGTCACCGTGAAAAATGTCAAAAATGACAAATTTCAAGATGGCAAATGTCAAAGATGTCAAATGACAAATGTCACAATGCTAAATGTCAAAAATTAAAAGTGTCACCATGAAAAATGTCAAAAATGACAAATTTCAAGATGGCAAATGTCAAAGATGTCAAATGACAAATGTCACAATGCTAAATGTCAAAAATGAAAAGTGTCCCCATGAAAAATGTCAATAATGACAAATTTCAAGATGGCAAATGCAAAGATGACAAATGACAAATGTCACAATGCTAAATGTCAAAAATGAAAAGTGTCACCCTGAAAAATGTCAAAAATGACAAATTTCAAGATGGCAAATGTCCAAGATGTCAAATGACAAATGTCACAATGCTAAATGTCAAAAATGAAAAGTGTCACCATGAAAAATGTCAAAAATGACAAATTTAAAGATGGCGAATATCAAAGATGTCAAATGACAAAAGTCACAATGCTAAATGTCAAAAATGAAAAGTGTCAAAAATGACAAATTTCAAGATGGCAAATGTCTAAGATGTCAAATGACAAATGTCACAATGCTAAATGTCAAAAATGAAAAGTATTACCGTGAAAAATGTCAAAAATGACAAATTTCAAGATGGCAAATGTCAAAGATGTCAAATGACAAATGTCACAATGCTAAATGTCAAAAATGAAAAGTGTCACCATGAAAAATGTCAAAAATGACAAATTTCAAGATGGCAAATATCAAAGATGTCAAATGACAAATGTCACAATGCTAAATGTCAAAAATGAAAAGTGTCAAAAATGACAAATTTCAAGATGGCAAATGTCTAAGATGTCAAATGACAAATGTCACAATGCTAAATATCAAAACTGAAAATTGTCACCATGAAAAATGTCAAAAATGACAAATTTCAAGATGGCAAATGTCAAAACTGACAAATGTCACAATGCTAAATGTCAAAAATGAAAAGTGTGACCATGAAAAATGTCAAAAATAACAAATTTCAAGATGGCAAATGTCAAATGACAAATGTCACAATGCTAAATGTCAAAAATGACAAATTTCAAGATGGCAAATGTCAAAGATGTCAAATGACAAATGTCACAATGCTAAATGTCAAAAATGAAAAGTGGCACCATGAAAAATGTCAAAAATGACAAATTTCAAGATGGCAAATGTCAAAGATGTCAAATGACAAATGTCACAATGCTAAATGTCAAAAATGAAAAGTGTCACCATGAAAAATGTCAAAAATGACAAATTTCAAGATGGCAAATGTCAAAGATGGCAAATGTCAAAACTGACAAATGTCACAATGCTAAATGTCAAAAATGATAAGTGTCACCATGAAAAATGTCAAAAATAACAAATTTCAAAATGGCAAATGTCAAAGATGTCAAATGACAAATGTCACAATGCTAAATGTCAAAAATAACAAATTTCAAGATGGCAAATGTCTAAGATGTCAAATGACAAATGTCACAATGCTAAATGTCAAAAATGAAAAGTGTCACCATAAAAAATTTCAAAAATGACAAATTTCAAGATGGCAAATGTCAAAGATGTCAAATGACAAATGTCACAATGCTAAATGTCAAAAATGACAAATTTCAAGATGGCAAATGTCAAAACTGAAAAATGTCACAATGCTAAATGTCAAAAATGATAAGTGTCACCATGAAAAATGTCAAAAATGACAAATTTCAAGATGGCAAATGTCCAAGATGTCAAATGACAAATGTCACAATGCTAAATGTCAAAAATGAAAAGTGTCACCATGAAAAATGTCAAAAATGACAAATTTCAAGATGGCAAATGTCAAAGATGTCAAATGACAAATGTCACAATGCTAAATGTCACAAATGAAAAGTGTCAAAAATGACAAATTTTAAGATCGCAAATGTCTAAGATGTCAAATGACAAATGTCGCAATGCTAAATATCAAAAATGAAAAGTGTCACCATGAAAAATGTCAAAAATGACAAATTTTAAGATGACAAATGTCTAAGATGTCAAATGACAAATGTCACAATGCTAAATGTCAAAAATGAAAAGTGTCACCATAAAATGTCAAAAATGACAAATTTCAAGATGGCAAATGTCCAAGATGTCAAATGACAAATGTCACAATGCTAAATGTCAAAAATGAAAAGTGTCACCATGAAAAATGTCAAAAATGACAAATTTAAAGATGGCAAATATCAAAGATGTCAAATGACAAATGTCACAATGCCAAATGTCAAAAATGAAAAGTGTCAAAAATGACAAATTTCAAGATGGCAAATGTCTAATATGTCAAATGACAAATGTCACAATGCTAAATGTCAAAAATGAAAAGTGTCACTGTGAAAAATGTCAAAAATGACAAATTTCAAGATGGGAAATGTCAAAGATGTCAAATGACAAATGTCACAATGCTAAATGTCAAAAATGAAAAGTGTCACCATGAAAAATGTCAAAAATGACAAATTTCAAGATGGCAAATGTCAAAGATGTCAAATGACAAATGTCACAATGCTAAATGTCAAAAATGAAAAGTGTCACCATGAAAAATGTCAAAAATGACAAATTTCAAGATGGCAAATGTCAAAGATGTCCAATGACAAATGTCACAATGCTAAATGTCAAAAATGAAAAGTGTCAAAAATGACAAATTTCAAGATGGCAAATGTCTAAGATGTCAAATGACAAATGTCACAATGCTAAATGTCAAAAATGAAAAGTGTCACCATGATGTCAAAAATGACAAATTTCAAGATGGCAAATGTCAAAGATGTCAAATGACAAATGTCACAATGCTAAATGTCACAAATGAAAAGTGTCACCATGAAAAATGTCAAAAATGACAAATTTCAAGATGGCAAATGTCAAAGATGTCAAATGACAAATGTCACAATGCTAAATGTCAAAAATGAAAAGTGTCAAAAATGACAAATTTCAAGATGGCAAATGTCTAATATGTCAAATGACAAATGTCACAATGCTAAATGTCAAATATGAAAAGTGTCACCATGAAAAATGTCAAAAATGACAAATTTCAAGATGGCAAATGTCAAAGATGTCAAATGACAAATGTCACAATGCTAAATGTCAAAAATGAAAAGTGTCAAAAATGACAAATTTCAAGATGGCAAATGTCTAAAATGTCAAATGACAAATGTCACAATGATAAATGTCAAAAATGAAAAGTGTCACCATGAAAAATGTCAAAAATGACAAATTTCAAGATGGCAAATGTCAAAGATGTCAAATGACAAATGTCACAATGCTAAATGTCAAAAATGAAAAGTGTCACCATGAAAAATGTCAAAAATGACAAATTTCAAGAAGGCAAATGTCAAAGATGTCAAATGACAAATGTCACAATGCTAAATGTCAAAAATGAAAAGTGTCAAAAATGACAAATTTCAAGATAGCAAATGTCTAAGATGTCAAATGACAAATGTCACAATGCTAAATGTCAATAATGAAAAGTGTCACCATGAAAAATGTCAAAAATGACAAATTTCAAGATGGCAAATGTCAAAGATGTCAAATCACAAATGTCACAATGCTAAATGTCATAAATGAAAAGTGTCAAAAATGACAAATTTCAAGATGGCAAATGTCTAAGATGTCAAATGACAAATGTCACAATGCTAAATGTCAAAAATGAAAAGTGTCACCGTGAAAAATGTCAAAAATGACAAATTTCAAGATGGCAAATGTCAAAGATGTCAAATGACAAATGTCACAATGCTAAATGTCAAAAATTAAAAGTGTCACCATGAAAAATGTCAAAAATGACAAATTTCAAGATGGCAAATGTCAAAGATGTCAAATGACAAATGTCACAATGCTAAATGTCAAAAATGAAAAGTGTCCCCATGAAAAATGTCAATAATGACAAATTTCAAGATGGCAAATGCAAAGATGTCAAATGACAAATGTCACAATGCTAAATGTCAAAAATGAAAAGTGTCACCATGAAAAATGTCAAAAATGACAAATTTTAAAATGGCAAATGTCAAAGATGTCGAATATGACAAATGTCACAATGCTAAATGTCAAAAATGAAAAGTGTCACCATGAAAAATGTCAAAAATGACAAATTTCAAGATGGCAAATGTCAAAGATGTCAAATGACAAATGTCACAATGCTAAATGTCAAAAATGAAAAGTGCCAAAAATGACAAATTTCAAGATGGCAAATGTCTAAGATGTCAAATGACAAATGTCACAATGCTAAATGTCAAAAATGAAAAGTGTCACCATGATGTCAAAAATGACAAATTTCAAGATGGCAAATGTCAAAGATGTCAAATGACAAATGTCACAATGCTAAATGTCACAAATGAAAAGTGTCACCATGAAAAATGTCAAAAATGACAAATTTCAAGATGGCAAATGTCAAAGATGTCAAATGACAAATGTCACAATGCTAAATGTCAAAAATGAAAAGTGTCACCATAAAATATGTCAAACATGACAAATTTCAAGATGGCAAATGTCAAAACTGACAAATGTCACAATGGTAAATGTCAAAAATGATAAGTGTCACCATGAAAAATGTCAAAAAGGACAAATTTCAAGATGGCAAATGTCCAAGATGTCAAATGACAAATGTCACAATGCTAAATGTCAAAAATGAAAAGTGTCACAATGAAAAATGTCAAAAATGACAAATTTCAAGATGGCAAATGTCAAAGATGTCAAATGACAAATGTCACAATGCTAAATGTCAAAAATGAAAAGTGTCAAAAATGACAAATTTCAAGATGGCAAATGTCAAAGATGTCAAATGACAAATGTCACAATGCTAAATGTCAAAAATGAAAAGTGTCACCATGAAAAATGTCAAAAATGACAAATTTCAAGATGGCAAATGTCAAAACTGACAAATGTTACAATGCTAAATGTCAAAAATGAAAAGTGTCACCATGAAAAATGTCAAAAATAACAAATTTCAAGATGGCAAATGTCAAAGATGTCAAATGACAAATGTCACAATGCTAAATGTCAAAAATGACAAACTTCAAGATGGCAAATGTCAAAGATGTCAAATGACAAATGTCACAATGCTAAATGTCAAAAATAAAAAGTGTCACCATGAACAATGTCAAAAATGACAAATTTCAAGATGGCAAATGTCAAAGATGTCAAATGACAAATGTCACAATGCTAAATGTCAAAAATGAAAAGTGTCACCATGAAAAATGTCAAAAATGACAAATTTCAAGATGGCAAATGTCAAAACTGACAAATGTCACAATGCTAAATGTCAAAAATGATAAGTGTCACCATGAAAAATTTCAAAAATGACAAATTTCAAGATGGTAAATGTCCAAGATGTCAAATGACAAATGTCACAATGCTAAATGTCAAAAATGAAAAGTGTCACCATGAAAAATGTCAAAAATGACAAATTTTAAGATGGCAAATGTCAAAGATGTCAAATGACAAATGTCACAATGCTAAATGTCACAAATGAAAAGTGTCAAAAATGACAAATTTCAAGATGGCAAATGTCTAAGATGTCAAATGACAAATGTCACAATGCTAAATGTCAAAAATGAAAAGTGTCACCATGAAAAATGTCAAAAATGACAAATTTCAAGATAGCAAATGTCAAAACTGACAAATGTCACAATGCTAAATGTCGAAAATGAAAAGTGTGACCATAAAATGTCAAAAATAACAAATTTCAAGATGGCAAATGTCAAAGATGTCAAATGACAAATGTCACAATGCTAAATGTCAAAAATGACAAATTTCAAGATGGCAAATGTCAAAGATGTCAAATGACAAATGTCACAATGCTAAATGTCAAAAATGAAAAGTGGCACCATGAAAAATGTCAAAAATGACAAATTTCAAGATGGCAAATGTCAAAGATGTCAAATGACAAATGTCACAATGCTAAATGACAAAAATGAAAAGTGTCACCATAAAAAATGTCAAAAATGACAAATTTCAAAATGGCAAATGTCAAAACTGACAAATGGCAAAATGCTAAATGTCAAAAATGATAAGTGTCACCATTAAAAATGTCAAAAATAACAAATTTCAAGATGGCAAATGTCAAAGATGTCAAATGACAAATGTCACAATGCTAAATGTCAAAAATGACAAATTTCAAGATGGCAAATGACAAATGTCACAATGCTAAATGTCAAAAATGAAAAGTGTCACCCTGAAAAATGTCAAAAATGACAAATTTCAAGATGGCAAATGTCCAAGATGTCAAATGACAAATGTCACAATGCTAAATGTCAAAAATGAAAAGTATTACCGTGAAAAATGTCAAAAATGACAAATTTCAAGATGGCAAATGTCAAAGATGTCAAATGACAAATGTCACAATGCTAAATGTCAAAAATGAAAAGTGTCACCATGAAAAATGTCAAAAATGACAAATTTCAAGATGGCAAATGTCAAAACTGACAAATGTCACAATGCTAAATGTCAAAAATGATAAGTGTCACCATGAAAAATTTCAAAAATGACAAATTTCAAGATGGTAAATGTCCAAGATGTCAAATGACAAATGTCACAATGCTAAATGTCAAAAATGAAAAGTGTCACCATGAAAAATGTCAAAAATGACAAATTTCAAGATGGCAAATGTCAAAGATGTCAAATGACAAATGTCACAATGCTAAATGTCACAAATGAAAAGTGTCAAAAATGACAAATTTCAAGATGGCAAATGTCTAAGATGTCAAATGACAAATGTCACAATGCTAAATGTCAAAAATGAAAAGTGTCACCATGAAAAATGTCAAAAATGACAAATTTCAAGATGGCAAATGTCAAAACTGACAAATGTCACAATGCTAAATGTCGAAAATGAAAAGTGTGACCATGAAAAATGTCAAAAATAACAAATTTCAAGATGGCAAATGTCAAAGATGTCAAATGACAAATGTCACAATGCTAAATGTCAAAAATGACAAATTTCAAGATGGCAAATGTCAAAGATGTCAAATGACAAATGTCACAATGCTAAATGTCAAAAATGAAAAGTGGCACCATGAAAAATGTCAAAAATGACAAATTTCAAGATGGCAAATGTCAAAGATGTCAAATGACAAATGTCACAATGCTAAATGACAAAAATGAAAAGTGTCACCATAAAAAATGTCAAAAATGACAAATTTCAAGATGGCAAATGTCAAAACTGACAAATGTCACAATGCTAAATGTCAAAAATGATAAGTGTCACCATTAAAAATGTCAAAAATAACAAATTTCAAGATGGCAAATGTCAAAGATGTCAAATGACAAATGTCACAATGCTAAATGTCAAAAATGACAAATTTCAAGATGGCAAATGACAAATGTCACAATGCTAAATGTCAAAAATGAAAAGTGTCACCCTGAAAAATGTCAAAAATGACAAATTTCAAGATGGCAAATGTCCAAGATGTCAAATGACAAATGTCACAATGCTAAATGTCAAAAATGAAAAGTATTACCGTGAAAAATGTCAAAAATGACAAATTTCAAGATGGCAAATGTCAAAGATGTCAAATGACAAATGTCACAATGCTAAATGTCAAAAATGAAAAGTGTCACCATGAAAAATGTCAAAAATGACAAATTTCAAGATGTCAAATGTCAAAGATGTCAAATGACAAATGTCACAATGCTAAATGTCAAAAATGAAAAGTGTCACCATGAAAAATGTCAAAAATGACAAATTTCAAGATGACAAATGTCAAAGATGTCAAATGACAAATGTCACAATGCTAAATGTCAAAAATGACAAATTTCAAGATGGCAAATGTCAAAAATGTCAAATGACAAATGTCACAATGCTAAATGTCAAAAATGAAAAGTGTCACCGTGAAAAATGTCAAAAATGACAAATTTCAAGATGGCAAATGTCAAAGATGTCAAATGGCAAATGTCACAATGCTAAATGTCAAAAATGAAAAGTGTCACCATGAAAAATGTCGAAAATGACAAATTTCAAGATGGCAAATGTCAAAGATGTCAAATGACAAATGTCACAATGCTAAATGTCAAAAATGACAAATTTCAAGATGGCAAATGTCAAAGATGTCGAATATGACAAATGTCACGATGCTAAATGTCAAAAATGAAAAGTGTCACCATGAAAAATGTCAAAAATGGCAAATTTCAAGATGGCAAATGTCAAAGATGTCAAATGACAAATGTCACAATGCTAAATGTCAAAAATGAAAAGTGTCAAAAATGACAAATTTCAAGATGGCAAATGTCTAAGATGTCAAATGACAAATGTCACAATGCTAAATGTCAAAAATGAAAAGTGTCACCATGAAAAATGTCAAAAATGACAAATTTCAAGATGGCAAATGTCAAAGATGTCAAATGACAAATGTCACAATGCTAAATGTCAAAAATGAAAAGTGTCACCATGAAAAATGTCAAAAATGACAAATTTCAAGATGGCAAATGTCAAAGATGTCAAATGACAAATGTCACAATGCTAAATGTCAAAAATGAAAAATGTCACCATGAAAAATGTCAAAATTGACAAATTTCAAGATGGCAAATGTCAAAACTGACAAATGTCACAATGCTAAATGTCAAAAATGATAAGTGTCACCATGAAAAATGTCAAAAATAACAAATTTCAAGATGGCAAATGTCCAAGATGTCAAATGACAAATGTCACAATGCTAAATGTCAAAAATGAAAAGTGTCACCATGAAAAATGTCAAAAATGACAAATTTCAAGATAGCAAATGTCAAAGATGTCAAATGACAAATGTCACAATGCTAAATGTCAAAAATGAAAAGTGTGACCATGAAAAATGTCAAAAATAACAAATTTCAAGATGGCAAATGTCAAATGACAAATGTCACAATGCTAAATGTCAAAAATGACAAATTTCAAGATGGCAAATGTCAAAGATGTCAAATGACAAATGTCACAATGCTAAATGTCAAAAATGAAAAGTGGCACCATGAAAAATGTCAAAAATGACAAATTTCAAGATGGCAAATGTCAAAGATGTCAAATGACAAATGTCACAATGCTAAATGTCAAAAATGAAAAGTGTCACCATGAAAAATGTCAAAAATGACAAATTTCAAGATGGCAAATGTCAAAGATGGCAAATGTCAAAACTGACAAATGTCACAATGCTAAATGTCAAAAATGATAAGTGTCACCATGAAAAATGTCAAAAATAACAAATTTCAAGATGGCAAATGTCTAAGATGTCAAATGACAAATGTCACAATGCTAAATGTCAAAAATGAAAAGTGTCACCATAAAAAATTTCAAAAATGACAAATTTCAAGATGGCAAATGTCAAAGATGTCAAATGACAAATGTCACAATGCTAAATGTCAAAAATGACAAATTTCAAGATGGCAAATGTCAAAACTGAAAAATGTCACAATGCTAAATGTCAAAAATGATAAGTGTCACCATGAAAAATGTCAAAAATGACAAATTTCAAGATGGCAAATGTCCAAGATGTCAAATGACAAATGTCACAATGCTAAATGTCAAAAATGAAAAGTGTCACCATGAAAAATGTCAAAAATGACAAATTTCAAGATGGCAAATGTCAAAGATGTCAAATGACAAATGTCACAATGCTAAATGTCACAAATGAAAAGTGTCAAAAATGACAAATTTCAAGATCGCAAATGTCTAAGATGTCAAATGACAAATGTCGCAATGCTAAATATCAAAAATGAAAAGTGTCACCATGAAAAATGTCAAAAATGACAAATTTTAAGATGACAAATGTCAAAGATGTCAAATGACAAATGTCACAATGCTAAATGTCAAAAATGAAAAGTGGCACTACGAAAAATGTCAAAAATGACAAATTTCAAGATGGCAAATGTCAAAGATGTCAAATGACAAATGTCACAATGCTAAATGTCAAAAATGAAAAGTGTCACCATGAAAAATGTCAAAAATGACAAATTTCAAGATGGCAAATGTCAAAACTGACAAATGTCACAATGCTAAATGTCAAAAATGATAAGTGTCACCATGAAAAATGTCAAAAATAACAAATTTCAAGATGGCAAATGTCAAAGATGTCAAATGACAAATGTCACAATGCTAAATGTCAAAAATGACAAATTTCAAGATGGCAAATGTCTAAGATGTCAAATGACAAATGTCACAATGCTAAATGTCAAAAATGAAAAGTGTCACCATAAAATGTCAAAAATGACAAATTTCAAGATGGCAAATGTCCAAGATGTCAAATGACAAATGTCACAATGCTAAATGTCAAAAATGAAAAGTGTCACCATGAAAAATGTCAAAAATGACAAATTTAAAGATGGCAAATATCAAAGATGTCAAATGACAAATGTCACAATGCTAAATGTCAAAAATGAAAAGTGTCAAAAATGACAAATTTCAAGATGGCAAATGTCTAATATGTCAAATGACAAATGTCACAATGCTAAATGTCAAAAATGAAAAGTGTCACTGTGAAAAATGTCAAAAATGACAAATTTCAAGATGGGAAATGTCAAAGATGTCAAATGACAAATGTCACAATGCTAAATGTCAAAAATGAAAAGTGTCACCATGAAAAATGTCAAAAATGACAAATTTCAAGATGGCAAATGTCAAAGATGTCAAATGACAAATGTCACAATGCTAAATGTCAAAAATGAAAAGTGTCACCATGAAAAATGTCAAAAATGACAAATTTCAAGATGGCAAATGTCAAAGATGTCCAATGACAAATGTCACAATGCTAAATGTCAAAAATGAAAAGTGTCAAAAATGACAAATTTCAAGATGGCAAATGTCTAAGATGTCAAATGACAAATGTCACAATGTTAAATGTCAAAAATGAAAAGTGTCACCATGATGTCAAAAATGACAAATTTCAAGATGGCAAATGTCAAAGATGTCAAATGACAAATGTCACAATGCTAAATGTCACAAATGAAAAGTGTCACCATGAAAAATGTCAAAAATGACAAATTTCAAGATGGCAAATGTCAAAGATGTCAAATGACAAATGTCACAATGCTAAATGTCAAAAATGAAAAGTGTCAAAAATGACAAATTTCAAGATGGCAAATGTCTAATATGTCAAATGACAAATGTCACAATGCTAAATGTCAAATATGAAAAGTGTCACCATGAAAAATGTCAAAAATGACAAATTTCAAGATGGCAAATGTCAAAGATGTCAAATGACAAATGTCACAATGCTAAATGTCAAAAATGAAAAGTGTCAAAAATGACAAATTTCAAGATGGCAAATGTCTAAAATGTCAAATGACAAATGTCACAATGATAAATGTCAAAAATGAAAAGTGTCACCATGAAAAATGTCAAAAATGACAAATTTCAAGATGGCAAATGTCAAAGATGTCAAATGACAAATGTCACAATGCTAAATGTCAAAAATGAAAAGTGTCACCATGAAAAATGTCAAAAATGACAAATTTCAAGAAGGCAAATGTCAAAGATGTCAAATGACAAATGTCACAATGCTAAATGTCAAAAATGAAAAGTGTCAAAAATGACAAATTTCAAGATAGCAAATGTCTAAGATGTCAAATGACAAATGTCACAATGCTAAATGTCAATAATGAAAAGTGTCACCATGAAAAATGTCAAAAATGACAAATTTCAAGATGGCAAATGTCAAAGATGTCAAATGACAAATGTCACAATGCTAAATGTCATAAATGAAAAGTGTCAAAAATGACAAATTTCAAGATGGCAAATGTCTAAGATGTCAAATGACAAATGTCACAATGCTAAATGTCAAAAATGAAACGTGTCACCGTGAAAAATGTCAAAAATGACAAATTTCAAGATGGCAAATGTCAAAGATGTCAAATGACAAATGTCACAATGCTAAATGTCAAAAATGAAAAGTGTCACCATGAAAAATGTCAAAAATGACAAATTTCAAGATGGCAAATGTCAAAGATGTCAAATGACAAATGTCACAATGCTAAATGTCAAAAATGAAAAGTGCCAAAAATGACAAATTTCAAGATGGCAAATGTCTAAGATGTCAAATGACAAATGTCACAATGCTAAATGTCAAAAATGAAAAGTGTCACCATGATGTCAAAAATGACAAATTTCAAGATGGCAAATGTCAAAGATGTCAAATGACAAATGTCACAATGCTAAATGTCACAAATGAAAAGTGTCACCATGAAAAATGTCAAAAATGACAAATTTCAAGATGGCAAATGTCAAAGATGTCAAATGACAAATGTCACAATGCTAAATGTCAAAAATAAAAAGTGTCACCATAAAATATGTCAAACATGACAAATTTCAAGATGGCAAATGTCAAAACTGACAAATGTCACAATGGTAAATGTCAAAAATGATAAGTGTCACCATGAAAAATATCAAAAAGGACAAATTTCAAGATGGCAAATGTCCAAGATGTCAAATGACAAATGTCACAATGCTAAATGTCAAAAATAAAAAGTGTCACAATGAAAAATGTCAAAAATGACAAATTTTAAGATGGCAAATGTCAAAGATGTCAAATGACAAATGTCACAATGCTAAATGTCAAAAATGAAAAGTGTCAAAAATGACAAATTTCAAGATGGCAAATGTCAAAGATGTCAAATGACAAATGTCACAATGCTAAATGTCAAAAATGAAAAGTGTCACCATGAAAAATGTCAAAAATGACAAATTTCAAGATGGCAAATGTCAAAACTGACAAATGTTACAATGCTAAATGTCAAAAATGAAAAGTGTCACCATGAAAAATGTCAAAAATAACAAATTTCAAGATGGCAAATGTCAAAGATGTCAAATGACAAATGTCACAATGCTAAATGTCAAAAATGACAAATTTCAAGATGGCAAATGTCAAAGATGTCAAATGACAAATGTCACAATGCTAAATGTCAAAAATAAAAAGTGTCACCATGAACAATGTCAAAAATGACAAATTTCAAGATGGCAAATGTCAAAGATGTCAAATGACAAATGTCACAATGCTAAATGTCAAAAATGAAAAGTGTCACCATGAAAAATGTCAAAAATGACAAATTTCAAGATGGCAAATGTCAAAACTGACAAATGTCACAATGCTAAATGTCAAAAATGATAAGTGTCACCATGAAAAATTTCAAAAATGACAAATTTCAAGATGGTAAATGTCCAAGATGTCAAATGACAAATGTCACAATGCTAAATGTCAAAAATGAAAAGTGTCACCATGAAAAATGTCAAAAATGACAAATTTCAAGATGGCAAATGTCAAAGATGTCAAATGACAAATGTCACAATGCTAAATGTCACAAATGAAAAGTGTCAAAAATGACAAATTTCAAGATGGCAAATGTCTAAGATGTCAAATGACAAATGTCACAATGCTAAATGTCAAAAATGAAAAGTGTCACCATGAAAAATGTCAAAAATGACAAATTTCAAGATGGCAAATGTCAAAACTGACAAATGTCACAATGCTAAATGTCGAAAATGAAAAGTGTGACCATGAAAAATGTCAAAAATAACAAATTTCAAGATGGCAAATGTCAAAGATGTCAAATGACAAATGTCACAATGCTAAATGTCAAAAATGACAAATTTCAAGATGGCAAATATCAAAGATGTCAAATGACAAATGTCACAATGCTAAATGTCAAAAATGAAAAGTGGCACCATGAAAAATGTCAAAAATGACAAATTTCAAGATGGCAAATGTCAAAGATGTCAAATGACAAATGTCACAATGCTAAATGACAAAAATGAAAAGTGTCACCATAAAAAATGTCAAAAATGACAAATTTCAAAATGGCAAATGTCAAAACTGACAAATGTCACAATGCTAAATGTCAAAAATGATAAGTGTCACCATTAAAAATGTCAAAAATAACAAATTTCAAGATGGCAAATGTCAAAGATGTCAAATGACAAATGTCACAATGCTAAATGTCAAAAATGACAAATTTCAAGATGGCAAATGACAAATGTCACAATGCTAAATGTCAAAAATGAAAAGTGTCACCCTGAAAAATGTCAAAAATGACAAATTTCAAGATGGCAAATGTCCAAGATGTCAAATGACAAATGTCACAATGCTAAATGTCAAAAATGAAAAGTATTACCGTGAAAAATGTCAAAAATGACAAATTTCAAGATGGCAAATGTCAAAGATGTCAAATGACAAATGTCACAATGCTAATTGTCAAAAATAAAAAGTGTCACCATGAACAATGTCAAAAATGACAAATTTCAAGATGGCAAATGTCAAAGATGTCAAATGACAAATGTCACAATGCTAAATGTCAAAAATGAAAAGTGTCACCATGAAAAATGTCAAAAATGACAAATTTCAAGATGGCAAATGTCAAAACTGACAAATGTCACAATGCTAAATGTCAAAAATGATAAGTGTCACCATGAAAAATTTCAAAAATGACAAATTTCAAGATGGTAAATGTCCAAGATGTCAAATGACAAATGTCACAATGCTAAATGTCAAAAATGAAAAGTGTCACCATGAAAAATGTCAAAAATGACAAATTTCAAGATGGCAAATGTCAAAGATGTCAAATGACAAATGTCACAATGCTAAATGTCACAAATGAAAAGTGTCAAAAATGACAAATTTCAAGATGGCAAATGTCTAAGATGTCAAATGACAAATGTCACAATGCTAAATGTCAAAAATGAAAAGTGTCACCATGAAAAATGTCAAAAATGACAAATTTCAAGATGGCAAATGTCAAAACTGACAAATGTCACAATGCTAAATGTCGAAAATGAAAAGTGTAACCATGAAAAATGTCAAAAATAACAAATTTCAAGATGGCAAATGTCAAAGATGTCAAATGACAAATGTCACAATGCTAAATGTCAAAAATGACAAATTTCAAGATGGCAAATGTCAAAGATGTCAAATGACAAATGTCACAATGCTAAATGTCAAAAATGAAAAGTGGCACCATGAAAAATGTCAAAAATGACAAATTTCAAGATGGCAAATGTCAAAGATGTCAAATGACAAATGTCACAATGCTAAATGACAAAAATGAAAAGTGTCACCATAAAAAATGTCAAAAATGACAAATTTCAAGATGGCAAATGTCAAAACTGACAAATGTCACAATGCTAAATGTCAAAAATGATAAGTGTCACCATTAAAAATGTCAAAAATAACAAATTTCAAGATGGCAAATGTCAAAGATGTCAAATGACAAATGTCACAATGCTAAATGTCAAAAATGACAAATTTCAAGATGGCAAATGACAAATGTCACAATGCTAAATGTCAAAAATGAAAAGTGTCACCCTGAAAAATGTCAAAAATGACAAATTTCAAGATGGCAAATGTCCAAGATGTCAAATGACAAATGTCACAATGCTAAATGTCAAAAATGAAAAGTATTACCGTGAAAAATGTCAAAAATGACAAATTTCAAGATGGCAAATGTCAAAGATGTCAAATGACAAATGTCACAATGCTAAATGTCAAAAATGAAAAGTGTCACCATGAAAAATGTCAAAAATGACAAATTTCAAGATGGCAAATGTCAAAGATGTCAAATGACAAATGTCACAATGCTAAATGTCAAAAATGAAAAGTGTCACCATGAAAAATGTCAAAAATGACAAATTTCAAGATGACAAATGTCAAAGATGTCAAATGACAAATGTCACAATGCTAAATGTCAAAAATGACAAATTTCAAGATGGCAAATGTCAAAAATGTCAAATGACAAATGTCACAATGCTAAATGTCAAAAATGAAAAGTGTCACCGTGAAAAATGTCAAAAATGACAAATTTCAAGATGGCAAATGTCAAAGATGTCAAATGGCAAATGTCACAATGCTAAATGTCAAAAATGAAAAGTGTCACCATGAAAAATGTCGAAAATGACAAATTTCAAGATGGCAAATGTCAAAGATGTCAAATGACAAATGTCACAATGCTAAATGTCAAAAATGACAAATTTCAAGATGGCAAATGTCAAAGATGTCGAATATGACAAATGTCACGATGCTAAATGTCAAAAATGAAAAGTGTCACCATGAAAAATGTCAAAAATGGCAAATTTCAAGATGGCAAATGTCAAAGATGTCAAATGACAAATGTCACAATGCTAAATGTCAAAAATGAAAAGTGTCAAAAATGACAAATTTCAAGATGGCAAATGTCTAAGATGTCAAATGACAAATGTCACAATGCTAAATGTCAAAAATGAAAAGTGTCACCATGAAAAATGTCAAAAATGACAAATTTCAAGATGGCAAATGTCAAAGATGTCAAATGACAAATGTCACAATGCTAAATGTCAAAATCGAAAAGTGTCACCATGAAAAATGTCAAAAATGACAAATTTCAAGATGGCAAATGTCAAAGATGTCAAATGACAAATGTCACAATGCTAAATGTCAAAAATGAAAAATGTCACCATGAAAAATGTCAAAATTAACAAATTTCAAGATGGCAAATGTCAAAACTGACAAATGTCACAATGCTAAATGTCAAAAATGATAAGTGTCACCATGAAAAATGTCAAAAATAACAAATTTCAAGATGGCAAATGTCCAAGATGTCAAATGACAAATGTCACAATGCTAAATGTCAAAAATGAAAAGTGTCACCATGAAAAATGTCAAAAATGACAAATTTCAAGATAGCAAATGTCAAAGATGTCAAATGACAAATGTCACAATGCTAAATGTCAAAAATGAAAAGTGTGACCATGAAAAATGTCAAAAATAACAAATTTCAAGATGGCATATGTCAAATGACAAATGTCACAATGCTAAATGTCAAAAATGACAAATTTCAAGATGGCAAATGTCAAAGATGTCAAATGACAAATGTCACAATGCTAAATGTCAAAAATGAAAAGTGGCACCATGAAAAATGTCAAAAATGACAAATTTCAAGATGGCAAATGTCAAAGATGTCAAATGACAAATGTCACAATGCTAAATGTCAAAAATGAAAAGTGTCACCATGAAAAATGTCAAAAATGACAAATTTCAAGATGGCAAATGTCAAAGATGGCAAATGTCAAAACTGACAAATGTCACAATGCTAAATGTCAAAAATGATAAGTGTCACCATGAAAAATGTCAAAAATAACAAATTTCAAAATGGCAAATGTCAAAGATGTCAAATGACAAATGTCACAATGCTAAATGTCAAAAATAACAAATTTCAAGATGGCAAATGTCTAAGATGTCAAATGACAAATGTCACAATGCTAAATGTCAAAAATGAAAAGTGTCACCATAAAAAATTTCAAAAATGACAAATTTCAAGATGGCAAATGTCAAAGATGTCAAATGACAAATGTCACAATGCTAAATGTCAAAAATGACAAATTTCAAGATGGCAAATGTCAAAACTGAAAAATGTCACAATGCTAAATGTCAAAAATGAAAAGTGTCACCATGAAAAATGTCAAAAATGACAAATTTCAAGATGGCAAATGTCAAAGATGTCAAATGACAAATGTCACAATGCTAAATGTCACAAATGAAAAGTGTCAAAAATGACAAATTTCAAGATCGCAAATGTCTAAGATGTCAAATGACAAATGTCGCAATGCTAAATATCAAAAATGAAAAGTGTCACCATGAAAAATGTCAAAAATGACAAATTTTAAGATGACAAATGTCAAAGATGTCAAATGACAAATGTCACAATGCTAAATGTCAAAAATGAAAAGTGGCACTACGAAAAATGTCAAAAATGACAAATTTCAAGATGGCAAATGTCAAAGATGTCAAATGACAAATGTCACAATGCTAAATGTCAAAAATGAAAAGTGTCACCATAAAAAATGTCAAAAATGACAAATTTCAAGATGGCAAATGTCAAAACTGACAAATGTCACAATGCTAAATGTCAAAAATGATAAGTGTCACCATGAAAAATGTCAAAAATAACAAATTTCAAGATGGCAAATGTCAAAGATGTCAAATGACAAATGTCACAATGCTAAATGTCAAAAATGACAAATTTCAAGATGGCAAATGTCTAAGATGTCAAATGACAAATGTCACAATGCTAAATGTCAAAAATGAAAAGTGTCACCATAAAATGTCAAAAATGACAAATTTCAAGATGGCAAATGTCCAAGATGTCAAATGACAAATGTCACAATGCTAAATGTCAAAAATGAAAAGTGTCACCATGAAAAATGTCAAAAATGACAAATTTAAAGATGGCAAATATCAAAGATGTCAAATGACAAATGTCACAATGCTAAATGTCAAAAATGAAAAGTGTCAAAAATGACAAATTTCAAGATGGCAAATGTCTAATATGTCAAATGACAAATGTCACAATGCTAAATGTCAAAAATGAAAAGTGTCACTGTGAAAAATGTCAAAAATGACAAATTTCAAGATGGGAAATGTCAAAGATGTCAAATGACAAATGTCACAATGCTAAATGTCAAAAATGAAAAGTGTCACCATGAAAAATGTCAAAAATGACAAATTTCAAGATGGCAAATGTCAAAGATGTCAAATGACAAATGTCACAATGCTAAATGTCAAAAATGAAAAGTGTCACCATGAAAAATGTCAAAAATGACAAATTTCAAGATGGCAAATGTCAAAGATGTCCAATGACAAATGTCACAATGCTAAATGTCAAAAATGAAAAGTGTCAAAAATGACAAATTTCAAGATGGCAAATGTCTAAGATGTCAAATGACAAATGTCACAATGTTAAATGTCAAAAATGAAAAGTGTCACCATGATGTCAAAAATGACAAATTTCAAGATGGCAAATGTCAAAGATGTCAAATGACAAATGTCACAATGCTAAATGTCACAAATGAAAAGTGTCACCATGAAAAATGTCAAAAATGACAAATTTCAAGATGGCAAATGTCAAAGATGTCAAATGACAAATGTCACAATGCTAAATGTCAAAAATGAAAAGTGTCAAAAATGACAAATTTCAAGATGGCAAATGTCTAATATGTCAAATGACAAATGTCACAATGCTAAATGTCAAATATGAAAAGTGTCACCATGAAAAATGTCAAAAATGACAAATTTCAAGATGGCAAATGTCAAAGATGTCAAATGACAAATGTCACAATGCTAAATGTCAAAAATGAAAAGTGTCAAAAATGACAAATTTCAAGATGGCAAATGTCTAAAATGTCAAATGACAAATGTCACAATGATAAATGTCAAAAATGAAAAGTGTCACCATGAAAAATGTCAAAAATGACAAATTTCAAGATGACAAATGTCAAAGATGTCAAATGACAAATGTCACAATGCTAAATGTCAAAAATGAAAAGTGTCACCATGAAAAATGTCAAAAATGACAAATTTCAAGAAGGCAAATGTCAAAGATGTCAAATGACAAATGTCACAATGCTAAATGTCAAAAATGAAAAGTGTCAAAAATGACAAATTTCAAGATAGCAAATGTCTAAGATGTCAAATGACAAATGTCACAATGCTAAATGTCAATAATGAAAAGTGTCACCATGAAAAATGTCAAAAATGACAAATTTCAAGATGGCAAATGTCAAAGATGTCAAATGACAAATGTCACAATGCTAAATGTCATAAATGAAAAGTGTCAAAAATGACAAATTTCAAGATGGCAAATGTCTAAGATGTCAAATGACAAATGTCACAATGCTAAATGTCAAAAATGAAAAGTGTCACCGTGAAAAATGTCAAAAATGACAAATTTCAAGATGGCAAATGTCAAAGATGTCAAATGACAAATGTCACAATGCTAAATGTCAAAAATGAAAAGTGTCACCATGAAAAATGTCAAAAATGACAAATTTCAAGATGGCAAATGTCAAAGATGTCAAATGACAAATGTCACAATGCTAAATGTCAAAAATGAAAAGTGTCCCCATGAAAAATGTCAATAATGACAAATTTCAAGATGGCAAATGCAAAGATGTCAAATGACAAATGTCACAATGCTAAATGTCAAAAATGAAAAGTGTCACCATGAAAAATGTCAAAAATGACAAATTTTAAAATGGCAAATGTCAAAGATGTCGAATATGACAAATGTCACAATGCTAAATGTCAAAAATGAAAAGTGTCACCATGAAAAATGTCAAAAATGACAAATTTCAAGATGGCAAATGTCAAAGATGTCAAATGACAAATGTCACAATGCTAAATGTCAAAAATGAAAAGTGCCAAAAATGACAAATTTCAAGATGGCAAATGTCTAAGATGTCAAATGACAAATGTCACAATGCTAAATGTCAAAAATGAAAAGTGTCACCATGATGTCAAAAATGACAAATTTCAAGATGGCAAATGTCAAAGATGTCAAATGACAAATGTCACAATGCTAAATGTCACAAATGAAAAGTGTCACCATGAAAAATGTCAAAAATGACAAATTTCAAGATGGCAAATGTCAAAGATGTCAAATGACAAATGTCACAATGCTAAATGTCAAAAATGAAAAGTGTCACCATAAAATATGTCAAACATGACAAATTTCAAGATGGCAAATGTCAAAACTGACAAATGTCACAATGGTAAATGTCAAAAATGATAAGTGTCACCATGAAAAATGTCAAAAAGGACAAATTTCAAGATGGCAAATGTCCAAGATGTCAAATGACAAATGTCACAATGCTAAATGTCAAAAATGAAAAGTGTCACAATGAAAAATGTCAAAAATGACAAATTTCAAGATGGCAAATGTCAAAGATGTCAAATGACAAATGTCACAATGCTAAATGTCAAAAATGAAAAGTGTCAAAAATGACAAATTTCAAGATGGCAAATGTCAAAGATGTCAAATGACAAATGTCACAATGCTAAATGTCAAAAATGAAAAGTGTCACCATGAAAAATGTCAAAAATGACAAATTTCAAGATGGCAAATGTCAAAACTGACAAATGTTACAATGCTAAATGTCAAAAATGAAAAGTGTCACCATGAAAAATGTCAAAAATAACAAATTTCAAGATGGCAAATGTCAAAGATGTCAAATGACAAATGTCACAATGCTAAATGTCAAAAATGACAAATTTCAAGATGGCAAATGTCAAAGATGTCAAATGACAAATGTCACAATGCTAAATGTCAAAAATAAAAAGTGTCACCATGAACAATGTCAAAAATGACAAATTTCAAGATGGCAAATGTCAAAGATGTCAAATGACAAATGTCACAATGCTAAATGTCAAAAATGAAAAGTGTCACCATGAAAAATGTCAAAAATGACAAATTTCAAGATGGCAAATGTCAAAACTGACAAATGTCACAATGCTAAATGTCAAAAATGATAAGTGTCACCATGAAAAATTTAAAAAATGACAAATTTCAAGATGGTAAATGTCCAAGATGTCAAATGACAAATGTCACAATGCTAAATGTCAAAAATGAAAAGTGTCACCATGAAAAATGTCAAAAATGACAAATTTCAAGATGGCAAATGTCAAAGATGTCAAATGACAAATGTCACAATGCTAAATGTCACAAATGAAAAGTGTCAAAAATGACAAATTTCAAGATGGCAAATGTCTAAGATGTCAAATGACAAATGTCACAATGCTAAATGTCAAAAATGAAAAGTGTCACCATGAAAAATGTCAAAAATGACAAATTTCAAGATGGCAAATGTCAAAACTGACAAATGTCACAATGCTAAATGTCGAAAATGAAAAGTGTGACCATGAAAAATGTCAAAAATAACAAATTTCAAGATGGCAAATGTCAAAGATGTCAAATGACAAATGTCACAATGCTAAATGTCAAAAATGACAAATTTCAAGATGGCAAATGTCAAAGATGTCAAATGACAAATGTCACAATGCTAAATGTCAAAAATGAAAAGTGGCACCATGAAAAATGTCAAAAATGACAAATTTCAAGATGGCAAATGTCAAAGATGTCAAATGACAAATGTCACAATGCTAAATGACAAAAATGAAAAGTGTCACCATAAAAAATGTCAAAAATGACAAATTTCAAAATGGCAAATGTCAAAACTGACAAATGTCACAATGCTAAATGTCAAAAATGATAAGTGTCACCATTAAAAATGTCAAAAATAACAAATTTCAAGATGGCAAATGTCAAAGATGTCAAATGACAAATGTCACAATGCTAAATGTCAAAAATGACAAATTTCAAGATGGCAAATGACAAATGTCACAATGCTAAATGTCAAAAATGAAAAGTGTCACCCTGAAAAATGTCAAAAATGACAAATTTCAAGATGGCAAATGTCCAAGATGTCAAATGACAAATGTCACAATGCTAAATGTCAAAAATGAAAAGTATTACCGTGAAAAATGTCAAAAATGACAAATTTCAAGATGGCAAATGTCAAAGATGTCAAATGACAAATGTCACAATGCTAATTGTCAAAAATAAAAAGTGTCACCATGAACAATGTCAAAAATGACAAATTTCAAGATGGCAAATGTCAAAGATGTCAAATGACAAATGTCACAATGCTAAATATCAAAAATGAAAAGTGTCACCATGAAAAATGTCAAAAATGACAAATTTCAAGATGGCAAATGTCAAAACTGACAAATGTCACAATGCTAAATGTCAAAAATGATAAGTGTCACCATGAAAAATTTCAAAAATGACAAATTTCAAGATGGTAAATGTCCAAGATGTCAAATGACAAATGTCACAATGCTAAATGTCAAAAATGAAAAGTGTCACCATGAAAAATGTCAAAAATGACAAATTTCAAGATGGCAAATGTCAAAGATGTCAAATGACAAATGTCACAATGCTAAATGTCACAAATGAAAAGTGTCAAAAATGACAAATTTCAAGATGGCAAATGTCTAAGATGTCAAATGACAAATGTCACAATGCTAAATGTCAAAAATGAAAAGTGTCACCATGAAAAATGTCAAAAATGACAAATTTCAAGATGGCAAATGTCAAAACTGACAAATGTCACAATGCTAAATGTCGAAAATGAAAAGTGTGACCATGAAAAATGTCAAAAATAACAAATTTCAAGATGGCAAATGTCAAAGATGTCAAATGACAAATGTCACAATGCTAAATGTCAAAAATGACAAATTTCAAGATGGCAAATGTCAAAGATGTCAAATGACAAATGTCACAATGCTAAATGTCAAAAATGAAAAGTGGCACCATGAAAAATGTCAAAAATGACAAATTTCAAGATGGCAAATGTCAAAGATGTCAAATGACAAATGTCACAATGCTAAATGACAAAAATGAAAAGTGTCACCATAAAAAATGTCAAAAATGACAAATTTCAAGATGGCAAATGTCAAAACTGACAAATGTCACAATGCTAAATGTCAAAAATGATAAGTGTCACCATTAAAAATGTCAAAAATAACAAATTTCAAAATGGCAAATGTCAAAGATGTCAAATGACAAATGTCACAATGCTAAATGTCAAAAATGAAAAGTGTCACCCTGAAAAATGTCAAAAATGACAAATTTCAAGATGGCAAATGTCCAAGATGTCAAATGACAAATGTCACAATGCTAAATGTCAAAAATGAAAAGTATTACCGTGAAAAATGTCAAAAATGACAAATTTCAAGATGGCAAATGTCAAAGATGTCAAATGACAAATGTCACAATGCTAAATGTCAAAAATGAAAAGTGTCACCATGAAAAATGTCAAAAATGACAAATTTCAAGATGGCAAATGTCAAAGATGTCAAATGACAAATGTCACAATGCTAAATGTCAAAAATGAAAAGTGTCACCATGAAAAATGTCAAAAATGACAAATTTCAAGATGACAAATGTCAAAGATGTCAAATGACAAATGTCACAATGCTAAATGTCAAAAATGACAAATTTCAAGATGGCAAATGTCAAAAATGTCAAATGACAAATGTCACAATGCTAAATGTCAAAAATGAAAAGTGTCACCGTGAAAAATGTCAAAAATGACAAATTTCAAGATGGCAAATGTCAAAGATGTCAAATGGCAAATGTCACAATGCTAAATGTCAAAAATGAAAAGTGTCACCATGAAAAATGTCGAAAATGACAAATTTCAAGATGGCAAATGTCAAAGATGTCAAATGACAAATGTCACAATGCTAAATGTCAAAAATGACAAATTTCAAGATGGCAAATGTCAAAGATGTCGAATATGACAAATGTCACGATGCTAAATGTCAAAAATGAAAAGTGTCACCATGAAAAATGTCAAAAATGGCAAATTTCAAGATGGCAAATGTCAAAGATGTCAAATGACAAATGTCACAATGCTAAATGTCAAAAATGAAAAGTGTCAAAAATGACAAATTTCAAGATGGCAAATGTCTAAGATGTCAAATGACAAATGTCACAATGCTAAATGTCAAAAATGAAAAGTGTCACCATGAAAAATGTCAAAAATGACAAATTTCAAGATGGCAAATGTCAAAGATGTCAAATGACAAATGTCACAATGCTAAATGTCAAAAATGAAAAGTGTCACCATGAAAAATGTCAAAAATGACAAATTTCAAGATGGCAAATGTCAAAGATGTCAAATGACAAATGTCACAATGCTAAATGTCAAAAATGAAAAATGTCACCATGAAAAATGTCAAAATTAACAAATTTCAAGATGGCAAATGTCAAAACTGACAAATGTCACAATGCTAAATGTCAAAAATGATAAGTGTCACCATGAAAAATGTCAAAAATAACAAATTTCAAGATGGCAAATGTCCAAGATGTCAAATGACAAATGTCACAATGCTAAATGTCAAAAATAAAAAGTGTCACCATGAAAAATGTCAAAAATGACAAATTTCAAGATAGCAAATGTCAAAGATGTCAAATGACAAATGTCACAATGCTAAATGTCAAAAATGAAAAGTGTGACCATGAAAAATGTCAAAAATAACAAATTTCAAGATGGCATATGTCAAATGACAAATGTCACAATGCTAAATGTCAAAAATGACAAATTTCAAGATGGCAAATGTCAAAGATGTCAAATGACAAATGTCACAATGCTAAATGTCAAAAATGAAAAGTGGCACCATGAAAAATGTCAAAAATGACAAATTTCAAGATGGCAAATGTCAAAGATGTCAAATGACAAATGTCACAATGCTAAATGTCAAAAATGAAAAGTGTCACCATGAAAAATGTCAAAAATGACAAATTTCAAGATGGCAAATGTCAAAGATGGCAAATGTCAAAACTGACAAATGTCACAATGCTAAATGTCAAAAATGATAAGTGTCACCATGAAAAATGTCAAAAATAACAAATTTCAAAATGGCAAATGTCAAAGATGTCAAATGACAAATGTCACAATGCTAAATGTCAAAAATAACAAATTTCAAGATGGCAAATGTCTAAGATGTCAAATGACAAATGTCACAATGCTAAATGTCAAAAATGAAAAGTGTCACCATAAAAAATTTCAAAAATGACAAATTTCAAGATGGCAAATGTCAAAGATGTCAAATGACAAATGTCACAATGCTAAATGTCAAAAATGACAAATTTCAAGATGGCAAATGTCAAAACTGAAAAATGTCACAATGCTAAATGTCAAAAATGATAAGTGTCACCATGAAAAATGTCAAAAATGACAAATTTCAAGATGGCAAATGTCCAAGATGTCAAATGACAAATGTCACAATGCTAAATGTCAAAAATGAAAAGTGTCACCATGAAAAATGTCAAAAATGACAAATTTCAAGATGGCAAATGTCAAAGATGTCAAATGACAAATGTCACAATGCTAAATGTCACAAATGAAAAGTGTCAAAAATGACAAATTTCAAGATCGCAAATGTCTAAGATGTCAAATGACAAATGTCGCAATGCTAAATATCAAAAATGAAAAGTGTCACCATGAAAAATGTCAAAAATGACAAATTTTAAGATGACAAATGTCAAAGATGTCAAATGACAAATGTCACAATGCTAAATGTCAAAAATGAAAAGTGGCACTACGAAAAATGTCAAAAATGACAAATTTCAAGATGGCAAATGTCAAAGATGTCAAATGACAAATGTCACAATGCTAAATGTCAAAAATGAAAAGTGTCACCATAAAAAATGTCAAAAATGACAAATTTCAAGATGGCAAATGTCAAAACTGACAAATGTCACAATGCTAAATGTCAAAAATGATAAGTGTCACCATGAAAAATGTCAAAAATAACAAATTTCAAGATGGCAAATGTCAAAGATGTCAAATGACAAATGTCACAATGCTAAATGTCAAAAATGACAAATTTCAAGATGGCAAATGTCTAAGATGTCAAATGACAAATGTCACAATGCTAAATGTCAAAAATGAAAAGTGTCACCATAAAATGTCAAAAATGACAAATTTCAAGATGGCAAATGTCCAAGATGTCAAATGACAAATGTCACAATGCTAAATGTCAAAAATGAAAAGTGTCACCATGAAAAATGTCAAAAATGACAAATTTAAAGATGGCAAATATCAAAGATGTCAAATGACAAATGTCACAATGCTAAATGTCAAAAATGAAAAGTGTCAAAAATGACAAATTTCAAGATGGCAAATGTCTAATATGTCAAATGACAAATGTCACAATGCTAAATGTCAAAAATGAAAAGTGTCACTGTGAAAAATGTCAAAAATGACAAATTTCAAGATGGGAAATGTCAAAGATGTCAAATGACAAATGTCACAATGCTAAATGTCAAAAATGAAAAGTGTCACCATGAAAAATGTCAAAAATGACAAATTTTAAGATGGCAAATGTCAAAGATGTCAAATGACAAATGTCACAATGCTAAATGTCAAAAATGAAAAGTGTCACCATGAAAAATGTCAAAAATGACAAATTTCAAGATGGCAAATGTCAAAGATGTCCAATGACAAATGTCACAATGCTAAATGTCAAAAATGAAAAGTGTCAAAAATGACAAATTTCAAGATGGCAAATGTCTAAGATGTCAAATGACAAATGTCACAATGTTAAATGTCAAAAATGAAAAGTGTCACCATGATGTCAAAAATGACAAATTTCAAGATGGCAAATGTCAAAGATGTCAAATGACAAATGTCACAATGCTAAATGTCACAAATGAAAAGTGTCACCATGAAAAATGTCAAAAATGACAAATTTCAAGATGGCAAATGTCAAAGATGTCAAATGACAAATGTCACAATGCTAAATGTCAAAAATGAAAAGTGTCAAAAATGACAAATTTCAAGATGGCAAATGTCTAATATGTCAAATGACAAATGTCACAATGCTAAATGTCAAATATGAAAAGTGTCACCATGAAAAATGTCAAAAATGACAAATTTCAAGATGGCAAATGTCAAAGATGTCAAATGACAAATGTCACAATGCTAAATGTCAAAAATGAAAAGTGTCAAAAATGACAAATTTCAAGATGGCAAATGTCTAAAATGTCAAATGACAAATGTCACAATGATAAATGTCAAAAATGAAAAGTGTCACCATGAAAAATGTCAAAAATGACAAATTTCAAGATGACAAATGTCAAAGATGTCAAATGACAAATGTCACAATGCTAAATGTCAAAAATGAAAAGTGTCACCATGAAAAATGTCAAAAATGACAAATTTCAAGAAGGCAAATGTCAAAGATGTCAAATGACAAATGTCACAATGCTAAATGTCAAAAATGAAAAGTGTCAAAAATGACAAATTTCAAGATAGCAAATGTCTAAGATGTCAAATGACAAATGTCACAATGCTAAATGTCAATAATGAAAAGTGTCACCATGAAAAATGTCAAAAATGACAAATTTCAAGATGGCAAATGTCAAAGATGTCAAATGACAAATGTCACAATGCTAAATGTCATAAATGAAAAGTGTCAAAAATGACAAATTTCAAGATGGCAAATGTCTAAGATGTCAAATGACAAATGTCACAATGCTAAATGTCAAAAATGAAAAGTGTCACCGTGAAAAATGTCAAAAATGACAAATTTCAAGATGGCAAATGTCAAAGATGTCAAATGACAAATGTCACAATGCTAAATGTCAAAAATGAAAAGTGTCACCATGAAAAATGTCAAAAATGACAAATTTCAAGATGGCAAATGTCAAAGATGTCAAATGACAAATGTCACAATGCTAAATGTCAAAAATGAAAAGTGTCCCCATGAAAAATGTCAATAATGACAAATTTCAAGATGGCAAATGCAAAGATGTCAAATGACAAATGTCACAATGCTAAATGTCAAAAATGAAAAGTGTCACCATGAAAAATGTCAAAAATGACAAATTTTAAAATGGCAAATGTCAAAGATGTCGAATATGACAAATGTCACAATGCTAAATGTCAAAAATGAAAAGTGTCACCATGAAAAATGTCAAAAATGACAAATTTCAAGATGGCAAATGTCAAAGATGTCAAATGACAAATGTCACAATGCTAAATGTCAAAAATGAAAAGTGCCAAAAATGACAAATTTCAAGATGGCAAATGTCTAAGATGTCAAATGACAAATGTCACAATGCTAAATGTCAAAAATGAAAAGTGTCACCATGATGTCAAAAATGACAAATTTCAAGATGGCAAATGTCAAAGATGTCAAATGACAAATGTCACAATGCTAAATGTCACAAATGAAAAGTGTCACCATGAAAAATGTCAAAAATGACAAATTTCAAGATGGCAAATGTCAAAGATGTCAAATGACAAATGTCACAATGCTAAATGTCAAAAATGAAAAGTGTCACCATAAAATATGTCAAACATGACAAATTTCAAGATGGCAAATGTCAAAACTGACAAATGTCACAATGGTAAATGTCAAAAATGATAAGTGTCACCATGAAAAATGTCAAAAAGGACAAATTTCAAGATGGCAAATGTCCAAGATGTCAAATGACAAATGTCACAATGCTAAATGTCAAAAATGAAAAGTGTCACAATGAAAAATGTCAAAAATGACAAATTTCAAGATGGCAAATGTCAAAGATGTCAAATGACAAATGTCACAATGCTAAATGTCAAAAATGAAAAGTGTCAAAAATGACAAATTTCAAGATGGCAAATGTCAAAGATGTCAAATGACAAATGTCACAATGCTAAATGTCAAAAATGAAAAGTGTCACCATGAAAAATGTCAAAAATGACAAATTTCAAGATGGCAAATGTCAAAACTGACAAATGTTACAATGCTAAATGTCAAAAATAAAAAGTGTCACCATGAAAAATGTCAAAAATAACAAATTTCAAGATGGCAAATGTCAAAGATGTCAAATGACAAATGTCACAATGCTAAATGTCAAAAATGACAAATTTCAAGATGGCAAATGTCAAAGATGTCAAATGACAAATGTCACAATGCTAAATGTCAAAAATAAAAAGTGTCACCATGAACAATGTCAAAAATGACAAATTTCAAGATGGCAAATGTCAAAGATGTCAAATGACAAATGTCACAATGCTAAATGTCAAAAATGAAAAGTGTCACCATGAAAAATGTCAAAAATGACAAATTTCAAGATGGCAAATGTCAAAACTGACAAATGTCACAATGCTAAATGTCAAAAATGATAAGTGTCACCATGAAAAATTTAAAAAATGACAAATTTCAAGATGGTAAATGTCCAAGATGTCAAATGACAAATGTCACAATGCTAAATGTCAAAAATGAAAAGTGTCACCATGAAAAATGTCAAAAATGACAAATTTCAAGATGGCAAATGTCAAAGATGTCAAATGACAAATGTCACAATGCTAAATGTCACAAATGAAAAGTGTCAAAAATGACAAATTTCAAGATGGCAAATGTCTAAGATGTCAAATGACAAATGTCACAATGCTAAATGTCAAAAATGAAAAGTGTCACCATGAAAAATGTCAAAAATGACAAATTTCAAGATGGCAAATGTCAAAACTGACAAATGTCACAATGCTAAATGTCGAAAATGAAAAGTGTGACCATGAAAAATGTCAAAAATAACAAATTTCAAGATGGCAAATGTCAAAGATGTCAAATGACAAATGTCACAATGCTAAATGTCAAAAATGACAAATTTCAAGATGGCAAATGTCAAAGATGTCAAATGACAAATGTCACAATGCTAAATGTCAAAAATGAAAAGTGGCACCATGAAAAATGTCAAAAATGACAAATTTCAAGATGGCAAATGTCAAAGATGTCAAATGACAAATGTCACAATGCTAAATGACAAAAATGAAAAGTGTCACCATAAAAAATGTCAAAAATGACAAATTTCAAAATGGCAAATGTCAAAACTGACAAATGTCACAATGCTAAATGTCAAAAATGATAAGTGTCACCATTAAAAATGTCAAAAATAACAAATTTCAAGATGGCAAATGTCAAAGATGTCAAATGACAAATGTCACAATGCTAAATGTCAAAAATGACAAATTTCAAGATGGCAAATGACAAATGTCACAATGCTAAATGTCAAAAATGAAAAGTGTCACCCTGAAAAATGTCAAAAATGACAAATTTCAAGATGGCAAATGTCCAAGATGTCAAATGACAAATGTCACAATGCTAAATGTCAAAAATGAAAAGTATTACCGTGAAAAATGTCAAAAATGACAAATTTCAAGATGGCAAATGTCAAAGATGTCAAATGACAAATGTCACAATGCTAATTGTCAAAAATAAAAAGTGTCACCATGAACAATGTCAAAAATGACAAATTTCAAGATGGCAAATGTCAAAGATGTCAAATGACAAATGTCACAATGCTAAATATCAAAAATGAAAAGTGTCACCATGAAAAATGTCAAAAATGACAAATTTCAAGATGGCAAATGTCAAAACTGACAAATGTCACAATGCTAAATGTCAAAAATGATAAGTGTCACCATGAAAAATTTCAAAAATGACAAATTTCAAGATGGTAAATGTCCAAGATGTCAAATGACAAATGTCACAATGCTAAATGTCAAAAATGAAAAGTGTCACCATGAAAAATGTCAAAAATGACAAATTTCAAGATGGCAAATGTCAAAGATGTCAAATGACAAATGTCACAATGCTAAATGTCACAAATGAAAAGTGTCAAAAATGACAAATTTCAAGATGGCAAATGTCTAAGATGTCAAATGACAAATGTCACAATGCTAAATGTCAAAAATGAAAAGTGTCACCATGAAAAATGTCAAAAATGACAAATTTCAAGATGGCAAATGTCAAAACTGACAAATGTCACAATGCTAAATGTCGAAAATGAAAAGTGTGACCATGAAAAATGTCAAAAATAACAAATTTCAAGATGGCAAATGTCAAAGATGTCAAATGACAAATGTCACAATGCTAAATGTCAAAAATGACAAATTTCAAGATGGCAAATGTCAAAGATGTCAAATGACAAATGTCACAATGCTAAATGTCAAAAATGAAAAGTGGCACCATGAAAAATGTCAAAAATGACAAATTTCAAGATGGCAAATGTCAAAGATGTCAAATGACAAATGTCACAATGCTAAATGACAAAAATGAAAAGTGTCACCATAAAAAATGTCAAAAATGACAAATTTCAAGATGGCAAATGTCAAAACTGACAAATGTCACAATGCTAAATGTCAAAAATGATAAGTGTCACCATTAAAAATGTCAAAAATAACAAATTTCAAAATGGCAAATGTCAAAGATGTCAAATGACAAATGTCACAATGCTAAATGTCAAAAATGACAAATTTCAAGATGGCAAATGACAAATGTCACAATGCTAAATGTCAAAAATGAAAAGTGTCACCCTGAAAAATGTCAAAAATGACAAATTTCAAGATGGCAAATGTCCAAGATGTCAAATGACAAATGTCACAATGCTAAATGTCAAAAATGAAAAGTATTACCGTGAAAAATGTCAAAAATGACAAATTTCAAGATGGCAAATGTCAAAGATGTCAAATGACAAATGTCACAATGCTAAATGTCAAAAATGAAAAGTGTCACCATGAAAAATGTCAAAAATGACATATTTCAAGATGGCAAATGTCAAAGATGTCAAATGACAAATGTCACAATGCTAAATGTCAAAAATGAAAAGTGTCACCATGAAAAATGTCAAAAATGACAAATTTCAAGATGACAAATGTCAAAGATGTCAAATGACAAATGTCACAATGCTAAATGTCAAAAATGACAAATTTCAAGATGGCAAATGTCAAAAATGTCAAATGACAAATGTCACAATGCTAAATGTCAAAAATGAAAAGTGTCACCGTGAAAAATGTCAAAAATGACAAATTTCAAGATGGCAAATGTCAAAGATGTCAAATGGCAAATGTCACAATGCTAAATGTCAAAAATAAAAAGTGTCACCATGAAAAATGTCGAAAATGACAAATTTCAAGATGGCAAATGTCAAAGATGTCAAATGACAAATGTCACAATGCTAAATGTCAAAAATGACAAATTTCAAGATGGCAAATGTCAAAGATGTCGAATATGACAAATGTCACAATGCTAAATGTCAAAAATGAAAAGTGTCACCATGAAAAATGTCAAAAATGGCAAATTTTAAGATGGCAAATGTCAAAGATGTCAAATGACAAATGTCACAATGCTAAATGTCAAAAATGAAAAGTGTCAAAAATGACAAATTTCAAGATGGCAAATGTCTAAGATGTCAAATGACAAATGTCACAATGCTAAATGTCAAAAATGAAAAGTGTCACCATGAAAAATGTCAAAAATGACAAATTTCAAGATGGCAAATGTCAAAGATGTCAAATGACAAATGTCACAATGCTAAATGTCAAAAATGAAAAGTGTCACCATGAAAAATGTCAAAAATGACAAATTTCAAGATGGCAAATGTCAAAGATGTCAAATGACAAATGTCACAATGCTAAATGTCAAAAATGAAAAATGTCACCATGAAAAATGTCAAAATTGACAAATTTCAAGATGGCAAATGTCAAAACTGACAAATGTCACAATGCTAAATGTCAAAAATGATAAGTGTCACCATGAAAAATGTCAAAAATAACAAATTTCAAGATGGCAAATGTCCAAGATGTCAAATGACAAATGTCACAATGCTAAATGTCAAAAATGAAAAGTGTCACCATGAAAGATGTCAAAAATGACAAATTTCAAGATAGCAAATGTCAAAGATGTCAAATGACAAATGTCACAATGCTAAATGTCAAAAATGAAAAGTGTTACCATGAAAAATGTCAAAAATGACAAATTTCAAGATGGCAAATGTCAAAGATGTCAAATGACAAATGTCACAATGCTAAATGTCAAAAATGGAAAGTGTCACCATGAAAAATGTTAAAAATGACAAATTTCAAGATGGCAAATGTCAAAACTGACAAATGTCACAATGCTAAATGTCAAAAATGAAAAGCGTCACCATGAAAAATGTCAAAAATAACAAATTTCAAGATGGCAAATGTCAAAGATGTCAAATGACAAATGTCACAATGCTAAATGTCAAAAATGACAAATTTCAAGATGGCAAATGTCAAAGATGTCAAATGACAAATGTCACAATGCTAAATGTCAAAAATGAAAAGTGTCACCGTGAAAAATGTCAAAAATGACAAATTTCAAGATGGCAAATGTCAAAGATGTCAAATGGCAAATGTCACAATGCTAAATGTCAAAAATAAAAAGTGTCACCATGAAAAATGTCAAAAATGACAAATTTCAAGATGGCAAATGTCAAAGATGTCAAATGACAAATGTCACAATGCTAAATGTCAAAAATGAAAAGTGTCCCCATGAAAAATGTCAATAATGACAAATTTCAAGATGGCAAATGTCAAAGATGTCAAATGACAAATGTCACAATGCCTAATGTCAAAAATGAAAAGTGTCACCATGAAAAATGTCAAAAATGACAAATTTCAAGATGGCAAATGTCAAAGATGTCGAATATGACAAATGTCACCATGCTAAACGTCAAAAATGAAAAGTGTCACCATGAAAAATGTCAAAAATGGCAAATTTCAAGATGGCAAATGTCAAAGATGTCAAATGTCAAATGACAAATGTCACAATGCTAAATGTCAAAAATGAAAAGTGTCAAAAATGACAAATTTCAAGATGGCAAATGTCTAAGATGTCAAATGACAAATGTCACAATGCTAAATGTCAAAAATGAAAAGTGTCACCATGAAAAATGTCAAAAATGACAAATTTCAAGATGGCAAATGTCAAAGATGTCAAATGACAAATGTCACAATGCTAAATGTCAAAAATGAAAAGTGTCACCATGAAAAATGTCAAAAATGACAAATTTTAAGATGGCAAATGTCAAAGATGTCAAATGACAAATGTCACAATGCTAAATGTCAAAAATTAAAAGTGTCACCATGAAAAATGTCTAAATTGACAAATTTCAAGATGGCAAATGTCAAAACTGACAAATGTCACAATGCTAAATGTCAAAAATGATAAGTGTCACCATGAAAAATGTCAAAAATGACAAATTTCAAAATGGCAAATGTCCAAGATGTCAAATGACAAATGTCACAATGCTAAATGTCAAAAATGAAAAGTGTCACCATGAAAAATGTCAAAAATGACAAATTTCAAGATGGCAAATGTCAAAGATGTCAAATGACAAATGTCACAATGCTAAATGTCAAAAATGAAAAGTGTCAAAAATGACAAATTTCAAGATGGCAAATGTCTAAGATGTCAAATGACAAATGTTACAATGCTAAATATCAAAAATGAAAATTGTCACCATGAAAAATGTCAAAAATGACAAATTCCAAGATGGCAAATGTCAAAACTGACAAATGTCACAATGCTAAATGTCAAAAATGAAAGGTGTGACCATGAAAAATGTCAAAAATAACAAATTTCAAGATGGCAAATGTCAAATGACAAATGTCACAATGCTAAATGTCAAAAATGACAAATTTCAAGATGGCAAATGTCAAATGACAAAAAATGTCACAATGCTAAATGTCAAAAATGAAAAGTGGCACCATGAAAAATGTCAAAAACGACAAATTTCAAGATGGCAAATGTCAAAGATGTCAAATGACAAATGTCACAATGCTAAATGTCAAAAATGAAAAGTGTCACCATGAAAAATGTCAAAAATGACAAATTTCAAGATGGCAAATGTCAAAACTGACAAATGTCACAATGCTAAATGTCAAAAATGATAAGTGTCACCATGAAAAATGTCAAAAATAACACATTTCAAAATGGCAAATGTCAAAGATGTCAAATGACAAATGTCACAATGCTAAATGTCAAAAATAACAAATTTCAAGATGGCAAATGTCTAAGATGTCAAATGACAAATGACACAATGCTAAATGTCAAAAATGAAAAGTGTCACCATGAAAAATGTCAAAAATGACAAATTTCAAGATGGCAAATGTCAAAGATGTCAAATGACAAATGTCACAATGCTAAATGTCAAAAATGAAAAGTGTCACCATGAAAAATGTCAAAAATGACAAATTTCAAGATGGCAAATGTCAAAACTGACAAATGTCACAATGCTAAATGTCAAAAATGATAAGTGTCACCATGAAAAATGTCAAAAATGACAAATTTCAAGATGGCAAATGTCCAAGATGTCAAATGACAAATGTCACAATGCTAAATGTCAAAAATGAAAAGTGTCACCATGAAAAATGTCAAAAATGACAAATTTCAAGATGGTAAATGTCAAAGATCTCAAATGACAAATGTCACAATGCTAAATGTCACAAATGAAAAGTGTCAAAAATGACAAATTTCAAGATGGCAAATGTCTAAGATGTCAAATGACAAATGTCACAATGCTAAATATCAAAAATGAAAAGTGTCACCATGAAAAATGTCAAAAATGACAAATTTTAAGATGGCAAATGTCAAAGATGTCAAATGACAAATGTCACAATGCTAAATGTCAAAAATGAAAAGTGGCACTACGAAAAATGTCAAAAATGACAAATTTCAAGATGGCAAATGTCAAAGATGTCAAATGACAAATGTCACAATGCTAAATGTCAAAAATGAAAAGTGTCACCATGAAAAATGTCAAAAATGACAAATTTCAAGATGGCAAATGTCAAAACTGACAAATGTCACAATGCTAAATGTCAAAGATGATAAGTGTCACCATGAAAAATGTCAAAAATAACACATTTCAAAATGGCAAATGTCAAAGATGTCAAATGACAAATGTCACAATGCTAAATGTCAAAAATAACAAATTTCAAGATGGCAAATGTCTAAGATGTCAAATGACAAATGTCACAATGCTAAATGTCAAAAATGAAAAGTGTCACCATGAAAAATGTCAAAAATGACAAATTTCAAGATGGCAAATATCAAAACTGACAAATGTCACAATGCTAAATGTCAAAAATGAAAAGTGTCACCATGAAAAATGTCAAAAATGACAAATTTCAAGATGGCAAATGTCAAAGATGTCAAATGACAAATGTCACAATGCTAAATGTCAAAAATGAAAAGTGTCACCATGAAAAATGTCAAAAATGACAAATTTCAAGATGGCAAATGACAAAGATGTCAAATGACAAATGTCACAATGCTAAATGTCAAAAATGAAAAGTGTCACCATGAAAAATGTCTAAATTGACAAATTTCAAGATGGCAAATGTCAAAACTGACAAATGTCACAATGCTAAATGTCAAAAATGATAAGTGTCACCATGAAAAATGTCAAAAATGACAAATTTCAAGATGGCAAATGTCCAAGATGTCAAATGACAAATGTCACAATGCTAAATGTCAAAAATGAAAAGTGTCACCATGAAAAATGTCAAAAATGACAAATTTCAAGATGGCAAATGTCAAAGATGTCAAATGACAAATGTCACAATGCTAAATGTCAAAAATGAAAAGTGTCAAAAATGACAAATTTCAAGATAGCAAATGTCTAAGATGTCAAATGACAAATGTCACAATGCTAAATATCAAAAATGAAAATTGTCACCATGAAAAATGTCAAAAATGACAAATTTCAAGATGGCAAATGTCAAAACTGACAAATGTCACAATGCTAAATGTCAAAAATGAAAAGTGTGACCATGAAAAATGTCAAAAATAACAAATTTCAAGATGGCAAATGTCAAATGACAAATGTCACAATGCTAAATGTTAAAAATGACAAATTTCAAGATGGCAAATGTCAAAGATGTCAAATGACAAAAAATGTCACAATGCTAAATGTCAAAAATGAAAAGTGGCACCATGAAAAATGCCAAAAACGACAAATTTCAAGATGGCAAATGTCAAAGATGTCAAATGACAAATGTCACAATGCTAAATGTCAAAAATGAAAAGTGTCAAAAATGACAAATTTCAAGATGGCAAATGTCTAAGATGTCAAATGACAAATGTCACAATGCTAAATGTCAAAAATGAAAAGTGTCACCATGAAAAATGTCAAAAATGACAAATTTCAAGATGGCAAATGTCAAAGATGTCAAATGACAAATGTCACAATGCTAAATGTCAAAAATGAAAAGTGTCACCATGAAAAATGTCAAAAATGACAAATTTCAAGATGGCAAATGTCAAAGATGTCAAATGACAAATGTCACAATGCTAAATGTCAAAAATGAAAAGTGTCACCATGAAAAATGTCTAAATTGACAAATTTCAAGATGGCAAATGTTAAAACTGACAAATGTCACAATGCTAAATGTCAAAAATGATAAGTGTCACCATGAAAAATGTCAAAAATGACAAATTTCAAGATGGCAAATGTCCAAGATGTCAAATGACAAATGTCACAATGCTAAATGTCAAAAATGAAAAGTGTCACCATGAAAAATGTCAAAAATGACAAATTTCAAGATGGCAAATGTCAAAGATGTCAAATGACATATGTCACAATGCTAAATGTCAAAAATGAAAAGTGTCAAAAATGACAAATTTCAAGATGGCAAATGTCTAAGATGTCAAATGACAAATGTCACAATGCTAAATATCAAAAATGAAAATTGTCACCATGAAAAATGTCAAAAATGACAAATTTCAAGATGGCAAATGTCAAAACTGACAAATGTCACAATGCTAAATGTCAAAAATGAAAAGTGTGACCATGAAAAATGTCAAAAATAACAAATTTCAAGATGGCAAATGTCAAATGACAAATGTCACAATGCTAAATGTCAAAAATGACAAATTTCAAGATGGCAAATGTCAAAGATGTCAAATGACAAAAAATGTCACAATGCTAAATGTCAAAAATGAAAAGTGGCACCATGAAAAATGTCAAAAACGACAAATTTCAAGATGGCAAATGTCAAAGATGTCAAATGACAAATGTCACAATGCTAAATGTCAAAAATGAAAAGTGTCACCATGAAAAATGTCAAAAATGACAAATTTCAAGATGGCAAATGTCAAAACTGACAAATGTCACAATGCTAAATGTCAAAAATGATAAGTGTCACCATGAAAAATGTCAAAAATAACACATTTCAAAATGGCAAATGTCAAAGATGTCAAATGACAAATGTCACAATGCTAAATGTCAAAAATAACAAATTTCAAGATGGCAAATGTCTAAGATGTCAAATGACAAATGACACAATGCTAAATGTCAAAAATGAAAAGTGTCACCATGAAAAATGGCAAAAATGACAAATTTCAAGATGGCAAATGTCAAAGATGTCAAATGACAAATGTCACAATGCTAAATGTCAAAAATGAAAAGTGTCACCATAAAAAATGTCAAAAATGACAAATTTCAAGATGGCAAATGTCAAAACTGACAAATGTCACAATGCTAAATGTCAAAAATGATAAGTGTCACCATGAAAAATGTCAAAAATGACAAATTTCAAGATGACAAATGTCCAAGATGTCAAATGACAAATGTCACAATGCTAAATGTCAAAAATGAAAAGTGTCACCATGAAAAATGTCAAAAATGACAAATTTCAAGATGGCAAATGTCAAAGATCTCAAATGACAAATGTCACAATGCTAAATGTCACAAATGAAAAGTGTCAAAAATGACAAATTTCAAGATGGCAAATGTCTAAGATGTCAAATGACAAATGTCACAATGCTAAATATCAAAAATGAAAAGTGTCACCATGAAAAATGTCAAAAATGACAAATTTTAAGATGGCAAATGTCAAAGATGTCAAATGACAAATGTCACAATGCTAAATGTCAAAAATGAAAAGTGGCACTACGAAAAATGTCAAAAATGACAAATTTCAAGATGGCAAATGTCAAAGATGTCAAATGACAAATGTCACAATGCTAAATGTCAAAAATGAAAAGTGTCACCATGAAAAATGTGAAAAATGACAAATTTCAAGATGGCAAATGTCAAAACTGACAAATGTCACAATGCTAAATGTCAAAAATGATAAGTGTCACCATGAAAAATGTCAAAAATAACACATTTCAAAATGGCAAATGTCAAAGATGTCAAATGACAAATGTCACAATGCTAAATGTCAAAAATAACAAATTTCAAGATGGCAAATGTCTAAGATGTCAAATGACAAATGTCACAATGCTAAATGTCAAAAATGAAAAGTGTCACCATGAAAAATGTCAAAAATGACAAATTTCAAGATGGCAAATGTCAAAGATGTCAAATGACAAATGTCACAATGCTAAATGTCAAAAATGAAAAGTGTCACCATGAAAAATGTCAAAAATGACAAATTTCAAGATGGCAAATGTCAAAACTGACAAATGTCACAATGCTAAATGTCAAAAATGATAAGTGTCACCATGAAAAATGTCAAAAATGACAAATTTCAAGATGGCAAATGTCCAAGATGTCAAATGACAAATGTCACAATGCTAAATGTCAAAAATGAAAAGTGTCACCATGAAAAATGTCAAAAATGACAAATTTCAAGATGGCAAATGTCAAAGATGTCAAATGACAAATGTCACAATGCTAAATGTCACAAATGAAAAGTGTCAAAAATGACAAATTTTAAGATGGCAAATGTCTAAGATGTCAAATGACAAATGTCACAATGCTTAATATCAAAAATAAAAAGTGTCACCATGAAAAATGTCAAAAATGACAAATTTTAAGATGGCAAATGTCAAAGATGTCAAATGACAAATGTCACAATGCTAAATGTCAAAAATGAAAAGTGGCACTACGAAAAATGTCAAAAATGACAAATTTCAAGATGGCAAATGTCAAAGATGTCAAATGACAAATGTCACAATGCTAAATGTCAAAAATGAAAAGTGTCACCATGAAAAATGTCAAAAATGACAAATTTCAAGATGGCAAATGTCAAAACTGACAAATGTCACAATGCTAAATGTCAAAAATGATAAGTGTCACCATGAAAAATGTCAAAAATAACAAATTTCAAGATGGCAAATGTCTAAGATGTCAAATGACAAATGTCACAATGCTAAATGTCAAAAATGAAAAGTGTCACCATAAAATGTCAAAAATGACAAATTTCAAGATGGCAAATGTCCAAGATGTCAAATGACAAATGTCACAATGCTAAATGTCAAAAATGAAAAGTGTCACCATGAAAAATGTCAAAAATGACAAATTTAAAGATGGCAAATATCAAAGATGTCAAATGACAAATGTCACAATGCTAAATGTCAAAAATGAAAAGTGTCAAAAATGACAAATTTCAAGATGGCAAATGTCTAATATGTCAAATGACAAATGTCACAATGCTAAATGTCAAAAATGAAAAGTGTCACCGTGAAAAATGTCAAAAATGACAAATTTCAAGATGGGAAATGTCAAAGATGTCAAATGACAAATGTCACAATGCTGAATGTCAAAAATGAAAAGTGTCACCATGAAAAATGTCAAAAATGACAAATTTCAAGATGGCAAATGTCAAAGATGTCAAATGACAAATGTCACAATGCTAAATGTCAAAAATGAAAAGTGTCACCATGAAAAATGTCAAAAATGACAAATTTCAAGATGGCAAATGTCAAAGATGTCAAATGACAAATGTCACAATGCTAAATGTCAAAAATGAAAAGTGTCAAAAATGACAAATTTCAAGATGGCAAATGTCTAAGATGTCAAATGACAAATGTCACAATGCTTAATGTCAAAAATGAAAAGTGTCACCATGATGTCAAAAATGACAAATTTCAAGATGGCAAATGTCAAAGATGTCAAATGACAAATGTCACAATGCTAAATGTCACAAATGAAAAGTGTCACCATGAAAAATGTCAAAAATGACAAATTTCAAGATGGCAAATGTCAAAGATGTCAAATGACAAATGTCACAATGCTAAATGTCAAAAATGAAAAGTGCCACCATAAAATATGTCAAAAATGACAAATTTCAAGATGGCAAATGTCAAAACTGACAAATGTCACAATGGTAAATGTCAAAAATGATAAGTGTCACCATGAAAAATGTCAAAAAGGACAAATTTCAAGATGGCAAATGTCAAAGATGTCAAATGACAAATGTCACAATGCTAAATGTCAAAAATGAAAAGTGTCAAAAATGACAAATTTCAAGATGGCAAATGTCAAAGATGTCAAATGACAAATGTCACAATGCTAAATGTCAAAAATGAAAAGTGTCACCATGAAAAATGTCAAAAATGACAAATTTCAAGATGGCAAATGTCAAAACTGACAAATGTCACAATGCTAAATGTCAAAAATGAAAAGTGTCACCATGAAAAATGTCAAAAATAACAAATTTCAAGATGGCAAATGTCAAAGATGTCAAATGACAAATGTCACAATGCTAAATGTCAAAAATGACAAATTTCAAGATGGCAAATGTCAAAGATGTCAAATGACAAATGTCACAATGCTAAATGTCAAAAATAAAAAGTGTCACCATGAACAATGTCAAAAATGACAAATTTCAAGATGGCAAATGTCAAAGATGTCAAATGACAAATGTCACAATGCTAAATGTCAAAAATGAAAAGTGTCACCATGAAAAATGTCAAAAATGACAAATTTCAAGATAGCAAATGTCAAAACTGACAAATGTCACAATGCTAAATGTCAAAAATGATAAGTGTCACCATGAAAAATGTCAAAAATGACAAATTTCAAGATGGTAAATGTCCAAGATGTCAAATGACAAATGTCACAATGCTAAATGTCAAAAATGAAAAGTGTCACCATGAAAAATGTCAAAAATGACAAATTTCAAGATGGCAAATGTCAAAGATATCAAATGACAAATGTCACAATGCTAAATGTCACAAATAAAAAGTGTCAAAAATGACAAATTTCAAGATGGCAAATGTCTAAGATGTCAAATGACAAATGTCACAATGCTAAATGTCAAAAATGAAAAGTGTCACCATGAAAAATGTCAAAAATGACAAATTTCAAGATGGCAAATGTCAAAACTGACAAATGTCACAATGCTAAATGTCAAAAATGAAAAGTGTGACCATGAAAACTGTCAAAAATAACAAATTTCAAGATGGCAAATGTCAAAGATGTCAAATAACAAATGTCGCAATGCTAAATGTCAAAAGTGAGAAATTTCAAGATGGCAAATGTCAAAGATGTCAAATGACAAATGTCACAATGCTAAATGTCAAAAATGAAAAGTGGCACCATGAAAAATGTCAAAAATGACAAATTTCAAGATGGCAAATGTCAAAGATGTCAAATGACAAATGTCACAATGCTAAATGACAAAAATGAAAAGTGTCACCATAAAAAATGTCAAAAATGACAAATTTCAAGATGGCAAATGTCAAAACTGACAAATGTCACAATGCTAAATGTCAAAAATGATAAGTGTCACCATTAAAAATGTCAAAAATAACAAATTTCAAGATGGCAAATGTCAAAGATGTCAAATGGCAAATGTCACAATGCTAAATGTCAAAAATGACAAATTTCAAGATGGTAAATGACAAATGTCACAATGCTAAATGTCAAAAATAAAAAGTGTCACCCTGAAAAATGTCAAAAATGACAAATTTCAAGATGGCAAATGTCCAAGATGTCAAATGACAAATGTCACAATGCTAAATGTCAAAAATGAAAAGTGTCACCATGAAAAATGTCAAAAATGACAAATTTAAAGATGGCAAATATCAAAGATGTCAAATGACAAATGTCACAATGCTAAATGTCAAAAATGAAAAGTGTCAAAAATGACAAATTTCAAGATGGCAAATGTCTAAGATGTCAAATGACAAATGTCACAATGCTAAATGTCAAAAATGAAAAGTATTACCGTGAAAAATGTCAAAAGTGACAAATTTCAAGATGGCAAATGTCAAAGATGTCAAATGACAAATGTCACAATGCTAAATGTTAAAAATGAAAAGTGTCACCATGAAAAATGTCAAAAATGACAAATTTCAAGATGGCAAATGTCAAAGATGTCAAATGACAAATGTCACAATGCTAAATGTCAAAAATGAAAAGTGTCACCATGAAAAATGTCAAAAATGACAAATTTCAAGATGGCAAATGTCAAAGATGTCAAATGACAAATGTCACAATGCTAAATGTCAAAAATGAAAAGTGTCACCATGAAAAATGTCAAAAATGACAAATTTCAAGATGGCAATTATCAAAACTGACAAATATCACAATGCTAAATGTCAAAAATGAAAAGCGTCACCATGAAAAATGTCAAAAATAACAAATTTCAAGATGGCAAATGTCAAAGATGTCAAATGACAAATGTCACAATGCTAAATGTCAAAAATGACAAATTTCAAGATGGCAAATGCCAAAGATGTCAAATGACAAATGTCACAATGCTAAATGTCAAAAATGAAAAGTGTCACCGTGAAAAATGTCAAAAATGACAAACTTCAAGATGGCAAATGTCAAAGATGTCAAATGGCAAATGACACAATGCTAAATGTCAAAAATGAAAAGTGTCACCATGAAAAATGTCAAAAATGACAAATTTCAAGATGGCAAATGTCAAAGATTTCAAATGACAAATGTCACAATGCTAAATGTCACAAATGAAAAGTGTCAAAAATGACAAATTTCAAGATGGCAAATGTCTAAGATGTCAAATGACAAATGTCACAATGCTAAATATCAAAAATGAAAAGTGTCACCATGAAAAATGTCAAAAATGACAAATTTTAAGATGGCAAATGTCAAAGATGTCAAATGACAAATGTCACAATGCTAAATGTCAAAAATGAAAAGTGGCACTACGAAAAATGTCAAAAATGACAAATTTCAAGATGGCAAATGTCAAAGATGTCAAATGACAAATGTCACAATGCTAAATGTCAAAAATGAAAAGTGTCACCATGAAAAATGTGAAAAATGACAAATTTCAAGATGGCAAATGTCAAAACTGACAAATGTCACAATGCTAAATGTCAAAAATGATAAGTGTCACCATGAAAAATGTCAAAAATAACACATTTCAAAATGGCAAATGTCAAAGATGTCAAATGACAAATGTCACAATGCTAAATGTCAAAAATAACAAATTTCAAGATGGCAAATGTCTAAGATGTCAAATGACAAATGTCACAATGCTAAATGTCAAAAATGAAAAGTGTCACCATGAAAAATGTCAAAAATGACAAATTTCAAGATGGCAAATGTCAAAGATGTCAAATGACAAATGTCACAATGCTAAATGTCAAAAATGAAAAGTGTCACCATGAAAAATGTCAAAAATGACAAATTTCAAGATGGCAAATGTCAAAACTGACAAATGTCACAATGCTAAATGTCAAAAATGATAAGTGTCACCATGAAAAATGTCAAAAATGACAAATTTCAAGATGGCAAATGTCCAAGATGTCAAATGACAAATGTCACAATGCTAAATGTCAAAAATGAAAAGTGTCACCATGAAAAATGTCAAAAATGACAAATTTTAAGATTTCAAATGTCAAAGATGTCAAATGACAAATGTCACAATGCTAAATGTCACAAATGAAAAGTGTCAAAAATGACAAATTTCAAGATGGCAAATGTCTAAGATGTCAAATGACAAATGTCACAATGCTAAATATCAAAAATGAAAAGTGTCACCATGAAAAATGTCAAAAATGACAAATTTTAAGATGGCAAATGTCAAAGATGTCAAATGACAAATGTCACAATGCTAAATGTCAAAAATGAAAAGTGGCACTACGAAAAATGTCAAAAATGACAAATTTCAAGATGGCAAATGTCAAAGATGTCAAATGACAAATGTCACAATGCTAAATGTCAAAAATGAAAAGTGTCACCATGAAAAATGTCAAAAATGACAAATTTCAAGATGGCAAATGTCAAAACTGACAAATGTCACAATGCTAAATGTCAAAAATGATAAGTGTCACCATGAAAAATGTCAAAAATAACAAATTTCAAGATGGCAAATGTCAAAGATGTCAAATGACAAATGTCACAATGCTAAATGTCAAAAATGACAAATTTCAAGATGGCAAATGTCTAAGATGTCAAATGACAAATGTCACAATGCTAAATGTCAAAAATGAAAAGTGTCACCATAAAATGTCAAAAATGACAAATTTCAAGATGGCAAATGTCCAAGATGTCAAATGACAAATGTCACAATGCTAAATGTCAAAAATGAAAAGTGTCACCATGAAAAATGTCAAAAATGACAAATTTAAAGATGGCAAATATCAAAGATGTCAAATGACAAATGTCACAATGCTAAATGTCAAAAATGAAAAGTGTCAAAAATGACAAATTTCAAGATGGCAAATGTCTAATATGTCAAATGACAAATGTCACAATGCTAAATGTCAAAAATGAAAAGTGTCACCGTGAAAAATGTCAAAAATGACAAATTTCAAGATGGGAAATGTCAAAGATGTCAAATGACAAATGTCACAATGCTGAATGTCAAAAATGAAAAGTGTCACCATGAAAAATGTCAAAAATGACAAATTTCAAGATGGCAAATGTCAAAGATGTCAAATGACAAATGTCACAATGCTAAATGTCAAAAATGAAAAGTGTCACCATGAAAAATGTCAAAAATGACAAATTTCAAGATGGCAAATGTCAAAGATGTCAAATGACAAATGTCACAATGCTAAATGTCAAAAATGAAAAGTGTCAAAAATGACAAATTTCAAGATGGCAAATGTCTAAGATGTTAAATGACAAATGTCACAATGCTAAATGTCAAAAATGAAAAGTGTCACCATGATGTCAAAAATGACAAATTTCAAGATGGCAAATGTCAAAGATGTCAAATGACAAATGTCACAATGCTAAATGTCACAAATGAAAAGTGTCACCATGAAAAATGTCAAAAATGACAAATTTCAAGATGGCAAATGTCAAAGATGTCAAATGTCACAATGCTAAATGTCAAAAATGAAAAGTGCCACCATAAAATATGTCAAAAATGACAAATTTCAAGATGGCAAATGTCAAAACTGACAAATATCACAATGGTAAATGTCAAAAATGATAAGTGTCACCATGAAAAATGTCAAAAAGGACAAATTTCAAGATGGCAAATGTCAAAGATGTCAAATGACAAATGTCACAATGCTAAATGTCAAAAATGAAAAGTGTCAAAAATGACAAATTTCAAGATGGCAAATGTCAAAGATGTCAAATGACAAATGTCACAATGCTAAATGTCAAAAATGAAAAGTGTCACCATGAAAAATGTCAAAAATGACAAATTTCAAGATGGCAAATGTCAAAACTGACAAATGTCACAATGCTAAATGTCAAAAATGAAAAGTGTCACCATGAAAAATGTCAAAAATAACAAATTTCAAGATGGCAAATGTCAAAGATGTCAAATGACAAATGTCACAATGCTAAATGTCAAAAATGACAAATTTCAAGATGGCAAATGTCAAAGATGTCAAATGACAAATGTCACAATGCTAAATGTCAAAAATAAAAAGTGTCACCATAAACAATGTCAAAAATGACAAATTTCAAGATGGCAAATGTTAAAGATGTCAAATGACAAATGTCATAATGCTAAATGTCAAAAATGAAAAGTGTCACCATGAAAAATGTCAAAAATGACAAATTTCAAGATAGCAAATGTCAAAACTGACAAATGTCACAATGCTAAATGTCAAAAATGATAAGTGTCACCATGAAAAATGTCAAAAATGACAAATTTCAAGATGGTAAATGTCCAAGATGTCAAATGACAAATGTCACAATGCTAAATGTCAAAAATGAAAAGTGTCACCATGAAAAATTTTAAAAATGACAAATTTCAAGATGGCAAATGTCAAAGATGTCAAATGACAAATGTCACAATGCTAAATGTCACAAATGAAAAGTGTCAAAAATGACAAATTTCAAGATGGCAAATGTCTAAGATGTCAAATGACAAATGTCACAATGCTAAATGTCAAAAATGAAAAGTGTCACCATGAAAAATGTCAAAAATGACAAATTTCAAGATGGCAAATGTCAAAAATGACAAATTTCAAGATGGCAAATGTCAAAACTGACAAATGTCACAATGCTAAATGTCAAAAATGAAAAGTGTGACCATGAAAAATGTCAAAAATAACAAATTTCAAAATGGCAAATGTCAAAGATGTCAAATAACAAATGTCACAATGCTAAATGTCAAAAATGACAAATTTCAAGATGGCAAATGTCAAAGATGTCAAATGACAAATGTCACAATGCTAAATGTCAAAAATGAAAAGTGGCACCATGAAAAATGTCAAAAATGACAAATTTCAAGATGGCAAATGTCAAAGATGTCAAATGACAAATGTCACAATGCTAAATGACAAAAATGAAAAGTGTCACCATAAAAAATGTCAAAAATGACAAATTTCAAGATGGCAAATGTCAAAACTGACAAATGTCACAATGCTAAATGTCAAAAATGATAAGTGTCACCATTAAAAATGTCAAAAATAACAAATTTCAAGATGGCAAATGTCAAAGATGTCAAATGACAAATGTCACAATGCTAAATGTCAAAAATGACAAATTTCAAGATGGCAAATGACAAATGTCACAATGCTAAATGTCAAAAATAAAAAGTGTCACCCTGAAAAATGTCAAAAATGACAAATTTTAAGATAGCAAATGTCCAAGATGTCAAATGACAAATGTCACAATGCTACATGTCAAAAATGAAAAGTGTCACCATGAAAAATGTCAAAAATGACAAATTTAAAGATGGCAAATATCAAAGATGTCAAATGACAAATGTCACAATGCTAAATGTCAAAAATGAAAAGTGTCAAAAATGACAACTTTCAAGATGGCAAATGTCTAAGATGTCAAATGACAAATGTCACAATGCTAAATGTCAAAAATGAAAAGTATTACCGTGAAAAATGTCAAAAGTGACAAATTTCAAGATGGCAAATGTCAAAGATGTCAAATGACAAATGTCACAATGCTAAATGTCAAAAATGAAAAGTGTCACCATGAAAAATGTCAAAAATGACACATTTCAAGATGGCAAATGTCAAAGATGTCAAATGACAAATGTTACAATGCTAAATGTCAAAAATGAAAAGTGTCACCATGAAAAATGTCAAAAATGACAAATTTCAAGATGGCAAATGTCAAAGATGTCAAATGACAAATGTCACAATGCTAAATGTCAAAAATGAAAAGTGTCACCATGAAAAATGTCAAAAATGACAAATTTCAAGATGGCAATTATCAAAACTGACAAATGTCACAATGCTAAATGTCAAAAATGAAAAGCGTCACCATGAAAAATGTCAAAAATAACAAATTTCAAGATGGCAAATGTCAAAGATGTCAAATGACAAATGTCACAATGCTAAATGTCAAAAATGACAAATTTCAAGATGGCAAATGCCAAAGATGTCAAATGACAAATGTCACAATGCTAAATGTCAAAAATGAAAAGTGTCACCGTGAAAAATGTCAAAAATGACAAACTTCAAGATGGCAAATGTCAAAGATGTCAAATGGCAAATGACACAATGCTAAATGTCAAAAATGAAAAGTGTCACCATGAAAAATGTCAAAAATGACAAATTTCAAGATGGCAAATGTCAAAGATGTTAAATGACAAATGTCACAATGCTAAATGTCAAAAATGAAAAGTGTCCCCATGAAAAATGTCAATAATGACAAATTTCAAGATGGCAAATGTCAAAGATGTCAAATGACAAATGTCACAATGCTTAATGTCAAAAATGAAAAGTGTCACCATGAAAAATGTCAAAAATGACAAATTTCAAGATGGCAAATGTCAAAGATGTCGAATATGTCAAATGTCACAATGCTAATTGTCAAAAATGAAAAGTGTCACCATGAAAAATGTCAAAAATGACATATTTCAAGATGGCAAATGTCAAAGATGTCAAATGTCACAATGCTAAATCCCAAAAATGAAAAGTGTCAAAAATGACAAATTTCAAGATGGCAAATGTCTAAGATGTCAAATGACAAATGTCACAATGCTAAATGTCAAAAATGAAAAGTGTCACCATGAAAAATGTCAAAAATGACAAATTTCAAGATGGCAAATGTCAAAGATGTCAAATGACAAATGTCACAATGCTAAATGTCAAAAATGAAAAGTGTCACCATGAAAAATGTCAAAAATGACAAATTTCAAGATGGCAAATGTCAAAGATATCAAATGACAAATGTCACAATGCTAAATGTCAAAAATGAAAAGTGTCACCATGAAAAATGTCAAAATTGACAAATTTCAAGATGGCAAATGTCAAAACTGACAAATGTCACAATGCTAAATGTCAAAAATGATACGTGTCAAAATGAAAAGTGTCACCATAAAAAATGTCAAAAATGACAAATTTCAAGATGGCAAATGTAAAAGATGTCAAATGACAAATGTCACAATGCTAAATGTCAAAAATGAAAAGTGTCAAAAATGACAAATTTCAAGATGGCAAATGTCTAAGATGTCAAATGACAAATGTCACAATGCTAAATATCAAAAATGAAAATTGTCACCATGAAAAATGTCAAAAATGACAAATTTCAATATGGCAAATGTCAAAACTGACAAATGTCACAATGCTAAATGTCAAAAATGAAAAGTGTGACCATGAAAAATGTCAAAAATAACAAATTTCAAGATGGCAAATGTCAAATGACAAATGTCACAATGCTAAATGTCAAAAATGACAAATTTCAAGATGGCAAATGTCAAAGATGTCAAATGACAAATGTCACAATGCTAAATGTCAAAAATGAAAAGTGGCACCATGAAAAATGTCAAAAATGACAAATTTCAAGATGGCAAATGTCAAAGATGTCAAATGACAAATGTCACAATGCTAAATGTCAAAAATGAAAAGTGTCACCATGAAAAATGTCAAAAATGACAAATTTCAAGATGGCAAATGTCAAAACTGACAAATGTCACAATGCTAAATGTCAAAAATGATAAGTGTCACCATAAAAAATGTCAAAAATAACAAATTTCAAAATGGCAAATGTCAAAGATATCAAATGACAAATGTCACAATGCTAAATGTCAAAAATAACAAATTTCAAGATGGCAAATGTCTAAGATGTCAAATGACAAATGTCACAATGCTAAAAGTCAAAAATGAAAAGTGTTACCATGAAAAATGTCAAAAATGACAAATTTCAAGATGGCAAATGTCAAAGATGTCAAATGACAAATGTCACAATGCTAAATGTCAAAAATGAAAAGTGTCACCATGAAAAATGTCAAAAATGACAAATTTCAAGATGGCAAATGTCAAAACTGACTAATGTCACAATGCTAAATGTCAAAAATGATAAGTGTCACCATGAAAAATGTCAAAAATGACAGATTTCAAGATGGCAAATGTCCAAGATGTCAAATGACAAATGTCACAATGCTAAATGTCAAAAATGAAAAGTGTCACCATGAAAAATGTCAAAAATGACAAATTTCAAGATGGCAAATGTCACAGATGTCAAATGACAAATGTCACAATGCTAAATGTCACAAATGAAAAGTGTCAAAAATGACAAATTTCAAGATGGCAAATGTCTAAGATGTCAAATGACAAATGTCACAATGCTAAATATCAAAAATGAAAAGTGTCACCATGAAAAATGTCAAAAATGACAAATTTTAAGATGGCAAATGTCAAAGATGTCAAATGACAAATGTCACAATGCTAAATGTCAAAAATGAAAAGTGGCACTACGAAAAATGTCAAAAATGACAAATTTTAAGATGGCAAATGTCAAAGATGTCAAATGACAAATGTCACAATGCTAAATGTCAAAAATGATAAGTGTCACCATGAAAAATGTCAAAAATAACAAATTTCAAGATGGCAAATGTTAAAGATGTCAAATGACAAATGTCACAATGCTAAATGTCAAAAATGACAAATTTCAAGATGGCAAATGTCTGAGATGTCAAATGACAAATGTCACAATGCTAAATGTCAAAAATGAAAAGTGTCACCATAAAATGTCAAAAATGACAAATTTCAAGATGGCAAATGTCCAAGATGTCGAATGACAAATGTCACAATGCTAAATGTCAAAAATGAAAAGTGTCACCATGAAAAATGTCAAAAATGACAAATTTAAAGATGGCAAATATCAAAGATGTCAAATGACAAATGTCACAATGCTAAATGTCAAAAATGAAAAGTGTCAAAAATGACAAATTTCAAGATGGCAAATGTCTAATATGTCAAATGACAAATGTCACAATGCTTAATGTCAAAAATGAAAAGTGTCACCGTGAAAAATGTCAAAAATGACAAATTTCAAGATGGGAAATGTCAAAGATGTCAAATGACAAATGTCACAATGCTAAATGTCAAAAATGAAAAGTGTCACCATGAAAAATGTCAAAAATGACAAATTTCAAGATGGCAAATGTCAAAGATGTCAAATGACAAATGTCACAATGCTAAATGTCAAAAATGAAAAGTGTCCCCATGAAAAATGTCAATAATGACAAATTGCAAGATGGCAAATGTCAAAGATGTCAAATGACAAATGTCACAATGCTAAATGTCAAAAATGAAAAGTGTCACCATGAAAAATGTGAAAAATGATAAATTTCAAGATAGCAAATATCAAAGATGTCAAATGACAAATGTCACAATGCTAAATGTCAAAAATGAAAAGTGTCACCATGAAAAATGTCAAAAATAACAAATTTCAAGATGGCAAATGTCAAAGATGTCAAATGACAAATGTCACAATGCTAAATGTCAAAAATGACAAATTTCAAGATGGCAAATATCAAAGATGTCAAATGACAAATGTCACAATGCTAAATGTCAAAAATGAAAAGTGTCACTATGAAAAATGTCAAAAATGACAAATTTCAAGATAGCAAATGTCAAAGATGTCAAATGACAAATGTCACAATGCTAAATGTCAAAAATGAAAAGTGTCACCATGAAAAATGTCAAAAATGACAAATTTCAAGATGGCAAATGTCAAAGATGTCAAATGACAAATGTCACAATGCTAAACGTCAAAAATGAAAAGTGTCACTATGAAAAATGTCAAAAATGACAAATTTCAAGATGGCAAATATCAAAGATGTCAAATGACAAATGTCACAATGCTAAATGTCAAAAATGACAAATTTCAAGATGGCAAATGTCAAAAATGTCAAATGAAAAATGTCACAATGCTAAATGTCAAAAATGAAAAGTGTCACCATGAAAAATGTCAAAAATGACAAATTTCAAGATGGCAAATGTCAAAGATGTCAAATGACAAATGTCACAATGCTAAATGTCAAAAATGAAAAGTGTCAAAAATGACAAATTTCAAAATGGCAAATGTCTAAGATGTCAAATGACAAATGTCACAATGCTAAATGTCAAAAATGAAAAGTGTCACCATGAAAAATGTCAAAAATGACAAATTTCAAGATGGCAAATGTCAAAGATGTCAAATGACAAATGTCACAATGCTAAATGTCAAAAATGAAAAATGTCACCATGAAAAATGTCAAAAATGACAAATTTTAAGATGGCAAATGTCAAAGATGTCAAATGACACATGTCGCAATGCTAAATGTCAAAAATGACAAATTTCAAGATGGCAAATGTCTAAGATGTCAAATGACAAATGTCACAATGCTAAATGTCAAAAATGAAAAGTGTCACCATGAAAAATGTCAAAAATGACAAATTTAAAGATGGCAAATATCAAAGATGTCAAATGACAAATGTCACAATGCTAAATGTCAAAAATGAAAAGTGTCAAAAATGACAAATTTCAAGATGGCAAATGTCTAATATGTCAAATGACAAATGTCACAATGCTAAATGTCAAAAATGAAAAGTGTCACCGTGAAAAATGTCAAAAATGACAAATTTCAAGATGGGAAATGTCAAAGATGTCAAATGACAAATGTCACAATGCTAAATGTCAAAAATGAAAAGTGTCACCATGAAAAATGTCAAAAATGACAAATTTCAAGATGGCAAATGTCAAAGATGTCAAATCACAAATGTCACAATGCTAAATGTCAAAAATGAAAAGTGTCCCCATGAAAAATGTCAATAATGACAAATTTCAAGATGGCAAATGTCAAAGATGTCAAATGACAAATGTCACAATGCTAAATGTCAAAAATGAAAAGTGACACCATGAAAAATGTCAAAAATGACAAATTTCAAAGTAGCAAATGTCAAAGATGTCAAATGACAAATGTCACAATGCTAAATGTCAAAAATGAAAAGTGTCACCATGAAAAATGTCAAAAATAACAAATTTCAAGATGGCAAATGTCAAAGATGTCAAATGACAAATGTCACAATGCTAAATGTCAATAATGACAAATTTCAAGATGGCAAATGTCAAAGATGTCAAATGACAAATGTCACAATGCTAAATGTCAAAAATGAAAAGTGTCACCATGAAAAATGTCAAAAATGACAAATTTCAAGATGGCAAATGTCAAAGATGTCAAATGACAAATGTCACAATGCTAAATGTCAAAAATAAAAAGTGTCACCATGAAAAATGTCAAAAATGACAAATTTCAAGATGGCAAATGTCAAAGATGTCAAATGACAAATGTCACAATGCTAAATGTCAAAAATGAAAAGTGTCACCATGAAAAATGTCAAAAATGACAAATTTCAAGATGGCAAATATCAAAGATGTCAAATGACAAATGTCACAATGCTAAATGTCAAAAATGACAAATTTCAAGATGGCAAATATCAAAAATGTCAAATGACAAATGTCACAATGCTAAATGTCAAAAATGAAAAGTGTCACCATGAAAAATGTCAAAAATGACAAATTTCAAGATGGCAAATGTCAAAGATGTCAAATGACAAATGTCACACTGCTAAATGTCAAAAATGAAAAGTGTCACCATGAAAAATGTCAAAAATGACAAATTTCAAAATGGCAAATGTCAAAACTGACAAATGTCACAATGCTTAATGTCAAAAATGATAAGTGTCACCTTGAAAAATGTCAAAAATAACAAATTTCAAGATGGCCAATGTCAAAAATGTCAAATGACAAATGTCACAATGCTAAATGTCAAAAATGACAAATTTCAAGATGGCAAATGTCTAAGATGTCAAATGACAAATGTCACAATAATAAATGTCAAAAATGAAAAGTGTCACCATGAAAAATGTCAAAAATGACAAATTTCAAGATGGCAAATGTCCAAGATGTCAAATGACAAATGTCACAATGCTAAATGTCAAAAATGAAAAGTGTCACCATGAAAAGTGTCAAAAATGACAAATTTAAAGATGGCAAATATCAAAGATGTCAAATGACAAATGTCACAATGCTAAATGTCAAAAATGAAAAGTGTCAACAATGACAAATTTCAAGATGGCAAATGTCTAATATGTCAAATGACAAATGTCACAATGCTAAATGTCAAAAATGAAAAGTGACACCATGAAAAATGTCAAAAATGACAAATTTCAAAGTAGCAAATGTCAAAGATGTCAAATGACAAATGTCACAATGCTAAATGTCAAAAATGAAAAGTGTCACCATGAAAAATGTCAAAAATAACAAATTTCAAGATGGCAAATGTCAAAGATGTCAAATGACAAATGTCACAATGCTAAATGTCAAAAATGACAAATTTCAAGATGGCAAATGTCAAAGATGTCAAATGACAAATGTCACAATGCTAAATGTCAAAAATGAAAAGTGTCACCATGAAAAATGTCAAAAATGACAAATTTCAAGATGGCAAATGTCAAAGATGTCAAATGACAAATGTCACAATGCTAAATGTCAAAAATAAAAAGTGTCACTATGAAAAATGTCAAAAATGACAAATTTCAAGATGGCAAATGTCAAAGATGTCAAATGACAAATGTCACAATGCTAAATGTCAAAAATGAAAAGTGTCACCATGAAAAATGTCAAAAATGACAAATTTCAAGATGGCAAATATCAAAGATGTCAAATGACAAATGTCACAATGCTAAATGTCAAAAATGACAAATTTCAAGATGGCAAATATCAAAAATGTCAAATGACAAATGTCACAATGCTAAATGTCAAAAATGAAAAGTGTCACCATGAAAAATGTCAAAAATGACAAATTTCAAGATGGCAAATGTCAAAGATGTCAAATGACAAATGTCACACTGCTAAATGTCAAAAATGAAAAGTGTCACCATGAAAAATGTCAAAAATGACAAATTTCAAAATGGCAAATGTCAAAACTGACAAATGTCACAATGCTTAATGTCAAAAATGATAAGTGTCACCTTGAAAAATGTCAAAAATAACAAATTTCAAGATGGCCAATGTCAAAAATGTCAAATGACAAATGTCACAATGCTAAATGTCAAAAATGACAAATTTCAAGATGGCAAATGTCTAAGATGTCAAATGACAAATGTCACAATAATAAATGTCAAAAATGAAAAGTGTCACCATGAAAAATGTCAAAAATGACAAATTTCAAGATGGCAAATGTCCAAGATGTCAAATGACAAATGTCACAATGCTAAATGTCAAAAATGAAAAGTGTCACCATGAAAAGTGTCAAAAATGACAAATTTAAAGATGGCAAATATCAAAGATGTCAAATGACAAATGTCACAATGCTAAATGTCAAAAATGAAAAGTGTCAACAATGACAAATTTCAAGATGGCAAATGTCTAATATGTCAAATGACAAATGTCACAATGCTAAATGTCAAAAATGAAAAGTGTCACCCTGAAAAATGTCAAAAATGACAAATTTCAAGATGGGAAATGTCAAAGATGTCAAATGACAAATGTCACAATGCTAAATGTCAAAAATGAAAAGTGTCACCATGAAAAATGTCAAAAATGACAAATTTCAAGATGGCAAATGTCAAAGATGTCAAATGACAAATGTCACAATGCTAAATGTCAAAAATGAAAAGTGTCCCCATAAAAAATGTCAATAATGACAAATTTCAAGATGGCAAATGTCAAAGATGTCAAATGACAAATGTCACAATGCTAAATGTCAAAAATGAAAAGTGTCACCATGAAAAATGTCAAAAATGACAAATTTCAAGATAGCAAATGTCAAAGATGTCAAATGACAAATGTCACAATGCTAAATGTCAAAAATGAAAAGTGTCACCATGAAAAATGTCAAAAATAACAAATTTCAAGATGGCAAATGTCAAAGATGTCAAATGACAAATGTCACAATGCTAAATGTCAAAAATGACAAATTTCAAGATGGCAAATGTCAAAGATGTCAAATGACAAATGTCACAATGCTAAATGTCAAAAATGAAAAGTGTCACCATGAAAAATGTCAAAAATGACAAATTTCAAGATGGCAAATGTTAAAGATGTCAAATGACAAATGTCACAATGCTAA